>JACEFO010000353.1:0-619797 GCA_015342445.1 Digitaria exilis
AACGTCTCGGTGGAGAATGGTTCAAGAGACGCAAGACAGAGGATTTATACTGGTTCGGAGTGATCCCTAGTCCAGTGCAACAGGCTCCTGATCGTATTGCTCTCTGGCGCGGATTACAACGAAGGCGGTTTCAAGCCTTGTGTGTGTGTGGAATGGCGTGTAGGGACTAAGTACTCTTAGAGATCGAAGATCCAGTATAAAACTCCCCTTCGTAGGACGCCCTCCTCTTTTATAGCTCAAGAGGAGGGCAGCTTACAATGTCGTTTTACCTACTTACCCTCGAAAGGCCGGATGCCCCCGACGGTTGCCCGCTGTCAGCCTAGTGCGTCTTGGCGACCCCTTCCTTGGTTGCCACGTGTCCCTTCACCTTCCCTCCGGTAGCTTCGCGGTACCTTCCTTCTTGGCCGCTAGACCAGCAAGCGCGCATGCAGCACCTTTTTCCCTAGCGTAGGGCTACAGATCAGCTTTTTTAGTTGGCAGGCGGAAGGTGATGTCGGGTGTGGTCAGGAGAAGCGTAGGGCCGTACGTCTTCTCTTTCACAAGCCAGATTTGACTTGGGAGGGTCTCCGAGACTCCCCCTTTTCTACCGTCGTGCTCACCGATGGCAGGACCTCTCGAGGGGGTCTGCCCTTCCAACCCGAGCGGGTCAGGGGTCGGGTGAGACGGACGTGCCCGCCCCTTCCACCCCTAAGTCGTCTGGAGGAGGACCGGGGTCGGTCGAGATGGAGGCTTTATATCCCCACGCTTCCCGGATCCTTGGTAGGTCGGGCGAGATGGAGCCTTCCGACCAGTGAAACTAGCGCTGCTAGGTCTTCCTCCGTTCGCGCGCCGTTCGCAGGCACCCTGACAGTGGGCCCCCTAATCCATGACCCCACAATTAGTGTTGCACTCCTTAGCCATTACGAGTAACTCCGCAAGTGCACAGAGACTGTTTAGCTTTTCACTAAGGGGGTAAAACCTGGATGTCAAATCCTAGGAATGGCAGACGCGACTAAGTGTAGAAATATTCAACCAGACCCACTAGGGAGAAGAGGTACGACAGTAGAAGGCATAACTTCAGTTAGCCAAGTCATTATCCTGATAACTTGCTACTCGCTAAGATGATCTGCTTCGACGGCTGGAAGGGATGACCTTAGAAGGGATGACAGAGGGGGTCCAACGACAACATGCACTACTCTTTTGGAAACACCTGAACGTGGTGGATTACAAGGGACGGGGGGCACCACCTGCCACCAACTACAACGGTACCGTGGGGTGGAACATGACCCTAGGTGATTGACTTCTATCTCTGCATAAGGCTAGAAGAAACCCCAAATAAGCAGAATTGCTAATTCGCGCCGAAAACTGATCCCACAAATCAAAGTAAGCTCATAGACAAATTACTGAAAGTAAAGAGAAGGATTAGCAAGATATAAAAGGAAGACGAGGAACTTAATTACTCAAAGAGCTTTATTCCTCTGAGGTGGATACATGTTCGAGGTCGAGCCGACAAACCCGGCTCGGCTTCCCGTTGGAGTCAAACCAACAATCTAGCTCTGCTCTCAACTCGGCTCGCACCCAAGCTCTCAGACTAAAAGTGGAGCAACTACATCTTCCGACTCTTCTTCTCTACAATGGATGGTGTCCTGAGAGTGGCCAAGAGAGTGCCCTTTTATAGCAGCAACATGTCGGTACCTGGTGGAAACTGACTTGATCAACCGACGTAGGAAGCTGGGCAATTAATGTGCTGATGATGTGCTTAGAACATTCAAATTCCAAATTTTGGCAACTAATAGGTTGATGTCATATCAGTTTAGTACTTTGATGTTTTCTTGACAAAATTTTGCTTGCAAAGTAATTTGACAAATTAAATGGGAGTATGTCAACTGACTAGATGAGATGACATGCTTCCCTATTTAGATCACTACTACAAAAACATTTTCGGAGGTGGGCAAAAACCATTTCGGAGGCGGTTTTTGCGTCCGCCTCCGAACATGCGCTTCTGTTAATGAGGGATTTTCGGAGGCGGTCTTCTGTCCGTCTCCGTTAATAACATTGAAAAAAATAAAAAAACTGAAACCCTAGATGGGCCCGCTGAGCCCATCCAGGGCGTGCGCCGCCGCCGCTCCTGTGCGCCTGCTCGCCGCTGCAGCCGCCGGATCTGAGCTGCAATTGCTGGATCCGTGCTCCAGCTGCCGGATCCGCGCTCCAGCCACGACGAGGAAGAGGTGGATCCACGCCTAGACGTCCCCGAGCTCGTCACCGCCTAGTGGTCGACGAGGTTGTCGTGCGCCTATGCCTGGACGTCGGAGGAGGCGGCCAGGCGAGGGGGTGCCTAGGTGGCCGCGAGGTGGCGTCGAGCCCATCTACGACCGCCAACGCAAGATCCTTGCCTGCACCGTCGCCTCGCGTGCGCCTGCACGCTGCCTTACCTCGCGCAAAGCTGGAGGGAGGGGAGAGAGAGAGGTGGGTGGCGGCACAGCGAGAGAGAGAGAGAGAGAGAGGTGGGTGGCGCAGCTGGAGGGAGAGAGTGGGCGGGCGCTCGGAGGAGGTGGGCGGCGCTGGGAGGAGGAGAGAGAGAGAGGGAGAGGAGGAATAAAGTTAGGTTTAGGGTTGGGTGTAGATGTTTGTATTTATATTACGAAGGGTTATCGGGCCGAGTTGGGCCTCGGCTTTTTCGGAGGCGGGCCTTTTAAGTGTCCACTTCCAAAAACCAATTTTAGGAGGCGGATAGTTTACAACGTCCGCCTCCGAAAACAGACCATTTTCGGAGGCAATTGTTTTAAAATGTCCGCCTCTGAAAATCGATTTTCGGAGGCGCACAGAAGTATCCGCCTCTGAAAATAAAAAATGTCCGCCTCCGTTAATCTCCGCATTAACAGATGCAGACATTTTTTCTGTCCGCCTCTAAGGGCTTTTTTGAAGTGTCCTCTAAAACGTTTTTCGTAGTAGTGGATTCCTGACATCCTTTATAAACCTGGATGTATTAGTGTAGCTTCTGTCGTAGGCAATTGATTTGGCATACTCTATTCTTCATACAAAAGTATTTTACTGGTTGATTGATTGGAAGCCACAGTGTTCAAATCAACCTATAAGTTTTGTTTCTTCTTTGAAGGTGATTGTTACTGCATTGAATGAACTTCTATATTTTTTTTTCTGAGATTGGAATTAACAGTATATGAGTGAATCTCAAGGTGTTTCTTACTAAATCTTAGCATACTTTCACAGTTTCATGGTAATCCTAATCAAAACCCATTTTGGTTTGTTTGTTCTCTATGATATTTGAAACTATTTTTTTACCATTACACTCATACAATATTGGCTATATGCTAGCTTAGTTTCATGTTTTGATGTTCATTCATGGGCAATGATTTGAAATATAATGGGACATGTGCTTTTGTTTGTAGATAATATGGCTTGATATGGTTTGCATAATCCATGATAGTAAAAGCTTTTATACGTACTTTTGTGCCATAAACATTTCTTGAAGTACATACATTTTATCAGAAGTGGGCTAAATGACTAAGGCATGGCTAAAGTTCTCCACAAGGGTGTCCTGTTTCCATGATATATAATGAAGATTAATCCTCTTGGATATTTGTTCATGTACTGTCAAGCCATCACAGAGGCCCTAGTGCTTCATGCTGGGTCCATCACATTGTCTCGTCTGCAGCTGTTTGCCTTGGCTTTCAATCATACATGGATACCTGGAGTGTTCACATTTTTGCATTTTTTCTTTTTAAAACACATTTCACTCTTTTGGTTTACATGATACAGTTGCGTTTAATGTGCTAATGATGTACTCAGAACTTCCAGATTCCCAATTTTGGCAATCTGGCTGACACTATATAATTTGATTTTCAGTTTGATCAGCAACTCTGTAAGACAAGATTTTAAGTCGCGAGGATGTGACAACACAAGTGCAACTGCAAGTTTCAGGAGTAACATGACACGATGCTGCTGCTGTTTCTTTCTTGAACAATTCATGATAATCGGTATGTTCATATGGAAAGTCTCTTCCCAACTATAATCTTCTGAAAAGTATGCAGAAAGTTTCTAAGAGTAACAAGGCGTAGTCTCTATGCTCATCTGGAAAGTCCCTTGCGAACGAAAAGGGTGGACCAGTACTTTACCAATTGAGAAATTTCTGCTTGTGCTAGATTCTTTTTCCCCTGATGAGATATACCCTTCTTGATTGATAGTGTTCTGTAGCTGTTCACTAGTATAAGTTGGTTCTTTAGAAATGTACGGCTCAGTTGTAGTACGATGATCCATTTGGCACTTTACAGAAGCCACAGGCACACTGCTGCAGACGGGAACGAGAAAAAGAGAAGGTTCAGCTCACAACGAGCCCATGTCCTTGCCGGGTTTGTTAGATAATCCAAGCTCGGTCTAGTAGCAGTAGCTCTAGTTAGCGTAAATAAAGGAGCTCATTTTATGGGCGCGTCATGTACAGGTCGAACTGCATGTGTTCATGCAGCGGCTCTCCTTTTTCTGTTGAGTCGTAGTAGTGGGAGGTGTTTGATCGGGTCCTTCGGTCGTGGGATGGCGCGACAAGTAGGAAGGCGCGAGATACACAGCGGTCGTTGAGTTTGTTATGTTTTTGTTGATATATATGTAGGAGAAAACGCCGGTAAGAGATATGGCACCAAACTCTGAGTTTCCTCTGTGTTCGCGTGTGTTCGTGTGCGTTCCAGGTGTTCAGGGTGTGTTCATCCTCGCCGGCGATCGGGAGCTGCGAGGTGTTCGACTACATTTGGTATCAGAGCGGTTACGGCATCCAGGGACGCGATGGCGTCGCTGCTGATCATCGGGGGAAGGTCACGGACGCCGGTGACATCACGCCGCCAGTCACCGTTGCCACCGCGGCGCCGGCCGCGTCCAAGGTACCGCGACCGACGGCACACACGTCATGGAGCGCACGATGGAGCGTCGCGTCAAGGACGTTGGGGGGGGGCGGCTGGCCGATGCTCACCAAGACCAATTATGGTGCTTGGGCGGCCATGATGCGTGTCATGTTGAAGGTGCGTCACCTGTGGGACGCCGTCGTGTACGACGACGTGGAGGAAGATGAAGATCAGATGGCGCTGGAGGCTATCTGCAAGGCGGTTCCCGCGGAGATGCTGGAGACTATGGCGAACAAGCCGAGCGCGCGGGTTGCGTGGAAGGATCTCAAGACGGCCAACCTCGGCGTCGAGAGGGTGCGCCTGGCCAAGGGGCACACCCTGTGAAGGGACTTCGATGCCCTATCGTTCAAGGATGGCGAGACGATCGATGATTTCGCGGTGCGCATCAATAGGGTGGTGCAACAACTGCAAACTCTCGGTGAGGAGATCGAGGAACCGGTCATCATTCGTAAGTTTCTCCAAGCTCTCCCCACTCGTTTCCACCAGATCGCCATGTCCATCGAGACTCTCCTTGACATGTAGGACATCCTGGTGGAGGAACTGGTGGGAAGGCTCAAGGCAGCTGAGCAGCGGCACGGCCTCACCGGTGGTGGCACCGGTGTCACGCAGCTCAATCTCACTGAGGACGAGCTGGTGGCGCGGCTGTCCAAGAGGCTCCACATCAACGGCGACAAGGGGCAGCCGTAGGGATCCTCCGGCGCCGCGTCAGGAGGCCAGTCACGCGGTCGCGGTGGAGGTCGGGCGAACCGTGGCCGTGGTGGAGACCAGAAGAGGAAGGGCGGCGCTGGCGGGGAGCGCAAGGCCGATGGTGCACGCGGGGCTGGCAACGGCGGCAATTCGGATGTCGCCGCCGACTAGTGCCGGTACTGCCTGAGGAGCGGGCATTGGGCCTGTGAGTGCCCAAAGCGGAAGCGCGATGGACAGGCCCATGCGGCCCAAGCAGAGGAGGAGCCGGAGCCCACTCTGCTGGTCGCCACTGTGGCGGCCCAGGAGACCCCTATCTCCTTCCCCTTGCCCACGCCGGCGGCGGCGGCGCCGGTACACATCAACGAAGATAACCTCTTCGTCCGGCTCGGGGAGGAGAGCGACGGCGACACCACCAGATGGATCCTCGACACCGGTGTGACGAACCATATGACCGGATCTAGATCAGCGTTCGCGGAACTCGATTCCGGCGTGCGTGGTACGGTCCGCTTCGGCGACTCATCGACGGTGGGCATCGAGGGTCGCGGGACGGTCCTCTTCAGGTGCAAGACAGGGGAGCACCAGAGGTTGACCGGCGTCTACCACATTCCGAGGCTGACGGCCAACATCATCAGCCTCGGCCACGCGGAGGAAGCCGGCTCTACATCCTCAAGGTGGCCGTCGACAAGCCGGTGTGCCTCGCCGCACACACGCAGGAGGCGTCGTGGCGATGGCATGCCCGGTACGGCCATCTCGGCTTCCAGGGGCTGCAGAAGCTGTCAAAGGGAGAAATGGTGGTGGGGCTGCCGAAGATTGATCACGTCGATCAGGCCTGTGACGGGTGTCTCGTGGGGAAGCAACGTCGACTCCCATTCCCGGCGGCGAGCAGGTACAGGGCGGAGCGGCCACTGGAGCTGGTCCACGCCGACTTGTGCGGCCCCATCATGCCGTCGACGCCAGGAGGCAAGAAGCTCTTCTTGCTCGCCGTCGACGACATGAGCCGCTACATGTGGCTTGTACTGCTGGCGAGCAAGGATGGAGCATCCACGGCCATCATGCATTTGCAGGCCAGTGCGGAGGCGGAGGCGGGGTACAAGCTCCGGACACTGCGCACAGATCGTGGTGGCGAGTTCACTGCGCGGAGCTTCGGCGACTACTGCGCTGGGCAAGGCATCCAGCGTCATCTCACTGCGCCATACACGCCACAGCAGAACGCCGTGGTGGAATGCCGGAACCAGACCATGCTTGGCATGGCATGGTGCATGCTCAAGTCGATGGGCGTGCCCGGACGCTTCTGGGGAGAGGCGGTGACGACAGCGGTGTACATCCTCAATCGGGCGCCAACAAGAAGCCTGTATAACAAGACTCCATTCGAGGCATGGTATGGTAGAAAACCTGCTGTCCATTATTTTCGTACATTTGGTTGCGTCGCCAATGTCAAGAACACAGGCGGCCACCTGCGGGAGCTGGATGACAAGAGCAAGGCGATGGTGTTCCTTGGGTATGAGCCGGGAACGAAAGGCTACCGGCTCTATGACCCAACCACCGATCGTGTGCACGTCTCGCGCGACGTTGGGTTCGAGGAGGGACGTGCGTGGGACTGGAGTCAAGGAGGAGCTATGGCGAGCTCGGGAACGGTCGACATCACTGATGGCGATCCGTTCGTTGTGGAGTGCACCTACATTCCGGTTGCAGCTGATGGGGGAGCTTCGTCGGGAGTTGGGCGCGCGCCACGCGCGGCAACGGCTTCACCAGGCTCGGCACCAACCACACGCACGGCATCCTCTACACCGAGCATCGCGCGTTCTGCAGCGTCGAACACGCGTTCCGGGGGTGCTGCACCGAGCGTGTCAACTAACATAGGCATGCCACTGCTGCCGGAGGAGGATGTCGAGCCCAACCAGGCTGCACCAGGAGGCGTGGAGTTCGTGTCACCACCAAGCCAAGGCGGCGATGAACTTGACACTAATCATGGTGTAGGCGAACCTCTGCGTTTCAGGACACTTGATGATCTCTACGAGAACACTGAAGAAGTTGAACTTGGTGGGGACCTATTGGTGGCCGTACGCGATGGGGAGCCGGCCACATTTGAGGAGGCGAAGTGTGAGCCGTGCTGGCTCAAGGCCATGAAGGAGGAGATGGCCTCCATTGAGCATAATGACACCTGGAGGCTAGTGGACCTTCCCCGAGGACACAAGGCCATTGGTCTGAAATGGGTGTTCAAGACCAAGCGCGACGAGAAGGGGGCCATCGTCAAGCATAAGGCGCGGCTCGTCGCAAAAGGGTATGTTCAACAGCATGGAATTGATTATGGAGAAGTTTTTGCTCATGTTGCTAGGATGGAGTCAATTCGACTGCTATTGGCCATTGCAGCCCTGAAGGGATGGCTTGTGCACCATATGGATGTCAAGTCAGCCTTCTTGAATGGGGAACTCGGAGAGGAAGTGTATGTCCAACAGCCACCGGGTTTCATTGCTGCTGGATATGAGAGGAAGGTGTTGAGGCTGATCAAGGCCCTGTATGGACTGCGCCAGGCTCCACGAGCATGGAATGTGAAGCTGGACAGCAGTCTGCGCAGGATGGGCTTCACAAGGTGTGGCATTGAGTATGGGGTGTACACCAGGGGACTGGGAGCTTCGCGTGTGGTGGTGGGGGTTTATGTGGATGACCTTATCATCACAGATTGTGGAAGGCTTCAAGAAGGAAATGCAGAAGGCGTTCCGTATGAGTGATCTCGGTCTTCTCTCATACTACTTGGGTATTGAAGTGAAGCAAGGAAGGGGTGCAATTAGCCTTGGTCAGGCAGCGTATGCAAAGAAGTTGCTTGAGAAGGCTGGAATGCCGAACTGTAATCCTTGTCACATAACAATGGAGGTCCGGCTTCAACTGTCTGCTAAAGGGACTTCTCCAGAGGTTGACTCAACAATGTACCGCAGCTTGGTTGGGAGTTTGAGGTACCTGGTGCATACTAGACCGGATATATCTTTTGCTGAGGGTTATGTCAGTAGGTTTATGAAGAAGCCACGACAAGAACATCTTGCAGCAGTTAAGCACTTACTGCGCTATGTGGCAGGCACTGTTGATTTTGGGATTGTTTACCCAAAGATGTCAAAGGGTGACAACAGACTGATGGGTTACAGTGACAATGATTTTGGGGGAGACATTGATGACAGAAAGAGCACTACTGGGGTGATTTTCTTCATGGCTGATATGCCGATTTCTTGGCAGTCACAGAAGCAAAAGGCGGTGGCTCTTTCAACATGTGAAGCTGAATACATGGCTGGTGCAGTGGGTGCATGCCAAGCTGTGTGGTTAGTCAGGCTGCTGAGTGACATTGCAGGGGACAAGGTCCAGCCGCCTGTGATGAAGATGGATAACCAGTCAGCAATTGCCCTAAGCAAGAATCCTGTTCTGCATGATCGAAGTAAGCATATCGAAACTAAGTATCATTTCATTCGTACTTGTGTGGAGGATGGGAGGATTTGCTTGGACTATGTGAGCACACAAGAACAGCTTGCTGACGTCCTGACGAAGCCATTGGGGCGAACGAGGTTCATTGAGCTTCGTGACAAGATTGGCGTCGTCAATTTGAAGTAAACTGAGCATGTCTTAGGGGGAGATTGTTAGATAATCCAAGCTCGGTCTAGTAGCAGTAGCTCTAGTTAGCGTAAATAAAGGAGCTCATTTCATGGGCGCGTCATGTACAGGTCGAACTGCATGTGTTCATGCAGCGGCTCTCCTTCTTTTTCTGTTGAGTCGTAGTAGTGGGAGGTGTTTGATCGGGTCCTTCGGTCGTGGGATGGCGCGACCAAGTAGGAAGGCGCGAGATACGCAGCGTCGTTGAGTTTCTTATGTTTTTGTTGATATATATATATGGGAGAAAACGCCGGTAAGAGATACGGCACCAAACTCTGAGTTTCCTCTGTGTTCGCGTGTGTTCGTGTGCGTTCCAGGTGTTCAGGGTGTGTTCATCCTCGCCGGCGATCGGGAGCTGTGAGGTGTTCGACTACAGGGTTGCTGATCGTGGTGCTTTCTTGTACATGTCCAGCGCTTGGTCCATGGCCTTGGTCTGCGACAAACGTTCTGCTCTCTTCGTGCTCAAAGGATACATCGAGCGCAGGTCGTCCGGCGGTGAATCCCCCACCCATCGATCTCTCCAAGCCTCCTCCACATGGGCGGGCCGGCGCGTGGGTCGTAGGAGCATGGGCGAATGAAGAGCGACCGCAGCACACAAAAGAGGGGGGCAAATATGACGATTTGAAGGTCAACTGCACGATGATGTGCAGAGACAGCGATTCCGCATTATTGCTAATTTCGATCAACAACAGCTCGAAATGATAAGAAGAATGAAGAAAAGACCACCACAAACATAACTTTCTCATGGTACGGTTCCCATGGAGAGATAATTGCCGGATTGGAGAGCGAGAGACCTGCTCCTACTGCTGCAGTGCAGGCTGAGGGAGCATCTTGCACTTGGGGACTAGGACAAGTGGAACACGCCGCGGCGTCGTCAGCCCCGGCGCCTCGCCCATGTCGAGGTCGCCCGGGCGCACGCCGGCGGGGAGCTCCCAGTCGAAGTGACGCAGGAGACCGGCGAGCGCGAGCTCCAAGACCGGCAGCGCGAAGCTGATGCCGGGGCAGATCCTCCGGCCGGCTCCGAACGGGACGAGCTGGTAGTCCGTCCCCCTGAAGTCCACCGGTGCGCCGCCGCTGTCGCGGAACATGAACCGCTCCGGCCTGAACTCCTCCGGCGCGTCCCACGCCGCGGGGTCCCTCCCAATCGCCCACACGTTGACGAAGAGCACGGTCTTCGCCGGGATCTCGTAGCCCTGCACGACGGTCGGCGCCGTCGACTCGTGCGGCACCAGGAGCGGCGCCGGTGGGTGGAGCCGGAGAACCTCCTTGAGCACCGCCCTCAGGTATCCCATTTTGTTCAGGTCTGATTCAGCCAGCTGCCCGTCTCCGGCGGCGGCAACTCGCGCGATCTCGTCTTGGAGCTTGCCCATCACCCGTGGGTTGGCCACCAGCTCCGCCATGGTCCATTCCAGCGTGTCCGATGATGTTTCAGTTGCGGCCATTATCACGTCCTGCAACAGTTCAGAGACGCAAGAATCGAACACGGTTGAGGAGAACAAGAAAAGCAGAGATTTCTTGAGAAATGAAATTTAAATAAAGAGCATTTCTGCGTGCAATCGAAGATGACCTTGACGATGGCTTTGATGCGATTGTCAGTGAGCTCGAGCCCCTCGGCGCCATCTCGCCGCAGACGAAGCAAGACGTCGAGAAAACCCTCATCCTCCTCTGCAACGTTAGCAGTTTTCTCCTCGTGCGCTGCTATGAGCTCGGACAGGAACATGTCCCACGCCCGGACTATGCCGCCGAGCTTCTTATCGATACCCGTCACCCACCTCACGAACCTCGCCGGCGCGTCGGGGAGCACGTCCTCCGGCTCGAATCCCGCCACGAACCCCGCGGACTTCGCCATCAGCTGCTTCAGCCTCTCGGCCGTCGCTCCGGCAACGCCGGCCGTGGCGCGGGTGACCACGGCGTTGGCGTAGCCGTACAGCAACCCCCTCAGCTCCACGCCCTCCCCGGCAGCCTCCGCCGCGGCGAGGCGGGTGCGCGCGACGAGCGCGGCGACCTCGGCGGCGCGCACGGGCGCGAACGACTCAACACGGCGAGGGGAGAGGAGGTGGACGACGGCGATCTTCTTGGCACGGCGCCAGCTCTCGCCGTAGGGCGCGAAGGACACATTGTCGCAGCCGTACATCAGCTTGTCCGCTCCGACGCTGCGAGGCCGCGATGCGAAGGCGAGGTCGTGGTTCTTGAACATGTCCGTGGCCGCCGCGGCCGTGCACACAACAAGGGTGCGCCGGCGACCGAGCTGGAGGAGAAGGAGGCCATTGCCGCCGCCGTAGCGGAGGTGGAGGTCGTGCAAGGAGCGGTGGGCGAGGCGGCCGATGAGGTGGAGGTGGCCGAGCAGCGGCACGGACGGTGGCGACGGCGGAAGCTTGCCGCGCCGACGACGGTTCATGACGAGGACGTAGAGGAAGACGATGAGCGCGCCGGCAGCGGCGAGCACGTAAGGAGTGGCCATCTCTGCTTCCTTCCTACTCGGCTGCTTGTTGCCTACCTCTGAGGCAGATGTTATATAGTACTGGCGACGTGGAAGAAAACTGACCCGCGCTGAAGTGTTCAAATTCTATCCGGCTGGCGGTTCATGGTTGGCTACGTAGCGACCACGGCAATTTTTGTTTGTTTGTTGACTTTTCTTTTTTTATTTCTTTTTCAGTTTATTCCTCTGGATGGGCCAGAGAAGTCGTGTCGGTGGGGACTGGGCAGCCAGCAGCCAGGTTATGACGATTTTTTCTACACTGAAATATCAGGATCGTGTTGCACGATTGGTCTCAAAATCCCCTCGTATTTTCGTTTTGCGTGACTGAAACCATTAGTATGTTTGGATTTGAATATATATTTTAAAAGTTTATTAGGGATGCGAGTGGCACCTGAAACAAGTTTAGGGACCTTGGTCTGCAGCACTCACTCTATATCCAAATACTTTGTGTTAGTTTTATAGCTACAAATGATCCATAATGTATTTTTTTACTGTGTCCGGCATCATTGAACTGTGTTCGAGCCACTATGGTATATGTAATATTCTAATTAAACACCCACTCATGATATACCGCCGTCAAATTATAAACATGGTTTGTCACTTTCATGGGAAAGTTTTCATATTCAGGTGGCTCTGATTTGTCCGTTGCTTGCCAATATCATGTAAAATCACCGTAGCTCCATCATGAATGGTAACATTTTTCTTAAAAAACAAAAACTAGCATGCCGGCATGCACGTGTTTACGCACATACTCTCTCAAGACCCTTTTCTTAGGGCAAGTACAACAGTTTAGACAGCTGTTGTCTTTTTGTCACACACCGACAGCTAAATAGACAGCATATACAACAGTTTAGACAACTGCTACCTTTTTAGTTGTATGTAAGAGTTTAAATTAATCTCTTAACACGTAAATCATGGTGATCTAGTATAACTTTTGAACTTTGTAGCCATTTTGTTCACCATGCACCACTGATCGGTTCATCACCAGGCACGTGATCGATGCTAGCCAGCCAAATACAAGTTTAATCGGCAATGACTGATTCATATTCCGGAATTATTTCCATCGATAACAATGAAAATGATTTAAACTGAATATTTTAGAATTATTTACATCAAGGAAAATAATCAAAATGAGCTAGTAATAAACTAGAACATCCATGACGATTTACTCAAACACGCGGCAACAGCAAGCAAAAAGATTCATGAATATTTGGCACAAGCAAACATACAAACATACAGTACTAGATTGGAGGATTGGAGGAGGGATCAATTAGATATTTACAGATTTTACTTCAGACTTCATGTTCCCTCTTTCTTATCCACTCGATAGGCTTCCATCGACCACCCGAGCTCCGCCCAGCAGCTGCTCGCCGAAACTCTGCCACGCCGCTCCTCTACCACGCCGTCGCCCAGGCTCGGCCCAGACGCTGCGCCCCCACGAAGTCGCAAAGCTCGCCGTGATGCTCCACCACCACGCCTTCAGCTAAGCTCCACCATGCTGTCGTCGTCGGGGCTCCGCCCAACCTTTGCGCCTCCACCCCAAGCCGCCGGCCCGTCGCCGGAGCTCTACCTTCAGCGCGCCAAAGCCGCGGCGGAGTGGAACGACAGCCAGCAAGGCCTTGAGCCCTTCTTCCTGGGCTGCTTCCACTCATCGGAAGGGGACGGCACGAATGAGAAATCGCCCACGCCCGCATCCGATCTGCGACGAGTGGGGACGGCTCATACAACGGGCGCGAGAAGTCGTCGCCTCGCGTGGGAGCACGCGCCCGTGCCGTAGTCGAACGAGACGCCGGCATTCTCCTCTCTCTTCATTAATTAGTGTCCACGTAGGATAGTTTTGCTGAGGTGGACACACAAAGACAGCAGTTGTCTCTCTGTTGTACATGCCCTTAGGCGCAAGGGGAGGATTCCACGTACCAAGGAGAAATGACCTGAGTATTAACTGCCTCGTTTTTAATTATAAAACGCTCCCCACCTCGGTGTCGTTTGCATGTGCGCAAGCATGCCCAGCTGCCCCTGCCTCTTCAGTTTCCATCCGCATGCATGCCCAAGGGCCCACGCCTCTACACAAAATGTTCTGCCTTCCGCGATTCCCAGGAAACAGCGCCTCGGTCCTTGGGGGCGCCTAACAAATCGCTGGATTCACAAAAACGCTATCACGCCTAAGAAAAGGGTCCGGAGAGAGTAGCTGCAACTGCAGCAGCCACCTAAACTTTAAGTCAGCTGGATCTTCGGTACGCCTCACCCTGCCTAGTCATTACTATTTTGTTTTTTGGTTAAATTTGCTTAAGGTGTGGCGCTATCCATCTAACTTTCGAGGTGTCCTAAATGTGGCTATAAAACATTTAGGCCATAGTTTCCCCAACCCAAGACACGACCTTGTAGTGTCTATGTATCCATGTCAACTAGACACTGCAGATAGAAACTACCTCCTCAATGCATAGTTTCTTAAAAATAAATTACCATCCAATCATATGTCTTCTCTCTTCTTTACTCTCCCTATCATCTTGATTTATTTCTTGGTTCTTGTGTAGACATGGTTTCTAATGCAAGACAACATGTCCTTCTCTCCCCTCCTTAATTACTTTGCCACATCATCAAATTGCTTATGTGGCAGCTTATTTAATGCTATGGACACCATCCTAGTCATTGGGTTGGGGATGACCTTAGTTATGAACCAAACACACAATAATGGTTACGCCAACCACAATAGTAATGTCAAAAAAGTTGGCCATACTAAGGAAACATAAGCATTGAACCTGGACTGCTGAAGGGTGCCAAAATATCGGCACTGCCGACACCTAAGGCCAGTCTCAATGGGGGGGTTTCATGAGAGTTTTATGGGCATTAAATACACTGCCACATCAGCAGTTTTGCTGACATGGCAGGGTAATTAAGAGGGGGAGTTTCATGGGATGTGAGGGGGGTTTCATCACCATGAAACCCCTGTGGCACAGTTACCTAGTTTCCAGTCTAGGTAATTGTATCCATGAAACCCCAGTGAGACTGGCCTAATATCTTACACAACGTGGGACCCGCACTATACCAATCTGCCCCCAAGCTCCGAACCATAGTTTCATTCACATGAGGAACAAACCCACTACTTTTTAGAAAGATGAAATGTGCTCCATGATTTCAATAGGACGGCAACAAATTTGTATGTTCCTGCATATGACATATCAATGTGTATATAGTACTTTGGCCTAAATGAGCCAAGGGTAAAATTGTTTATATATGACAATTGACATATCAATTGTTTATATATATGAAGTTTTTAAGATTATGATGATCCAAATAGATTTAAATTAAAATTGAATCAATTTTGAAGACTATGATGATCCAGATAGATTTGAAAAATGAATTACGGTTTTAAATAAAAATAATTTAAAATTTTAAATACCAACATAAATCCCATCATACCAATTTTTTGACACGTGTTCCCACGGTGGGCTGTCCCTGAAAACATTACGAGCGGTGGAAACTAATGAGTGGGCTTCTTTGTTCGTTGATTGGTGTGTGGGCCGCTTAATCAGGAGTATCCGGTCAGGCGATATGTGCGTATAGCGGTATAGGCCACCTCTCAGTTCCCCACGTGCCGTGTGGGATGCGAGTCCTGTCGTGTGATTCAGATATGTTCTATCATTTACTACATTCTATCATTTTCAGTTCAGCTACTATGAGACATATTTCTATCATTTGCAGTAAATTGTGTATGTCTTAATGTTAATATCAGCTGCTGCTTGGGTTGTCACTTTATTACCTGTAAATTATGCATATATCAGACTCTCAGAATCAGATAACTAGTTTTGGGAATATGGGAGATAATATTCAGATTACCAGCACAGCATTTGATTGGGCTCAACCTCTTAAGCCCAATCCTTGAACTTGCTTGTACTATTGAAAATTGCTCCAAGTCATCGTCAGGTTGGGCCATGCAAAAAAAAAACTGGAATGTGATCTTGTCCTCTTATTTCTGCTGTCATTTAAAAGTAATTTTACCGGTAACTTATGCATATAGCTGCGATTATTTGTTGGCAGAGGAATGCATATAGTAGCACTGTGGCAGGAGGGTTGCGGATGGGTGGGCGGCAGGAATAGGATTGGTTGCAGCAGCAAACTTCATGCACGACAGGATCATTGGAATGCAATTTTGATCGAGCACATTTCTTGGGGCGGCGATCAATGGGTTAGCCAATGGACTTGGCGGCAGTGTGCTCAGCGGCAGGAGAGATCGACGTTTGGGCGGAAAAAAAATATGAATGTGTTGACGTTTTTTCTGGACAACACACAGCAAGCACTAGATCGTGCGTCGTCGGAATCAACTCTCGACGAACTCCAGTACAAAATCGGTTTTGGGTAAAACCAGTAGGCTCGGTTTCGTCCGGGTTCGCCGGAAAACCTAAAATCATCACCCCGGGAGGGACCCCGTCAGGGATGGTGCGTCTAGGGTTGCTCTGAGATCGGCAGGCCACTCAGAACGTCTTCGGTCGTCGTCGAGACAAAAGAAGAAAGCAAAAAGAGGTTGGAAAAGATTTAGGGTTTGGAGATAAAAGTAAATAATATATTTGATCTATTGTGTTGTGATTCCACCTCAATCGGCCGTAACTCTTTATATTTATAAGGTGGGGAGGTCTTACCCAGCAAGAAATCCTTTTACAAGTCGAAAATCTATCAAATTCCCTAATTCTCCTCGGACTCCTAGCAAAACCGGTAGTTCCGGTTTTGGGTAAAACCGGTAGACCCGGTTTCCCTCTACTAGATTCTATGAATCGGCTACATGCCAATTTTGACTATCAACATATGCCCCCCTGTTTTTTGGTAAAGTTTACGTACCAGAAAACATGTTGCCACCAAAATTGACCTAAGGGCGATGTTCATTTCAACCATCGGCCATGACACATTAAGCGTCTTGCCATACACTTGGATAATACTTCTTCAAATATCTCCCATTGAGAGCTCGAGACAGCATCTATCCCTGCAATGTTTCTAGCATATAAGAGTTCCCAAACATTACTCTCATCACCTTGTATGGACCTTCCCAACTTGGAGACCATTTACCAAATTTATTGCTCTTCACTCCTATAGGTAATATTGTCTTCCAAACCAAATCACCGACTTGAAAAGCCTTCAATTTTACCTTCTTGTTGTATGCTCTAGCAACTCGGATCTTATCCTTCTCAATCTCCTTCAAGGCCTCCAATCTCTTATCAATAACTTCATCATTGTTATCTACCATTAAGTCATGATAGGCAATAGCATCAAGATTATTTTGCGTTAGCCAACCTATATGCGCCAAGATTTACCTCAACGGGTAAAACGGCCTCTTGCCCCATAAGACCCAACAAACTCACATACCTCTTTAGATATAAAAGACGTACCTTGATCTGTAGTTAGAGTTTGTGGAATACAAAATCTATGAATAATATGCTCTTTAATAAACTCAATTACCTCCTGATATGTTATATTTTTCAAAGGAACTACTTCGGTCCACTTAGTAAAATAATCTGTAGCCACCAACACGAAGCAATGCCTTTTTGAAGATGAAGGATGAATTTTACCAACAAAATCTAATCCCCATCCTCGAAATGGCCATGGCTTGATAGTAGGATGCATCAATGCAACAGGAACCATCTGAACATCTCCAAATTTCTGACATTCTTCACACCCTTTGTAGTAACGAAAGCAATCGGCAATCATATTTGGCCGATAAAAGCACGCCCTTCGAAAAAGCCACTTTATCTTAGGAGCTGATTGATGTGTACCACAAATACTTTCATGAACTTGACCCATGGCCACCTTTGCGTGATCATTATCCAAACATTTTAGTAATAAATCATCAGCCGTCCGATGATATAACTCACCATCTATCAAAGTAAATTTAAATGCCCATCGTTGGTGTGGGGGTCATGGATTAGGGGGCCCACTGTCAGGGCGCCTGCGAACGGCACGCTAACGGAGGAAGACCCGGCAACGTGAGTTACGACCGGTCGGAAGGTTCCGTCTCGCCCGACCTACGCCCCCGCGGCTACGGATCGCACGGTTGCCGAGCCGGACGGCCGACCCTGCCAACGTACCCAAACAAACACAGCCGAGCTAGGGGACCCTTTTTGATACGAATCAGGCCAGGAATGCACAGAAGCATTCCAGCAACGCAGCCTGGATGAAGGAAACTAACTATGTTTTGGACCTACTGGGCCTATCTTTTTGTAGGGGTCAACAGCCGAGCGCTGGGCTGCGCCCAGCCGCGGCGAGGGAGACTTCACGTAGAGGCTTGGAGGCTTGAATATAATTTGGCTAAGGGACCGCTCGGTGTTCAAGATCCCCCAGGAGCGCGAGCCTCGGATCTAAACCCGACGGCCTTGAAAGCCTTAAAGTTTCAACCGCCCAAAGTCATCTCACAACTGAGTTCAAGGGCTCGGGGGCACGGCAGAACCACCGGGTTCACCTTGCCCACCTCGCAGCCAAAGCTCAAGGGCTCGGGGGCTCGAGGGCTCGGCAGAACCATCGGGTTCACCTTGCCCACCCTGCAGCCAAAACTCAGGAGTTCAAGGGCTCGGGGGCTCGGCAGAACCATCGGGTTCACCTTGCCCGCCTCGCACCCAAAGCTCAGGGGCTCGGGGGTTCGGCAGAACCGTCGGGTTTGCCTTGCTCGCCTCACAGCCAAAGTTCAAAGGCTCGAAGGCCCAATCGGTAATCAAGAGTTACCAAGAAACAAAGCTAACCCCGTAAAGGCCGTCTCAAGTGGTGCCTCCCAACTAGTTTGCGGAGAAACTGGAAGGGAGACCCCCCTCGGGGGCTTGGCAGGGGCATAGCCATAAGAAAAACAAACAAAAACCCACGCGTACGGGGCTAGAAAAGACGACGAAGGGCGAACGGGAGCAAAGGGCGGAATAGGGCATTAACTGCCCTCCACGCCCTCACGCCTCGTCGGGCCCACCACGACCGCGAGGTCGAGTTCGGAGCCTGACCGCCGCGTCGCGTCACACTCGATGGGTGGGTCTGTTCCCGTCAACAGCTGGACAGGCCGCCACGATTTGTGGGCCCAGCTGGATCTCCGCAATCTGCCCGTTCTTGGCCCCACGCTGTAGGACTCGGGTTGACGCTTCGCGAAGAGGGTTGTGACCCCCGTGACGTGTTGGACGCCAGGCATTGCCGTCGAGGCGCTGCCCTGGTCGCGCCCCCGAAATTTCGGAAGTTGCCAAGAGTTTGCGGGAAAATGGAAAGAAAGAAGGGCCTCCCCACGGAATCCAACTCCCCTGAAAGAACGGGCATGACCTCACACACGAGTCCTTGACTCCTCTGCAAGGTCGGGGGCTACTGTGGGGGTCATGGATTAGGGGGCCCACTGTCAGGGCGCCTGCGAACGGCGCGCTAACGGAGGAAGACCCTGGCAACGTGAGTTACAATCGGTCGGAAGGTTCTGTCTCGCCCGACGTACCAAGGATCCGGGAAGCGTGGGGATATAAGCCTCCGCTTCGTCCGACCTTGGCCCACTCCTGACGACCCGTGGGTTGAAGGGGTCGGACGCGTCCGTCTCGCCCGACCCCCGACCCCTCGGGTCGGAAGGGCTGACCCCCTCGAGGGGTCCCGCCCGTTGATAAACACGCACAGTGGAAAAGGGGGGAGTCCCGAAGACCCTGCCCAAATCAAATCTGACTTGTGAAGGAGAAGACGTACGGCTTACGCTTTCTCTCGACCAACACCCGACATCACCTGCCCGCCTACCAACTGCAAAAGCTGATCTGCAGCCCTGCGCAAGGGAAAAGGTAGCTGCGTGCGCGCGGCTGCGCTAGCGGCCAAGAAGGAAGCTACCGCGAAGCTGCTGGTGGGAAGGAGAAGGACACGCGGCGATCCAGGAAGGGGTCGCCAAGACGCACTGGGCCGACAGCAGGCAACCGTCGGGGGCATCCGGCCTTCGGGGGTAGATAGGTAAAACAACATTGTAAAGCTGCCCTCCTCTTGAGTTATAAAAGAGGAGGGCGTCCCTGTGAGAGGGAGGATTCCAATTCCTGGACTCTCGATCTCTAGAGCACTTAGTCCCCTACACGCACATTTTCACACACAAGGCTTGAACCGGCCTTCGTTGTAATCCGCCGCCAAGAGAGCAATACGATCAGGAGCTCGTTGCACTGGACGTAGGGATCACTACCGAACCAGTATAAATCCTCTGTCTTGTGTCTCTTGAACCATTCTCCACCGAGACGTGCGTGTTCTGTGATCGACACTCGCCGCCGTGAGGTACCCCGTGTGCCACCCGCCGACAGTCGGACTTTTCGATCAACCTTTTGATTAGGATCTGCAAATAATCAATCAAAGACCTCCTCCAATCTCCAACTTCCTCCTTCACTACTTCAGTAGCAATAACTGCCAAAGTATCATTCTTAACAAGAAAACCAGTGGTACCGGTTTTACCCAAAACCGGTAGTACCGATTCCGCCAAGACAGCGAACTTTTCATCTCCATCCTCAAATCGGAAGGACCGATTTACAGAAACCGGTACGCCCGGTTCTTCCAGCAGGCAACTCTTAGCATCGCAAACCATCGGTTTCCTTTCATGAAAGTTTTTCTTCTGAACATTATAACCAGATGCCTGCTGTGCTAGAGCATTAGCCCTTGGATTCTCCTCTCGTGGTACATGATAAATAATAAATTCATCAAAAAAAGATATCATATCCAAACACCTATCAAGATAAGCATTTAAAACTCCATCTAAACATTGACAGGTCTTAGAAACTTGTTGCACCACCAGCAAAGAATCATCGTATGCCTCTACATGTTTAACTCCCATTAAATGCAAAATTTCCAATCTGAATAACAAAGCCTCATATTCGGTTTGATTATTAGTGCATTTAACTTCCAATCAGTTAAGAGCCTAAAAAACTACACCATTTGGTGATATTAGAATAACACCAACACCACAGCCACCTCTACAAAGCGATCCATCAAAATGCAATTTCCAGGGAGTAAGAGTAATAAGACCGATATCCAACTCAAGCTTATTATCAACCCGATGTTGTACAATAAAATCTGCGACAATTTGGCCTTTTATGGATTTTAAAGGTTCACAAGCCAAATCGTATTCAATAAGAGCATAAGCCCATTTACCAATTCTACCACTTAAAATTGGTCTATACAACATGTATTTAATTATGTCGGTCTGGCATGCTACCATACATGGACTTGATAATAAATAACGCCTCAATTTAGTACAAGCATCATATAATGAAAGACATAATTTCTCAATGAATGTGTACCTTGTCTCGGCATCCAATAAGCAATAATATGTTCTTTGCCTTCAGTTTCTTGAGTCAAAACAGCCCCAATAACAATATCCTCACCAGCCACATACAATCTAAAAGGAAGTCCCCTTGTAGGGGCCTTAATAACCGGCGGCGAAGACAAATATTCTTTAATCTTGTCAAAAGCTCCTTGTTGTTTTGGCCCCCAAGTAAATTCAGCATCATCATTCAACCGAAGTAAGGAGTAAAAACATCTACATAGGTTCTTTAGGATCAAAATCAGGATGATTAACATCTTCCTCCATAAGCATATAATCACCCATGTACGGAATATTAGTATCAATATCCATGTGCTCTGGTGACAAACAATAATAAGCAAGTTGTTCCTCGTCTTCAGCACTGAGAACCGATGTCAACTCGTCATCACAAACCATGCGAGCAGAAGAAGCATCATCTGGTAATATTTCCACCTCAACCGGTCTAACTGGATGTGTAGGCGGTCTGACCGCCTGTTTGGTCGACTCTGTAGGACTGGTGGCCTGAACCGCATGTACAACTGGTTGGACCTCCTGTATTGCTGGCTTCGACTGATTATCTTTTTTGACTCTCAACTCCTTCTTCTGAGGAAGCATAGGTCTATGCTTGTTAAAAAGCTCATCCTTTTTCTTTTCTAGCTCTTGCTTCCTTCTCTCCTGAAAACGTAGCCTTTGAAGTTTCCTTCTCTGTGTACGGGTCAAACCTGGAGGACACCATTTAGAAAGAAAGTATTTAGATGACTTGCTACCATCAGCTTCATGACCCTTACTAATGGATATCTTTGAAACAGATGGCGTGGCCCGATCACCAATTACAATCGGTCCTTTGCCATTATCCTTCATAGGGACATCCATTTGCCCAAACTGAATGATGTCATTGCTTGTCGTCCTCTCAAGGTCAACATCCATCTTTTGGGCACCATCAACTGACTTCTTAGGACGATAAACCCACCTTGGTGACATTTCCTGCCTCTTCTGACCAAACCGAAAGTTTCGGTTTTGATAAATCGGTGGTTCCGGTTTACTCCAACCAGATTGGCGGTGTGACAGTCGGTCTCGCATGGGCAAAGCCAATCTATCCATCATAGACCTTCTTGGTGATTGCCGCCCTTGGTGAAATGGTCCATGCTCTGCAGGGTAATATGGCCTCCACATCCCTCCATTATCGTCCCATATAGGTCCAGCATCTCCCCTTTGTCTTGTGGCAAGTCTTGGAGGTGAAATACTCTGATTCCCATACCCAGGAGATCGTGCTCTTTTTTTTATTGGCCGATCACTTGTACCGGCCTTGCTTTGATCAGAATACTTAGCAAAAAGTTGATCAAAGCTTGGTCCTGTCTTGAACTTCTTGCCCTGATCCTTATCTTCATTCACCTTCCACTTTCCAACCTCAGGGCTCTTGGGTTTCAATATTCTAGGGCGCTCAGAGTCCAAACCGGTTCCACCGGTTTTTGTTAAAACCGATACCTCCGGTTTCTTCTGTGAAGTCGAACCTGCTCCCTCTTCATCATCTTTTGAAGATAAATCATGCCCCCCGAGACAAGGAGCTCTGAGAGTGATTCTAAATGACTCTCTACCATTAGAGGTCTTCTCACACACCACTTCTCTAGTCAACACCTTGTTTCGCACATCTTCCGGTCGGTCTTCACCAATCACCACGTTCTTGCCTTTAGCTTTTTTGGCTTGATGCGGCCGAATCAATATCTTTGGTTGCTGCAAGTTTAAAGTGTTGACAGATAATGATGTTGCATTAACCTGTGTCTCATGAAAAATCAATCGTCCTTCATTCATGGCCGATTGAATCTGTCGACGAAAAATATTACAATCGTTAGTAGCATGTGAAAAAGAATTATGGAACTTATAGTACGCACGCTGTTTTAACTCCTCGAACAGTGGGATAACATGAGATATTTTGATGTTCCCAACCTTAAATAATTCATCAAATATGCGATCACATTTAGAAACATCAAAAGTAAATTTAACTTCTTGTTGCCGATCCTTATGAACCGGCTTTAGAGACGGACATGAATAAGATTCAGACTTAGAAGGCCAAATAAATTGAGCAACATTACCCGAATTATATTTAACAACATAGACATTGGATTGATGAGGCTCAGAATTATCCTGTTCATGTTTCATTCGGTTTTCTTGAATCATAGCCCTTATTTGCACTTGAGCAACCAAAATAAAATCATTGCCTTCCAATTTTTCTCTAATAGAAGACCTCAAACCTTTAAACACAATAGAAGCAAGATCAATATTAGAAATTGATAAATTAATGCAACGACTCTTTGTATCTTTGAATCGTCTAAAATACTCAATGACTGATTCTTCTTTACCTTGTTTAACCGATGTTATGTCTGCAAATTTAATTGTGGACTCCCAATACAACTATCATATGGCTCTGCTGGCACATTATTCATGTTTTGATATATAGGAGGTATAAAATTGACCAAAGCATCGGTATGCCTAGAAGCGGCTGAATCTGGTTGGACAGTCACTAGCTCAGGTCGTTCGAGTGTTGGGACCAGGGAACCGGTCTGACCGGTTATGAAAACCAGTATGGCCGGTTCTGCCGTGTTCGGCAGTTGCACTATTCCCGGTGCCGTCTGACTTGAGTAATAGCCCAATGGAATGCCATATGAACCCTGGGGAGAATAATATGGAGTAGCCGATGTGCAAGGTCGTGCATTGGGAAGAACTTGCTTGTAATTTAAAAATTCATTAAAAAGTTCAGCATTCCTTTTGTCCATAGACTCTACACGTTGAAATAAAGCAGCACAATCATCTAACGACATATGCTTAGGAATAACAGTGCCAGTTTTAGGTATAAATGAATCGGGACTTGAATTGCTTACAGTGGGCATTACCTCAATCCTGTTTTTACTCAACTTAAAGGAAGGCATCACGAATTCTTGTAATCGTTTGGCCCGTTGATCGTCCCGACCCTTTCGGAAAGTCTTCAAGAATTGGTCCTGGACGTGCTTCTGAAGCGCCAAGTATTCTTCATGATCTTCCGGGCTGAGATCCTCCATGGTAGTCGCAACGATGTTGTCTTCTCCAACGTCGAAACCCATTGCTAGGGTTTAGTAGATCGGTCTTAATAACCTGATCTCTTTCCCCAGCGGAGTCGCCAAAAGTGTGTTGGCGCTTTTCTGGACAACACACAGCAAGCACTAGATCGTGCGGTCGTCGAAATCAACTCTCGACGAACTCCAGTACAAAACTGGTAGGCCCGGTTTTGGGTAAAACCGGTAGGCCCGGTTTCGTCG
The DNA here is from genome assembly GCA_015342445.1 of Digitaria exilis. Lineage (NCBI taxonomy): Eukaryota > Viridiplantae > Streptophyta > Magnoliopsida > Poales > Poaceae > Digitaria > Digitaria exilis. The sequence goes on from JACEFO010000353.1 coordinate 24,232, forward strand.
GGGTTCGCCGGAAAACCTAAAATCACCACCCCGGGAGGGACCCCGTCAGGGATGGTGCGTCTAGGGTTGCTCTGAGATCGTCTTCGGACGCCGTTGAGACGAAAGAAGAAAGCAAAAGGAGGTTGGAAAAGATTTAGGGTTTGGAGATAAAAGTAAATAATATATTTGATCGATTGTGTTGTGATTCCACCTCAATCGGCCGCAACCCTTTATATTTATAAGGTGGGGAGGTCTTACCCAGCAAGAAATCCTTTTACAAGTCAAAAATCTATCAAATTCCCTAATTCTCCTCAGACTCCTAGCAAAACCGGTAGTTCCGGTTTTGGGTAAAACCGGTAGGCCCGGTTTTCCCTCTGCCAGATTCTATGAATCGGCTACATGCTAATTTTGACTATCAACAGAACGGACATGGGAGATTTTGAATATAGAGAGTCACTATTATACGTAGTCTGTTGGATGTCCCATCTTTTTAGGGACGTTTTTATTTTACAAAAGGATAAAAATCTGTAAATTTAGCTAATGTTTTAGAGAGTCTCTTGGAGATGGTTTCTTTACCTAGCTGTTTCCGATCCATTGCGGGTGGAAATCGGTGATGTTACAGTGTGTGCGTATGGATCCTCGCTTTCCCATTCAATTATTTATGTGCACAACTTGTCATTTCATTGCATCTGCCTATGATCGTAAAAAGGCATTATAAGCGAAAGTACAGCAGCTGATGAGCAGCATATCAACAAAATTGGTTACAATCGATTGTAAGTTTAATTTAAACCAAAGGAGCATGTTTCAAGTGATGAAAGTCTAAATAAGTATGTGAGAATTCGTTCATCATCACTTGATATATATGATGGGCGTTTAGCTGAACTGCATGCCACTTTTAGCGTAGATATATAGTAACCCACGATGGCTTTTCCCCAAAAGAAACATATACCAAGGTGTCAATTGGTGCTATCTATCAGACTCACAAGTCACAATAATGGGCACTTCTACTCACTTCTCTAACTGAGATGCAATGTAACAACGGTCATAGACCCTTGTCAGTAATAAATAAAAAAACCAAGTCTATCTATCCTTTTCAAAACCATTATTAATTGATCGAAGCCAAAATTTGAGACAAGGGTCTATGACCCCTTCACAGGTGAGAACAGAAGCATCAACACCCCGACCAACGCCGGAGGAGAAACTAGGCACAATGCGCGCCAGCGCCTTGGAAGCCCGGCCCATAGATCACGGAGGAACGCCCCCTTCTTGCTCTCATCACGAAGTCGAGCTGCCCGTGCCTGTTGGATAAAGATTGTAATCAGGCCATTCAAGCGCAAGGAACCAAAGTGACTGTTATCAAGAACAGGTGAAGATGACCGAGGGCGATTGATTGATAGCGTATACGTACCTCATCTTTGGACTCCTTGGCGGCAGAGACCATGGCAGCAGAGCCACGCCACGCGAGCAGTGGGATGGCGACGATCATGGACGGGTAGAGGCACGCGCCGGAGACGCCGGTGAGCCTTGCCGCGTCCGCCAGGCCGGCGCACCCCGCGCGGCGGGCGACCACCGAGAGGACCGAGCCCGCGCTGGTGAGGAACAACGCGGCGCACATGGCGTAGACGAAGGCATATGGCGAGTTCATCGGTCCCTTTGGACTCTCCAAGTCATCCCAAGTTCGAAACACAAACAAGTCTTCATAAAAAAACAAAGAGAGGAAGAATGCAAACAAGCCTCCGTGAGAGAGAAAAAAACGTAAACAAATCTCCGAGAGTGACACTACAGCAGTTTGATCTGTAGTTCCGAGTGCCGGTGAGATCGAGTTCACGCGTCGCAGTGTAGTGTAGGACGGCCGGGAGACCACGTGGCATGCCGTGAGGCGTGAAGTAGCGCAAAACAGAAGGCTCGGGTGCATAACCAGCATAATTCACTAGACACTAGTAACAAAAATACTCCTACGTGCAAGCATACCAGGAATTGACTATCTCTAGGCTTACAACGAAACCCGAGTCCATCCAGACTGACACAGTGACACCAACTAACTGCTGGAAGTAAACAGAGCTCAGCAGAAGACTGCGTCACAGTGCAAGATAACACCAGCATCAACTGGTCGTTGGGCGTGCACGTACCTCAAAGATTCTCCGAAAATACACTGTTTACAAAAAAACACTATATATGAATAGTATTCTGTGAGTGGGAGGGACGTGATGAATAGGAAGAAGTTGGATGAATAGTGTATTTTTTGGGAAAAAATTAAATGCAAATGTGGAACTGCACTCCTTCAGAACGTGAGCAGAGGACCTGCTAGTGTTTACCAGGAAACAAAATCATCCAACTAGTAGCTATCATCTCGTCAGGACCAGATCAGATCTCCACTCCAACAAAATCTTGCATGCCCAGAAGCTGCAATTGGCAAAGAGTTTGTCGGTGGCCCTGTTCCATTCCAGGAATTGTTAGCTGATTAGTGGTAGAATATAAAATAAAACTCGAGATATATGCCAGCACAAAGTATGTTATAACAGAAACTTAATTGCAACCAGCCTTATCAAATTTAGCGGACTAATCAAGCTGACATAAGTTTGGAATGAAGAATAGGTGGATGGAGATTCGATATAGGTGTTCCAAAGTCCATGGCATATAGGTTATCAAAAAGCATCCAATTGGATACTGCTGGGTTCTGTTCCGCAGAAACTGTAATATCCCCAAGTGAAAGAACTATTGCTAAACAGCATAATAGACCCAACATTTATATAGACTTGAACTACTCTATTAATTTATGACATCAAAAAAATTCTTGATTGCTCACCTCCTAGAGAAAAAGATAATACAAAACTTTTTACATAAAAACTCCTCATAGCTACATTGCCAGTAAAATACCTCCCCAAGTACAAGTGGTCAAGTATTGTAAATTTGCGACAGGTAAGTGGGAGTGCAAAACTGTGCTAGCAAGACCATGATTCTTCATCCTAAATGCAATTTCTTCTATAGCAGATATTCTTATTATTCTGCTCTACAACGCAGAACATGATAGACTTCAGAGTGCTGAATATCTGATGCACTGCCAGGAAACACAAAACGCATCACAGCTTATAGAACTCAGTGAACATTACAGGTCTTACCCTGGGGATAAAATTCATGGAGTACTTCAACACAGCTACCAAATTAGTGAACTTAAATTAACTTCATCAATCAATCCAAGTATATGCAGCATTGCGTGTAATAATACAATTCATCGTGATCCATGATAAAAATTAATTGCTTTTGGAAACATATTTGATCATGGTCAAATTGATTGCTAGAATATTGATCATGTTGACCAGACAACTAGCTAATAGACCTCTCTTCTTTCCAAAAGTAGAGGTATAAGATAGCTATTTTCACACGTGCAACCTCTAATAAGAACGCAAACCTGATATACATTTAAATTAAAACTTGACTACCGGGAGGGACAAGCTTGCAGGACAATAGGAAGCCATGCATTTTGAAGGAAGTATTAATAGAAGCAGTCAAATAAAACTAAGGAAAAAAAGGCACAAACATAGTAGATGGCTAGATGCTACCATCGCCCTTACCTGTTATGGTGTTTTCCTTTTTGGGAGTATCCTTATGGCCCTTGCAGGTACAAGATAACAAAAAGGCATACCTACCATGCATACCGAAGAGAATTACCACTAAGATCCTAACATTAGTTTAGCCATGGAAAATTGGTATCATTTGTAGTGCTTCCTATTCTGTTTCCTGCCAGGTGCCAGCACAGAAGTTTCAGGTGATCTCGTAATTAATATTATTGAGTGTCGCTGTTCCAAAAGCATGAAAAGTTTATTGATCTCTTGATGTGTCTAGCTAAAACACCAAGGGATGATCCATAACTTCATTGGCCAAACACTTGATGAGAAAATTGAGATAAATCAGCTTTGAAGACTAGAAAGAGGATTGAAAAATGCTGATTAACCTAGACACTAAGCTTTTGAAAGGTCTAGGATATATGGCAATCGCTTGGCCTCTGGGGCATAAGCATTAGCCTGCTCAATTCCTCGATGAAAGTTTTACTATATCTAGTCTATATGTTACAATAAGTATATCTGCATGCCGTGGTACCAACCTACACATAAGAACAAATCCCTAACGGCGGATCATAAAACTTGAACAGCTCGAAACACATTCTATATATGTGAAAAAATAACAAAATCACCTAAAGAGAAGGTAATGTTTCTTTTAGATCATCTGAGAGGCTGAAGCTAGTCAAACTTCCACATTGGTCCTCTACAGTTGTACTCATGAATTTCAGACGATAACAAATTAGAGTACAAAAGCAAAAAAATATCACTCTGGTTATGGTTTCACGTTTATTAACAGATAACAGAGGCAAAATGAAATATAGTCATATACCGTGAAAAAAATGTCCACTATAAATGCTTTAAGCACTGTAATATGGTAAGGTTTGGTTTGTGCCCAGCCCCCACTGTCTTGCCCATGCATGGGCGGAGAAATGAACTAGCTGGGATTGGGAACACATGGCATGGATGCACTGGCAAGCCGATTCCTGGGTGTCCAACGAAATGCTATCCTGAGCAGGGCGCGCCAGCATTTGGACAGGCACAAATTGACACTGAACTAAACACATCTGCTGGGTGGTTTGAAACAACACCCTGGACTGTTTGTTCTCCAAAAATAAAGGAACCATTGATTGTCCTTGTTGTCAGAACATAGGCAGTAGATATACTAATCCTACATTAAGTTCCATAGGTTAAAAAAAATACATTAAGTTCCATGGTATGCCAATGTCAATGTCTCCAGAGTGACTAGTTAGAAGAGACTACAAGGAAACAAAAGAATCGAACCAGTAGTTATCATCTTATCAGAATCACATCACGCATTAACTCCAATAGTGCCTCACACGTCCAGAAACGAAAATTGTGGAAGGATTTGTCAGCAGCCTTTTCCTTTCCATGAATTGCTAGGTAATTAATGCTTGAACGTATATAGTCAAGAAGTAGCAGCACGAAATATGCTGTAACCAGAAATAAATGAATTGCAGTAACTAGCCTAATCAAAGTTAGCTGAATACTAAAACTGACATCAGTAACATTGCAAAGTACTAAAAGACTAGAAGGTGGAAGAACACCCAGTATATATAGTTGTCCCAGTTCATCGTTGTAGGTCACCAAAAGGCATCCAATTGGGGACTACAGGATTCTGTTCCACAGAAACTGTAATATTTTGCTAAACAGAGTAATAGACCCAACTTTTGTACAAACTCGGAATAGAACCATTCTGTTGTACGGCGGCGGTGAGCTGAGGGTGCAACCTGACTCATCCAGTCATCCACGGAGACGGAGATGCCTGAACAACGTTGCAAGATGGCTGAATCAGACAAGCTTTCGGCCAACAAGAAGTTTGTGTGCAGGGATAAGTTACATCGCATTGTACGGCTGACTGAATCAGACAAGCAATATGGCTGAATCAGACAAGCACTGGCCGACGCCGTCATCCGCCAGGGCCTCCTCCCTGTCCTCTGCTATCGGCTCCTCACCAATCACCATCGAGTACCTAGATGTTACTAAGCAGGTCACGAAAAAAGTGCTCTTGTGACCTGATCAACAACGAAATTTCCCTGAGGTTGATCTGATCTTTCCGTTGCGTATATGCAGTGCTTACAAGCGTTTGAGAAGATATCACGGAAGCAGCCAATCCGCACCATGTGACCCAACATTGATGCACTAGCGCTGTTTCCAGTGTAGCATTTGATCTGTTAGTGCTCTGCTTGCTTTGGCAGCTTCAAATTTGATTCTGTTATGTTCAATGAAACATGTGTGAGTGCTTAATTTGATCTTACTCGATAGGATTTAGATTTTTCCACCATGATGCTTGTTTCTGTAGGAAACCTGGTGATTTTTCTTTTATCTTAGTCGATAAGATTTTTTTCTCTTCTAATGCAATGCTTGGTCCTGTAAGAAAGCTGGCGATTTTTGTCGAGGTTCATTTCTTCCGGGGCTGTTTGCCGACCTCTGGCCCCAGGTCACTTTGTCGAGGTTGTCTTCTTCTTCGAAGTCATTGTGCTCCTCACGACATTTTTTTCCCTACCTTCTTGATTTAGGTTGTCTTCCTATTCGCTGCTCATTCTTCTTGATGCACATTTCTCGATTGTCAACCAGACTAACCAACTTGTCAAAAATTATAAGGCATGAGATAGGTATTAGTATACCACATATTTCTGAATTTTGATTACTTGTTCTAAATTCCCTGTTGCCATAAATGAAATGAAGTACATGTAAATTGATTTCATATGGACGTTAACAAGTGCAAATTATGATCTTTGACTGTCCGCGCTTGCTAGGGGTGGCGGGGCAGGATGCAATTCCAGTTTTAGATACTTTGTTACATTCATATGTGAAGTTCTAACTGTATCGATTGGTTCTACTGTATCTTTTCTATTGCATATATGTCTTCAGCAGCTTTTAATTAAACCGTGTCTCTTTTTTACTTTGTTGAAAAGATTTTGAAGAAAAGGTAATCATGAGTACAAGAGCTACTAGTTTGAGTGTTTCCAGTTATGCATTTTGCTCTTTCATGATGCAAAATGCAGTTGTGCTCAGTCGTTGGCAATGTGTATATCTGATTTTCAGAATTTGCAATTCAAGAAAAATTAATTGCCTCAGGGTGTTGGGATCCTAGCTTGCCTATTGTTTCCATGCATCCATGTATGTTTCTTGTTTGTCATGATGTGATATTTTAGACAATGACTGAAGTTAAAGTATTCCTTCTATTGTCAATGTAATGTGAAGTACGAAAATAGAGCTTGTGAGATCATTTGAAGGAAACATATTTAATAAATGTTTTTTTGGCATAATATGTGAAGTGAAATAGCTGTTAATAATGTTAGAACCTTGGGATACTATTTTATCCTATAAACCTGCCAATTAAAGGATTTCCAAGCTTCAAATCCTTTTTTGGAGCTTTGTAACATGTGGCATAGGCGTACTGTGATACTGAGGTCATCGATTGATATCATATGGTGCATCTATTGTTCACAATATTTTTTGACTTTAGCAAACTAGCTATTAATCATTGTAGAACACAAGGGAGACAGCCTCTGCACGTGTCTGCTGTCTACATCTTTAGCAACTGTTCAGAGTTGCCACTCATGGCATTCTTCTTTTGATCTCAACAAATCTGTACTATAAAGATCGAAAACTTTGCCATGCGTGAGAAGTGGAAAAACTTATTAAAGATAATGTTAAAAAAATGCAATGGGACTCTGGAGGCTGAAATTGGAAATTGTATACACTTCATGTGAATTGCGGTTAGGATCCTTCTTAAAATGTACTCATGTTGTGTTTGTCCATTTCAGCATCAAGTTAACAATGTTGTGCTTTCCGAACAAGTCAAATTACTACTAGCAGGGGAAAGAAAAATCTGTGATCAGATTTTTTATGGCGTCAACTTTAACAAGGGCCATTGTTTTGCTGAACTGACAGCAAATATTGTTATAACTCTTTCCAGCTTTGGATATGATGGTGCTAAACTTAAAAGATCCCATGAAAAGATGTTTGGAATGCTTGACATATATATATATGAAGTAATGTGTGAACTTCAACCGGAGGTATTCTGGAATCAATTTATAGAGGCCATTTTTTTTCTCGAACACGCAGGAGAGCTGCGTATCAATATATAAAGAAGAAATAAGTGTGTAGCACCCAGTGACCAGTACAAAGGTTTTTTGTTTCTAAGGTAAAAAAACCAGCAAAAAAAACCCTCCTCACACACTTCAACTATATTACAGCTTTCTAAGGAAACAAACCCCTGACCTAGGAGCCCTATTAGGCTAATCGTTGGGCTGCAGGGCAAGGAGATGAGAAATTTCTCGAGCCCCGGCCAAGTCCCAAGTTTTCAGTTCATCCTTGTCTGGTTCAGTTTTCTGTAACCAAAGCCACCTCATTCTATGAGCCCACCCTAGTTGCTGCAAGTTTGATATACCAAGCCCTCCTAATTCCAGAGGTCGAGTCACCTTAGGCCAAGCTATCAAGCAATGTCCTCCCTTCGCATTCTTTCTGCCTCTCCATATTTGACAGGCTTTTCTTCTTGTTGAATTATCTTGTGCAAATCATGTTGTGATTTTAAAATATTTGATTTCAATGATGATATGCTTAAAAGTTTATGACACTAGCTTTATTTGAACCTTTTGTTTTATCTGATTGAGGAAATGTTTGAAGGAAAACCTTGCACTGAGATGCGGGAAGCTGCAGCCAGCTTAACAAAGCGCTTGGCACAGACTGCTCAGGAAACATTTGCAGATTTTGAGGCAGTCGAAAAAAGATGCTTCAAAAGCTATTGTTCAGGATGGAACAGTCCATCCTTTGACTAGCTATGTGATTAGTTTTGTCAAATTTTGCAGAAATTTGAATCAGGAAAGTTTTTCTTGCCTGTATGCTGCAATGCCTATACAAAGTTATTTGGACTGTACGAGTAGTTGTTTATATTTGTTTGTTCATTTTGCTCATCAAGCAATGTCCTGTCTATTTATTGTTTCCTGAAATAGCATGTGTAATAAATATTGCTCTGATTTGAACAGTTATCAGTCAACAATAAAGCTACTATTTCAAGAATTTGATAGTGGCACTGAGGCAGAATCTCAGCTTGCCGCTGTTACCAAAAGGATAATACAGGCCCTACATAATAACCTGGATGGAAAGTCTATACAGTACAAGGATCCTGCATTGACTTATTTCTTATGAACAACCCCCACTATATGGTTAGATCTGTTCGCAGATATGTTTGTATTTAGAAGATCTGTATTGCACACTATTGTGACAAACTGTTCTTTTAATTATCGATTATGTTGCCTCAGACCAGAAACAAAAGATATACTTGGTGATGACTGGATTCAGACGCATCGCAGGATTGTGCAGCAAAATGCCAATCAGTATAAACGCAGTGCTTCGGCAAAGGTTAGTGGATCATCAAAATCTTCGATGATTGTGCATACCATATTGCTTTCCTGTTTGTCTGCATGATGCTAGATGTACAAATTCTTTTGACCCTTTTTAGTAATGGATCCTTTTTTTTCTTGATCTGAATAATGTTTATATTCCTTAAGTGCTAACACTTCATTTTCTGTGAATACAATCTTGAGGCATACCTGTTGAGTCTATCCAAAAATCATATAGGAACCTATGGTAGCACTCCTCACACATTGATACAGTTTCGAATTTTTCTAAAGCTGGCCGAGGTTATAAGATTTATCTCTCTCGAGTATTGTCTAACCCTTTAATTCATGCCATTTTTAACTCCTATGGTAGCGCTCCTCACACGTTGATACAGTTTCGAGTCTTATCTCTCTCGAGTACTGTTAAGAAACTTAATGGTAATGCATGCCATTTTTGACTCAATCCAGTATAGTAAAATGTGTGGTTCTGCTGAGCTGAAGATAACTTGATGTTTCTAGGCACTTTTGTAGTCCCTGGCTACTTGGCTGATAGCAAAGCCTTCACTTTAGCTTTCCAATGATGGAAAACAAGTTATTAGTGGAAAAAACTGGTTTTTCCTTTCATGATTCTTTTAGATAATTTCAGCAGTATGTTCTTTTCCATTTTTTATGAGACATTACCTTGATGTTACTTTTAATTTTAGTGTCCACTGATTGTATCTCCCATATCCACTCTATGTAAGTGTGAAACTATTGCCCATAGCTCAAGTGCATTTCTGAGTAAATGCTATCATACTGACTTGCACTAATATAAGTGTGGTTTTACATGTTCATCTAAATCTACAATACGATGAAATATCAGAAGAATTTTGTTTCCATATGTACTCGAATTATACCTTCATCATGATAAGTTATCTTCTTGGTCATTTCCAGAACGTGCATATGTTTACTTTGTATCTGCACAGCCAGCACATGAAGAGAGTAACTGTCGTTTTATCGTTCATAAGTCATAACATTAGATTAACCTGTGCATATTTCAAAATTTTATTTGGAAGAAGTTGCATGAACACTCTGCACCAGCAGAGCATTTAAACAAAGATAAACATAGAGCAGATATTTTGATCGTGTAACTTATGCTAACACGAATGCAACAAAATTAACACTTCCCCTTTCTTTTTTTATTAAAAAATGCTTATTGGTGCTTATATGACAGGTGAGCTAATGGATCAATAATCTCTTGGAAATTCCAATTTGTATATGACAGGTGAGCTATTGGAGAATGGGTCAATGATTGCTTGGAAATTCATATTTAATACAAAAATTGAGGCATCATCAGCAAAGAAGTATTTCCATTACTATGGCCAACTATTACATCAGTAAAATATGCTACAAGATTTTGTGAGAACATATAACATTTTCACTGAAGCTAAGTCCATTTTATTCCTCAATCAACGGGATGTCATGGTACCCAACTTTCTGTATATTACAAGCTGTTTGGTGATGAAAAATTGATATTCTTCATTGAAGCTATTTGGTGATGAAAAATTAATATAGATCTGTGTATTTGTGTATGAAAATTGAATTACAAGCTGCCACATGATTGATTGAGGGATTCTATCACATATATTTTAATTTAAGTGGCCAGTTGGTTGATGATGTTGCTACAGGCATCTACGTGGAGTTCAGACCATTGGACACTTGAGTTTGTGTTGTTCACGAAAACATAGTTGACTAAAAGAATGTCGGCAGCAAATGCTTTGCTGTTTACAGATGCTTCTATCGTACATCAAATTGTTTGGAAATGATAGATTGCATAGAATAACTCCCGTTTTATGATAAAATCAAATAAGGATTTCATTTACGTAGTATACACGAGCGTGTCTTGTGCATGCTTGTGACAAGATTGCCTTTTTTTTTCTGGGGCGACATCTAAGTCTTCCAAATAGAACCGTTGTGTCAAACAATTTCAAGTGGAAATTAGAAGAAAGTGAAGCAATAAAGGAGATTGTATATCAAATCTACAAAGAAACATATGCTTGTTATTTGTCCTGAGATATATGTTTATTTGTTTCGTTATCATGATGCATAGTCTCCTATATACATTATCTATATAATTCTAGACACTCCTTAACCCCCTTCACATAGTTCATAGTCATTAGGTTCAGAAGTCTACTTCGGATCGAGGAGTCAACTGATCTTTTAATAACTATCTTACCCGAGTATACCAAACACTTTGGTTATGGTCATGGCTTACTCCGGTCATTCAAATGTTGAAAATATTGTTTACAATATCTAAAGATTATGTATGAATCTTCAATTGGTTGTATGCATTACACTAGACAAAAAAAATGATAATTCCGCGGTGTACATCAAGGCACATGATATGTTGCGTGCGTTCAAGAGATTATTGGATTTGGACTAGTCAACTAAAATGCTTCATGGTGTGACCTAGCTTCGTGGTTGTTTATTATATTAGTAATTCAATTTATTTTCCCACCCTACTAGTGCAAAAAAGACTTCCATAAAAACTATTTTCTACAGCCAGAGGCGACACACCATAGAATTCAGTACGTACTTGAACGGGATAAAGGGAGCATAAAGCTCTGAAAGGCAGATGCAGAATAAGACTACCAATAATCTAGAACACCAAAAAGGCCACAGCTTAATAGATAGGTTATATAATGTTGAGGGTAAACAAACAGGGCCCAAGTACCATCAAGACCAACATAGCAGATATAGTACTCGTATCAGAATCGACATGGGACCAGATCGAGCACTCTAAAGATCTCGATCCTATTACAAACGAGCTCACACCCAAGTCGAGCTAGCTAGCAGATGCACCAGCAATCTAAAAGAGACTGTAACAAATATCTAAACTAGGAAACTCAACAGATTCAGTGCCTTCGCCCAGGCTCGACTCCTCCGAGCTATCTTCATTACCTGCAACAGTCAGACAGCATAAATAGTTTAATAATTTATCCTTCTTTAACTTGGTCTCATCGCATCTGCTAGTAAAACTCAGGTTGACTATATATTTATTATAATAAAAAAGGAAAAACTTTAAATGCCAAATCACCAACAAAAGGTATCTCAGTAGGATGGCAACACAACCAACGCTTGTACGACATAAAAAATCTACCTACAAGTTCAGGTATGGTGCTGCGGTTTCACCAATGACTATTTGAAATACAAGGTATCTGTTGCTGTTCTAACTAACAGGGACGCTAATCAAACTCAAACTTCACCGGGATGGGTACCGGACTACCGGTGCACAGATCCACCAGTAGGTGCAGAGTGAATGATTTCACGTGTTGCAAATAGCCCGCTATTGCGTATAGCCCACTATAGCTTCTTGAGACAAGTGCCGCTGCAATATTGCAGATATTACTACTAACCCCGCTATTGTGAAATAGCACCGCTAAATTCAATAGCTTAGTGCCAGTAACTCTGCTATGGCTAAGTTATGAACTTATATACCTGTGATTTATGAACTACGAGACTACCAAGCTATAACTTATCTTGTGAGATGTGGCTCATTTTTTTTGTTTACTTATGTTTCCAATCATGTCTGGAGCACTTGAAATTACGAACTGAAATTCCTGAAATTACTAAGAATTTTTGTAGCAGGACATGAGGCGGTGTGCTACAGACAAAAAAAAATGTGCTGCAGACAATTTTTTGAACCCAGTGTGCTGCAGACAAATTTTCCAGTTACTAGTGTTTGAACCTAAATTTAGCTTTTTTTTTTGCATGCTAGCTATAACACTTGTAGCTTTTCTGGAAGCACTCCGCTAAACTCTATAGCCCACGGTTAGTAATAGTAACATTGATTTTACCAGCTAGGCAATGTGCCACAGGCGTGTTTTAGGTCCAACACTGAATCCCGTTTTAACTATACCTACACCAATCCCTAATCTCCTAGATCTAAGGCCATATCCACTAACCTCCGGCTGATGAGATGATCCTGGTTATCTTTCTACCCTTTTTCTCCCCCAATCTATAATTGCAATATACAGAAACTAAATCAACTAATTACAGCGTATTAACAGCCAAGCAGGTGAAGAAAAACTAAAAAAAGAAACAATGGGCATACTGAATCAATGCAAGATAACTGAAGCACACAGTGGACTGACAGTGGCTATGGTTCAGTGATCAGGTATTCTCATTAATTTAGAGCTTATCTTTGTTGACCCAATCCCATATCTTGTAGCAGGATTAATTTGCAGCTGCAGCACTTAATTTGAGGCGTACCTTTGGGGATAGGAAGTACCCTAGCCTTTGGGTCGACATACTTTGAGATGTTACTTGGGAAATACATAATGACAGCACCTTGTTTCTTTTCAGTAGCGAACTCGGCTGAGCCTAGCAGAACATTCTTCCCGATGTCAAGAGAGATAACAAATGCCTTGGGGTCCTGGAATCTGAGTCTGGCCAGCAAGTAAACGACACCATCATCAATGCCAAGAGCTGGGTGTGACACCATGAGGTTCTGCAAGCGTCGCACCGGATTTGCTCCTTCAGGTGAGAGCAGTCCGGAGTTGATCATCTTTGACTTGACCTTGCTGGGGATCATGGTGTCTGACGCTCTGGCATTGCAGTCCTTGATCCAGTCCTTCCAGGAGGTAGTCATCTTGGAGTTGCTCCATGTATGGATCACCCAGTCAGACATCACCGGGTCAGGAACGGCTATTTCTTTGTAATCGTCGCTGCTATCAGTAGGCAGAGTAGCCCTGGAGTGGCGATGATGGCTTCCAAATGAACAAACCTGAGGCATTCATTGACGACGGCAATCCCGCGGAGGGGCCTTGCGCAGCCTCCTAATTCAGCTCCCAGACTATTGTTGCATGCCAGCAGGTCCATGGGCAACGGCAGGGGCACGCCACGGATCTTAGGATCTGACTCTAGCACCTCACAGATGAGGATGCCACGCCAGAGATCGACCCAGCCCATCCTGCCGCCTTCGCCTCCGATGGTGATTACAGTGGACGTGATAACTAAGCCGGCTTGAGTTCATAGACATGACGAAGGGGAACGAGACCTGCGGCTCCACCAATCGAGCCACTACTTGGCTCCACGTCCCAGTCCTGGAGTCGAAGCGGTGGAGCTCGTAGCGGTCAGATCTGCTTGTAGAGATCAACGCGGTCACCATGAAGTCGTCATCCCCGTGGCGAAGGAGGCCTGCATCCTCGTCTATGAAGTTGTCGAGCGGCGGCGGCAGCAGCTGAAGCGTCGGAATGTCCCCGACCCGGTAGATGTAGTAGTCGTACTTGCACGGCGAGGAGGCATCTGCTCGAGGGCCGATGGGGACGCCGAAGAGGATAGTGTCTTCCACGGCGCGGACGATGCGTGGGGGCTCGTCGGAGAAGTCGACGCCGGAGCATTGCACAAAGAGGATTGTGGGGAGCAGCGGACGCTCGGGGCAGCTCAAGGATACCACGATGCTGCAACCCTCGCTGGTGAAAGACGTGGCGGTGGTGTCGTTCCGGTGGAAGAAAGTGCCGGAGAAGCCATTGGCATGGAGGAGGACGCAGTCGGAGGGCGAGACGCTAGCCATGGGGGGGGCGCCGCCGCCGCCGTAACCGAAAGGGAAAGTGAAAGCTAGGGTATCAGGAAACGATCCGACGGTGCTGGCCGTGGTCGGGCCGGGCCGGGCCGGGCCATCTTTTTTACCTTTTCTGCACGCCTTCATACAGGCTGATGAGGCCCAAGGTGGCCGCCTCCATTACGGGCTGGCCATCTTTCCTTCCCTCTCAAATATCTGGGCCACATCGATCTATGAAGGTGTTTTACTAAAGAAGGGGCAGTTTTATAGTACTGTAATTTTTTACTTATTTTACGTTTACCATTTGAACAACTCCACCAACACTTGTGAATTTTCTTCCAAATTATTTTTCCAAATTTCCAAATCAGGAAAATTGTGGCATGGGAGAAATTGATTCAACCTACGTACATAGGAGGATGACCCTGCCGTTGTGGGCAGCAGGCCCGCCAGCCTCGCTGTAGCACAGTGGATTGCCGTCTCGCCGAGTCCGGCCTGTCGGTGTACAACTCGCTCGACCGCCCCTACGCGCCTTTGTCTCGCGCCGCAAGATCAGCCACCATGATGGACCGCTGCACAGGGTTCGCAGTCCGTTCAAAACCAGTCGGTGTCAAACCGCCGGTAGCGGTTTGAGGCGGTTTCAAACCGGTTAAATTTAAAATATTCAAATTTAAATTTAAAATAGAAAAACATCAAAAAAAACTTCCTAAAAATACTTCAAGGTATATGTAATCTATTGGTGTCAAAAATTTTCAAATATTTGCTCATTTGATATTTTTTGCAGGCACTAGAAGTTCAACAAAAAAAGGAAAAGAAAAAAATCGGCTCATTGAACTTCTAATGCAGACAAAAAATACTAAATACACTAATATTTGAAATTTTTTGACACCAATAAATTCTACGCACCTTGAAATATTTTTATGAATTTTTATTTTATTTTTTTTAAATTTTTAGTTAAATTTGAAAACATGACAAATTATGTATTGAGCCGGCTTACCGTCCAAACCGCCGGCTTACCGCCCAAACCGCTCGGCTTACCGGTCAAACCGGGCGGCTTACCGGGCGGCTTACCGGTTCAAACCGATTGAACTAGAATTTCATATACATTTGAATTCAAAATTTGAATTTGTCCGGTTTTGACCGGTTCCCGCAGGAACCGGACCGGTTAGCCGCTACCGCCGGCCGGCGATTCGGCCCTCCGGTTCGGTTTTGTGGACCATGCCGCTGCATCGCCAATGGCACCATGACGACTATTCATATGCATGTGGCAGATCTTGATATTGCAAATTGAGCCTCAACTACGTACATTGAGCTTGCATCATGGAAGGCTTTGCTTCGAACTCAAAAGGATATGTCCCTCAGGATTTGCAAACGTGACTGAGCCTCGGAGGAGCTGCTGTACGGACAGCTAGCTGATGCAGCCGGTGATGCATTGAAGCTTCAGCTAATCAGCTTATCTCGTCAAACTTTGCGATGGCGCCTAGATCATGCAGATGGCGCAGAGAGTGAGAAGGAGATGGGCTGCCACACCGCCGGGATCACCCACGCCGCGCGCCACCGCTCGTTGTACTCGTCCATCAACCTGAAGTGTATCTGCAGCGGTTTTGCAGATGATCAGAATGGTTGGCAACCGGTTCTACTGTCATTTTCTCTGTCAGGGCAACCGGTGTGCTTATGTATGTTTTGTACTGAATAAGACGGGAAACAACCCTGAGGCTTGCAAGGCATTTTTTCTATTAGTAACCTAGACCATTATGACCATACGTACCAGAATTATCTGAATTACACGAAATATGTTATTTCGTCGTTTACCCTAAGCTAAGAATATTTAGAGCACTGGCTGAGACAGGTGGATAAAAGCCATTGGCTTACAGCTGGTATGATGAAAGTGATGAGCTTATTGCAGGCAAAGATCCAAAGGAAAATGAGAAAGATCATGCTAAGCCTATGGAGTGCTCAATTTGGTTGTCTCTGCTAAGAACAAGTGTTGAAAGCATCAAATCTGAATGCAGTTGTAACACCCCTGGTGTTAATTAACACTAAAACAGTGATTAAGCTAAGCTAAGCATGATTCAAAAGAGAAATTAAAGAAATCGAGGAAAAATTATCAAATTTGAATCAAAAAACCATTTAAATGGAGCAATAAAGAAACTTTGAAAACTTCCTAAAAACTTGAAAAAGTGCAAATAGGAAAGTTGGAGTATAAGTCAAACCAAGAAACTTTCCTTTTCAAACCATAGCCTAAAAATGTCTGGAAGCATCTCAAAATTCAAACCCAAACCTTGGAATTTGAAATTTCCAATTCAAATTCAAAGCTGAAATGGAATCTTAGCCAAATCCCAAGATTTTACCATAGAACATCAAAATCTCCAAAAAGCAAAGTTGTACATCTTCACATTCCTGAACTTTGCCTCTTTGGGCACTTTGGCCAATTTTGCCATCTAGCCCCTCAAATTTCAGAAATTCACTTCAAAACAGGGATTTACCCCCTTTTGAATTACGGCCAAATTCTCAACTTTTTCTCAAAATCTCCAGTGCAGGGACATGTCTCATGAAATTCTAAATAACTTTCATGTTGGAAGATTTTCGAGCCACGTTCAAAATTTTGGAATTTGAGCCATGCCAATCAGTTGACCTTTGCACCGCTCACGGCGCGCTCACGGGTCGCTCACGCCGCACCCGCGCGTGCCGCGCTCGCCGCCGGCAGCCTCCTGCCGTCGTCCGGCCTCGCCTGAGCCGACCAATGCCACCGTTGCATGTCCCCGGACGCGGCGCACGCTTCTGGCAAGGTCGCGTGGCCTGGGGGGCACTGTAGCGCTGACTCCCGCGCTCGCCGTCGCGTCGCCGCCGCGGACCGCCGGATATTGCCGCCGCCGCCGTTGCCCACCGGTCCACAGTGCGACTTTCGTGACCACGCCGTCTCCTTTTCCCCGCCCTGTCTCTTCTCGCCTCGCCCACGCGCGCCTGCCGCTTGCAGCACGCTTGCGCGCGCGCGTTGACGCCGCGCCCGGCGCCAACACGGCCGCGACAAGCCGCTGCCGCCGCGACAGCTCACCGAGCTGCCCTAGCCCCCATCCCGTGCTTCCCGAGCATCCCCTTCCTCCCCTCTCACTCCTACTTAAGCCCCCAACAGTTCCCCTCTCTTCCTCGCCGGAAAAACCTTTGCCGGAGTCCGCAGAGCCGCCGCCGAGCTCGCTCTCGTGGGCCGCCCTCTCCACTGCTCCTCCGGCCAAACCGAGGCTCTCTCGAGCTTCCCCATCCTCCACTGTCACTCCTCGACCAAGCCCCGACCCCTTTCCTCCACCACAGCCGCCGGCGTAGCTCGCCGGAGAAGCCCGAGCTCTCCGCCGCCGCCCGCGCACGTGCACAGCTCGCTACGCTCCTCCTCCGGCCGAACCAAGGGCACCAATAGCTTCGCCGTGCCACGCTGGTACTCACCGACCACTTCCCCGACCTTCTCCGACCTCGACGCCGCCGGTCCCCGCTCGCCGGAGCAAGCCGAGCCGCCACCGCCGTCGCTGACCTCGTTCCCGGCCATCCCCGACCTCGAGACCAAGCTTAAACGAATCACGGTGAGCCCCTCTTCGTTTTCCCCCACTTTCCCGGCCCGGACTCGCCGCCGTTTGGCCGGCGTAACCACGCCGGCGAGCCCAGGGACCAAAGAGTGTCTTCAACCTCTTTCCAGGGGGCCGAGCCCAAAATGTAGGGACCTCGTTGTAAGGGATTCAAAACTTCCAGGGTTCCTCGCGTAAAATAGATTTTATATTTTAGATTTAATTTGCTGAGATCTTCAAAAATTCGTAGAAAAATCAGAAAAATGCCAAACCAATTTTGTAGTGACCAGTGAGTCTAGAAGGCCAACTTCTTCCTTTGCACCTCACTCAGTTGAGCTTTAGATTTTGAAATATAAATTCATTTCAGTTTGAGCACTTTTCATCATAGTTCAAAATCTACACATGCACTGGAGCTGGCCTTGGGATATGTTGTTAGGATGATTGTCATTAGCTTAATGCGCAAAGGGTGCACAAAAATTCCCAGTGGATTTAGGGTTATGATTTTTCAAACATATACCCTGCTGTTTTGGCAAATAAATCACAGAAAATAAATTACTCAGTGAAAAATCATCTCCTTCACACAGAAACTAAATCAAGACATTAGAAACCTTAGAAAAATGAAAATGGTAATTTTTGGACACTGGAAAATGGCTAAATGATTTTTGGTAGTTTAAACATGGTGAAATTCCACAAAAATAACCATAAATCAATACCACATGCAAACTTGCAGAGAGATCACTCTTCGTACCCTAAGTCACTGTGCCAAGTAGTGTGGACAGAAACCTTGTAATTATTTTTGTAGGATTTTAGTTTGTTTTTAGGCAAAAAGATAAGAACATTTTTAATAAATTATAGAAAAATCAACTTGAGCCAAATTTTGGGCTAAGCTCCTGCCTTGGCATGAGTAAGCCTCTGGTCAAATGGCACCTAAAAATAATGTTCCTAAGTTCACCTTTTGAATAATGGAAAAAGGACTTAAATAGTGGAAAAGAGAAGAAAAAGAAAAGAGAAGAAAAAGAAAGGAAAAGAGAAGAAAAAGAAAAGAAAAGAGAAAAACCTAAAACTCTAAAATCAAAGTAAAGGTTCAAAATGAAAAGGGTATATTCACTTATAATTAATGTTTATCCTTTCCAATTCATTAACCAAAGATTTAAATAAACACTCACTATTTAAATCTCGATACTTAAGCATTTATGCATTTCGTGTAGATTCGGGTCTCGCCGACGGAGTCTACGAGCTAGTCCCCGCTGCCGAGGAGATCGCCCAGGAGTCGGAGGTGAACGTGGTGCACGTGGATCCGAGCCCCGAGCAGGAGTACCGCTTCGAGCCGGAAGGCAAGCCCCGGAGCATAACCTAACTTTACTTATGCGATTTATTGATTATATGTTTGTGCATTTAAGTTTCAAGGAGTTGAATGAAACCCTAGATTGCATGATCATAGGTTCCTTTGATTGAACACTAGTATGTTAGGTCCGATAGTTGCTATGCTTAAGAACGATAGAAGTCGAGTGTTTTGCCGACACTCGCGAGATATAGGAGTTGTATGTCTACTCATACCAGAAACACTAGAGACGATGGACGGATGATTGTAGATACCCGTCTATCGATGGTTTAATTGGAAACATGTGGTACTTTTGTGTCAAGCGTTTGAACGTACCACATATATGCACGGACTATGGGACCGGTAAGTCCCGGTATCCGATTGATGCGAGCAGGTCCGACAGCTCTCTGTCTTGGAAACGTTATCCCATGGGCACATGAGGGTAGTTGCGTGAGTCCCAGTAGTGGTAAACCTTTACCCTGAGGCATTGGGACTCGGGAGCCACTCGCAGAGAGAGGAGAAAGGATTGGGGTGTGTTGGCATTTCCAACCATTCCGTATGTGTGGGTTTCCCCTGGCCAGGTAGTAAATTCGGTTCGAACTGTCCGCTTCTCGCGGTTAATGAGACTGCTTGACCGATGTATGGCATATTATGAAGTGAAACTTGGAAGGATGAAATCTTTGTATGAAATAATTGTATTGCAAAACTTGATTGTTTAGCTAGGCTCACCTAGAATGGATAGGTTAAAGGAATTAAAATCAAAATGGATATACTAGCAATCAGCTTAGTCGCTTTTGGCAAAAGAACCCCACTAGCCAAACAGCCTCTCATCTTAGGAGTCGGTGATGTAGTGATCACCAGTCGGTTAAGTCTTGTTGAGTATAACTAGTATACTCAGCCTTGCTTGTGGCTAAATTTTCAGGACCGTCCCCTCAGGAGGTAGCTGCCTCTATGGCTTGGGCCTCCCAGCTTCCTCCTGGTTACAGCATCGAGTGGGAGCCGACCTCTCCTGAGGATCGTGAGGAGTAGCGTCACGGCTGACTTCATCGTGACGATACTATGGATCGTCGCTAGTATCTCGTTTACTTTCCGCTGCATGAACTCAAACTATTTTATTTATCATTTCAATTTGGTTGTAATAACTCTGAACCTTGTTATAATTTGAATTGTGGAATGATGTGATCTTTGGAAACTCACCTTCGAGTGAGCGTATGGACGGACGATCTTCAGTAGCAGTTAGTCGAGCTTGACTCGACGGTCGAATCCGTACTTGGGAACATTTTTGTGTATTAGCACCAATGGAAGGTGGAATATACTTAAGTGGGCCCATTTCTCGGGTAAGATCGCTACAGCTGGTATCAGAGCCGACGTTCATACACTCCAAAGAAAACGTCAGACCCTAACCAATGTTTTCTAAAATAAAATATACCAAACCCCGATTCCATTGCGCCTAAGCAATTGGAATGAAACGTATAGGATCGTTAAGGATAAAACTAGAACGTGAAGTCCTTAAGGGTTAAGGGTTGCGCTTTGTTTAGGTGGCATAGTCTAACTTAGGATTGATGTTTGCTCTTCCATGAAACCCAATCTTTAAAAGGCTTTCGTCGCAAATCCGTTGACTGGTACGTAAAGTTTACGAGTAGGAGTCCGACTAAGATCTATAGAGAGAGACGCGTCTATGCCTAGCCACCGGCACTAACTCCGAAAGTCAAGTCTGACTTAAAATGTGAGGACGTTTAGGTCTTGCATGCATCTCTTAACTAAAATCGGAATAATAATAAACTTAAGAGAGTCAAAACCCAACCGATCAAATCAATGCTTAAACGACCTTAATTAAAAAGCTTAAGCACGTTCTTTACCTTCAGTTTTCTCCCAGTTTCTTCTTTAGTCTTTTTGACTCATGGTACTCACCTCTGAATTTTTGTTCAGATGGCCGTTCCCAGTCACTTTGCTGGCGCGAACGAGAAGGTGGAGTGCCAGGACTGCCTCAGCTGGGAGGGGTTCCCGTCCCTCTTTTGGAAGATTCTGAAGGAGGTTGGCTACCCGTCTCCGCCGGTTTACTTTGGCAGAGAGTATGCGGAGCGTGGTGTGACTCGGTGCAGTGTCCGCATGGAGGCACCGGTGCACCCCGAGCACCCCGACTGGCCTAGGCTGGGTGTTGTGGTGCATGGCCACCGCTTTCCGGACACTTGGGAGCTGGCCACCTTCGCAGGGCTGAACCAGTTCACTTCACAGCACCACGACTTGGTGGATAACACTTTTGTTGGTTTCCTGCCTTCAGCCCGCAGGGATGACCCTCAGTGGTTGTCACGTTACTTGGCTTCCCCGCAGTTGTTCCTGGAGTTTCCCCGGAACGCACCTGCTTTCTTTGCTAGCTGGATGAAGGCTAGCATCCGCATGGCAGAGCTACTCAAGATGTCTCAGGATTCTCTGCTCGACTTTGCCGATGCGATGGTGAGAGTGTCCGCGGATAAGGACATAGCCGGGATCTGCACTTCCTTGGACATGGCTACCAAGGATACTCAGATCCGGGATTTGCAGGCTCGCATT
The DNA here is from genome assembly GCA_015342445.1 of Digitaria exilis. Taxonomy (NCBI): domain Eukaryota; kingdom Viridiplantae; phylum Streptophyta; class Magnoliopsida; order Poales; family Poaceae; genus Digitaria; species Digitaria exilis. The sequence continues at coordinate 46,101 of JACEFO010000353.1, forward strand.
GCGGAGCTCACCATGGAGAAGGAGCACTGCGCTCACCAGGTGGAGGTGTTGACGGATGCACTTGAGGAGGCACAGGCGGAGTTGCACGAGGCTAATGCCGAGATGGTTGAGTTGGAGGCTCATATGGAGGTTCCCGAGGAGGACGAGGCAGAGGATGATGCCAAGTCCGAGCTGGACGACGAGGAGTTACCCCCAGTTCAGCCACCACTTTCCCCCACCATGAGCCGTACTTCGGTGAACGACGTGGATGACTTCTAGAGCGTTGAGTTAGAGATTAGGTACTCTTCAGCATGGCTTTTCCGTGTCACGTGGAGTTTAGCTAGTTGAAGATGAATAATCTCTTTGTATCTCATGTCATGTTTCCCTTCGATTTGGTGTAACATCTTAATTAGAATGTGTTGTCAGCATGTGTTGTAATGGATTCGTCGAACCATGTCTTGGATTAATGAAGTTGCTCATTCTATGAAATTTCGCTTTTTATGCCACGTCTTTTGAGATTGTCTCTTAATCATGTCTGTCATTCCCGTAAGAGCAAATGGTGATTCATGCAATTAATGGGCACTCAATCATGCAGATGGCAGGACCTACGACCTGACTGACTCCGGGTGGTTTCGGGACAAATCAAGGCTCAACTAGTGCCCCGAATCAGCAGGTTCCGCCAGAGCAGCAACCACCACCTGCCCCTCCACTGCCAAATTGGCAGCAGATGATGGCTATGCACGCAGAGGTTATGAGGACTATGCAGCAGCAGATATAATTGCAGCAGCAGCAGTTGGCCCAGAACATGAACATCAGTGCTCAGCGTCAGAGTGGACGAAATGCCCCGCCTGCTCAGGTTGCTCGATTTGAGGACTTTCTGGGTACTCAGCCCCCAGTGTTCTCTAAAGCTACTGAGCCCATGGAGGCTGACGCGTGGATTCGGGCTATTGACTCGAAGTTTGCTATCCTGGCTGCCCCTTGCTCTGAAGAGCGCAAGGTCACTTTCGCCGCACAGCAGCTTCGCGGTCCGGCCTTGGTTTGGTGGGAGACTTATCGTGGCATGCTCCCCGCCGAAACTGTGGTTACTTGGCAGAACTTCAAGGATGCGTTCAAGGCGCATCACATTCCTAAGGGCCTTGTTGAGAGGAAGCTGAGGGAGTTCCTGACCTTGACTCAGGGCACTCACACGGTGTATCAGTACGCCCAGGCTTTCAACAACCTTTGTCAGTACGCTGGTCATCATGCTGACAGTGATGATAAGAAGAAGGAGAGGTTCCGTATGGGGCTCAGCACCAAGTTGCAGGAGAGGCTGCTCAACATCAAGCCTGCCACTTATGCTGACTTGGTCAATGTGGCTATCGCTCAGGAGGATGCCATTATGACCCATAGAGCCGACAAGAAGAGGAAGGCTCCTGCTGTCTCTGCCAGTGGCGGTAAGCCGCAGCGCTTCCGTATTGTTCCTCCACAGGGACAACAGTGTACACGGCAGTCTGGCCGCTGGGTGGTTAACCCTCCTCAGCAGGGTGGTTCTCGCTTTCCACCACAGCAGTCACAGCAGCAGAAGACCCCGATGAAGCAGCAGCCAGCTCAGCCTGGAGCTGGGTATTCTTGCTACCGTTGTGGCAGTACCAGTCACTTCATCAGGGACTGTCCCCAGGGCAAGCAGCAGAACAATGGCAACCAGCCAAACAAGGGCAAGTTGCAGAAGATTCACGTCAAGCAGGGAAGGGTCAACTTCACCACCTTGACTGACCTTCCCGAGGGAGCACCAGTGATGACGGGTAAATTTTTGATTCATAACCAACCTGCAGTCATTCTCTTTGATTCTGGTGCCACTCATAGTTTCATAAGTCCAAGATGTGCTAAGAAATGTGGGTTAAATTGCTTATCTACAAATGCGGCCTACAAAATAATCACCGCAGGAGGAAACTTAAATTCAAATCATGTGGCGCGGAAGGTGCCAATTAAACTGGGTAGTAGAGTTATCTTGACCGACCTAATTCTTTTAGAACTGGATAGGATAGATATAATCTTGGGAGCTAATTGGATGGCACAACACAAGGTTGTGTTAGACGTTGCTGAGAGAATTGTTGATATCAACTCACCTACACATGGATCTACCACACTCTATCTTCCGTCTCCCAACTCCTTGAGCTCATGTGTCTTTGTCATGACTGAACCCAAGCTTGAAGACATTCCTATTGTCTGTGAGTTCCCCGATGTCTTCCCAGACGACTTGCCTGGAATGCCACCGGATAGGGACATTGAGTTCGTTATCGAGCTACAACCTGGTACCGCACCGATTTCTAAAAGACCCTACAGAATGCCACCCGCGGAATTGGCAGAGATGAAAACTCAACTCCAAGATTTACTGGACAAGGGTTTCATTCGTCCGAGTACATCACCTTGGGGTTGTCCTGCCATATTTGTCGAAAAGAAGGATCACACGTTGAGGATGTGTATTGACTACCGGCCTCTCAATGCGGTCACCATCAAAAACAAGTACCCCCTTCCCCGCATTGATGTATTGTTCGATCAACTAGCCGGAGCCAAGATATTCTCAAAAATTGATCTTCGTTCCGGATATCATCAAATCAAGATTCGTCCTTGTGATATTCCCAAGACGGCTTTCTCGACCCGCTATGGACTTTATGAATTCTTGGTTATGTCGTTCGGGCTGACTAATGTTCCCGCTTATTTCATGTATCTCATGAATTCGGTGTTCATGCCCGAGCTGGATAAATTCGTAGTGGTTTTCATTGATGATATTCTTTTCTATTCCAAGAATGAGGAAGAGCATGCCGAGCATCTCCGTATTGTTCTTCAACGACTCCGGGATCACAAGTTGTATGCCAAGTTCTCCAAGTGTGAATTTTGGCTGGATAGTGTGAAGTTCTTAGGTCACACTGTTTCTAAAGATGGTATCTCGGTGGATCCTACGAAAGTGCAGCAAGTAATGGACTGGAAACCTCCTACCCCTGTCCATGAAATCCGAAGCTTTCTGGGTTTGGCAGGATATTATCGTCGTTTTATTCCGGATTTCTCGCGAGTTGCCAAGCCAATGACCGAGCTATTGAAGAAGGGGCAGAAATTCGTGTGGGATGAGAAGTGTGAAGAGGCATTCCGCACATTGAGGAAGTTGTTGACCTCAGCTCCTGTTCTGACCCAACCGGATAGCACCAAACCCTACGATGTCTATTGCGATGCTTCAGGCACCGGACTCGGTTGTGTTCTTATGCAAGAGAATCGAGTTATTGCTTATGCTTCACGTGCTCTCCGTCCCCATGAGCTGAATTATCCCACTCACGACCTTGAATTGGCAGCCGTGATTCACGCTCTGAAAATATGGAGGCACTATCTTATAGGAGTTCCTTGCAACGTGTATACCGACCACAAAAGTCTCAAGTACGTCTTCACTCAGGCTAACTTGAATATGAGGCAACGAAGATGGCTGGAGTTGGCAAAAGATTATGATATGAGTTTGCATTATCATCCCGGAAAGGCGAATGTGGTTGCGGATGCCTTGAGCCGCAAGTCTCATTGCCATTGTCTTTCGATCGAATCATATTCCGACACTCTATGCCATGAGTTGGCGAAACTCAATCTCGAGATTGTTCCGCACGGTTATTTAAACAACATATCTCTCGAGTCCACATTGCACGATGAGATCTTTCTGGCCCAGCAGACCGATAAAAACGTCAGAATTATTCGAGAGGAGCTGGCCAAAGGAACGGAGGAACGGTATAACTGTTTCCGTCAGGATGCCCGAGGCATGATATGGTTTGGGAACCGTATCGTCGTGCCTAAAGATCCGGAATTACGGAAGAAAATTTTGAGTGAAGCTCACCACTCTAAGTTCTCTATTCACCCTGGCAGCAATAAAATGTACCAGGATATGAAGAAAACTTTTTGGTGGACCAAGATGAAAATGGATATCGCCCGGTTTGTATCCGAGTGTGACACTTGCCGGAGGGTAAAAGCTAGTCATCTAAAGGCGGCTGTAACTCTTCAACCTTTGTCTATACCATCATGGAAATGGGAGGATATCAGTATGGATTTCATTGTTGGCCTTCCCAAGACCGCACGAGGGCACGATTCTATATGGGTCATTGTGGACAGGCTCACAAAGACCGCTCACTTTATTCCGGTCAACACCATCTATGCCGTCAAGAAGTATGCCGAGATCTATCTCAACCAAATTGTACGTCTGCACGGGGTGCCTAGAACAATCATTTCGGACCGAGGTCCGCAGTTTGTGGCAAGGTTCTGGGAGCAACTCCATGCATCCCTCGGCACAAAGCTTATTCGAAGCTCGGCTTACCACCCGCAGACGGATGGGCAAACCGAGCGGGTGAATCAAATCCTTGAAGACATGCTTAGAGCTTGCGTCATTCACTATGAAGCAAGTTGGGATAAATGCCTGGCTATCGCCGAATTCTCATACAACAACAGTTACCAAAGAAGCTTGAAAATGGCCCCTTTCGAAGTCTTGTATGGGAAAATGTGTCGAACCCCGTTATGTTGGTCTCAGCCTGGAGAGCGAGAAATATACGGACCTGACCTGGTGATTGAAGCCGAAGAGCAAGTCAGGGTTATTCGGGAAAACCTCAAAGCCGCTCAGTCTCGTCAGAAGAGTTATGCCGATCGCCGAAGAATGCCTCTCAAATTCGCAGTCGGTGATCATGTGTATCTTAAGGTCTCACCAACTCGGGGAGTCCAAAGGTTCGAAGTAAAGGGAAAGCTTGCACCCCGTTACGTCGGACCTTATGAAATCATTGAGAAGTGTGGATCCATGGCTTATCGTCTACAACTTCCCGGCAAACTTTCAGCCGTGCACAATGTCTTTCATATCTCACAACTCAAGAAGTGTATTCGAGTTCCGACTGAGGTCGTGGAACAAGAAGACGTGGAAGTTGAGCCTGATCTGACCTACGTTGCTCAACCTCTCAAAGTCCTTGACCAAAAGGAAAGGCACACGAGAAGAAGCTCAGTTAAGATGTATAAAATTCAGTGGGTTCATCACACTGAAGAAGAGGCAACATGGGAAACCGAGGAATATCTTAATCGTCATTATCCTGGATTCTCACCACCCCACCAGGTACCGCATGTTCCGCACTTTCTAGCATTCCCGAATCTCGGGACGAGATTCTTTTTAAGGGGGTAGGCAGTAACACCCCTGGTGTTAATTAACACTAAAACAGTGATTAAGCTAAGCTAAGCATGATTCAAAAGAGAAATTAAAGAAATCGAGGAAAAATTATCAAATTTGAATCAAAAAACCATTTAAATGGAGCAATAAAGAAACTTTGAAAACTTCCTAAAAACTTGAAAAAGTGCAAATAGGAAAGTTGGAGTATAAGTCAAACTAAGAAACTTTCCTTTTCAAACCATAGCCTAAAAATGTCTGGAAGCATCTCAAAATTCAAACCCAAACCTTGGAATTTGAAATTTCCAATTCAAATTCAAAGCTGAAATGGAATCTTAGCCAAATCCCAAGATTTTACCACAGAACATCAAAATCACCAAAAAGCAAAGTTGTACATCTTCACATTCCTGAACTTTGCCTCTTTGGGCACTTTGGCCAATTTTGCCATCTAGCCCCTCAAATTTCAGAAATTCAGTTCAAAACAGGGATTTACCCCCTTTTGAATTACGGCCAAATTCTCAACTTTTTCTCAAAATCTCCAGTGCAGAGACATGTCTCATGAAATTCTAAACAACTTTCTTGTTGGAAGATTTTTGAGCCACGTTCAAAATTTTGGAATTTGAGCCATGCCAATCAGTTGACCTTTGCACCGCTCACGGCGCGCTCACGGGTCGCTCACGCCGCACCCGCGCGTGCCGCGCTCGCCGCCGGCAGCCTCCTGCCGCCGTCCGGCCTCGCCTGAGCCGACCAATGCCACCGTTGCATGTCCCCGCACGCGGCGCACGCTTCTGGCAAGGTCGCGTGGCCTGGGGGGCACTGTAGCGCTGACTCCCGCGCTCGCCGTCGCGTCGCCGCCGCGGACCGCCGGATATTGCCGCCGCCGCCGTTGCCCACCGGTCCACAGTGCGACTTTCGCGACCACGCCGTCTCCTTTTCCCCGCCCTGTCTCTTCTCGCCTCGCCCACGCGCGCCTGCCGCCTGCAGCACGCCTGCGCGCGCGCGTTGACGCCGCGCACGGCGCCAACACGGCCGCGACAAGCCGCTGCCGCCGCGACAGCTCACCGAGCTGCCCTAGCCCCCATCCCGTGCTTCCCGAGCATCCCCTTCCTCCCCTCTCACTCCTACTTAAGCCCCCAACAGTTCCCCTCTCTTCCTCGCCGGAAAAACCTTTGCCGGAGTCCGCAGAGCCGCCGCCGAGCTCGCTCTCGTGGGCCGCCCTCTCCACTGCTCCTCCGGCCAAACCGAGGCTCTCTCGAGCTTCCCCATCCTCCACTGTCACTCCTCGACCAAGCCCCGACCCCTTTCCTCCACCACAGCCGCCGGCGTAGCTCGCCGGAGAAGCCCGAGCTCTCCGCCGCCGCCCGCGCACGTGCACAGCTCGCTACGCTCCTCTTCCGGCCGAACCAAGGGCACCAATAGCTTCGCCGTGCCACGCTGGTACTCACCGACAACTTCCCCGACCTTCTCCGACCTCGACGCCGCCGGTCCCCGCTCGCCGGAGCAAGCCGAGCCGCCACCGCCGTCGCTGACCTCGTTCCCGGCCATCCCCGACCTCGAGACCAAGCTTAAACGAATCACGGTGAGCCCCTCTTCGTTTTCCCCCACTTTCCCGGCCCGGACTCGCCGCCGTTTGGCCGGCGTAACCACGCCGGCGAGCCCAGGGACCAAAGAGTGTCTTCAACCTCTTTCCAGGGGGCCGAGCCCAAAATGTAGGAACCTCGTTGTAAGGGATTCAAAACTTCCAGGGTTCCTCGCGTAAAATAGATTTTATATTTTAGATTTAATTTGCTGAGATCTTCAAAAATTCGTAGAAAAATCAGAAAAATGCCAAACCAATTTTGTAGTGACCAGTGAGTCTAGAAGGCCAACTTCTTCCTTTGCACCTCACTCAGTTGAGCTTTAGATTTTGAAATATAAATTCATTTCAGTTTGAGCACTTTTCATCATAGTTCAAAATCTACACATGCACTGGAGCTGGCCTTGGGATATGTTGTTAGGATGATTGTCATTAGCTTAATGCGCAAAGGGTGCACAAAAATTCCCAGTGGATTTAGGGTTATGATTTTTCAAACATATACCCTGCTGTTTTGGCAAATAAATCACAGAAAATAAATTACTCAGTGAAAAATCATCTCCTTCACACAGAAACTAAATCAAGACATTAGAAACCTTAGAAAAATGAAAATGGTAATTTTTGGACACTGGAAAATGGCTAAATGATTTTTGGTAGTTTAAACATGGTGAAATTCCACAAAAATAACCATAAATCAATACCACATGCAAACTTGCAGAGAGATCACTCTTCGTACCCTAAGTCACTGTGCCAAGTAGTGTGGACAGAAACCTTGTAATTATTTTTGTAGGATTTTAGTTTGTTTTTAGGCAAAAAGATAAGAACATTTTTAATAAATTATAGAAAAATCAACTTGAGCCAAATTTTGGGCTAAGCTCCTGCCTTGGCATGAGTAAGCCTCTGGTCAAATGGCACCTAAAAATAATGTTCCTAAGTTCACCTTTTGAATAATGGAAAAAGGACTTAAATAGTGGAAAAGAGAAGAAAAAGAAAAGAGAAGAAAAAGAAAGGAAAAGAGAAGAAAAAGAAAAGAAAAGAGAAAAACCTAAAACTCTAAAATCAAAGTAAAGGTTCAAAATGAAAAGGGTATATTCACTTATAATTAATGTTTATCCTTTCCAATTCATTAACCAAAGATTTAAATAAACACTCACTATTTAAATCTCGATACTTAAGCATTTATGCATTTCGTGTAGATTCGGGTCTCGCCGACGGAGTCTACGAGCTAGTCCCCGCTGCCGAGGAGATCGCCCAGGAGTCGGAGGTGAACGTGGTGCACGTGGATCCGAGCCCCGAGCAGGAGTACCGCTTCGAGCCGGAAGGCAAGCCCCGGAGCATAACCTAACTTTACTTATGCGATTTATTGATTATATGTTTGTGCATTTAAGTTTCAAGGAGTTGAATGAAACCCTAGATTGCATGATCATAGGTTCCTTTGATTGAACACTAGTATGTTAGGTCCGATAGTTGCTATGCTTAAGAACGATAGAAGTCGAGTGTTTTGCCGACACTCGCGAGATATAGGAGTTGTATGTCTACTCATACCAGAAACACTAGAGACGATGGACGGATGATTGTAGATACCCGTCTATCGATGGTTTAATTGGAAACATGTGGTACTTTTGTGTCAAGCGTTTGAACGTACCACATATATGCACGGACTATGGGACCGGTAAGTCCCGGTATCCGATTGATGCGAGCAGGTCCGACAGCTCTCTGTCTTGGAAACGTTATCCCATGGGCACATGAGGGTAGTTGCGTGAGTCCCAGTAGTGGTAAACCTTTACCCTGAGGCATTGGGACTCGGGAGCCACTCGCAGAGAGAGGAGAAAGGATTGGGGTGTGTTGGCATTTCCAACCATTCCGTATGTGTGGGTTTCCCCTGGCCAGGTAGTAAATTCGGTTCGAACTGTCCGCTTCTCGCGGTTAATGAGACTGCTTGACCGATGTATGGCATATTATGAAGTGAAACTTGGAAGGATGAAATCTTTGTATGAAATAATTGTATTGCAAAACTTGATTGTTTAGCTAGGCTCACCTAGAATGGATAGGTTAAAGGAATTAAAATCAAAATGGATATACTAGCAATCAGCTTAGTCGCTTTTGGCAAAAGAACCCCACTAGCCAAACAGCCTCTCATCTTAGGAGTCGGTGATGTAGTGATCACCAGTCGGTTAAGTCTTGTTGAGTATAACTAGTATACTCAGCCTTGCTTGTGGCTAAATTTTCAGGACAGTCCCCTCAGGAGGTAGCTGCCTCTATGGCTTGGGCCTCCCAGCTTCCTCCTTGTTACAGCATCGAGTGGGAGCCGACCTCTCCTGAGGATCGTGAGGAGTAGCGTCACGGCTGACTTCATCGTGACGATACTATGGATCGTCGCTAGTATCTCGTTTACTTTCCGCTGCATGAACTCAAACTATTTTATTTATCATTTCAATTTGGTTGTAATAACTCTGAACCTTGTTATAATTTGAATTGTGGAATGATGTGATCTTTGAAAACTCACCTTCGAGTGAGCGTATGGACGGACAATCTTCAGTAGCAGTTAGTCGAGCTTGACTCGACGGTCGAATCCGCACTTGGGAACATTTTTGTGTATTAGCACCAATGGAAGGTGGAATATACTTAAGTGGGCCCATTTCTCGGGTAAGATCGCTACAGCAGTGAGCGACGCAATAGGAATAGTTGCTGATTGAATTTACACTCTGCTTACACAAAAATAAGGGGAGTCCAAGTTGTTTGTTTGGGTTTATCTCAAATGTGATCTAGCCGAGCGAAACGGCCACCGCGATGGTTAATGCATTGGTCAATCTCCGGTACATCCCCAGCTTCGTTGGCATCAGTCTCGCCTAGATGAATTGGATTTACAATGCGAAATTATGTCGTGGTCACCGAAGAAATATGAAGAAAGCATTCCGAAATGCCTCTGAGCTTGTTCAGTGTTTTGGACAGCGAGCTGAATATCCGGTACACGAACACCGTGTTCAGGACCCCCACGGGGAGCACCAGGAACAGCGTCCTCGCCGGCGACGACGAGTGATCGCTGACATGCTGACGTTCTCGTTGACATCGAGGGCCTCCGCTGTGGCAATGAACGCGGCACCGAGGCCGGCCACCCTGGCGCTCTTCAGGCCGGCCAGCGCTGGCGTCACCACGACGTTGCCCATGGCGGCATGGCCACGGTCAGCACTCAGAAGCAGCACGCTCCGAGCGCGGTGAACGCCACTGCTGTTCTTCCAGATGGTCTCGCCTGCGGCGGACACCTGCCCGCCGGCGAGCGAGGCGGCAGCGCGTCGCAGTGGGCGAAGAGGAGGATGTACATGCCAGTGCGTGACACGGCGACGGTCTCGCCTGGGAACGTTGGCTCGAGGGTTCCAGGGAGGAAGGCGCCGAGGCCCGAGAACACCTTGGGCCAGGCGGTGCCGCTCCACGCGCGCGGTACATCACTGCTCCCTCGGTGCACACACCGAGCTCGCCCATGTCCGGCATGCAGCAGAGCGTGGGCTCACCGGAGACGTCCGTGCTTCGAGGGCGTCGCGGCTGCCGGCCTCGAAGATGACCACCATGACCGTGGCCGTGTGGTTGTCCTCCTCCTCGGCTGTTGCCACGGACTCCGGCGTCCTTCTCCATAATCAGCAGATGGATCCTTCTAGAACCCAAAGACATGTTGGAATAAATCCTGTGTCTTGTTAGTTAGTTGGGTAGTTATCTGTTTGCATGTTCTGTTCTGCATGCGCGTATGAGCTCCGACCTGTGGACGGCCGTGCGCGTCGTGGCCGAGATTAGCTCGCCACGAATCTGGACTCTGTCATGGACAACGTCGTGGGCTTAGGGATGGATGCGCTAACCACGCGAAGTGGGAGAAATGACCGGGTCATTTACTTTGTAAGCACTCTATTTAAGTTGAGCAATATACAACAGAAAAGCTGCCTTTTGCAGCACCAAAATTTCTACGTGTGTGTGTTCAGTTTCTGGTGAGTTTGAGAGCTAACAATTGGTGATCAGAGCCAGTTGAGAGGGACTGGAATCGATCTTGGCGTGCTACCGCTGCTGGCATCGTGGTCCGGTCATCCAGTTCGCGTTCATGGCGGGCGACGACACTCCCACCCCTCCTGGTTCTCCGGCTCCCAAGGGGAAGAAGACGGACGGCTCCAGTGGCTGCGATGGGAAGGATGGCGAGGTCGTCATCCAGCGAGTCGTCCACGATAGGGATGGAAATGGGTCGGCCCGGACCTGGCCTTCGACTTGGCCCCGCTGGCCTCAAGGCCAAATTCTAGAGGCCAAGGCCGACCCAAATCTGGTGTTTGGTTATGGCCTTGATGGCCCAATGGGCCTCACGGGTCGGCTCTAGCCATCTTTTAGAATTGGCTCTATACAACATTTCGGTAAGTTGATGTAAAATACAAGCATTCAAGCAAACATGCTTACAATAGACTGACTGACTGATACATAAACAAATACGAGTGCATCTCTGCCATTGACGGTCATTACAACAATAAATAAATATTATTAAACTTATTTTTTTTGTGTCTCAACGGCCCAATAGCTTGTCTTAACCATCTTTTGCTGACACTGGAACCAAGTAGCTCGCCTCCTCATGCTTCAACAACTTCTTGCTTACCTGCATGTACATTAGTTGAGCATATCAGAGAGCCAAATCTTTATCACTGTGCAGTAATTTGGAACTCCAAATGAAAACAACAAATAAAACAAAAGATCTAACAAAGACATGTGCTAACAGCCAAAGATGGTTAGCATCACCACAAAATAACTTGGAAATTAGCATTATCAGCCAATTACAGGAGCACCACTACTACTCTATGCATATTAACAAAGACATGGATGTTGAGGAATCACCTTTAGGATGTTACACTAACTACTCCTGCCTCAACAACCTCCTCCTCACATGTATGTATATTAGTTGAGCATATTAGAAGAAAACCACCGGTAATAAGTTTCAAATTTAGAGGAACATGACAGTTTGCTCCTGGTTAGCAGAATGGAGCAATGGGTATAAATGGGATAATATTGGGAAATGGGGATGCATGTCACCCTATCACCCCTGGACAATTCAATCAAAAGCCAGAAGCCAGAAGCTTATTATACTTGGCCTCCTACTACTTGATATGTCCAACTATTTCTCAGTTCATTATATTATTTTCCTTCGCTTGCTGGTATATGCGTTCATCTACGACATCTATAAATTAATGGTGGATCCATATACTGGAGCTGTCTCATCAAGATAGGATCATAGAAAGTTGGGATAAGTCCACTTTTGACACCTCAACTTTTGCCGAAGTCCAACTTTAACCCCCAACTCCAAAACCGGGTATATTTGATACCCCAACTATAAATACCAGTCAACTTTCACCCCAAGGCTTGTTTTGATTTTTTTTTTCTAACTAGCAGTGGCTCCCACCTCCCTGCACCGCTCAACTCGCCTCCGACCATGGCGTCCTATGCTCCACACGCCACCCCGGCCTTGGCTGCCTCTGCTCCCACACGCCGTCCTGCCCCGGCCGCCTCCGCTCCCCGCCGGTGGTTGAGGGGCACGGTAGAAGTGGCAGCTCCGGCTCTGGTCATTGTTGGCGGGCCATGGGCGAGGGGCTGCCGCTGCCCCGCTGCGTGCATCTGACGATGACCTCCGGGCTGCGCTCGCTGATGGCGCGCTCCTCGCCACAGTACTCCGTAGGCTCTCCTCTCCTGCTTCTACTCCTGCCGACCGGGAGGCTGCGGCGCAGGGAAGGGGATGGCGCTACAGATGGGCTGCAGCGTAGGGGAGCAAACGACGCAACGGCTGGCGTGGTGGCAGTGCAACAAGGAGGGGATGGCCACGGCGGGTAGGTCACGCCTGTAGCTCATGGGAGCTCCTGCCCCGCCGCATCTGGAGCCCCACTCGGAAAGGAGAGAAGATGGTGGTGTGGCAGTGAAGAAGGGAGAGAATGGGTATAACATGTGGGCCCGGTCATGTCATGGCTTAGTTAGCTAAAAAAAAACCACTGCCACGTCACTCTAAAACCATCAAAACCAGTCATAGGGTATAAATTGGCTGGTATTGAAAGTTGGGGTATCAAATATACAGGGTTTTGGAGTTGGGGGTTAAAGTTGGACTTCGGCAAGAGTTGAGGTGTCAGAAGTGCACTTATTCCTAGAAAGTTTCATGCCATTGCTTCTTTTATGTCTTACATGAAGAACCGGCATCCAAATACAAAATATGTTTAATATACTGTAATTAAAAATGCAGATAGTTTGTTTCCATAGCACTTGAGAAGCATATATCTTATATTGTGTTTTTTAATGCTAGAAGTTGAATCCTATTGCAGTACACAGATCCTAATGATATAACCATGAACGAGGTTTCAGATGCATTGGGAGGCAGGAACAATACTAGCCTCTCATATTTCAGAACATACTAGCATCAAAGAACAAATCCTAAACAAGAAAAACACACAACAAGGACAATTGCAGACTTGAAATGCTATTACTGCAGGCATATGCATACATGTAGCTTTGAAAGCAGGCAGTAGGCAAACATGGTCAAAATGAGTTGTTAACAAAGCAGCTAATCGAAAATTATTACATATAGCTCAACACACCACCAAAGCAGCTAATCTAGAATTCCCAATAAGTAACCAGGTAGATATATCAAAATAAAAGAAATTGTATAGCATGGTTCTGATTAGGCACATACCTTCCAAGGCCAAGATTATGTCATGAACTGAATCCAAGTTGCGTTTATTATTAGCTGCATAAAACAAGAGCAGATTTCATGACTTTGTGAGCTTGATGCATTAGTGAGAAATGCAAAAATATATGTACCATGACTTTACCTGCAACCCTCATCAAGTCTTGTAAGCATACTAGAGCTTCAACAGTTTCTGGGGTCATTCGACTCCGAAAATCAGATAGTACTCTTGATCCGGTACTGAATGCAGACTCTGCTGCAACAGTAGAGGCAGGAACTGCAAGTATATCTCTTGCCATACGACTCAGTGTAGGGTATTCAGCTGAACTCATCTGCCACCATGCCAAGACATTGAATTGATCACTTCGGCGAATTGGTACCTTTGACAAGTATGTCTCAAGTTCTAAAGAAGCTTCATTTGTAGATTGAGCAGTAAGGGTAACATGCTGGTCCCAGCTTGCTAAAGGATCTTGATCAGTGACAACCATTTCAATATCACCTCCTTGGGACATGGGGTCTGGACCATTGTTTCTCAATTTTAGGTATTCACTGAATAACCCATTTAACAGGGTTTTGACTTTGTTAATCATTCTGATAGAATCATGCCCAAATTCTAGATCAAATCGAAACTCAAGGTATTTCAAATTGAACTGGGGTCTAGAATGACAGGGATACACAGGTCTAACCATGACACCTTCCAATACTTGTCAAACTTTTTCTTCATGTATTCAACCATAGAGTGCAGCTCAGGATCTTCTGTAAATGCCTATTGGTCCAATGTCAACTTCACTTTTAGCATCTCATGAAGATGTAGGTTAGCTGTAGCATACTTTGTGCCTGATATGACTTGAGTAGCTTCATAGAATACTTTCAGCAGCCCACAAACAATGTCAGCATTTTCCCATTCCTCGAATGATGGCTTAAAAGTGTAGTTGGGATCTTGTATTGCCAAAGAATCAAACACTAGACGAAACTCCTTTGCCGTGATAAGCATAAGGTAAGTTGAGTTCCAACGAGTGCTAACATCAAGGCATGGACTCTTGCCACATGATATTCCTAGTTGGGCAACAATTTCTTCAAATTTTTCCTTTCTAGATGCAGAGCTTCGAATGAACTTCACTGACTCAAGAATCTTACCGATCATTGGGTTAAGATATTCCAGCCCCGCTTGACATATCAAGTTGATGACGTGAGCTACACAACGTTGGTGAAACAGCCTACCACCACATAATAGCATCTTCTTGTTTAGCAAGTGAGTCTTGAGTAACTTCATCATTGCGCCATTGTTGGCTGCATTGTCGAGAGTCACAGAAAATAGTTTGTCCTCTATCTTCCACTCTCTTATGAAATTCACCACAGTGTTGAACATTGCAGCACCCGTGTGTGGTGTCTCGATAGCTGTAAATTTTTCTATCCTCTTTTGCAACTGCCAATCATCATCAAGACAGTGAACAGTGATGCAAATATACCCCACCATGCGGTTTGATGTCCACAAGTCCATAGTCAATGAAACCTTGGATTTACAGCTTTTGAGGAAACCTTGTAGACTTCGCTTCTCCTCCATAAATGCTTTCATACAGTCATTGCGCACTGTTTTTCTGCAAATCATCTTAAAACTTGGGTTCAGGCTGGAGACAAACCTTCTGAAGCCATCATATTCTACAAGAGAGAAAGAGAGTTCATGTACTATTATCATCCTCATGAGCTCATAGCGTGGTTGCGACTGATTGAAGGTCCAAGGCCCTAATGCAACTCCATCAGGGGTCATGATAGCAGCATTTAATTGACCTGAAACTCGAAGAGCCTTCTTCCTTTCGTTGCACCTTTTCAGGTGTTTGCGTAGTGAACTCGTTCCATGCTTTCGTTCAGCACAATGTTTACACTCAGCTACAACCACAATTCCATTAACACGTACTGGGTCATCTTCCCTCCAGACCTTGGACAAGAACTTTCTCCCTGGTTCAGAAAATGATCCCATGTCTACATCAGCAACCTCAAGCCCTTCTACTGGTGTGTCTTCTTCTTCTTCTTCTTCTTCTTCTTCTTCTTCTTCTTCTTCTTCTTCTTCTTCTTCTTCTTCTTCTTCTTCTTCTTCTTCTTCTTCTTCTTCTTCTTCTTCTTCTTCTTCTTCTTCTTCTTCTTCTTCTTCTTCTTCTTCTTCTTCTTCTTCTTCTTCTTCTTCTTCTTCTTCTTCTTCTTCTTCTTCTTCTTCTTCGATCTCAGCATCTTCATCGTCATCTTCTTCGTCTACTTCATAGTCAGCATCTTCTTCTTCATCCTCATCGTCATCAAACATTGTTTCAGAATCATGGAGAGATCCTGATACAAGAAAAGGGCAAAAGAAAAGTTCACACTCCAGAAAAAAAGACACAATCCTAATGAGAATATTGAAGTGGGAGTTAAAATTTTAGCTTGGAATAAAGTAAAAAAAATACTCACTGCTACTATATCCTTTGCAAAGGTTTATTGTTGAAGGAGACAAGACAGGTGATGGTTCAACCCTTGTGCTCCCTTCACCAGGAGGATAAGATCTTCGTAGGCAAGCGAGGCGCCCCAAGATGACGTCCCTGCCCTCTTGGCACATTACATGAGGCCCTTCTTCTTCTTTCATGTTTTTTATCTATTAGAAAAAATCAATAGTTTTTATTAGGAATGCAGCTAACAATCAAGAATTATTATATCTGGTTCAATATATAAGCAAAGCAGCCAATCTAGAACTCCCAATAAGTAACCACGTAGAAATAATAATCATAAAATAAAATAAATAAGTTACTACAGGATAAGTCCAAATCAAAGTAAAATTGGGACGATTTCCCAAATAAAATGTCCCCGACTTCTCTAACAATGGTACTCAGTTCATATTTTTAAAAAGCTGAAAGTTTTAGTCTTTGATTGACCTTGTTGCAAGTTCGTCACCAACAGATAAATAATACAAGCATATTTGCAGTAGGAAAAAAAAGAAACATTAAGTTAACAGAGAGCCAGTGATTGTCAACCAGGGATAAGTTACTACAGGATAACATAGCACATCTATTGCCAATTGGATTTCTTATTACCATTCAAACGTGCCAACAGATAAACAATGGCACGTTTGACCATTATTGTGCTTGACAATTTAACACTGACTAATTCGATTTTAACAATGCGGGTTTTCAAGGAGCATGAAACTGAGAATCTTTTGGAAGTACTGAATGTTAGTTGACATTAGGCTGTAGCTGTGAGGATTTTAGTCGCTTAACAAACTCAGCCGCAAATTACCATTCAATGAAGGCATGCCCTCCAGCATCAATCTGATAACGATGATTGCCAGCGAGGTATAAAGCCATAACCATTACCCTGAACATAATAGGCTACAAACAGATTCCATTTTAGTAGAACCGATGGATCGGCAACTGGGTCTTCAGTACACATCATTTTTAGAGGGATCCAAGAGGGGAAAGAGGCAGATGCAAGATGCGAGGAGTTGTCATCTCAAAGGCCCATGTGTACTAAAGAAAACATCTACGTATCTCACCCAAGAGACATTAGACACGGATCCAAAAGGGAACTCTATCACATGAGTACGAGAGGGAAAAGAACACAGATGTGAGAAGCTCACCAGGGGGAAGGATGCCTCCATCGGAGGGCAGTGCGGCGTGCCGATGCGCCGCCGTTGGAGGGGAGTGTGGCGCGCCGAATCGCCGTTGGAGGCCGGTGCCGCCATCGCCGCTGAACAGCGAACTGCGGATGGGGATGGATGGCTTCGGTGGAAGTCTGGAAGGGTTAGGGAAGAGTTTTTTTTGGGCCGGCTCTGTCTTGCCCGTTGGGTCATTAGACTCTGGCTCTATGGACCCTTTTCTGATGTGAGGCCGGCCCCTATGGCCTATCGACCTTGCTTTCGTGGGCTGAGTCACCTACCCATTGGGCCGACCCGACCCATTCCCATCCCTAGTCCACGAGGTTGGCGTCGGGCCAGCGAATTGGCCGCTCCTCACCAAGCAGAACTACACCGAGTGGGCGTTGATCATGAAGATCAAGATGCAGGCGAGGAATCTCTGGGACGCAATCGAGCCTGGAGGTGTCTCGCTGCAGGAGGACCGCATGGAACTGGACGCCATCACCAGTGCCGTGCCGCGTGAGATGGTGTCGTCTCTGGCCGTGAAGGACAAGGCCGCTGAAGCATGGGAGGCGGTGAAGTCGATGCACGTCGGCAACGAGGCGGTGCGGAAGGCAAGGCGCAACAACTCCGGCGGGAATTCGAGTCGATCCGTTTCAACAGCGGCGAATCCGTTGACGACTTCACCATCCGCCTCGGCAACCTCGTCGCCGCGCTCAGCACCGTCCGTGAGACGATCCCGGAGTCCAAAGTGGTCGAGAAGCTGCTGCGGGTCGCCCCCAAGCGCCTCTCCCACGTGGCCGTCGCCATTGAGCTAACGGCTGATCTTTCCAAGTTGACGCTGGAAGATGTCGGTGGTCGACTGCGTGACGCCGAGGACCGTGACACCGAGGATGATGTGGCGCCGACTCCTCGTGGGGACGGCCAGCTGCTCCTCACCAAGGAGCAGTGGATGGAGAAGATGCGCCAGGGTGACGCTGGGCAAGGCTCCTCCAAGGGAGGCCGCGGCAGCGAGCAGCCTCGCCGGCGCTCGCACAAGCGTGGCAACGGCGGCAAGAAGGAGAAGGCGCACGAAGCACCTCCACGCGACGAGCCGTGTCACAATTGTGGCCGCACGGGCCACTGGGCCAAGAAGTGTCGCGCCCCCAAGGAAGGCCAGGCCCATCTGGCCCAGACCGAAGAGGAGGACGAGCCAACCCTCCTGATAGCCCTGGCGGAGGTCAACGAGGCTGCGCCGCACCTTCCCCAACCTGATCCAGTGCCGCCGCGTCTTCCCGAGCCGATCCATGTCCACCGCCACGTCTTCCCCGAGCCGGTCCACCTCCGCCGCCAACACACTCGCGCATCCACATCGACGAGCCCAAGGTGCAGGCGTTCCTCGGCGCGAACGGCGACGACGACGACCGCCTGGAGGGCTGGTACTTGGATACCGGCGCGACGAACCATATGACCGGCCTCAACGACGCCTTCTCTGAGCTCGACCGCGTGGTGCCGACTGCGGGTGCTGCGCACGGATAATGGTGGAGAGTTCACTGCCGCGGAGTTCCCCTCCTACTGCGCCGACGAAGGTATCACTCGTCATTTCTCAGCCCCCGCAGCAAAATGGTGTCATGAAGCGACGGAATCAGACTGTCGTCGCCATGGCCCGAGCGCTCCTCAGGCAGCGGCAAGTTCCAGCGGAGTTCTGGGGTGAAGCCGTGGTCATCGCGGTCTGAAGTTCACGATGATCACAAAAAACAAACTTGATGCAAGTCGCCAATCTCTTCGTGCCGGACATGCTTTTATATTCTTTATTCCTCAACAACATTCATGCTACTTGTGAACAACTTATCACAGGGAACCCATGTACTCTAGGTAGTTAGCGAATGAGATAAACCTTACTCTTTTCTGCAAAGTACTTGGGAATTTTATTATGCAAAAAAGTCAAAATCAATAATTTGACTCCACAATGATGAGGAATTCCTATCCAAAAGACATGCAAGTCAGTCTTAAGGTATCTACATACTCAGAAGAAAGGGAGCACTCCCTCTTTCAAAACGCGGGGGTGTATGTGGTTTTATGTTAGTTGTTGCAAAAAAAAATTCCTAGCAACAGGGCCAACTAAAACAACAGATAGAGAACACATCTTGACATTACTCATGAGGTTCAACCATGGAACAGACAATGCTACGAGTGATAAATACCAGTCATGGCCGCGGCCAGGAAGCTGTAGACTGCGGTCCGCGGCGTCCACACCATGCAAGGCGGACGTGTGAGGACGCGCAGAGCCGCTGCCGCTGCCGGCGGCGGCGGCGTCGGAACCCTGCTCCGATTCTCGGCGTGACACGCAGACAGTGCAGGCATGCGCAGCAGTCAGCAGAGCAAGCGGTAGGCTTACGAGTTATGACAGAGGCTTCGGAAATCGGAAACGCTAGCGGGCTAGTATGGGCTAGCGGGTTCAAAGCTGGGAGGCCCGGTTCTCTTGTTGTGGTGACTGGTTACGAAGTATGTGGCTCTCTGCCCGAATGCGTTTTTGCTAGCTGCACTCGCTAGCCTATTCTGGTTTTTAGACAGAATGATGCAGCTAAAATACTGCAAGTCTGCGCTTCACATCCAACACCAGTCACGATTGTGCGATGCAGGACGTCAGATGTCGACAAGTGACTGAAGGTGAACGCAGCTTCTTCTCACAAAAGGGGGAAATAAAGACCTAGATTGTCGTTCATGTGAACTTTAAAACGTCAAGAATGGCCAGTAAAATCAATCAAATCTTTGTTGTCTTTGGAAATTTCTCTCTACAGATTCCAGAATGCCATGGACGAGAAGACTGGCGGAAGGCCTGGCAGATGCTGTCCGAGGAAGGCAAATATGAGCTTTAGAGTTTAGACAAGCGCAGGGCACTCCCTGTTTTTCGCATGCTGACTGGGCTACCTTGAATGCTACTAAACCTCGACAAAACCACAAAGGCACCGAACTTAGCAGCGGCCCATGTGCAAGCATCAGGGCAAGTACAACAGTTTAGACTGCAGCTGTCTTTTTGTCGCACACAGACAGCTAAATAGACAGCTTGTACAACCGTTTAGACAACTGCTGCCTTTTTTGTTGTATGTAAGTTTTTTAATTCATTAACTGACTCATAAGTCAAGGTGATCAAGTACACAATTTTATTTTGTAGCCATTTTGTTGTTTACATGATAAAAAAAATATATTCAAAAAATTCACATGAGCCTCTTAATAAACATATATAATACATATTAACATTTTGGCCCATAAGCTGTCATTTGTGCTCCACTTTTTTTTGTCTATGTGTAGAACGAATTAAATAGCTTACGTTATAATAACTTGTTCTCATCTTGGGCTATCATATTAACTTCTTGAGTTAGTATAACAAAAAAACTTATTGAGTTGTCTTTCAATGTTGCCACGTTCATCATAAAACTTCTGCTGGCTCCATCCATGCATCTGCCACGGGCACATGGGAGGGAAAGAGATGGTGACAACTGACACAGAAGGGAACTGCTCGCCACAGCTGATCAAGAGGGGGCCCCATCGGATTGCAAACAACAGCAAAGGCGCATGGGAGCATGAGCCAGGGCCGTCGCCTGGTGAGACGATGGCAAGCCCTTCTGGCCTTATTTATTACAGTACACATCAGCTTAGTATGCTTAGTATGTTTATGTGACAGTATAAAGACAGCTACTGTTTATAGGTTGTACGTGCCCTCAGACATAAGTGAAAACGTGACACAACACAGGCATAAATAAAGCCACTCAGCTGTCGGAGCCAATGCAAACGACCGATTTTTTAATAGTACTAGTTTTTATAGTAGTGTACTGATGCACAATATACCTTCTAACTGTGGAAGCCTGGTCAGCAGTCATGACAAAACATAGTTTGTCCAAGGTAAATAACTACAGGCAGAAAATGCAGTCACTGGTAGCATTTCTCGTGATGTTTGACTTTGAGGCACTCAACAGTAGCATTTAGGTGCCTACGGGAACATAACAGAAAATCTTTCGGTATGGCAGCAGGTAGGTGAGTACGTCCACGGCGAAAGTGGCTCAGAAATGATAAAAAAGTACACACTAGAACGTTAACAATATCATCTCTCGGTATATATGGTAACTCAGCATGAACCTCACGTATGTAGCGCCTCATCAAAATGTTCACGTACCGTGCAGGCTGAAACTGCCAAAGAAGGAAACAAACAATATGTCAGATGTTTCCAATCGAGGAATTATCAGCAAAAAATAAGCTCAGATCAAAATGCAGGTCATCCATAGTGAACAGCAAACAATACAGTATATATCAGCTACTAAGGTATCGAACTCGTAAATAATTTGGCCTTCTGATAATAGAATGGAAAACAAGTTAGTAAAAAAACACGCATGCACAGACTGTTATAAAAAGTTCCTGAAGGCATTGACGGATTCATAAGCTCTACACAACAGGAATATTAAATCTCAAACAGAACTATATATGGGCAGGTACTTTATTATGCACAGAAAGAATTACAATAAAAGATTCTTGAATATGCAGGAGAACTGCATATCATTGAATTAAGAGAAGAAGATAATTATAGTAAAATGATGGACTATATCTGCTAATACTCCCTAAACCCAAATAAAGAACCTTGCATTGTTAAGTTCCTAAAAGAAGTACAGTCAAAGCAATTATCGAGGCTGTAAATATCCTATATTAACTTACGCATAAGAGGAAATGTACCCGTCTAGCTCATCTGTTTTATTATCTTTTGAAGAAAACCACAATTTCAAATCAAACTAATTCTCGACAAATGATCTAAAAATATTCACTAAAATATCTGAAGGCCTGCAGATTTGACGAATTATCCTAACATAATTCACACACTCCTGTACAGGGAAACCATTGATGCTACACTAAACTTTCAAAGTAGGCTGGATTGTTTACATATCTTACAGCAGAACATGTTAATATGTTGACCTTACAACATGAGTACATACTCATGTTCAGCGTCTCAACCATGCCTATATAGTACGTACCATTCTGTGCTCACATTCACTGATAATTTGGACACTGTAGCACATATGTTTTTTCAGTATATGCAGTGGCCCTTCTAACAGGGAGTCACACATGCAACGACCTGCATGACGGAGTGCCTCCCTTATGTAAAAATACAATTGCGCATGGCGCCCCCCCACCCCCCTTGTGAACTTGCAACCATCCTTTTCTAAGTATGTTTCAATTTTATTTGAACTGCTAGAAATATCATAGAGAAACAAGTAGAACAGATGCAAACAAGTTAAGCAAATGAGGAAACAGTTTTACCTATTCTGGCTCAACTTAAGAGTTAAAAATATAGCCTTGCTGATCTAAAACAAAACTACAGGTTTGTTCAGAACCACTTACAAAACAAAAGAATTCAATAGAACTGAAAGGCTAACCTGGAAAGGATATACTCCCTCCATCGCCCAAAAAAAAAATGCAACTATTGGTTGCATGCCAGTTAGAATGGTTCACGTTTGACCAGGTTCATAGGGAATTGTATTCATATTCATGGCTCTAAATAAAGTTGTTATGAAAATACATTTTGTAATTAGTCTAATGGTATTTATTTGATATCATCTATGACTGGTCAAACTTAAGATACTAAAAAATAGCACTTTGCTAGCATTGCATGCTTTTTGGGGCAAAGGGAGTACACTACATATCAACATCAAAACCTATATGTGGTAGTGTTCAAGTAATAAAATAGTCTGATGATGCTCTTAAGCTATCTAATTCAAATGCAAGCTAAATTACATTAATAAACAACACATAATTATTAAAAAACTGCACATATTGAAACTTTGCACTTTCACTTAATGTGGACTCACCTAATTATAGTGCTAATATGGATTGAAAAAATGTGGAAATAAAAGCTGATTTCGGTAGTAAAGAGATCTAAAATTTAGGCACTATTTCTCATTAAGTGCTGATGCAACATTGCTAGAATGTTATGTGAGCCAGTTTTGCATAATGTTGTACTACCAGTTGAAATCCATAAGCACACCGTAAGGCGTTACCAAGGAAAGCCGGGGATTGAGATGGACACATAGACAACAACTATGACTAACAAGCAACATCAAGTCATGGAACGTGCTTAATTGCCGCATGTCAGTTCAAACAGATGATCAAGCATGGATTTGTTAAGCAGTGCTTTCAGGATTACAGCTTATTTGATCATAGAACAACCAGGAACTGACAACTTTCCCATTATTAAAGACAAATATTGCATAATAACAACTAGTAACAATAAATTAGTAACACTTCAATAAGTAACAAAAATCATTTATTCTTCAATTACTACAGTCCTAGAGAAGTTAAACAATATTTCATTTTGAATACAGAAACTTACTAGTATACTGCATTGACATTCGTTGCATTTTTTTTATACTTTTTGAAGTCAGAAAGATAACCAAATTACAAAAAGGCAAATGGATCAGAATAACTAGAGGAAAATGGAGTATGGTAATACAATCAAATTAATATGAACTGATTCCATATGAATGGATCTTTACATATGCATAAAACTACACCAGAACAGGTCCAATTGCAGCTGAATTACAGAAGCGCCGGTCTTTTTTTGCATGCTACACTCACTCATTGCATCGGTTTCACATGATTTTACCATAGATATCATTAGGGACAGTTAAAATGCTAACACATTCGCCAAGATGAAACAAGCAAAACCGTTCTGAAGAACGATTATAACAGGGAACAACTATAAACTCATAGGTGCTCTGTAACAGTATAATGACAAGAAGTAATATATTATTGCAATGATGTTAAAGCCTTAAAGGTGTCTACTAACAATGCATACCTTGTGCAATTCACTGCACCTTGTTCTTAGCCTTGGGAATCGTCACTAGAATCACCGAATTTGGCACACCCCAAACACCAAGGATAACAGCAATACCCAAGCGTGCAATGTCAAAGAGTACATCGGCCACCCTCCACATCACAGATCCTTGTTCATGATGGAGTTTCATGGTGATGGCAAGAAACTGAAGTAGGAACATTGGCAGCAAGCCATAGAGTGGGGCCAACTTGACGTCTTTGGGTATCCGGGGCCGGGGCACTGCTTTCCTCTTTGGAAGCTGTTCGTTAACTGTTTCCACCACGACGATATGGTTGCTTGCTGCCAGCTATCAAAACAATTCACATGCAAATCATGTAAGGAGGCAAAAGGGTGTTAGAGATACACTACATAACCTGCCTTCTCAATTTAAAAAAGGATGCAGCAATAGTAAAAGCTGGGATTCTTGTTAGGAGCAGTGGATCTTATGCCACCTAAAGTAAACTTCAGAATAGCACAGACATTCAAATAGTGAGGCACAGTAATGAAACAAAAAAAACGTCCACTACATCATCAGATTGTGATGCAGTATTTAAAAGGTCGTAAAAGGAAAAACCTTCAGTAATATTAGGAAGCACAGTGGCATACACAGATGTAATCTGACATGAATTTTTCTAAAGAATATAAAATAAACTACTAGAATAGTGTTGCAATGGAATCAGATTCTTCTGTGAGTATAGATAAGAGTATCAGACCATATACAAGAGAAAAATTGTAGACTTTTTTAGAAAGAACCCTCGTACTACGGTACTACCTTCAATAGGGAGGGGAAAAGAAGAAACACTGGGTAGTAATATGAGTAGGCATATAGAGATCCAATCTGATACGAATTTCTCTAAAGAATATGAAAGAAACTACTAGAATAGTGCTGCAATTGATTCAGATTCCTTCATGAGTAGATTAGAGTATCAGATCATCAAAGTAAGGCAATTTTAAGCATAATACTCTCTCCGTTCCAAATTGTAAGTCGTTCTAAGATTCATGGAGAGTCAAACTATCTCAACTTTGACCAAATTTATATAACGAAGTACTAAGATTTATGGTACCAAATAAATACCATTAGCTTCTTCATTAAGTATATTTTTAGATTATATCTATTTGTTTCCATAATTTTTTGTGATTCACTCTATAATTTTGGTCAAACATAAAAATAGTTTGACTCTCCAAGAATCTTGGAATGACTTACAATTTGGAACGGAAGGAGTAATGAACAAACGTTCCTTTTCGTGATTCCACAAACACGGTCGAACAAACGTTGCCGATTAAGTTGATTCTACCCTCTGAATAGTGCAATAAAGTTGGTAGATTTTGCAAATCTAAACAAACAAACATGAATGGTACCTTCTCCTTCTCCTTCCTCTCCTTCTGCTCCTTGAGATCGAACTCGGCATGCTCGCTGACGCGCACGAGGACCAGCATGATGTAAGCCGGGCCGAGCAAAACCATGACGAACTTGGAGCACGCGCGGACTATGAGGCCGGCGGCCTCCACGGAGGAGCCCTCTCCGCAGACCCAGCGCCCGAGGATCTCGAGGACGGTGCCGACGAAGTTGTTCGCCCAGAGCGCGGCCAGGAAGACGTAGAGGACGGCGTCCACGGCCATGCGGGCGAGGACGCGCAGGGGCCCCGCCGCCGGCGCCTTCGGGAGAAGACCGCCCCGAGGAGGCCTCGCCTCCGGCATGGGAACTCGAGGCCGTCGAAGCATCTCTCGCTCTCCGACTGCGAATGGAGGACGGAGTGGTTGGTGGTGTACGGCGCGAGCGTGTATGCGGAGTGGAGGCTTCTGGAAGGAGCTTGCCACCAGCAAGACTGCAAGAGCAAGCGGTTTAAGGGGATGGGTTCCGTACAGTGTCTAGATATTTTTCGAGGTATTTTTCACCCAACCGGGTGTACATGAACTGCTCATTAATACTCTTCGTTTCAAATTATAATCATTCTACTCAAATAATTTGTATAAATATAATCAAATTTAAATTATTATTGTACAACTTTTATTAATTAATAAAGTACTATCTCCATTTTAAATTATAGGTCGCTTGACTCTTTTGATTCTAACTTTAATAGTTCGTCTTTTCAAAAAAAATTATATAGTTAAATTTAAATTATTCTTAAAAAACTTTGATTAATAAGGCAAGCCATAACAAAAAAATTGAGGCTTTGCATAATTTTTTGAATAACATAAGCAGTCAAACTTAAGTAAAAAAAGTCATACATAATAATTTAAAATAAAGAAAGTAAATCATAACAAAAAATAATACTTCGTATATTTTTTAAAATAAAGATGACTTTTTAAACTTAGAGTAAAAGAAAGCCAAACGAATTATAATCTGCAAATGTGACATCTTCGACTAAAACTTAAATTGTCATCAATGATGTGGTTTTTTGAGGATTATAAATGGCTTCAGACAATCCAAAAAACAAAACTAGAAGAGATCAGAAGATGATCATGCTTATGTTTTTTCCTTCCTGTTACGCTTTCTCTTTGTGCAGCTACTAGCGGCCTTGTCACGCATCGTCACTACAAATGATGGCTGTGGTGTGGTGACATCACGTTGTCCACTGCCACACGAGCCCTCACGCCAAGGAGACAGACACAAGCGTCAAGCACCCACATTAGCAACAGCGCAACGCCCGCATCAGACAACCAATCACCAATGTACCATGGTCCCGTACCACGAATGAAAGTCACATAATGTCAGAATCAGACACAATCAGTGATTAATCGACTCAACCAAGCAGCCAACAGAACTTCCAAAAAAAAACATTTATGCACGGAGTACCAAACTAGCTGTTCAAGCCTGATCAAGATCAACCGTAAGCATACGTCCAATGACGATAAATTTCTACCAGACCAAAAAGAACAGTAATTGGTATTGGTAGCATGTCGCGTAGTTTCAGTCACCTAACAATAGCATCTGAGCTGCCTAAGAGAACATAAACTGAATGTCTCCCAGCGTATACCAGCAGCTAGATGGGTTATACATACATATTATGATATACTATGCCACGAGTTCTTCCAAAATGGTGAATAGTAAACACTGCAAAATAACGATAGCATCTCTTGGTCTTCCACCGGACTTCCATACTAGAACAAAAGGTCCAAATCCATTCGTGGGAGTGACACTGCCAAAGAAGAGAAGGTCAGACATTTCCAATCCAGAAAATCACCAAAAAGTAGTTCACCTCAAAATGACAGCCTATTCAATCTAAGCAACAAACAACGCATTATAGGCCAGCTAGTACTAGGGTATGGTTCATACATCATACTTTATTTTGGCTTTCTGGCAAGCCACCGAGCAAACAAACACAATGCAAATTCAAAGCTAACATGTTCATCCACCGATCTGGAAGTTACCAGAAACCAGGACCATGCAATAGGGTTGGAGTTTTCAAGTATGGTCCAGTAGTGGAAGACAAATGCATAACACAGGTGTGGACAGCACAGTTACATGACTGTAACTCAACCCACATTCCACACAGCTGCCAATTACATCATGTACAGAGAGATTTGGATAGTGTAGTGTGCAATATGATATAAGGATATGCTTCGACTCCGCTAACAAAGAGTGAGTGACACATGCAGCACCTGGGTCCCTACAGTGAGCCTGCTCTGGGTAGGATTCTTCAAATATATGAGGAAGGAGTTCTATATGTTTAATGTCTTAGCTCAAGTTAAAACATATGGAGATGTTCAAGGCCACAATTTTGACAAAACAAAACTAAGCTATAGAAATGATAAAACATCTCACTAGCAAATACTTAGCTACTGAAAGATATGATGCACAGCCTACACCATTGGATGCCACGTCAACAATATTGGTTATATCCTTAATTCGCTGGTCATGTAATTGCAAGGTAATTCTATTTCATAAACAGTAATAAATGAATATTTTCACTTTATTTGAACAAAGGCATATCATACTAAATCACTAATTAGCAGAATTTAGCACTGCTGATGGATAGAAGATGAAGAACAGTGTAAGAAAACATAGTTCTTTCTTAAGAGCATCTCCAGCAATAGCCCCTACTCCAGGCCCCTACTTTGTTGAGTAGGGGCCGGCCCCAACTTCTTGGGGCTGTGATTTTGTGACCAGCAATAGCCCCTACTTGTAGCCCCTTCTTTCACTATGACAGGTGGGACCAGCAGGTCAGTGTCTAATTTTCCTTCCTTTCCACGACAAGTGAGCCTCATCTGTTTTCTTTTCTTTTCTTTTCTTTTCTTTTTTACTCCCCACGGCATCTCTTCCCGTTCCTCCCCTTCGGGACTCCCTCTCTCCTCCGACGCATCTGTCCACAGTGCGTCTCCCTCCGATGCAGCGATGCCCCCTCAGTCTCTCTCCCTAGTTGCTTGGCTTGCCATGGCAGCCGGCGCTCCCAGTCCCAGCCATGGCCTTGCAAAGTGGTGCACACCTTCCACCTCCTCCTCACTCTGATTTTGACGCCGGTCGTGATCGATTCGAACAGAGAAGTTTGATTTGAGGGAACCAATGCTCAATTCGTCGGTGGGTGGGCATGATTTGGCCGCTCCATTGCTCGATTCGCCGATGGGACATCACGATTTGGCAGCTCCATTGCTCTACTCGTCGGCGGGCGAGCACGATTTGAGGGACAAGGTGACCATCATTGCGCCCTTTTCCTGTCTCCCTTTCTTCCTTCTCTTCCAGTGAGCAAGGCAGTGATAGGACGTGGTGGCTGTGCGGCGCGGCGTAGTGGAGAGAGGACACCGTGGCCGGACCATGCAGCGGCGGAGGAGCACGGACGCGTGACGCCAGAGAGACCGCACGGAAGGAGAAGGCGCGAGAGGGAAAAAAAACGACCAACAGAAAAGTAGGGGCCTCTCTCTCCACCCGTGGGAGAAGGGGCTTGAGGGGGAAAAGTAGGGTCCTCCCTACTGTAGGGGCCTGAGTAGGGGCTCTGCTAGAGTAGATTTTTTTACCCTCGATCCCTACTTTTTGAGTAGGGGCTTGAGTAGGGGCCTTGTTGGAGATGCTCTAAGTTGCTATCAAGTACTATTCAATTTGTCACTAAATGCATATATATATATGTGCCAAGAACAACCTGTAGATGTGGTTTGGTCATAATCATTAGTTACTAATTGCAACTCGGAAGAATACAGTGAGATGCCACCAAGGGAAACGGGAGAGATGCACAAAGGCCACTAACAATTATGAAAAAGAAGCAACATCAACTCAGAAAGTTTTAGAAACCATTTCAGATGAATTACAGTTACTAATTATCATGCATGGTGCCAATTTAAACTGGTTATCAGGCCTGGATTTATTATTTATGTTACATTATTCCAATTATTTTGGTTAATTTCAGAGAATATGCAGTAATTCACAGCTTCTTGGATATAAAAGTTAGAACACAAGTTATAGCCGAGTTTTCGAGGAAAGTTATACCTAATTAGGCACAACCAAATTAGTGGCACTTCACTATGACCTGACAAGAGACCCTAACACCAACAATTGTTTAACGTGGTAACTTTTGTATATAGACATCGGTTAGTACTTGCTAAGAAATTCCTTTTGATGACTTCCATGAAAATAATAGAGCTATAGAAGGAAAAAAAGGTACAAGAAAAGGGTTCAATATACAGCATAACAAGAAACAGCAGTGAACTTTGCCACCGTTATCAAGTTAAAAAGAGCTGAGTATAAAGAACAGAGACATTACTCCTACAAAAATAGATCGATGTCTACATGATTCCAATAGTTTGGTTAATTTCGAAGAACATGCAGTAATTCACAGCTTCTTGGATATAAAAGTTCGAACACAAGTTATAGCCAACTAGAGTTTTCGAGGAAAGTTATACCTAACTAGCAACAACCAAATTAGTGGCACTTCACTATATAACCTGACAGGAGACCCTAACACCAAAGATTGTTGAACGTGGTAACTTTTGTATATAGACATCTGTTGGTACTTTCTAAGAAATTCCTTTTGATACCTTCATGAAAATAATAGAGCTATAGAGGAAAAAAGGTTACAAGAAAAGGGTTCAATATACAGCACAACAAGAAACAGCAGTGAACTTTGCCGCCATTATCAAGTTAAAAAGAGCTGGATACAAAGAACAGAAACATTGCTTCTACGAAAATAGATTATCAATGTCTACAGGTAAAACAAACAAGTTACAATTGCTGCCGAATTATGGGTGCACCCAAGTTTCGCCAACTACAGTTCACTAATTTAGTTTCACATCAGTGTATTAACACAAAACTCAAGTCAAAGGAGCAACAAAAAAATGACAGAATCGAACCAAGCAACAATCATTAAGAAAATCATAGCAGGAAAAACCTAAAAGGACATATGCACTAGAGTAAGAATAAGAAATATATTACTAACAAATATGCAAGGAGAAGCACAGATACCTTCACAAGTTACTGCATCACATCGTCCCCATCCTTCACCTTACGGACTGTCACCAGAATCACAATATTTTGCACCAAGAAACCTGTACTGATAGCAAGTCCAAAATATGCAACATCATAGAGTACAGAACCCATCCATTCGTGTCCTTCAGTGTGTTTCATCACAATGGCAAGATGTAAAAGTTGATACAAAGGTGTAGACGCGTAGAGCGGGGCCACGTTGAAGCCTTTGGGTAGCTTTATGGACTGTGCTCTGTTCCTCTTTGGAAGTTGCTCATTGCTTGCCAGCAGCTACCACAACCAACCATAACATAATTAGATAAAAAAATCGTTGACGTCGACAAATAAAGCGATAGAAAACTAGCTAGATTCAGCTTTTGAACGAAAATAAGTGCTACTGCAGATGAATAAAGAGCTGATATATCCATATAGGAGCAGGAATATTGTGGCTCCAAATTTACAGACCTCAAACACAAATGATAATTGTAAAAAATCAAATCTGGGCATACTGAGGTCCATTAATCAAACAAAAAGAAAGTACCAGATGACTAAGAATACCGGTCCTAAAATGAGAAAACTGGAAAGTTTTCAGAAAATTAGCATATAATCATATTAGAGCGCTACTGGGTAACCAAATAAGATTTCTGTAAATACTACAGTGGTTCGATGGCTGTTAGAGTTATATATCAGCTCAGAAACAAGAGAAGATCGTAGACAACTGTACATTTCTCGTAATAGCTTCAATCTGAAGCGAGAGTCAACACTAAGATAACGACACTAGCTATACGACAGTGAACAAACTGTCCATTCCAAACATGAGAAAATAATGTCATCAATTAAGTAGCTCAAACAAAGCCTTCTGAACATGAAAGTAACAGAAATTAGATATTCTACGCACCGATAACCTGAATCGTGTAACAAAGCTCATGCTTTTAGCTTCAAAACAACAAAGAAATACGGCTTTAGGGGCAGTTAGCAAAAATACCTTCCTCCGCTTCTCCTTCTGCTGCTCCTGCTTGTGCTCGAACACGGCACGCTCGTGAAAACGCATCAGCATCAGCGGGAAGAAGGCCGGGAAGAGCCGAACCATGGCGAGCCAGCAGGCCGCGCGGACGGCGGCGCCGATGGCCTCAGCGGCGGAGCCCCCGCCGTAGGTCCAGCGCCCGAGGATCTCGACCGCGACGCCGCCGAGGCTGTGCGTCCAGACCATGGCCAGGTAGCCGTAGACCAAGGCGTCCACGCCATGGCGGAAGAGGGCCGCAGCCACCTTGAGGAGCGGGCGGCGCGTGGGCATCGCCGCCGCCGCCGGGGCGCACGGCATCGGAACCCTAGGCTCTCGAAGCATCTCTCCCCCTCTCTCAGCGTGCGTCGAGTAGTGTAGTGCCTAGAGCGGAGTGGTTGGTGGAAAACTAATCCGTGGAGAACTGGAGACTCTCACGGTCTCACCTGGTCAAACTCCAAGGTGCCAGCACCGAATGGGTATTGGGTAGTAGATTGTACCGAGAGGAAGCTGGGTACTACTAGTATTACGGTGTAAATGATTTATTTTTTGTGTAATTTTGTTTTGCATGCCTTGATATCCACTATGATCTCTGTTACAACTTACAAACAGAAGCCATTTTTCTTATTGATGTAGGAGTACTCTTTAAAATTCAACTTCGCAACTACACTTCATTTGAGTTTTTTTCTAAAAGAATACAATAAAATGAACATGTTATTATGAATAGGTAAAATTTTATTTTTAATTTCAATATAATACTGTTCGAAGTAGCCATAATTTTCATATGGCTTTTACTTGCACAAAGAATACATCCTGCAAGTCAAAAGCAACATCCGAGTGAAAATGATATTTTAGTGTAAATGCTTCGAGCCATATAAGATATTAGGGGTTGTCTGGTTTGATGCCAAAATGTGTCAAGTCAAAATCGGGGCATGTCCATAAATTTTGGTACTCATTTGGTTGGAGGCCAAAAGATTGCCCACCATTCCACCAAACTAAGAGCATCTCCAGCAGCATGGCCATCTGCATGGCTATATCTATATTTGGCTATTCAGTATAAAAAAGCCGCTCCAGCAGAGCAGACAATAGGATGTCCATCCCTATAGCACTAGCCATCCAGGATCAAGAAATGACCATATTTGCCCACTGGAAAGCTGATGTATATTCCTGTTCATGCGCTCATGTCTTGTGTGGGCCCCAATAACTATTGAGTGAACAACATTTTATAAATATTAGTTTCTTCAATACAATATAGGTGAATAAGATTTGAAAGGTGGGATTTGAATAGTCTGCTGGAGGACCGAGTAATATGGAGGTGAGAATCTTTTAAAGGGGATAGCCAAATGAATATATGGGGGATGGGATTTGGATTGTCTGCTAGAGATGCTCTAAGTCCTATATAAACTTGCCAAGGTTTTGGCCAAAAAATTCGGCATGCCCATGTTTTGGCATACCAACATTTTGGCATGCCCATATATTGGAACCAACCAAACATGCCCTTAGTTTCCCAAAGGTAATGAAAGATGATGAGTGAAAGTGATAAAAGGTTAGTTGTAGGGCCTAAAAGAGAAACCTAGTTGCATTGTTTCTAACATAGCAGTTCCTCTCTCAGGGGATGTAGTTTCCAACGTAAAGCATGATTCTCTTTCAAGTTTATCGGCAATTGGAATAGCAGATATCCCTTAAGGAGACAAGGGAGGATCATAATGTTGTCGTACAAAATTTTCCGTGGAATTTTTTTATAAAATTTTGTTCAGTTTTTTAACAAACTTTTCTTTCTATAAAATAGTGCGCGGCTTTGCCGCGCGGTTAAAAGGAGACATTTGCATTAGGGAGCCAGTGGTTAAGTTGTGTGGGGCTTGTTATCATTGTCGCGATGGAAATGATAGAGGTGGGAGAGGAAGTTATTTTTCCCCTGGTGCTGGTTTGCGTGCTCTGCTGAGATGAGCTACTAGCAGACGATGCTTTCCTACTCCACGGTGTCTCTTGCTTGGCGTCGGCGTGGACACTACTGCCGCTTAAGTCGAGCGACTGGAGTTCTGTTGTTTGGCATTGTCAAGTAAGGCTTTCAAGAAAATGTTGCAACAAGTAATTAGACAAGATGACAATAATGTTTATACCTGAGTGTAGACCAATCCACCATGTTTTGAAAATATCTGGATATGAAGTAAATATAGAACTTTGGGGTAAGCAAGTGATGTGCACACAGTACAAGCCAACTGCATCCCTTTAGTGATAATATTTGTAATTACTAATATTTATATGTAGAGAGACAGGTAACATTCCAAGGCCAATGAGAAGCAACGCAGGTTAACGACCTGGTGGGAGGGGAGAGGTCCATCTACTATTTGTCGCCCTGTAAGATCAAAGAACGATTAGTACTTGGTTGCAGTAGAAGCGACATGATGCCATTCTGATATGAATGAGCAGTTATAATCCCTTGCATGTTTGCTGCCGCTGCACTACATCCTGCCGCTTCCTATCCTAAATGGCCAGCAGATTAACAGGCTTGTGATTACTGCTACAGAAGCTCTTGTTCTTCCAAAAGCAGGTAACGGTGACCTGCGTTGTTATTTCATTATTTGACATTCTGTTATCACAGTGCCAAATCATTGCATTGTGTATTGCTATACAGTTATGAACAATCGGTAAAATGAGTACAATTTTGGAGTTTCATACTAACCTTTTTATACAAAAGATGAGAGCTCTGCAGGATATATACAATAGTTGTGTTCTTTCCATATGCTTTTATCTAGGCAATCTTTCCATGCGCTGAAATCTTCATGTCAAATCTGTATTGTTGTAACGTAATTAGCTCATGTAGGTTGCCTGTGCTGGATTGAACTCGTTATGTATATTCTTGTGCTAGGGCGACAAACGAATCTAGTACATCCTATCCTTAGGCCTGTTTGTTTCTTCCAGTTTCAGGTGAAACCAAATTGGGGATCCGAAACTACTAATATGTCAATAAATATATAGTTTAATATTAAGTGGTCAATGCCTGCTAGTTAACTGAACTAAACATGGTACAGATGGTTTAGATGATACACCGTCCATGTAAAAGTGTGTATTACTAAATTTCATCCCGTAGACTTTAGTTTCAGTAAATTGATCAACATTTATCTGTTTTTTAAGAAATATCAACATTTATATGTTAGATATATACTATGTAGCACATTGAAGATACTCAGATTTATCCGGATAGTATGAATTGTCCCTGTAAATAATTCTGAACTCGGTGCTAGTATTGATGGTCTTTCAAACATACAGACTATAAATTATCTGTTCCTAAACCATTCAATTAGTTACAGCTAGTTTTTCTTCGGAGTAAAAAAAAGAGATATTATTACCAGTGCTTTGAAACGAAAAAGGAGACGTCATTATCTGACAGATTATTACACGGATAGATCTCATGGTTCATAGCTTCACATGGACTATATCCCAGTGTTACATGGACGCCCGTGTCCTAATTTTTTTGCCGAGTCGGATACCCCGCACCGTGTCAGATTCCGACACCCGTGTCGGATTCCAAGTGTTATTTGCCGTGTCCCCAAAAATTCTACCGAATCGGACACCCGCACCCGAGTCGGACACCGACACCTGCACTCGTGTCCATGTAACACTGCTATATCCAAGTAAAGACAAATGGAAAGGCAAAACGATGGCATCATTGGAAGGGCAAGACCAAGGCTCGCAATAATCCCTAACCTTATGTATTGCTATTCAGCAAACCTAATAACTAATCACAAACCAATAACGAGCCAAAATTCAAATGGTTAGATCGAAATCATGAGGGGATCGATGCAGAGTGAAATTACAAGACAGAGCTTACCTCTTTCTCTTGTTGATTTTGTTCCTAAAGCTGGTTGGGATTGGATGAGTCGTCAGGAGTGAGGAAGATTTTTTTTTTTCATTTATCTGCTGAAAGGGATTGGAAATTTGGGATGCGAAGGAGATCCCCTTTTAGCCTCGCTTATTTGATTGGTCGGTGAAAGTGTCGACGTTTTGGGAGATTGGTCGAGCGGAAGCGACGCGATTCGGCTCGAGTTGACGCGCGGCTTGCTGGTTTTCTCTGCTCCTAGGGTCGCACCACTGCGCCCTCCCGCTGGTTCGCTGCGTGTGCCACCTATGGAGCCGAGCTCCGTACGACAGTAGCCGCTGGGAAGGGGAGAAGAAAACGCTGCCGGGTACCTAGAGCTGAAGGGAGGGGAGTCGGGCTGGGCGGCTGGCTATACGGCGCTGCACGGCCGACGGCTTGGTGCAGCTGCTGTCCAGTGATGGCCGCTCTTCCTATTCCGTTATCCTCCTCCGCAGCTCGGGGAGGAGCGGCGCGGTGTATCTCTGATGCGGCTCCTTCTCCTCTGTTATTCTCCTCTGCGGCGGCGTGGTACGGGACGAGGACAGGACGTTGCGGCGGCGGCGGCCGTGCTCACGGCACTTCCGGGCAGGTCGAGGTGGGATTCCGGCCTGTGTGGGGATGGACTGTGGGTAGCATTTCATCAAAACTCGAGGGCTGTTTTGCAAATTTATCAGGCTCTGCCCTATCTCGGTCGTCGATCTGCCCGATCCAACGGTCGGGAACCGCAGGCGACGTGGTTCGCTATCCTGCGCGAGCTTGGCTGAGGATTCGTGTTATGAGATTTGTAGCAAACCTTCCATTAAAATTTTCATTTTTTTTGGCTTAAACTTTGTTAACTTTGGAGTCACAATTTGGTACCAAACTTCTTTGCCAAGTATTTTTTATCAAACTTTTCTACATAATATTCCACTCAACCTTTTCAAATAAAGTTACCTTAAAAAAGGATGACACTTGCATGTCCGTGGTTTCAAATGAGGATCAAGCACCGTCAGCCTGGAAACCCAAGAATCTACACTCTTCCCCTATTAAATGCGGGCTCATCTCCACTTGAACATGCAACTGCAAAACAGACCATTGCTCAGCAACTATGGAGCCCCCACTCATTTGTGCAAATCACGACATATTCTCTGCCGTTCAGGTACCCGGCTGATATCAGCCGCGCGGGACATTAGCCGCTCCCTGTGATATCCGGCTCAGAAACTAGACACCTACGACGACACAGCGAACTCCAGCAACGCTAAGCTTCAAAAAGGTCAACACCCAAAGGGTGTGTGGTGTTTTCTCAATCTCCTATTCTCTAATCAGTGTCGGGTGTCCTTCGAGTGACGATCCGCGTCCTCGCACTCCTCCGAGTAGGCGTACCTAAAAATGTACATGCGCTCTCGCCATTACGATGCACTCTAGCGAGCTGGATGATGGACAGCTAGCTGATGCAGCCGGTGATGCATTGAAGCTTCAGCTAATCAGCTTATCTCGTCGAACTCTGCGATGGCGCCTAGATGAGGCAGATGGCGCAGAGAGTGAGAAAGGGATGAGCTGCCACACCGCCGGGATCACCCATGCCGCGCGCCACCGCTCGTTGTACTCGTCGTGTATCTGCACACGTATTGCGGTTTTGCAGATGAATAGAATGGTTGGCAACCGGTTCTATTTTCATTTTATCTGCCAGGGCAACCGGCTTGTTTATGTATGTTTTCTACTGAATAAGACGGGAAACAACCCTGAGGCTTGCAAGGCATTCTTTGATTAGTGACCTAGACCATTATGACCACACGTACCAGAATTATCTCAATTAGAAGAAATATGTTATTTCGTTATTTACCCTAAGGCCTAAGCTAAGGATATTTAAAGCACTGGCTGAGACAGGCGGATATATAAAAGTCATAGGTTTACAGCTGGTATGATGAAAGTGATGAGCTTATTGCAGGTAAAGATCCAAAGGAAAATGAGAAAGATTGATGGTTCCACGGGACCGGGCACAGGCTAAGGCTACGGAGTGCTCAATTCAGGCTAAGGCCATGGAGTGCTCAATTTGGTTGTCTTTGCTAGGTGCTGAAAGCTTCAATTCTAAATGCAGTGAGCGACGCGATCAGGCGATATGAATAGTTGCTGATTGAATTTACACTCTGCCTACACAAATAAGGGAGGTGGGGACTCCATGTTGTTTGTTTGGGTTTACCTCAAATGTGATCTAGCCGAGCGAAATGGCCACCGCGATGGGCAACGCATTGGTCAATCTCCGGTACATCTCCAGCTTCGTTTTCATCCATCTCGCCTAGACGAATTGGATTTACAATGCGAAATTCTGTGGTGATCACCGAAGAAATCGGAAGAAAGCATAATGAAATGCCTTTGAGCTACTCACCTTGAGCTTGTTCAGAGTTTTTGACAGCAAGCTGAATATCCGGTACACGAACACCGTGTTCAGGACCCCCCAGGGCCCCCCACGAGGAGCACCAGGAAGTTCGTGCCAGGAACAGCATCCTCGCCGGCGACGACAAGTGGTCGCTGACGTTCTCAGTGACATGGAGGGCCTCCGCTGTACGTAGTGAAGAACACCAAGGCTGGCCACCCTGGCCAGCGCTGGCGTCACCACGCCGTGGCCCATGGCGACATGGCCACGCTCAGCACTCAGTAACAGCAGTGCTGCGGAACGCATCGATGGTGCACCCCCCACCCCCCCCCCCCCACCCCCCCCCGCGTTAACATGGACACGCTAGACTCGTTAAACTCGGCGAGGTCGAAGCACAACGTGGCGCCGCTCTGGGGCGACACAACGAACCAGTATGCTCCTAGCGCGGCGAACGCCACTGCTGTTCTTCCAGATGGTTGCCAGTGCGCGACACGGCGACGGTCTCGCCTGGGAACGTTGTCTCGAGGGTGCCCAGGAGGAAGCAGGACGCCGAGAGCACCTTGGGCTAGCTGGTGCCGTTCCACGCGCGGTACATCACTGCTCCCTCCCTCAGTGCACACACCGAGCTTGCCCATGTCCGGCGTGCAGCAGAGCACGGGCTCACCGGAGACGTCCGTGCTTCGAGGGTGTCGCGGCTGCCGTGACCGTGGTCGTGTGGTTGTCGTCTTCCTCGGCCGCGGCCATGGACTCCGGCGTCCTTCTCCACAATCACCAGATCGGTCCTTCTAGGGCCCAAAGAAACACCGAATTGGCCCTTCTGCTGCCGGTTCATGCAAGGAACCTGACGACAGTCCGTTTTGCACTGTGCGCCCGCCTCAGAGCAGAACTGAACGGCAGCACACATCAGCTAGCACCAGGGCCGGCGGCGATGAAAACCCGTTGGAGGACGAGGGGTGGGCGACGAACGATGACGGTGACACCAAAAATTGTCTCCCTTAAACGTTTTTTAGTTGTAGAGATAGAGATTGAATAGATGCTATACCGGCCATTAAAAAGTCTCAAAGCTTCATCAAAAGTCACATTAGTCAGACAAGAAATGGCGCCCAAGAATACTACAGAAACAATCACAAAATAGGAGACTTCGGCGAACCAGACATTAAAAGTATCTTTACTACTACTTGAACTCAACAATACTTCACATCTGACATTCACACCACTTGAACTCAGCAATAGGCACCCATCTCCATCTAAGCGTTCCACGACTCTGCTAATCTTAGCCCTCTTGTTGCCACTATCATTAGAATTGTAAGTATCTTGGCTGCTGGTCACTTCTTCAGCAGCTGACGAGGCTAAATCCGACTGCCTCCTCTTTTCTCCTACATGTATATTCTTTTCCACAGAAAGTTCATTGGCTCGAGACTTGAGAAACTCAACAGCGTCTCGTATTATACGCGGGTGACATCGAAGATTAATAAAGCTGGCATACATAAAGTGATAAATCTCATAACCAAGTTTTTCCCGTGCTTCTCCAGCTGCAGCATCTGCAGCCTGCAGCTTCTTCACTGTCTCTTCGTCAAACTCCTGCAGACACAGAGGATTATCATCATCAATAAAACATTTCATAATGTTGCAGATATTGATAAAAGCTGTGTCGAAGGATTCCTTTACCTTAGTGAAATCCCAGTCTGGCTCGAGCCTAGGGCACAAAATCTTTTTTTTTTTAACGGATAGGGCACAAAATCTTAGCCATAACTTCAGCATAGTCCATATCATTCTTGATCAGATCACTAATCCCAGGAACATGACGTTCACATACCTCACGCAAATCCTCTCCAGTTGTCCGTAACATTGCATTACATTGATACAAGCCACCAGCATTGATTACAAATTCCTTATCAATCTATATTTGATCAATAGGAGCATAATAAAAAAATAAGCCTTGCAGATGATAATTCAAAATGAAATGGACAAAATACAAAACAGAAAATATAGAAGGGGAAGCAACATTTTTTTATTGTTAATAAGACAACTCTGAAAGCAACCGGGGCGCAACAAGAAATGTTCAGGCCAAAAGATGATAGAGCACATGTAGAAAAGGGAACAGCTACTGAAAGTTCAGTTCTTACTGCTTCTGGAGGGATTTCAATGTTGAATGTCCTGATGCATTTCTTCAACCCTTCAGGCGGTGAAAGATGATACCCAGGGGTGAGGTTGTCTCTTTCTTCAAATACAAGATCATAAGCAAGATTCTTTAACCCCCACATCAATTCATCCACAGCATAGTCATCATCACAGCACTTGATATTCTAGCAAGGGAATGTGACCAGAATTTGCAAGAACCTTCAGTCAGTGATCATTTTTTTTTAAAAAAAAGGAAAAGTAAAGAACTGCAACAAACCTACCAGATTGGAATAGATAACTCGCCTAAGATCTTTATCCGCCACATATAACATTTTTACACCTATGCAATATTTCCTAATCAATTTGGTAAGATCTTCTCCAGGACCATCATTGCTCCGTGTAACAGACTTGTCATCAATCTTTACGTACCCGATAACACTCAGACCCTGGTAACATCATGGAAGTAAATAAATCCACTGACATAACGAAGGGTTCATCCTTACTATTTTAAACACTGTATATTATAATAGTAAAGTAAAATTCATAGAACTACCGTACCAGTAATGAGGCATTTGCCACTCAAAGTCTAGCTAGGTAATTTCTCTATATAACCATCAATGCAGTAGAAACTACTGATCCCTATGATGTAAAACCCCAGCATTGAAGCGCAGATCGCTGTGGTCTGTGGCGGCCTCGAGAAAACACGACGTCGGGCAGAGCCGGCGGCGCCCTGGACGTGTGGAAGGTGTACGGTAGCGAAGTTGGCCAGGACCGGCGATGCAGACAGCAGATGGTAGCGCAGGGGCGTCGGCCTCGGCGTCCACGTGCAACCATCGGCGGCGTCGACGGGCGTCGCGGAAGGCGGAGGCGTCGAGGGGCGTTGGGAGAAGGGAAGGCGGACGCGTCCACGTGCAGAGGCCGGCGTCGGCCTCGGCGTCCACGTCGACGGGATCCGAGGCAGCGGCGAAGTCCGACACGGATTCCTGCTCGATCTGTAAGCGGTACGCGTACCAGCTCTCCGAGTCCCAGTCGGCGCCCGGCCCCTGCTAAGATTAATCGCGCGCGCAATCATCATATCGATATATAGCGGGCCTCAAATACCAGATAGTTACCCGAAAAAAAAATTCCAGATTAGTTAGTCCGTACGTATAATTCGATCATGACTCAGCCCGACACCCATAAGCAGAGTCACGTCGTCGTGATCGACGTCCACGCCGCTGATGAACCTAAATGCTGCTGCGTGTGCATGGAGCCCCTAAAGTGGGTGGCCGTCGGCCGGTGTGGCCACCGCGACGTCTGCGGCGGCTGCGCGACCAGGATCCGCTTCTTCCTACACGACCGGCGGTGCTGCATCTGCCGGACGAACTGCCCCACCGTGCTCGTCACCAAGGCCGACACCAACAGAAGAGCTAGCAGCAGGCCACTACAGTCCGGCGTGTACCAATGGTACCATGGCGGCACCGGAGCTTCCTTCGACGACTGGCACAAGTACATGGCGACGGTGAGGGCGTACGACGTGAGGCCGCCACTCCCAGCGGCTGCGAGCGGAGGCACCACCGGTGGACGAACGCCCAGCGATGTTGGTGGTGCAGCCTCGTGGCCAGGTGGTCCAAATGACCCCCTGCTGCCACCTCCAGAGGACGACGAGTGCCAACCTGTGGTAAGTAATTGACCTGTTGCTAACGTGATATTTCATTTCGATCGGCATGGATGCTAACCTCACCTGTGTGTGCTTTTTTTTTTTCAGACATACTTTGGCATTTACCTGTGTGTCATTATGATGTTGGTCTTAATGTTTGGACTGTTCTTCAAAGTATCCGAGCATTATTACCAGAAGGTGGCAATCGTGGTAGCATTTGGAGTTCTCTCGGCACTGGTCACAGCTGTCGCGATTTCGATATGGCGCAAATACAAAGATCAATCTTAATCGTCATGCATGATTTGCTGCACCCCAATAAACTAGCACAATAGCTAGACCTGCCATTGTCCTTATATTTCCGTGGTCAAACACGAAAGCACAGGGAGATTCACATCTATCATTAGCCTGGTGGTAAAGCACACAAGAAAATTAATTTGTCTCAGTAGGTCTCTTCTAATTTGGACTTATTTCCTACTCTCAGTATGTCTTTTCAGTAGACCTTTGACAGAGGGAAACATTGATGACCTTGTGCAACATTGCTTGGAAATGTATACATGGAACTATCCCTTCATACATGCCTCTTATTGTCATGTTTGACCATGTTTACTATTTAGGGCTTCCTCGGTTCCATCCGATTCAATCCGGGCCGGGAATGATAAATATAACAAGAAATTTATGATAGATACAATAAGAGGCCAGGATTCATTCCGGGTCAAGAGCTAATTTACTTACAATAGTGGCACCAAAAGACCGGAAATCAATCCACTAGTCAATAGGTGGGGATTCCGGGTCTCTTGTTGTATCCATCATGAGCAAAATAGTTTTCAACACGGAATAAATCCCGGTCTCTACCTGTACCTATCATGATCTATCATTCCCGGCCCAAATTAAATCTGATGGAACCGAACAAGCCCTTAGGATGTTCCTTCATCTTTTATAGGAAAAATAATATCTCTCCATCAATTCGATAGACTCTACGACAAATAAAAAATGAGTGTGCTGATGTAAAAACATGTTGCGCAAAACACTGAGCACGTGCATCCTAAAGCGACGTATATTGCGGTGCTGTTGCATAAAAACAAAACTGCCGGTTTTGAAACTAGAAATTCCAGTTTTCATTGGAGCTCTGACGAGAAAGCAGTGAACGATCACCAGGGAGGGACCTCATCAGGTTGAGTGCATATTGGGTTGTTCTAGGATCGGCATTCGGCAGGCCACCTAGAACATCCCCAAACGGCGTCGAGATGAAAGAACAAAGAACGAGTATGGGGTTGGAAAAGGCAGAGTATGAAAAAGATAAATAGTAGTAGGTTTGTAATGCCCTAAATCAGCAGTGAGACTTTATATTTATATATAGGGTGTGGAGACTTTGCCCCATGGACAGACATCAAGAAACAAGCTTAAAAATGACTCTTATAGGTTTTTTCATATAAAAACCAGGACTTCATATTTCCCCAGCAGATTCCTAAAATGACCATAACTTCCTCATTTGGAGTCCAAAATAAACTATCTATATGTGCATTTCGATTGCTTCAATGAGCCCTACAAAATGGTGAGGTCCACTTCATGCTTGGAGACTTTCCGAAAATTGAATGTTTTAGTTTTAGGAAACCAGAGTTCAAATTTATGCAATCGTTCTAATTATGGTCGTCATCAAAGTAACTAGTTAGAGGACAACCAATCAAATTAAAACGTTCATTTCCCGCAAAAAAAATAAAATGTTGATGTTCAGTTTTTTTGTCAACATAGATGGGGGGATTAAGCAGCCAAGTGCTTGGGTAGACGGATATGATAAAGTAGAGATGTCACCCCTTTTTCAAGCCTATATTGTTAGTGAGTTCTAAGCTCTAACTTACTACTTACTAGCTTTGTTACAATGGTCGGAATGTATCTGGTGGTACTTCACTACTTCCTGAACCTTTTTTCTCCTAATTCTTTATGATCCTTGATCCATGGCAATAGAATTCTAGAAATTAATTTATGACGGTAAGGGTATTATAGTGATCTTGTTGGTTTAAGTTCGTAATAACCAATCCCCTCCATTGACCTTGTCGGACGTAGGCTCTGTTGGGCATGAGATTCACCTTTACCACTGCGGCGCTGCATCACGTATTAGGGTTGGTGCCTCAAGGTCTACATTGGATCAGCCTGGCATCATACAGTTGGTAGAGGTAGAGAGATGTCGTCACACCCGGTTTTGTAAATCAACTGTTTGATGATATTTTGTCACAACAAAATAATAAGCCTATGTGGAGCAAGAAAAAAAGTTCAGGTATACGAGGAGACGGTTATCACGTATGGTGGCCGGATACGTAAAACTGGGTGGAATACAGAGCCTCATACTCTTGCCGGTCATACCTGAGTGAGATACGTAGGCGGGCCGTATACATGAGCAGTCGACGAACGGCGTGACCCACTAGTCAGTTCTACGCCGAAATGCTCTGACGTGTGATAATGTTCACGAGACTATTCTGTTTAGTGAATGAGCTAGATTCTAAAAGAAAAGAAGCTAGCTAATTACTTGCATGGAACTCATGTATCTCGTACGTGCATGGGACATTTTTGAAACAGCCTACGCTGGTGCACGTACACCTACCGGGCTTTGGGCCTCCGGTCGGTGCACAACTGCACTTGGATACGTCCAACACGTTTTGC
The DNA here is from genome assembly GCA_015342445.1 of Digitaria exilis. NCBI lineage: Eukaryota > Viridiplantae > Streptophyta > Magnoliopsida > Poales > Poaceae > Digitaria > Digitaria exilis. The sequence goes on from JACEFO010000353.1 coordinate 89,935, forward strand.
CGTTCGTACTGCAGCCGGGTCCACATGGCAGCCGGCGCATTCTAGAAATCTCTAGAAGGTTAGGAGTACTGAGAGGATATTTGTTGGCCAACGAGATAGATCAAGCCCTCCAAATAACAATAAACAACCTGGAAGAGAAGCAACGTGATTTTCTCCAACAGACGGGAGGCGGTGCGGCTGCATCTCCTTGCATCTCCCGTACCCCAACAGCTGCCTATATAAACCCTTTTGAGTCCTCGTGCCAGGGGGGAACTTCTTTTCCTTTCCATGGAGGCCGAAGGAGGAGGGAGGTAGATCATCTCGAGTTCTCGACGAGCACACCGGAGGCTCCTATGGCTGAAGCTCCATGGGCCATGGCTGCTCATCAACAGGTCCGGCGGCGACCACGAAGGGAAGCCATGGCGCTGCTGCCGTCCATCTTCACCGGCGTTGCAGATTGCATCTACGCCTGCACGTCGAATGGAGTCGTTCCTATGTAGATCGATCAACTCGGCGATTCCTCCTTGACTAGAGAGACTACGGCAGCATCTTCAATTAGAGGTGCGCCTATGAGAAGGCCAAAGCCGACGTCCATCACTCACGAGATGACGACGGCCTTCCAAGTTTAGCCAACGCCGAGGCTGGACAAGGCGATGTCATGGTAGTCCTATCCATTAACGTGAGATCTATTATTTTCTTGTGAATCCACGTGCAGTTGGAGTTCCTACAACCAGTGGCGGAGCTAGCCGAGAATTTTAGGTGAGGCGGACTTGCACAAACATAAATAAATATAATGACATAAAAGAACCAATTCTCAAAAACCAATTCGTCATCTTCTGCTAAAAACATCTAAAATGTTTCGACTGTACCACCAAACTAAAAGGTTCTCTAATGTTCACTGTCACTAATCCACAAAAGCATATAAGAACATAAGATGCCAATATTGTTTGGTCATATTTGCCATGTAAATGAACTGCAAATTGCAATATATGCTGCTCATGTTTGCCATTGGCTTTGCCTTTCCTTTTTTTCTTTACATAATTACTTTTTAGCTTTTACCGTGCTTCTGAAACTAACTAACCAAATTAATCAACCGATTAATCAATTACAAGCAAGACTATACAGATGGGCTGCACTAACCACACGGCCCAAACGAAAGCCTAAATAAAACTACGACTCACTAAGCCCAGCCCAGGAATTTCATCTTCTTCCTCCAGGGAATCGAGTCTCACCAGATTCAGCAGCCATGGCGATTGGCAAACGCTGGTAGCCCGCGAATAGTTGGGGCATCTGGACGGGAATCAAGGTACAGAAAGCATCCATACCAGGTCCGCTACACCTAGCTCCGAGCTTCCTACTCCCCGCTCCCGTTGCCTAGATCGCCATGACCCGCTCCCGTTGCCTAGATCTCCATGGATCAGTTCGGTGGTGGCTCCTTGCAGCTCGGTGGGTAGCTGGGGCAGCTGCCCCACCCTGCTGTATGGGTGGCTCCGCCTATGCCTACAACGCGGACGCATGCAATCACTTGTGGATTGATGAGGATGGGGCCGAGGGACAGCGTATCAACGAGGCGACGGCTGCGGAGCCGTGCCATCTCGCAACACCATGAGGCCAGTTGCAGACCGAGAGCCAGACAAACAAATGGGCTGGCACCTACAAGTGAGGGCTGCATGCACATGTACGTGCGCCACACTTACAACACCATGCAGATCAGAGGCCAAGCAAGCTAGGAAGCAAGAGGCTCGATGCAAGTCTGGTGTCCACCGCCATCGAGTCTGCTGTGCTTTCATCCACGACGACGTCAAGTGCTACTGGCCAGACCGGAGTCAAGTTCAGCGAGCTTGAGCATCTTCTTCCCGACCGCCAGGAGTTCTCGGCATCCTCGTCTACGAAGGAGTGCTGCCGTGCCATGAGTTCGCTGCTCACCATCGGCGGTGTAGCAGATGGCGGCGAGGTACGGTGCTATCCAGAGGAGACTTTGCCGTGTCCAGGTAGCCAGAAGAGACGAGTGCACGTCAAGCACGGACGTGTGTTTGCATGCCTGTCCATGTGCATGCATGGGTGCACATGCACGTGCATGATCAAGCAAGAAGCAAGCAAGCTGAAGAAAAGAGGAAGGCCATGTGCATATGCGTCCTTCTTCCATGTAACTCGACGGATGCTGCAATCCCGACGAGAATCAAGACTACCTCTACTTTGACTACACCCCTGATCAGCACCTTGACGACAAGCTACCACGACGTCGACTCAGTCACGAGCCAAGCGTGACCATTCATATACATCTACTACTACGACTTCACGTTGTTCGAGACCGATGAGGCCGGACGACACGGGCAGGCGCTGCTGACGTTTCAGCCCATGGACACCGACGAGGCCATAGATCATGCCGATGCCCATCTTCTACACCACCACGCCGTTTGTGACCGACGAGGCTGGGCGACGTGGGCGACTGAGCTGACATTTTGGCTACGCCGCACATCTACACCACCATCACCAGCACATGCATGGAGAACGCGAAGCGAAGATTGAAGACGACGACCACAACAGCTTAATCGGAGGTGCTCCAGCAAGCAAGTCTTGCGGAGCTAATTAACTGGGAGCCTTCCGAGGCCCCAGGAACTATAAGACCACATCGCCTATGTCTGATCTGCCCGACGGCAGGCTATGGTGCGCACTCCTGTAAAAGGAACCATGTATTTGTATTTTCAGAATATGAATAAAATATATGTTCCTAATCTTTTCTCTTTTGTGTACTTAGTACACTGGCACGCCCGCAATTATTTTTTTCACATGGGCCGAAATTGTTATTTTTCTCTCGAAACATCAACTGAATGCATAACTATATATACACCAAGATCGAGTTCCATACATATACATATAGTGGCTATCAGTGAATAATAACAACAGTATCACAAATAAGTGTATAAATGACTTTAAAAGTCCATTAGTGCTTGTTTGGTTATGCCAGATTCAATCTGGCCAGAAGTGATAGATATAGAAGAAACTCGATAGGTATAATAAGAGATTGAGATTTATTCTCCATGGAAAACTAACTTACTCATGATAGGTAAAATTAGAGACCTAGGATTGATTCCACACCTCCCGACTAATGGATTGATTCCCGGTCTATTATTGTACCTACCATGAATCTCTTGCTATATATATCATTCATGGCCCATATTGAATCCGACATAACCGAATAAGCCCTTAGAGATATACAAGCTGGAAATGAAGACTCCAAACTTCGCAATCAATTGGCTACTAGGGTCATGTGCGCCTAGGACTCAACATCAGCTTAAGAAAAACATCAACACGGAGCAGTGGATTTAGCAAGGTGACAACAATTATGGTTTGTACCCAGCAAGTGTTAGAGAATTATATGACATGTAAAGCTTAAACAAGGAAATGCTCACTGGTTAAATGCAATAAGCACTTTCAGATGGTTAAGCTTTATTAGCATGTGATTCCTAAGGTATAAGTGTATATACACCAACCTACAATTAATATAAATATATAAAACATTGAACAAACATCATAAGTGTATGACATTAACCATAATTTAATGCATCTTCAAGTTTAATTAATCAGTTTAGAGCACTCTTAACTGTGAGCACGACTGATGTATCTGTGTTTCAGACATTTTGCAAAGGTTACACATGTTTACCCAAGTCGTGTCACCATTCGCTAGGGATAGCCATTTCCCTACACATTTCTGAGATGTATGTGTGTTACATGGTGCACTACAAAGCCTTTACAAAGATTAGGTAGTAAACAGTAAAAGCACTAAGGTTTCCAGTCAAAGCAGACCTTACCTTTCTAATGGGCATAGTAACGTAGCATGGCATACATTCCAATAGGACCGCGCTATACCCCATGGATGCCTGTACGGTAAAACAGGCACCACCACTCCACCAGCATGGTTTCAGTGGTTCACCGACGTCGCACGATACATTTGGGTTCTCACTGACACGTTCCGATGCATCCCTATTCATTCTACTTTGCGACACGGCGACGGTAGACCCTCCTCCTACACGTCGACGACATCATAGTGATGGTGTCCTCCGATCGATGCGCTGCTTCACGACGCTGTTACCAACCTGCCCACCACGCTCGCCATCAAGGACCTAGCTTGATCCTGTCGATTTATTTTCTCTGGATATCCAGGTATGTCGATTGCCATCTGGTGGGTTCTTCCTTTCGCAAGAGAAGAAGTATGCAGAGGAGTTGTTTTGGATCGTTCCGGAATCGACTCCAATTGATACATAGCCTAAATTTAATTTGCTGCAACAGACAGTGCCCCAGTGTACTGTGTGACGATCGTGCAGAAAACAGATGCCATGCAGAAGGTCTTCAGTATCACGTCCTGATCTCGCTCATGCCGGGGCAGGAAATTTGCCTTCACATGCACGATCCCAGCATGCCTCACTTGGTGCTGCTCAAACAAACCTTATGGTATGATTTTCTTCTTTCTTTTTTTGAGAAAAACAAACCTTATGGTATGTGCACGGTACTACAAGGTTCGGAATTGAGCTCCACTCTTCTGCATCCGACCACATTCAACCATATTCCGACGCTGATTGGGCCAGGTGTCCGGACACTAGGCATTCTACTTCCGGTTTTGAGTGTACATTTGTGAATTGTGATTCACTGGTTTCATAGTCGTTCAATTTAAACGCCAGGCTACCGCTTCATGGTCACGGTCACGGAAGCCGAATACAGGGGTGCCGGCAATGCTATTGCTGAATGTGTATGGCTACGGCAGCTCCTGCTCGAGCTCCGGTTGCAATGTTGACAAAGCCAATATAGTTATTATACTTGCATTTGACCTTTGTCAAGTTTGACCATTCATCTTATTCCAAAAAATATGAAAAATATTACATTTTGTTATGTATTGTATTAATAAAAGTTTTCAAGAATAACTTAAATTTAACTATATTTACACAAATGGTGTGAATAAGATGACGGTCCAAGTTGAGGTCATAAAGTCAGGCAAACTATAAATTGGAATGGAGGGAATACGCACTTGTACAACTGTATAACTAGTGGTCGGAGTGGATTTGGATTATCCATATGACATTGGACTTTCTCTCTTTGGATCCTATTGGACTGGATCTATTTTTATTTTGGATATATGTGGATTATGGAATTCACACTCGATGTGGACTTGGATTTTTCATAATGCAAAAATCCAGCATCCAGTGAATTATTTTGGGCTTTAGATTATATATATGGCTTCATATGTATATAGACCGAAGCCACGTATTGACGTGGGACCCATGTGTAAACACAGACACATAAATCTCCACGAAGAATTGATTGTCCTCAACCATTTTCATTCAATTTCGTTAAAAAAATTATAGTCTGCCGCAAGGTTTAATTATGAGGTTCCCGCTCTCGATGTGGACGCATGTGTGAATCTAAGCACTCTAATCTGCACGAAGTAGCGCACCTCAACAAATTTCACTAAATTTTGCCAAAATTTTATAATGTGGATGCTCTCAACACAGCGCGCACCTCTGCTCACTCACAAGCCACAACCGCTGGCGATCGGTCGATCTCCACGCCGCCCCGTGCCCTCAATAATCGTCAGCGCCAACGCGCTGGTTGCTCGGCTCGCCGGCGGCGCGCACCAGACATTATTGAACCGGCAGGGCCTCACGGGACAGCTGTACCCTGTAATCGCTCAGCTCCCGTGCGAACTTGTTAGATTTAATCCCACATCGGTAATTGATGGTAGGAGAGCACAGCATACAAGGTGGAGCAGTTCTCCTCCTATGAGGCTAGTCTTTAGGGTTGAGTTAGGCATGATGCCTTAGTTGTTGTTGGGCTCCGTAGACCTAGACGCCGGCTCGTGTGTACAGAGAGCCGAGCCAGAATCCGCTGCGCCACACTAACGCTGCGCGCTCGCACGTCGATGCCTACGAACAAAGAACCTCCATGACCGATGTGACCTTGTTCGCCGGGGGGTTAGGTTAAGCGGCATGATGCGTCATTGCTGTGTACTGGCCGGGAACCCGAGGAAGGAGACTTGTCACTCCACGCCGCTGCTGCGCGCGGCCGCGGCATGCTGGCGAGCTGCACCTGCACGCCGCTGGGATCCATTGCCGCGCATGCAAAAGGCTCTCGTTACTTGTGGGAAGGAAGAAAAAAAATACCATTCAGTTTCAAGTCACTGGCGAAACAATTCTGCAATAGGTGCTACCTGCAAGCCAGACACAGCCGCCCATAATTGCCTGCATTAGTCATATCGCTTTGAGTCTTTGGCCAGTGAAAAATCATCAAAACCTGCCTCCGTAAGAACAAATCGTTTGTGAGCTTTTTACCAACACTTAGATTTTCCTTTTCTCCACGAAAAAACCATAGTTGGATCAGGCGCCTACCCACGCTCTCTTGCGGCAGAGAGCAGGCTGCACGCACTCGTCCCAGGGTTGCGTGAACGACAGAGCAAAGCCAGGATGAAGCAGTTTCGGCACAAGGGCAAAGTGGCAACTTCATATTTTGTTTCATGCAAAAAGGAGAGTGATTGAGTGAAAAGCGTATGTATGAAGCATGTTATTGCTAACAGAACTCGATGGAATGATAAATTGCAGAACGGCTTTACCCTTATGGAGCCATTTCTTTCTCGGTAATATTTTCTAGAACAGTTATCTTAAAAGGCTGGACAATGAATTCCCAAACATCATACTAAAAAGAACGGTATCCAATTGAAGTGAAAGCTGTAAAAGCATTGAGAACTACATGTGGCAACTTGGCATTTGTCGGGTCGGGTTGAGGCACAGACATAACAATAGCACCCAATCCGCCTAAGAGAACACGAACACAAAGGGTGTGTTTGGTTGGTGGAATGTCATGGGATGGGACGGAGCCGCTCTATCCTTCGTAGCGTTTGGTTGCAGAATCATAGGATGAAACGGTTCTAGAAAATGGTATATTCTCGTGAGATTCGGGACGAGCCCGTCCCAAAAAATCGGCCGGACGAGCTCGTCCCAAAAAAATAGCTCGTCCCAAAAAAAATCGGCCGGACGAGCTCGTCCCACTTTCACTCCGTCTCGCGCCGTCTCTCCTCGACGCATCCTTGCGCGTGGCCGGTGGAACAGGAGGGGCGGAGCTGCGGCACGTGCAGGTGTTGGTGGAGCAGCGGCGTGCAGCCGTTGTGGAGCAGCGACGCCCGACGAAACCAGTGGGGCGGAGCAGAGCAGGGTGCGAGCCCGCGGGCAAGGACAAGACGACGGAACCGGCAAGGTGGAGCAGCTGCGCGCGTAGGCGTTGGATGAGCAGTAGTGTGAGGCCATGGGCGAGCGCAGATGGAAGCAGTAGGGCAGGGCAGGGGTGCGAGGCCATGGGCGAGACAGCAGTCGATGAATCTGCTGGACAGGGCACCTGCAAGCGGGGGCGATGGGCCAAGATGCGAACAAGAAACGGCCGGCGGGACCTATGGAGTTGAGCAGCTGCAGTAGATATTGTGGATCCTGCTACTCCTACCATTAGTAATAGAATTGAATCTAAAAATAGTGCAGTAGATATTGTGGAGCAGTCAGAGTGGACTGAGGTAGCTCCCAAAAAGAAAAATAAAGCCAGGTATAAATGATAGGCCTTTTTTGGAATATCAGAGATCTGGGGAGACCTGGAAGAATACCTGCCCTAGTAGAAAAAAACAGAAGCAACCATGTAGATTTTGTAGGAATTATTGAAACTAAGAAAGATAGTTTCTCTAGTGGTTTTCTTAGATCCCTGACTGGGAATACACCTTTTAATTGGTCCTATCTACCAGCTACTGGAAGTGCTGGGGGTATTTTTAGTAGGTTTTAATAGTGATCTCTTTTTATATTACTGAGGGTGATAAGATGAAGTACTCTATTTCCATTATGGTCCAGTCTAGGAAAACAGATCTAAATTGGAAGGTCATTGTGGTTTATGGTAGCCCGTATCAGGAAGGGAAGCAGGACTTTTTAGATGAAATTGACCAGGTTGTCTTCCTGGCAAGGCCCAATACTGCTAGGTGGTTATAGATGGGCGTGGTTCAACCACGGAGCGAACCGTAACCGATCCGCTGATCCATATAATTTATAATGGTGCACCTAGACTATCCGTTTTAACTACTAGTGATCCAACGGTGCACCACGGTTATTATGGGTCGATTGGATCACTCCACTCGCAACTGCTGCCATTATGTAACGGGTGAGCACCAACAGCAAAAGAATTATAACTTCCAACATTATATCTTCTACCTACTGCTTCTGATGACAAAGGCCACATGAAGCTTTACAAATTAATCAGATTGCAATTCGAAGTTAATGCTTCATGGAACCATGTCATGAGACTAGCAAGATACTACTCAGTCCAATACGTAAAGTATGAATATGAACAGTAAACTGAAGGCTGAACCGCTGAAGCTTGCGACCTCACTTCGATCACTAACTAATCAGTCAGCTAATCCAGACTCAGACCTTCTCGCAATCCAACTACTCATCAATTCACCATAAGAACCACACAGCACAAGCATACTGCTTCATCGAATCCAGGACAACGATCCAGGATTACAGGAACCATAATGGAGACTGGACAACTACAGTAGTTGAACTACTCTATCAATTGACGAGGATGCAAACTTGGGGGTAGCCATGGCAGTGGCCAGTGGGGACGCCAGCTTCCATGGGAGGCATGCCGACTCGGAATCGGACGACGACCATGGCAGCGAGGCAGAACGCGACGGCGGTGGCGAGGTACAGAGGCAGGAGGTGGCCTCATGGATGGTGTCCGGGCAGGAACACACGGGGTCGATGAGCTCAGTCCAGGGCCTACGGCGACCGCCCGAGAGCACGTGTCGTCGACGGAGGAGGCAGCGTCAACGATGGCGAGGGAGCTGGGGATGGAAGAGGAGGCGGCGGCGGTGGCACGATATGGAAGGGGAGCCGACGACGCGGGTCGAACCGCTCGACCCTCGAGCTCGAGTCTGTCGAACCGAGCGCATTTTGTGGACCTTTGCAGGAGCCCAGTAGGATCATTTTCGTGGGCCGGTTCGGCGAACCTATGGGCCGAACCGAACCACGCACATCTATATAGGTGATGACTTCAACTTGAGTAGATTTAGCTCGGATAAAAGTAACAATAATATCAACCATAGGTGGGCAGATGCTTTTAATAGTTGGGTGAGTAGATGGGGACTAATAGAGTTAAACCCCAACAATAGGAGATATACTTGGACCAACAACCAGGACAATCTGGTGATAGCAAAGTTAGATAGAATTTTTGCTTCCACGGATGGGGATGGTATTTTTCCTTTAACTAGAGTTAAGGCCCTTAATAGACTCCCCAGCGACCATAACCCCCTGCTCCTTGACACTGGCGAGGACTTGAGCAGACCAAAGAAAAAATTCACGTTTGAAAAATGGTGGCTGGAAAAAGAGTCCTTTAAAGAAATAGTCTACAAAACCTGGTCAACCCCATGTAGTGAGGAAAATAGTCTAAATAGGTGGCAGTTTAGAACTAGGACCTTTAGAAGGCTGACCAGAGGATGGGCAGCTAATGAAGTAGCCGCCATGAATAAGCAGAAAGTTCAATTAGCTGTGGAGTACAATAGACTAGACCAAAAAAGTGAAAACCATACACTCTCAAATGCAGAAAAGATAAGGATGGAAGAGTCTGCTAACAAGCTCTCTGAAATCTGGAGACTAGAGGAGATCAAAACTAGACAGAGGTCTAGAGATAGAGATATCCTAGAAGGAGATAGGAATACCTCCTATTTTCAAGAAGTAGCCAACCATAGAAATAGAAAGAAAAAAGTTGATTGCCTTGAAGGTCCTCAGGGCCTAATAGAAGATGAAGTAGGTATGATGAAAATTGCAGTGGATTTTTATAAAGATCTCTTTAAGAAAGAGGATAGAGGGAATATCTCCCAAGGAGAGAACTTTTGGGCAGAAAGTGATAAGGTAACCAGAGAGGAGAACGAGATGCTTATAGCTCCCTTTACAGAAGAAGAAATCAAGGAGGCCATCTTCAGCTGCTATGCAGAAGGGGCCCCTGGCCCAGACGGCCTTTCTTTTCTTTTCTACCAAAAATTTTGGGATATCATCAAATCAGATATAGTAGAGATGTTCCAAGACTTCTTTAAAGGTAAACTTGACCTGTACAGATTAAACTTTGCCCTCCTAACTTTAATACCAAAGGAGGAAGGGGCTAGGAACATGAAAAAGTTTAGACCTATAAGCCTATGCAATTGTAGTTTCAAAATTTTTTCTAAGGTGTTAACCATAAGGCTAGGGAAAATTGCTAATAGACTCATCTCCCAGCAACAGAGTGCCTTTATTAAGGGAAGATACATTTTAGAGAGCGTTGTAGTTGCCCATGAAATTGTGCATAGCATCCATAAAGAAAAGAAGAAGGGTGTGATCCTCAAAATAGATGTATCATTTTTTGAAGTGATGCTGATGCTGATTATTCTGTGAAGAGCAAACTCATTGATTCATTTGGTCATATTCTGGATATCGAGGTTTATTTCGTTCTTATTGTTTTGTTTCTTTGCAAGTGTATCATTTTTTCCAAGTCCCATGAATTAATTAAATCGCAGGCAATCAATGCAATCGTTGATCTTGTCCACGGAAACAAGCAATCAATTTGCAGTTTCTGTAAATGTAGTTCTGAAGTCCTCATCATAAATGTTCTTCAAATTGCATGTCAATCTATAATTAAGAACTATGAGAGCAAAGGATTCACTGGTCCTCACAAAGGTATGAAATTATTGTAATTAAAGACTGTCATTCTAGTTTTTTTCTTTTTCTTTTCAACTTTATGTTATCTTTATCTCAGTAAAATGTCAAAAAACTCTTGGTAGCTCTTTTATGTTTGCAATGACAATTTTACCAGCCAGCCACTATCTTGGTAGGTTCCGAAAAGGTTCATCGAGCTACTGTTTATAATAATATTTCCACCATCAAAGGTACTATCTTGGTATGTTCAGAAAAGGATCAGGAACCTTCTGTTTGCAATGATAATTCCACCAGTAAGGCTACTATGTTGGTACGTTTTCCTAACATGCGAATGTTTTATCAATTTATTGATTGTCAGTTTCACTTATATTGTTTTTATTTTAGATTGACATGCCAAAATTACCTATTGTTGATACCCCAGTTTTAAGAAGTGGTTTTCTAAATCCTGAACGTGCTGCCAATTCTGAATCGGGTTATTTTTTTTTAATTTATTCATCCAATTTCTTTTGTTGTTATTCCTGTTTGTTTATTTTTTCTTCATTCAATTGTTCAGCTCCCCTACACCTTATGTACAAGAGAATCCATTGTGCTAAGCCAGACAAGCATAGAGATTTCCCAAAAACCAATCTGTTTGCCGAAGAACCTGTAGAAGCAGTCGGTCAAGTCAATAAGGTAGCTCCAGCAGCATTAACCCCTATGAAAGGAGGTGTCGTAATATCAATCTATTTTTTTTATGCTCTCCCCATAAATTATATTATTTTTTCTTTTAGAATTGTGTTGGAAAAGAATCATTAATTTGTTGTGAAGTTTCTGAACCAAAAGAACCAAATTCCTGGAAATCCGAAGACTTATGTTCCCAATTGAAACCAGTAAAAAAACGACGCTGGACTGGACAGATCGAATCAGATCTAGCCATGGTACTTTATTGTAGTTGTTTTTTGTTAACTGCTGAAAAAAAGGTACTGAAAGTTCAGTGTCTTAAATTATCTGATTTACTAACTACTGTCCTGTTGCTATTTGATTTTTACAGCAACCAAAATCCAATTTGAGAACTCCATCATGCATTGCTCCTCAAGATTTAACGGCGAAAGAATTCAATTGCAAGGTATTATGTATCCCTTTGGTGCTTTATTTTCCTGTCTGACATATGCTGACTGTTTTTCTTCTGTCTTGTGTTTTTCCTAAGTGTCTCTGTCTTCTGTCATGTGTGTTGGTTTGTGTGTGTGTGTGTGTGTGTGTGTGTGTGTTTGTGTGTGTGTGAGTGATTGTGTCTCTATCTCTCTCTCTCTCTCTGTGTAGCAAGATCCATAGAAACTTTCTAAAGTTTTATTGTCCATACAAATTAAAGATCAAAGCTAGTTCTCTTCACTTCAGCTGTTCAGATGAATAAAAATATAATAAATAAGTCGTAGACCTTGTAATCCGCTGATCGACTTTGCCCTGGCTAATGCCAACGATGGAACAAATTTTCAGTGCCTTTCTGAACAATACTAAAAGTATAGAGTGTTATGAAAGTAATTAGTGCCAACGCATTGAACATTTGGGCCACCAATTCAGTTTCAGTTAGACATGTAGATTGCCTTGCAGCTCAGTATGAACTAGATGTGTGCTCGTTTGTGTTAACGCTCTATGAACTAACTGACATATGCTGCTACTAGCCGCTTCTCTATCAGCTATGTCAAGTTGCTATCTCAAGTTAGAGAGTTGTTTTTCCTCGTAGCCTATTGTTGTTTGCATTATTTGTCATATTGGGGTTGATATTAATGCAAGGGGGTTGCATTAAGTGCTGATTCCTATCAGTTATGGCCTGTCCACATAGTATAATGTAATTTGTTTGTTGTATATTTCTTTTATCTTGGTCTTCTTGTCTTTTATATATTTTTTCCTGCCTTTTACTTTAATGCTAAAGCAATTAATTATATGAGGGTTATCAATCTACTGAAAATAAGATTGATTAAATGTTTTACCTCTTTTTGGATGCCAACAACGTCATGTTAAATGTTGAAAAAGATACTGAAAGTTGTTCTGTGTCTTAATTACCTGATTTACTGACTAATATACTATTTTTCTCCGATTTTTACAGTCATCTGTTCTCCACTCACAACCAAAATGCGCTTTGGGAACTCCAGCATACATTGCTCCTGAAGTTTTAATGACGAATGAATCCAATGGCAAGGTATTATCTATCCCCTTGGTGCTTTAAGTTCCTATCCGACATATACTGCTACTAGTCATTTGTATGTTGACTCTTTTCCTCTCGTTCTTCTTGTCGTTTATATGTTTTTTTGTTATATTTTCTCCTTTATTGTTTTAGCAATATGAAGGCAATCAATCTACTGAGCTTTACATTCCTTTTGTTCTGCAGAAACATCTCGTTTTCCTGCTTGTCTGCATTAGCAACAACTTATTCAAATCTGAAATTTGCAGGCTTTACTCCATTTCATGTACTGGGATGAGTTGCCAGATATTGAAGAGCTTACTGGTGTAAATACAACTTGGGTTTCCACTTTGATGGCTCAGCATTTACTTGCTGCTGCGGACCGTTATGCATTGGAAAGATTGAAGTTGCTCTGTGAACTTAAACTGTGTGAAGATGTTGCAATAAACACAGTTGCAAACACTTTGGCGTTGGCTGAACAGCATCACTGTTATCAGCTAAAAACTGTTTGCTTGAAATTCGTTGCTCTGCCTGAGAATTTCAAGCAATTACCTGTTCAAGTTTTTGGGCCTATTTGTCTTGGGCTGTTTAGCTGGGTATGTGAGAACTCACCAGAATCGAGTGTACTCCCTCCGTCCCATAATAGATGACGTTATGGGATGCGTGCACGTGTTACTTTCTCAACTTTGACTCGATTTGTAGAAAAACATGTGTAATATTTAAATCTCTAATAAATTTGATAAAAAACTAGATTCAAATATCTATCTAATGATACTAATGATGTATTATAAATATTAATATTATTTTATATATAGTTGGTTAATGTTGAAAGATGTTGTTTTTCTCGGGAAGCGAGAATGACATCTATTTTGGGACGGAGGGAGTAGATCTCATGTGTTGTGCACCTAAAACACTTTTTTTTTGACACAACACAAAAATCGAGTGTAAAATAAATCTGACACGCTCGATTTCTGTTTCTCTGTTACAATCTGATCACCTGTCCTTGTTTCTTGATCTGATGGACACAAAATTCGAGTGTGCACAATACAACCAGGCTGTGTTCAGATTGGAAGTAAAAAATACTTTTTCTAGATGAACAGTACACTGGGAAGCGTGTTCTGTGAGTGGGATGAATAGGAAAAACTTGTTGGAGAAGTACTTTTTCCTGAATCTGAACACAGCCCCACACACTCGAGTGCAACATTGGCACAGCCCAACAAAATTCGAGTGTAAAAGGGATCTGACACACTCGATTTCTGTTCCTTTTCTAGAATCTGATCACTGTCGTTGATTTTTGATCCGATGGACACAAAAATCGAGTGTGCACAGTACAGCCAAACACTCGAGTGCAACATAGACTTTCCCAACTTTAACTAATATATTTTGCTATAAAATATTTATAAAAATATTTTAAAGTGTACTTTCTGATATTATATTTCAATACAAATATACTAATATAATTTTCACATTTCTAAACTTAACACATCAAAAATATTTGCAGTCAAAGTTCACAAAGTTTGACTCAGGACAATCTTAAAAATGACTTTCTTAACTGAACATGGAGGGAAAGAGTGACCATTATATTGTGTAACATTGCTTGTAAATGTATACATGAAACTATATCGCTTCATACATGCCCTATAGTCTTCATGTTTGACCATCTATACTATTTAGGATATTCCTTCATATTTTATAGAAAAAATAAGGAAAAAATCCAAATTACTCCCCTCAACTATAAGCAAAGTCTACATAACCCCCTAAACTATTTTTTGGTTCATTTTACCCCCTAAACTATGTCATTTGACCTATTTTACCCCCTAATACAATTTGTCTTTTTTTATTTTCCTATGTACAAGTTATCATATTACGTTTAAATTTTGTCAGATGGTAGTACACATCATAATTCATGATAGAAAAATATAAATTATTTTTTGTCATTATTATGATCGGACCTTCCCGACGGCGTGCCGCTGAAGAGCAGGAAGAAGAAGATCGCCAATGATATGTTGAGGCGAAGAGCGAGGCTTCAGCAATGGTCCTCTCCGTGATGAAGTAGACCATGGCCACCGTATGCCCTTGCCTTCCTTGCTTGATGCAGCTTTCTCTCGTTTCTTCTCCCTCCCTTCATCCTGGACTGCAATATTTTTTTAGATAATGGAAATTCTGGCCTCTACAGTTTGAAGTAACCTGGAACATGTCCATGATCTTCACTGTCCACGAATTTCCTTCCGGCGTTCGAACATGTTCCTGCAATCGCAATCACAAATGCACGTACCTTGGCTGTTGAATCGGCGTTGCCTTCACATTCACTCTCTGAATCGGAGGTAGAACACCAGAACTTGCCGTCTACATATGACAGCTTGGACAGATGTTGGATCTTGCCGTCGTAGGACTTTGGTCTCTCCTCATACCTGATTTCCTCCAGCATTTGGAAGAAGCGGCTTCGATCCCAGGCGAGATCAGCATCCCCTTGATTAGAGACTTCTTGTGCGTTAGCAATCACCCTTCTCAGAGCCGAACGAATCGCTGACGCTAACGAGAATCGTCTGAGGCATACACCCTCTCTCTCATTCATGGATGCCCCCCTGTACGTCTACAGGGGCATGCATGGCTGTTGATCAAAGCGGTGTGCTTAGTGTCGTCGATGATGGGATCGACGCGGCTTCACCTCGTTTCCCTCGGCGGCGTCGGCGGCGGCTGCGGCAGTGGTGTATCGGTGCCTGATGGACATAACTTGTCTGAATTACTTGTCTGCTATGCAAATCCTGATAGCAACCATTGGGATTGGGTACGAAACAAATCAGATACACCAACAATCATTATAGAGCCCAAGTATTTTCAGATGATCAATTACCTCTCGAGATTGTCAGCAGGCTATCATCGGGAGTGATTGTCAGCGTGTGAGTGTGCATTCATCCTCGAGGATGTGACACGTGCGCTGTGTTCAGATTGAGGTGAAGACTGTGGTTCGGAATATCACCGTGCATGACCAATTCTAGAAAGAAAAATATATCGGGATCACACGCAGCTCCACTGCACGAGGGGCGCCCATGGCCGGCGGCGTCACCGAGAGTGAGGACGACGGGCAACAGGCAGTTTGTCAGCGGCACCGCGTCCAAGGACAGGCAGGGCAAGGGAGGCCTTGTGTACAGTAGAGCGGTCTAGTCGGAAATGACCTTGCGTGCGTGTCGCGGTCGCGGCTCGAGTCTCGACACGGCCTGGGGGCCATCGAGCTAGGAGCTATAGCCTCGCTGTCGAGTCCAACCAGGCGCGCAAGGAGATGGTGGTGCCCCTGCCCGACTGCTTCGAGCTGCAGGGTCGCTCCGTCGACGAGCTCGTCTTGGTACTCGACGCCATCGCCAAGAGCCCAAGAGCAAGACCAGCGACGGTCTGGAGCTAGACGCCATCGCCAAGACCAGCGTCCGGCGGCGCACCGCGCGGAGCACGACCTCCGCGCGTGTCTGCAACCAGGACGGACACCTACCTTGAGGGCTTCCACGGACACCTGCCTCACCCACCCACGGACGCCCGCCGCGTCACGTCGAGGCGGCGGCCATAGCACAGCTCACGCAGCTGCTGAGCGGACTCCTCGCCACCAGACGCCAGGCACAGGCGACTGGCAGTGGCACAGCGGCACTGATCGAACACCAGGCTCGGAGCTGCCGCAGCAGCCGGTGGTTGACGGACATCGAGGACGGCCAAGACCATGGATCTCAAGCGCACCCACTCCGCACCAAAGAGACGCGCGTGGACGTCTTGCCGCGCAAGACGGTAGCGGTGTCGTGATGCGAGGTGTGCGCCACAAAAACGCGGAGACAAGGAAGAAGACGACCACCCATCTTGGTCGTCGGGGAGGGCATCGGCGAGATGTTGTCACGGCACTCGTCTGAGCTTCCTCCTGCTGCTGGACGACCTTCAGGAACGACACATCCGGCAAGCTCATGTCGTGCTGGCCAGCTGGTTCGGTGAGGCATTAGTGGCGCGAGGATGATGCGTGGTTTGTCGGGATTATATCTATCGTGTTTAACTGGGTTTCTTTTCAAGGTAAACAACTGAGTTGGTGTTCACGACTCCGAACTGACTTCGGATCGCTACTTCGCTAGTCCGAATCCAAGAGTGAATGTTCTCGCGTTAGCCATGTATTATATTGTACGTTATAAGTATGCACGGGACGCGAGACGTATGCCAGGTGTCTGCGGTGCGTCAAGACTAGTCAAACATGTTTTTTTTCAAGAACCTACTTTCACGCCGTCTCTTTGGTTCGGCGACGAACGCGCCAGCGGCGGCCAACGGGGAGGAGAAGCGGGGGCGCATGCTCCCCATGAACCACCCTGAGAGCATCCGCGTGCGACGCATGGCCGCCGGCCTCATCGCCGCGGCGTGCAACGACGCCAACTACGGGCCGGGTGGGCTCTCACCACGGATCGTTCGGCGCCCCTTCCGCGGCATCGACTGGTCGGTCAGCGTGGTCGACGACGACCTATATCCAATCGGATTATCCTACGCTGACGGCCGTATCTGTGTCACCACCGGGCTTCTAGAGTACTACAGGGATACCACCGTCATTGCCAGGGTGCTCGCGCACGAGATCGGGCATGTGATCGCGAGGCACGTTGAGAAGCGAAATCGGAACTGGGTCTTTGCCGGCTTCCTCGCAAACTTCGCCGGGGAGCTACTCGACGCGCCGCCGTGCGATGAAAAGGCGGCGGCACGGGACGCGTTGCGGTCCCTGTTCATGCGCCCTTGGTTCTACAGTCAGGAGTACGAGGCGGATCGCCTGGGCCTGCTCCTGCTCGCTGCGGCCGGCTACGACCCACGCATCCTGCTGGCGATGCTCAGGTGGGTGTGGCGCGGAGAGACGGGGGATTCATCAGTACACAGGACAGCCTACTATCGAGGCAGCATCCTTCGAGGAAGAAAAGATTAGAGCTTCTGTCGCAAGCCAAGGTCATGGACCAAGCACTCGACTTGTACAGGCAAGCAGCAGCTCGATCAGCCAGGCAAGGACAAGATGGATCATCGTACTGTAACTGAGCAACAGATTTCTAAAGTACACCTTTAGCAAATATGAGCAATTATAGACTCGATCGCGAAAGTTAGGCCATTCTTAACGTAAGTTTCATGGTACAATTACTTATGTGCTATATCATCTAAAAATGTTTGAAACTAGGATGAAACACCCGTCTCTCAATTCGTAGTTTCATCTATTGTTGTTCCTTAGGTTACATGCAAGATACAAGCTGTCTAGGTAACTGTGTATATATGGTTTTATCTCTATGAAACTCATTTTACCTCTCTCTTCGTGAATACACTGCCACAATACCAAAAAAGACCTATATAGCACTCTATTTATTACCCATAAAACCTATATTGAGACTGGCCTTATATCTCTTCAAGAGAAAAGCAATAATTGTGAACATAAGGTGTCTGAATCTAGTACCAACAGGAATTTCTCGATTGGTACCCTTTTCACAAGACCAGTTCGCATGGGACGACTTTCCAGATGAGCACATGGACTAGAGAGTGTAGTAATCTGCCGTCGTCAGGCCCCGTGACTTGTTAGTCAAAACTGCCACACACTTTTCAGATGATTAGTTGGGAAGCGACTTTTGCAAATGAACATGATTTATCACGAATTGTTCAAGTAAAGAAACATCAGCAACGTCGTGCACGTGTCTTGTTACTCCTGAAACTTGGAAGTTATACTTGGATGGTACTGTGCTGACAAAGGTACAAAACCTCCGTTCCAGCAAAAACTAATAAGGGCCTCCGATGCTTTGTTTGTTCCCGCTGGCCAATAGTAAAGATGATTTCGTTATTAGTGAACACTACCACACAAATCACATCTTGGTTGGGAAACCCTCATTACAACCGGTTTTGACAACCATTTGATTTCTAGGAACGCTCAGGTCAACACAGGCGAAACCGGCTATGATACAGAACAACACAGCTGGCTAGGAACACCAAACGGCGATGTTGTTACCAGCCGGCTGCATTATGCTTCACAACATAACCGATTGGTGTTGCTAGCTGGCTGGCTGTGATGTGAGAACAACACAGCCGGTTGGTGTTGCTAGCTGGTTGTGATGGTTGGAAGAACACAGCCAACTGGTAACACCAAACCGGTTGTGATGATGTACAGAACACAGCCGGTTTCGAACCAGCCGGTTGTTATGCTCATTTTTAGGACAACGCAACATATATTTCAAACCAGCCGGCTGTGATGGTCACAGTTCCTGCAGCCATGAGAAGCACCTTTGTTCTCGTCTTCCTTGGGACACAGCCACACATGTTTTTTCCTTCTTCTTCCTGATACGAACTTGGAATACAGTATGTTATTGCTGCATTAGTGCCGCATAAATGAGCTGCGCATGAACCAGTATGCTGATAGTTCACCTGATAAAGAGGAATCTGATAATTCCTTATTCTTTTTTTGTGAATCCGGTAATTCAGATGCTGTCGATGGTCATGTGTGAAAGATGCAACTTTTCCAGGCTTACTCTCTGAAGATACAGCTTGTCCGTCGCTTGTAGTAGTAACAATCTACAATTCTCTCTCCGCAAATCAGAAATGGGAACAGATCATTCAGGAACTTGATTCAGCATTTTGTAGAGGGAAAAGGTAAATGTGGCTAATGGCCATAGTTCCTTGCTGCAGGCATGGAGACACTTTTGTTCATGAAACAATGACCTCTCGTTGGCTGTTTGCCAGCTGCTGAACATCGCAATGGAGTGCTCAAGACGAACAATCTCCATCTCGCCATGGCTGGCTCTTAGTCTGACGAGGGAGTTCCAAAGCTCCCGGACACCACTTCTGACCCCGGCTTGCTGACAGGCCAGCCGGAGCATAGCACTCTGCCGTTCTTCTCCCCTAGGAGGGCTTGGTGGAGGCAACGACGGCATCCAAACCAGCTCTGTCGGTGGCCGAGGGGCACAATTCCGTCCCGGAGCTGTCGCCATGCCCGCAAGTGTGCTAGCTCAGTCGCGAGGCGAATGGCGCGCGCCTCCGGGGCCCGGTCACAGGTAGCCATATACTAGCTGCCAGCGCTACGTATTCAGAAAATAATGCGGGGGCTGGATGTTGCTTTGCGGCTCTGGATGGCGGCGATGGGCCGCATGGGAGGGGCGGGATCCGGCCCGGGGGAAGAAGACGGCCCGAAACAGGGGTGTTATTGCAAATAACCGGATCGCGATTAATAATTACGATCCAATTTAGGGGGTATCTATAAATAAACAAGGGTAAGGGGGTATTATAAATATTTGGATCGCGATCCAAATTAGGGTGTTATTTGCAAATATTCGGGTGCGTTTTGGATCACGATGTTAACCACCTTCAGGAAGCGGAGTGCAGAGCTTTCAGACATGGTGCTTGTGCTTGCAGGGTGGATCATCGCAAGTTCAGACCGCTAAATTCAGATGCTCCCGTTCATTTTGCAGACGCCCAAAGAAGATTTAAAATCTCTGAGCAAGTAATGGATTGAGGAAAGGTTAACGTGATGGCCACAGTTCCTGTCTTCCTGCAGGCATTGAGAAGCAGCTTGTGCACGAATTAGCATGCTGGTAATTCACCTGATAAAGAGGAATCTGCTAATCCAGGTGTCGTCAATGGTTATTCACGATGTTTGTGAAAGAGGAAGGAATCAACTTGTGAAATTCCACGATGTTTGGCCCAGAACTGGTGTGAATATGAACTGGCCGCTCGCATGCGCACGTAGGACAAGCACGAGTCACCCAAAGTAGAAAGCTGCGCGGCCGGATCAACCGCGCGTGTACGACCGTTTCGGTTTTTTTTTTCCCCCTTTCTTATCCATTTCATTGTTCAAACTCAACCATGATAGTTGGACTTGATTAAAGAAATATACGGAGCACGTTAAAATGCAGAGCTGACGCCGGGACACTCGCTTCAGGAGGAGCTGTATCACGACCTGCTTCGGGGACATGCTTTCAGTACCGTTTTCCAAGCCATTTGCTCCCATGAGGAGCACAATGTTCGCTCATGCCAACTTGCATTGACCAGTTCGCGACACGCTCAAACAGCACGTGTAAATTAGAGCTTCTTTGTAGGGGCTTAAACACACACCATTGACACCAATCGATCGATCGGGTTCGATCTCCCTTCTTCATTCAAGGCCCGCACCAAGCTAAACCAAGCCCCAACAGTCTAGCTAGCAGCTGGTTGGCAGGTTGCTCGATCGCTTCGTGACAAAAGCTAGCGGAATCCTACCTTCAAAAAAACAAAAGCTAGCGGAATGGCGGCACCGCCGTGGCGGCCGATGCTCGACGCCGTCCTCGGCGCCTGCCTGTGGTCGCTGGTGGCGCTGCTCGTCGCCGAGGCCAAGGTGCACCACCACACGTGGGACGTCGCGTACGAGCGCAAGTCCCCACACTGCTTCGAGAAGCTGGCCGGCCCTGACCATCAACGGCGAGGCGCCCGGGCCGACCATCCGCGACACACGCAGGGCGACACCGTCGTGGTCACCGTGCGCAACAAGCTCGATCAAGACCGAGGACACGGCCATCCACTCAGCGGGGTCGACGGCACCGCCGCCGTCACGCAGTGCCCCATCCTCCCCGGCGAGACCTTCGCCTACAGATTCGTCGCCGACAGGGTACCATTTCCATTTAAACTGCTACTGTACATCCATCTGTACGTGTCTCTCACTAATAAACAATATGTGTGTGCCAATGCCAAACACATGTAAACCAACCAGCCGGGCACGTACTTGTACCACGCGCACTACGGGATGCAGCGCGTCGCCGGGCTAGACGGCATGATCGTGGTGTCGGTGCCGGACGGCGTTGCAGAGCCCTTCGCCTACGACGAGGACCACACCGTCCTCCTCATGGACTGGTGGCACCACGCACCAGAGCGTGTACGAGTAGGCCTAGGCCGTCGGGCCCTCTCGTCTTCGTCGGCGAGCCACAGTCCCTTGTCATCAACGGCCGAGGCATGTTCAACTGCTTCTCCGACGAAGACGTTGGCGACGGCGCACGCCACGGCGGCGCGGCCGACGTAGTGGTGGTACCAGTTCCAGTACCGCCTCACCTTGGACCCTTTGTCCCTTTCCCCGGCCGCGCCAGGAACGCAAGCACCTGCAGGCAACCAAAGACGAGGACAGCGACGCCGCCGTCGTCGTCCAGCTTCAACCCTGTGCCAGGGAGCAGCGCCAGGCTGCCCTGGTCAGGCGGGCACCTCCCCGCCAGCTCGTCCAGCCCAGCCGTGACCCGTGACTCTGACATGTTCGCCCATCATACTCGTGAACAGTTATGTTTCTCATTTCTTCTATATACATTGAAAGGCCAACAACCTCTTTTTTTTTTAGCTCATACTTACCTCTACTTATAAGCAGTTTTTTTTTAATCCCCATGAGTGCTTTATACATATGCCTAATGCGCCTCACTAGCAGCTGCATCCCTCTTGCAGATAGTGCGAGGGAGCATTCTCTACGGACTGAAAGCAAAAGCATGGATGCCCCTGATTCCACACACACACACACACACACACACACACACACACACACACACACACACACACACGCACACGCACACACACTAGTTCCATTATACAACTATCAGTTTTCATCTGGATCGGTGGATTCATTGTAGCAAACTTGGATCTCTATTTGCAAGGGGTAAGAGATTCATATCAGTTGTACAGTTGCTCTGTTATCATCTGCTACGTGCCCCAAAAATATAGCCTAGTCTGTGGGAATAATGCAGATCGAGCAGGGTAGAGTTTGTTGTTCTCGTTTCCTTCCGCGGTGCTTAGCGTTGTGTGTGTTAGTTTTGTTGTAAACGCTGGCGATGGACCTGCTGGGTTAAAGAGCTGTCATGTGGTTTGACTGTTGAGGCCTGTCTCCTGAGGAGGCTACTGAGAATGACGTGTCATTCAAAGGTTAAAATCACATGGATATATCGCTTGATAAATGACTGATGGTTAAATGTAGTTGTACTCGGTCTGTTTTTTCTATTTAAAAAAACGGAGAAGCCAAATGAGCTTTGGTTTGGGTCCGGTAGTTACGTGCAGCTTCAAGGCTTTATCACAATTCACACACTATTGATCTATTGAATTGAAGCTTTACATGTCATAGGGTTGTGAGGCAAATCCAGAAACATTGTGAGGTAAACGATTTGGTTGCAATGATTTCAAATCGTATAATCGAACCTAATCGTAAGACCCTATTTGTCTTGTCGACTAGGACGACTTGAAATCATTGATTGGTTGGCAAAAAGGAAAGAATATCTAGAAGAAAAAAGAGAGAAAGAGAGAGCTTGGTTTGGGTCCGGTAGTTACGTCTAGCTCCATGGCTTTATTCACACTACTGATCTATTGAATTGAAGCTTGACACGTCTAGGCTTAGTGAGGCGAATTTCAGAAACATTGTGAGGTAAATAAATTACCTAGGGTCCTCTAACCTAGTGGTTAGATACCAGTGGTATGGTTGCACCAACATAAGTTCAATTCCTCGTGAAAGTAGATTTATGGATTAGTGTTACGCCAGGATTCGGGGATTTTTTCTATCCCTTCTTAATTAAAAACCTCAAGGCTCAAAAAAATAGTATTGCACATCAAGGAGTAAAACCCCGGTCAGTACGGTTGGAGCTTGGAGGAAACTATTATACCACTATACACCAGGTACTCTAGTTGGTTCGTTTGTTCCAAATAATGCAAACTATACAATGCGGCCAATATTATTCAGAAGATGAGGAGCATTCATACTGCCACACCACACGTTGACACATATACTTGTCTCCTGCAGCAGTGAGGAACAGGCCAATCCCGTCATGAATTATTATTCCATTTAACGTTGACACCCTCCAACTCGTATTGACCTACATTATATTATTATTCCATTTAACATGACTTAAATTTTTTCTTCCTGGATTTTTGGAATTAAATGGACACATAAAGTTCAAATAACTTGGAAAATAGTAAAACTTTACAAAACTTTAATTAAAAACCCATAAGATATTTATTGTTCAACCTAGCTAAAATGGGTCCATGCGTCAATGTCGCGGCGGCGCCCACTAGATCGATCGCGCGTGCCGCTAGCCGGACGGGAACGAGGGGAAAAGAAAGTGCTCGATCGTAGTAAAAGAATCGACGTGGAAGTGATTTGAGAATGGATAATCTGTTGGTTATCCCACCGTTAAGAAGAAACTCTAAATTATATCTAGGTTTTTTGGAGTTGCTCTAAAGAGGCCCAAGAATTAATGCCTTCGGCCTTCGCTAGGCAACTCATATGGTGAGGCGTGGCGCCCCCCCCCTCCCCTTTCCTTTCGCTCCCCTCTTCCTCTCCTCATAGAATCGCAGCAAGTTGACGAGCTCCGGAATCGCCGGCAAATGCGGCGGACCAAGAGCCAGTCCGCGAGCGAGGCGAGACCGAAGCCCGCGCCCTCCGCCGGTTCGTGCCCCCATCCGAACCCCGTTCCGCCTCCTCTCCTCCGTGCTTCCGGTCGAGATAAGTGCTTTGCTGTTCTGCAGGACCAGGCGCGGAGGCAGCGGCCGGCGGGGCGGATCGCCGGAGGGCTTTGCCGGCGGCGCAAGGGAAGTCTCCTGCCAAGGTGAGGCCTTCGCCCTTCGCTTGCTTGCCCCATGCGTGTGCGTGCTGGTATTAGCTTGCACGCCAATGCGAATCCATTCGCATCCGAGTGATTTTGTTCATGGGCCGGGGTATTATCGAACTGCTCACTGCTGTAGTGTTGATTTGGTTTGCTCCATGACTTGGATCAGTTGTTAGGGAGGAGCACATCGAGCGCCTTACGGTTTACGGTCAAATAAATGAACATACTTGTGCTTGTTCAAGTGCGCAGTTTTGTTACATTTGGTCGATATTTCTAATGGTGTTATCCAAAGGAAACTGGCTGTCTGGATATTTATTGTGTTAAAAAAAGTAAAGTGATGCTATTTTTGTTCAGAAGTAGAATAGGAAATGTCACCTTTGGGTAATGAAGATTATAGTCGTGTGGAACAAGCTTAAATGTTCCATGATGGGATTTACTTAAATCGCTCTCTTTAGGTGGAAATGGAAGCACCACATTGAAATACACGGAAGAAAGGTACAAGGTAAGCCAAGGCAGAGCCGAAGGATAATGCCACCATGGAGACATGCGGTACTGGGAGCCATGTAACGAGCAATTTGGAGGAAAAGACGGAGGCTGTTTGCGACAACGATGTAGCTGGCATGGATTGGGAAGAGGGACATGTGGAGCACAATGCATATTCCCATGAGCTTGGAGATATCACTGTTGAGTTCACTGATGATGTACCTTCTTCCACTAACAAGAAGACTGTTCGGAGGGCTTCTTCTGAAGAGAAGGTAATCTCTTTATGACTATTAGAAATTGCTAGCCAAGGTATCCAGAATGGCTAGGCGCATGAACAAGTCCTCTAAGTTTAACCAGTTGCCATAACTTTATGGTTATCAAACTCTTATTGTCGATCTGGCATTACAATATGCACTCAGGATTGCGAAACACCAGCTTGTGTGTGTGAAGAGCAGAATGTAATGATCCGAAGTCTAGGCAAGCCTTTAACTATTCTAGGCAACATACCACTCATTGCATTGTAAGTTAGGAATCAACACTAGTAAAAACATCTTCTATCACGTTATCTATGGATAAATTAACAGAAATCCTCTGTAATGCACGTGGACTAGAGGTAAATTAACTTTAAATATTCTTGCTCTCTCTAGTTGTTTGGATCATGTTCGAACTATCTATTATTAACTAGCCTACCTCCGTTTCTTCTAGTAAGTATATATTTGATGTGGCGTGGTTTACAGCCTGCTACCCTTTTATTTTCTGATTTATGCAGGAGTTGGCTGAACTTGTGCACAAGGTCCATTTGCTTTGCCTAATAGCAAGGGGCAGAATAGTTGACAGGGCTTGCGATGATCCTCTTATGCAAGTGCGTTGCAGTGGTATTGCCATCTCCATCTCTTTGTACTCTGTTTCTCATCCATACTCCATCCCATGTTCCAAACATTTAAATTTAAATGTAATTTAAGTATGTACTAGATCTATGGGTATTTTTAAGCTAAATCATAGCTGTATTGTTTCTAATGTTATTTGCAGGCCTCAGCTCTCTCTCTTGTACCGAGCCATTTACTGTTGAGTGTTGCTGATGTTCCAAACCTGAAAGCTGTTAACCTACGAAATCTTTTGAGCTGGGTAAGCCACTTCTCTAGTTAATTTTTGTTCACCTAAATATTTAAAGTTCATGATTTTGTTTTTAAATGTTAGTCTTTTAAGTTGCATGTATTGTACTTGCAGTTCGATTGTATTTTTTGTGTAACCACACAATCCACTGACAGGGGATCTTTTGTATCAAATTTGGCTTTCACAATTCAAGATCGTGTAGGCACTGCAGAAGAGGTATTGAATATATCCCTTTACTGAAGAAATCAGCTGCCATATATTGATCCATCTCTTCTTTCATATTGTATCTAAAGCTGCTATAATCTCTTTTTGTAAAGCTGTCACTAAATGGTCTGCTATGTCAGTGGCATTGTTCAGGGCATTTAACTTAACAGCGAGGTATGTATATTGCTGATTAGATGTGCTTGAGTTTAGGCATATCTGTGATGCATATGAGAGCAATACATCATTTTGCTTTCTTATTAAGTTCTTACCAAATGCTGCTTGCTTTGGTCTTCCATGAAGATGCATGATTAAATTAGAGGCTATCTGTGATATGTAGAATTTGTTTTTGTTTTTTTAGTGAAGGTTTAGGCTTTGATTTGCTAATCTATTTGGGGAAAAGCAAAAGGTGGGGCCAAGAGTAAACGGATTTAGGTGTCAATCACACAAATTGAGACGAATAGTCACCTGAGATGTATATACATGTTTTAATCTCTCTTCCACCTCTATAAAAAAATGGTGCAGATCAAACAATCATCAATTGCTATGCTGTTTGTCTTTTGAAGTAAACATGGTTATGTCCCTAGGAAAATGGGTTTTTGTTATGCATGTGCAGTGTGCTATGTTTCTTTGAATCATACCTAAACATACATTACTTTGTAGATTTGTTACAAATCTGGATGTTGCTGGACTCAAGCCTGATATGAAACTGATGGGAACACTTAATCAATAATTCAAGATGCATCTAGGCTTTGTACAAGATCACTACCATATAGTTCTCCGGTTGCTGATTGTAATGTGGTTAATTCTCCTGTTCTACTGAAATATAATACTCAAGATAGTGTCAGCATGAACCAACGAAGAGGCAGTTTTGGAAAATCTAAACAGAGATCTGCCTGCAAGAGAAGTTTATCTAAAAGTTTGTCATGCATAAAAGCAGATAATGCTTCCATCTAGTTCTGCTAGTGCTGAATTACCAAAACGAAAAGGGGATGTGGACTTCATCACGCTGCTATCTGTTAGCTAGATCGGAAGCAAATTAAGCACGAAGCAGCAGACACTAACTACTAAATGATTCTGCTGGCTGTAGATACTGTAAAACTAAAGGCCATCTGAAATAGCAATTGGCAACTGACTGAACCTGGTGATGGATTCAAAGCTCTAATTGTTTATTATAGAACACAGTTTGAACTTCTCTAATTGTTAATACTGACTTCAAAATTTGAGTCTCTGTTTCATTCTTTTGTAAGGCCTCCATTCTTTTCTGTTTTACACTAGAGCAACAAATAAATTCTCTTGCAACTATGATCTGTGCTGCCCAAACAAAGATGTGATGCTCATTTATTTAATTTTACCTATGAGAAAAGCCAATTTCAGATTTGGTAAACGAAGAAACAGTAATTTATTACTTCTGCAACAATAACTGCCTTCCAAACTAGAATTACCATGAGACCAGTCAGTAATTGTAAACATAGCCCATAATAGCAGCTAGTAAACTGGATCACTTCCTATCTTCTAGCATAACAAGGGAACAAGATATAACAGAAATGCATGCACACAGGACATGACAGGAGAAGCTAAGGATTCACCAAAAGATAGCCAAAATTCAATTCCATTCATATCAGATTTACATTGCAAAACAAGATAAATTCTCAGACAAAACCTTGTGCAGGACGGGCGAAGCAGTACTGCAACTAAGAATCTACTAGTTCAGTACTGCAACTAAGAATCTACTAGTTCATAACATCCATCTAGTGGTTCCTTTGCAACTCAACACAGAAGAGATATGTCCCTGAAGGAAAGCTGCAGGCTCTATACACTCCTGAAACGCGTAACTACTAATCACACACAAGATCTGAAAGCCCTCCGATCCGCATGTTGAGGCGAAAGAAGTTGCGTCTGACCTATGGAAGCAGTGCGTCTATGGTTCATCAGCTTGGTCACCCGCCTCAGCCTCGAGAGATGGTTCAGATGGCGTTTCCATGTCCATGCTCAGCGGCGAGCGGCGGGGTGAGGCGCGGGAAACGGCGAGGCCAGGTAGGGCCTAACCCCGCCGGGCCCCAGATGTGTACGGGGTGGGATGCTGCGGTGGGGCGGCGTGGGGCGGCGGGGACGGCGGGGATGTCGGCGAGCTGACGATGGCAGTATCCTCCCGATGCCCGCCGGGTCCCACCGGACAAATCGGCCGACGCCGGCAGCGGGGGGCGGCGGCGAGGGCAGCGCGTGGAGGAGACCGGGAGCTAGAACGGGGTCGTCCTGGAAATGGACACGTATAAAGCACCATCCAGCAATAGAAAAAAAAAGGCAACAGGATGAATATCACTAACCTCGATATCATCTGATGGTGCGCCAATCACGAACACCGTAATGCCCACCATCACAGCAACGCAAATCACCCTCAAGGTAGCACCGCGTACCAGCGACAGAAGCTTCGCCTCGGAAGACGGGGCATCACGGTTTTCCTTCTGGACGCGTAGCAGGCGAGCGCGGTACGCGGCGGTGCTGGCGCAGCTCCGGTCTCTCATCCTCGTGTACACGTCGGCGATGTTGTCGAAGACGGTGGGGTCGTCTGGCAGGAGGATGCGGCCGCCGTCCTTCGCCGCTCCACCCGCTCCTCGATGACGACCTTCACCTTCTCTCCGGCACCAGTCAACGTCTCCATCACCTGAACACTTTTGTCCCGCACGACCGGAGCAATCTTGGCTGCAACGGCACGCCCCAAGCTGCAACATCAAATTCGAATTCCAATTTACAATATGACAACAGAACTTTCACCATATTTTATCATTCTCACTAACCAATCGGACTACATATAAATCTACTTCATCACGAGCACATTTGAAACCAGAAAAGCAACCAAAGTTGAACAAACCACGACCAATTCCCAATTTCCCAATCCTGGAACCCCGAACCCCATACGCATAGGAGAGAGTTGAGACAGAGAGCTTGGTGCTACTTACTCCACCAATGCACCTCTCGAGGCCATCGTTGCGAAAAGAGGAGGGCCACCCGATGCGAAGAGGGAGAGCTACCACTACAAGGATGCGAAAGTTGGGTACGGGGGAGGCCGGAGGAGACGAAGACGAAGAGAGGAGGAGAGGGAAATATATAGACGGCGCGGTGGTGACAGTGCGTGTTGAGCGTCTAAAAAGACGTTTGCTCGCCATTCCTCACGGTCGTGTCGCTGGGCACGGAATGAACACACTCGTGTATCGGCGATGCACGGATGCACAGCCTGCACACACGGCACGGTGCGCCGCCGCGGCTACCTTTCCATTTCGCACCCCGCCCCCCACGCTCCAGCATTCCGGTGACATCACGTGGGCCCCAATACAGCTGGAGCCCGAGGGGCACCTCCCCTCTCCTCCCCCTCCCCCTTGCAACTTGCACACCACGCACGGGACACACGCCGACTTGGCCAGCCACCATGCCTCTGCTCCAGCCGCGGCCTGCAAATCCCCCCACTCTTTCTTCCCGTCTCCCACCTGAATCACATTGGATTCTGCAGCAACCAACCCAACCCAACCCAACCATCTAGCCACCGTTCCAATCCCCAACCCCGCCGCTCCCAATCAGAGCCGCGCGCCGGCTCGCGTCGCCGTCGCGCCATGGCGTCCGAGCGCCCGGAGTCGTCGCGCGCCCGGAGTCATCGCGCGCCCGCGAGGAGGCGGCGACCGCGGAGGAGGAGGCGCGCCAGCAGCCGCGTTCGTGGGTGGCGCTGGCCTCCATCGCTGTCGTCTGCGACCGCAAGCACGAGCGCGCCGCGGAGGTGGCCCCCAGCGTCGCCGACTTCCTGCTCGAGCTCCAGGAGCCGCCGCGCGGCTCCTACCTGCTGGTGCCCGAGCGCCTCGCCCCCGACCCCAGGATGCGCTCCCCCTTCGACAACTTCGCCTACATCATCGCCGCCGTCCCCGACCGCCTCCTCTTCCTCGCCACCGACCGGGCCAGCGCCGCGGCAGCCTAGACCCTGTCTACTTCCTCTGCGACGTCCGCGCCGGCATCGCGACCCGCCTCCCCGCCGTGCCCCGGGAGGTCCCCATCAAGCTCTTCCCGCGCCGCACCGTGGGGCTCGTCGCCGACCCGCGCTTCCCCGGCCACCACATGGTCGTGCAGCTCCACCCGGCCGAGGGGGCGGACATGAGGCGCCACGACGCGCTGCTCTGCTTCTCCACCGCCACCGACCAGTGGACCGTGAAGACGCTCGCCTCCGCCCCCGACCACGAGCCATGGGGCGCGCACGGCGTGTTCGCCCACGGCCGCTTCCTCTGCTGGGTGGACATCGCCTACGGCATGCTCACCTGCGACCCGTTCGAGGACCACCCCGACCTGCGCTTCGTCCCGCTCCCACCAGGCTCCGAGATGCAGGGCCTCGGCGGCGGCCAACGCCCCACCAGGCTCATGGACCAGCGCCGCTGCATCAGGCCCAGCCAGGGCACGCTCTGCTACATCGAGATCCAGGGTCTCTCCTACGACCGCGCCACCCTCTACGACCCGCCGATCAACCCCTCCGTCTCGGTGTGGACGCTTAGCAATCCGGCGAGCCCGAACCCCTGGAACTTCGAGTGCGACGCACCATTCTCCGACATCTGGGACCACCCCGCCTACATCAGCTCCGGCCTGCCGCAGGGGAAGGTGCCCAACCTCGCCCTCATCGACCCCAACAACCACGACGTCGTCTACTTCTTCCAGGACGCGTCCATCCTCGCCGTGAATGTGCGCACAAGGGTGGTCGTGGCCTGCGAGGAGTACTGGGTGGACCGCTTCCTTCAGGATGCCCAGTTCTAGGACTCCCGCTTCGTGGATGCCTGGGTGTTGGAGCAGCCACCCACGTCTCCTGCTTCATCAGAGGGTAAGTGCGCATCAATCGTTTGTTGACACTGTTGGTTAATTGATGTGAAGTATTGCTTTGCGCTGGTGTGTCTCTGTATGCAATGTTCTTGTAATGATACACATGGCTTGCCTCTTGTTGTAGTGTTGGTTACTTATCGATGCAATTATGTTTCCAGTGTGCTGCTGCGAATGTGTTGACACTGTTGCTGCTGGTGCTTGCTAGCTGCCGATCCACAAATTTGTTGACACTGTTATTGGTACTCTGCTTGCAGGTGGGAGTCAGATGAAAGGGTCTGATGGCGAGGAAGAATTGGACGCCGCGAAGGGATCCGATGAGGAATTGGCATCTCTGTTTGGCCAGTTGGAGATCAAGAGCCAGCCGGACATGGAGCTTTCGTCGAGTCAGCTGCTGAGCATGCTAGCGGGGGAGGACATGGAAACGCCATCTGAACCATCTCTCGAGGCTGAGGCGGGTGACCAAGCTGATGAACCATAGACGCACTGCTTCCATAGGTCAGACGCACCTTCTTTGCCTCAACATGCGGATCGGAGGGCTTTCAGATCTTGTGTGTGATTAGTGGTTACGCATTTCAGGTGTGTAGAGCCTGCAGCTTTCCTTTAGGGACATCTCGTCTGTGTTGAGTGGCAAAGGAACCATTGGATGGATGTTATGAACTAGTAGCTTCTTAGTTTCAGTACTGCTTTGTCCGTCCTGCACAAGGTTTTGTCTGAGAGAATTTGTCTTGTTTTGCAATGCATATCTGATACGAATGAAGTTCAATTTTGGCCATCTTTTGGTGAATCTTTAGCTTCTCCTATCATGTCCTGTTTGCATGCTTTTCTGTTATATCTTGTTGCCTTGTTATGCTTGAAGATAAGAAGTGATCCAGTTTACTAGCTGCTATTATGGACTATGTTTACGATTACTGACTGGTCTCATGGTAATTCTAGTTTGGAAGGCAGTTATTGTTGCAGAAGTAATAAATTACTGTTTATTCGTTTACAAAATCTGAAATTGGCTTTTCTCATATGTTAAATTAAATATACAGTGAGCATCACATATCTTTGTTTGGGCAGCACAGATCATAGTTGCAGGAGAATGTGTTTGTTGCTCTAGTGTAAAATAGAAAAGAAAGGAGGCCTTAGAAAAGTAGGAAAGAAACAAAGACTCAAATTTTGAAGTCAGTCTTGACAATTAGAGCAGTTCAGATAGTGTTCTATCGTTGTATAACAAAACAATTAGAGCTTTGTATCCATCACCAGGTTCAGTCAGTTGCCGATTGCTATTTCAGATGGCCTTTAGTTTTACAGTATCTAGAACCAGCAGAATCATTTAGTAGTTAGTGTCTGTTGCTTTGTGCTTAATTTGCTTCCAGTCTAGGTAGCAGATATCAGCGTGTAGCGGTGTACAATCATCTCTTGTTTT
Source organism: Digitaria exilis (assembly GCA_015342445.1). Lineage (NCBI taxonomy): Eukaryota > Viridiplantae > Streptophyta > Magnoliopsida > Poales > Poaceae > Digitaria > Digitaria exilis. The sequence continues at coordinate 122,395 of JACEFO010000353.1, forward strand.
GCAATGCAAATCTGCCATGTCCTGTGTTAATGCTTTTCTGTTATATCTTTTCCTCCTATGATAGAAGAGAAGGGGCCCAATTTACTAGTTGCTGCTATGGTTACATTTACTGAATGCCTTCATGGTAGTTCTAGTTTGGGAGACTGTTATTCTTGCAGAGATGATAATTCTCTATTTCTTCACTTATCAAAGCTAAAGTGCCATTTTCCCATAGATAAAATTAAATAAAAGAGTGAGCATTACATATTTGTCTGGGCAGCATAAATCATAGTTGCAAGAGAATGTGTTTTTTTGGTTTTGCGCAAAAGAAAAAAACAGGGGAACAAATGATGGCATGATGCCTTACAAAAGAAGGAAAGAAGCAGGCCCAAAGTCTGAAGTCAGTCTTAACAATTACAGCATTTCAGATTGTGTTTATTGTTATATCACCAAACAAATAGAGCTTTGGATTCATCACCAGGTTCCAGCAGTTGCCAACTGCCATTTCAAGTGGCTTTTAGTTTTACAGTAGGGAAAAGCTAACCAACACTTGCCAGCAGAATCATTTAGTTACTGCCTGCTGCTATGTGCTTAATTTTCTTCCAATGCTGGAAGATTCAAGATAGGAAGGGAGTCCAATTTACTAGCAGCTACAATTGTTGCATCTTTTTACTGCCTGGTCTAGTAGATACTAGTTTAGCAACTGTGATTCTTGCAGAAATTTTATTAATTTCATATTCCTTCACTCGAACATTTATCGAGACTGCTGTTAAAAAAAACAGTGAGCATCACAACTTCTTGGATGGCAAAATTCAGTTAATTTGCTTCCAGTAGACCAAATACAGTGTACGGTTAGCTTCAGCTTGTGCCGACCCCCAAATCAGTTAATTTGCTTCCAGTACCCATCTTGTCCGCTCGCTTCCACGTCCCTGCCACATTCAGCTTATATATGATAGGCTGAATCATTACCCGGGCATGCACTCAGTCGCTATCGGAAAATGACTGCATCAAAAGTAATAAGGATATCGGTGGCCGACTTCCTGGCCTATGACCACCAATCACTAACCTTCAGCACAACCTACCTGTCCATCAAACTGCACCTACGAGCAACAACATTCCACCGCATTACAAGATAGCACAAAGAGCCTCAAATAGCCAAGGTCATTTCTATGAATCCTTAATTGTCTATTACAACTTTATTGGCAAATTCTGCCTAGGGCATTAAAATTTGTTGGCAACTGTCATTAAAACAACATCTCAAATACATCAGGTCGAAAAATGTCTTCCTTCTGATATGCTCCAAACAAGAATCTAGTCATATATTTCTTATTTTGGGGAAAAATGTATTTAGTGAATTACATTTTTTTTTAAAAAAGTCCCATTTGTAATACGTGATCCAGCCAGCTGCTCATGCCCCCCGCAAACCAGCCGGCGTTGGGCTTACGCCCAGAAATCCGAACAGGTTGTAGACTTGGGATCAGCCGCTGGAACTGATCACGCACCCGCTCAATCGATCATCTCAGCTCTGCGCGCGTGCTGCCCCGCGATGCCATCGGCGAAGCACTTGCGAAACCGTTCCATGTCGTCCGGTGGCAGAGGGACGCCCACCTCCACCCCGCCCTCACCGCGCCGGCTCTCCGCCACTGCCAGTGCGCCGGTCCTCGCCACGGACACGATGTCCACCTTCTCCGGCGGGCCGAACCCCATGTCCATCTCGTAGACGCGGAACCTCGGCGACCCGACCTCGGACAGCATGCTCATCGCGCCGGCGACCTCCCTGAACCTGTCCATCCACGCGCACATGCTGTCGGTCCCGACGCGGCGCGTGGCCTCAGCGGCCACGACGTCCTTGACGCGCTGCACGTCATCTTTGGAGGTGAAGGTGGCGAGGAGCTTGTCGGCGGCGGTCGGCCTCCATCTCATTGGTAGTGGTCGACGTCGACGTGGCCTGGAAGAAGGTGTCGTAAAGGCCTCTCGGGTCGGGGACGAGGCTCCGGTCCATGTGCCCGGGCAGGAGTGTTGCCTGCACGGCGCCCCCTCCCGCCGGAAGAGGCGGTATGAGCGGTGCGATCGTGGAGACGTCCCGGGGCTCGTCGGTGGCGAGGCCGTCGGTGTCTAGCACCCGGAGGCGAGGAGGAGGTGACGTGGTGGGGGCTCCTGCATGATGTTGCTGCTGCTCCTGTGCCACGGCCGTCGCCATTGCTGGCGACAATACGGACGCACACGCTCGCTCACGCTGTTGCTCGGGAAGAAGAGATTACCGCTCGCTCAGGTACGTACCTTCGCAGCTTGTTCGTGTCCACAGGGTGTGCTGGAGTTGTGGTGTACTCCTATATATCATGCCATCTGCCTTCTGGCTCCATGGCGGTTTTGGCACATTTAATTTGCTTGCGTCATCTCTGACCGAAACCAAACCGCGCGCTTGAATTGATCCGGCAGACCGGCACGAGCATTTCAATCCAACTTGTCTAGCGACAAAAGGAGCACACGCGCCACGCGGTTCATCTGATTTATTGCGGGGTGGGGGAGATGCTTGCATGACTTGCACTAGTTGCTTTCGGCCTTCGCACATGTTGATCGAAATTCCAGATGGGATTGATTTCTCTTTTTTTTTTGCCTTTTTATCTTGATTACCTATAACAACAAACTAGAGCAACATTAAATTGTCGCCCTTCCCGACATTAGCTCGGAACTTCCATCATGTCATATAAAGCTCGGAACTAGTATATATAATAACTTCTATATTTGGGGTGTCTATATTGACGTATCATCATCACCCTTAGAAACTATGGTTGTTACTGCACAGCTTGCAATTGTGAGCTAAAATCATACTTTTACAATAGGAAAAATTTCATATTACTCCCCTGAACTAGGAGCACAGTTTATATAACCCCCTAAACTATCTTTTGGTTTATTTTACCAACTAAACTATGTAACTTGGTCTATTCTACCCCCTAATACAAATTTTCTTTTTTATTTCTCCATACACAAGTTGAATTTTAATTTGAAATTTTGCTTGATTGTAGTAAACATCATAGTGTATATGAAAAAAATATATTATGAATTTTTTGTTATTAGTTTTTGTATAATTTTGTATCTTAAGGATTAATTAATTATTAAATATATTACCCTATCAAAATAATATAAAAAAATAATTTTATATTTTTCTACCATGCATTGATGTCTACTATCATCTCACAAAATTTGAACGTAATATGACACTTCTACATGGAAAAATAAAAAAGACAAATTGTGTTAGGGGGTATAATAGGCTAAATGACATAGTTTAGGGGGTAAAATAAACCAAAAGATAGTTTAGGGGATTATGTAGACTTTGCTTATAGTTCAGGGTAGTAATTTGGACTTTTTCCTTTACAATAGTTGGATATGGGGGTGTTTGCAAAGGGGTGCAAATATTTAGCACCACAAATTGGCAGCTGTGTGAACCAACAGGGGTGTCAAATGAGCTCCAAATCGATTTGGCACCCCTCTTTTTTTGCCACCCCAAGAGGCTCAAATGGGCTTCAATTTGCACGTGGGACCCGCACTGGCAGCCCTAAGTCCCCCATCCGTCTCCCCCTTCTACGAACTGCACCCCCTGAGCCGCTTTCCCCCCGCGCCTCAGCCACCGCATTCCCCTCCCCCCACCCGCGCTGCCTCCGCCGCCGTGTTCCCCTCCCCCCACCTGCGCCACCTCCTTGGCGTTTCCCCCCGCCGCCGCCACACTCCCCTTTGCCGACATGCAGGCCCATCGGCAGATCGACCACCTGATATGGATGGTGCAGGACCACTACTAACTTCTAGCACTTGCACAACAATGAGAAAACGTTGCAGTAGGTTCAATTTGGTTGCTACAGGCTGTTCTTGCAACCAAATCGTGTTGGTTGCCAATGGTTGCAAAAAGTAACGTTGCAATAAGAACTTGCAACCGTTACGTGTTTGGCGTTGCAGGAGTTACCTTTTCTTGCAACCATGGTTGTCCGTTGGCAAGCATGGCAATAGGATGCTATCACAACGTTCACTGGCGTGGCAATAGGATCACTTGCCACGCTCCTCTACGTGGCAAGAGGTGGTAATTGCAACGATTGATAGCATAGCAATAGGAGTTTGTTGCCACATTGAAATATTGTTGCCTAAGGTGTTATTGCCACGACTACCATGGCGTGGCAAGTACACTATTTGCCACACATTTTTATTCGTTGCGAGAGAGTATACATTATTGCCACGGACGCGGTGTTGTTGCAGCATCATCTTTTGCCCAGGAATTTTATTCGTTGCGAGAGAGTATACGTTATTGCCACGAGCGTGGTGCCGTTGTAGCAATGTCATTTTCCCACTAATTTTATTCGTTGCGGGATATCAAATGTTTTTGCAACACTAGTAATGTTGTGGCAATATTATCATTTTGCAACGTAAATAAGTTTGTTGCCAAAGAGCATATTGCCACACATTGCGGCTCGTAAGCATATGTTTTATTGCAATGCTAGTAGCATTTTATTTTGGTTTAATAAATTGTCATTGCAAATCAATAAACCATAATGAAAGCAATTGCACTCACATCTATTAAGTGTAATCAATCATTCAATATGTGACAAACCATTGAAATATTAGCTAAAATAAAAAACAAGTGTACAGTTCACTCACTAATCGACAACATTTTAAAACTTCCTAACATCTATGCAGCATTCGAGAGTTTCCTAGCAGCGCCACATGTCATCGGCTCAGCTATGTCGTCGCTTGATTATGTGCTTCCCACTGAAACTTTGTCCACCTACTGCCAACAGAATAGGATTAGAGCAATATTAATATTACCAATTCATGCACAAAATATAAAAAGATTTAGATATAACATGGTTGTAATTAAGAAAAATTAGAATTAATGAAAACTATGGAAATAGTTCTGTACATATGATACTTTTGTTATCAAATTCTCTGGATTTTTTAAGGCAGAATGTTAAGCAACGGTATAATTAATCAAAACTATAGAAACAATGTTGTCCATACAATTATTTTGCCACCAAATTCTCTGATTTTTTGAAGGCAGCAACCACTGCAGTTGATTAGAAAAATAACAAATAGAGATCTACACAATGAAAAATTAAATTCTATAAGATTATGAAGCTATCATGGTAAAACATCACAAATGCCCTTTGTTGTGGTCGTCCAAACCTGACAGGCCACATATAAAATTTGTAATTCCCAATTCTTCATGGTTAAAATCATGAACATTCACCACGGTAGACATCTCTAAACCCAATCAGAAAAGGTAGATTACTACACAATTCACCCAAGCTGCAGTTTTCAACATGTTTTTTAAATGTATTTCCTACATTTCCTAGTTCTACAAGGAAGGTCACATTTGATAAACTTCAAACAAATGATGCAAGAATTTGTTCCAATTTGCTGATCACATATTACAGTTAGTACCTTCCTCCTTTTGATATTATTCCTTGTTCTGTTCATCAGCTGATGTGGAGAGATAAATGTCTTCTGTGCAGCCACATCTGTTGTGTTTTCGTTGAAAAGACTTCTGGAGATACCTACAGTATTTTTACCGGAGCGAGTACGTGGTGCTACATCTTTTTGTATGGTGACAACACTTCCAGACTGAGTCTACAAACATTAAATTGTTTGATATATTTTAGCTACAGTTCAAGGTGCATAGCTCAACATTACATGGAACATAGTGTAATATAATGTCGTTACCTGCTGTAATGCATCTTCATTTTCAGTTTCACATTCACCAGTCTCTTGTTCCTCTTGTATGGTTGGTGCAACTTGTATACTGTCATTGTTTTGTGGGGTACTCTACACATACAAATATAGAGGTAAAAGAATAGGCATCATAATCATAACTTTATTAAGAGGGCAATGGATGAAAATTTTTTCTAACATTACCATATTCATAGTTCCTTCTTTATGCTGTGCTAGCATGTTAAGAAATTCTTGTTTCATTTCTTCTCTTATTTTTATCTTAGCATTTTCCAGATCCTCTTGCATCCTCCTCCTATTTTCTTCTTTCTCCCTTTCCCTTTCAGCAGCTTCGTGTGCCATCTGTTCTTTCAGCTTCTCAACCTCTATTTCAAAAGCCATGCTCTTATCCCTGGATGCAGCTTGAGCACGCGCATGTATTTCAAGGTTCTCCTTCATAAGTTCTCTGCGAGTTTGATACTTAGCTAAATATCCACGCCCATGTAATTTGGACGATTTGACTTGTGTCGTTGCTTTGTAGCTTGATTGGAAAATCATGTCCTCCTCAGCAGCTGTAAGTGTTTGTGTATCAGCTTCTAAGCCAATCTCACCCATTTTCAAGGTTGCATTTTCCTAAATTAAATAACAAAAATTGTTAAGAGTTGTCTGACACAACCAGCAGCTGTAAAAAAATTCTTGACGAGAGATTTACTCACATATACTGCAGCCGAAACAGAATTTGACCATCTGCCATGTCTTGTGTGAGTGGTCCTCCAAAGAAAAAGATCACTTGGCTCTTCACCGGTTTCTGGGTCTCTCTAGAATAGGATGCGAAAATGCAATTCAGCAGATAATTATTGTATTATATGATGAAAGGACCAGATTGGTATATGTAATAATGATTACCTGCTCGAAGCTACACTGTGAGAAGTTTTTACAACCCATCAGATGCTTGGTTTTTTGCTTCTTACGGTTGGAGGAGTTCTGGCTGCTTACCTCCTGCAGAATGAGAACAAGTGGTATGTGACAATACAGCTTTGGTTTAAAGTTTGTTGAGAAACTAGATTTTACTAGAACAGACCTTGAATTTATCAGATCCAAAATACAACTGCAAGTTGTGCCACTCTAGAAGGTGTACTTCTTCAGGTTTATTTCGTATTCTCTCACCATAACCATTGTAAGCCCTGTATGTGGCACTCAGAGCTGATCGCCATCCTTTATACCGCTCCTTGGCAATGTTCCATATTTTCTCTTTTCTTTTATCCTCAGTGGGAATGTTGATGAAGTTCCACCTAAGCTGTATACAATTTCAAAGCAATCAAAGATTTGTCACAATTGCTTGTACGCATCACATGAATAGGGATTAAAAATAGTACACAACGTACCAGTATCTCTTCTGCAATTTGTTCTTTGATTTCTTCCTTTATATACTTCCAACTTTTTACTCCAATTAGTGGGGCCCATTTCCTTGTAAATAGTACGACCTCATCGACAAATGAACGGGAATTTGCTCCAATCGGACCTCCACGCCTTTCTGAAAATTGGATTGAGAGTTTTTGAGTTCGTTCCTTAACTCTCTTGTTGGCTACTGCTAGTCCTTTAACCGTGCCACGACCTCTTTTCTTGCATTGATTGGAGCCACCTCCTTGCAAAAAGATAATAAAAAACTTGAGCTGTTATAGTTTGCAATTAAGATATGTGAACCCAATATTAAAAGTGCATGCATGCTCACATACCATTTCCCTCTTTCCTTGCCTTCCTTGCATGGCTTGGCCTATTTGAGGGTTCTTTCGCATTGCCTCCACTATTTTCACTGTCATCATTTATGGTGCCATTGGTTTCACGTTGCTCGACAAATGCCACTGCACACAAGGTTAAATCTTCAGTTCTAAAAATTTAGTAGTAAAATACATTGGTTGAAGAAGTGAAATAAGTTACTAATTTCTGGAATGTCCCCTTTCATCCTTAAAAATTCCTTGTACGTTTTGATTGTTTCATCCCTAGAGTCATCCTTGAAATCTGTTGGTCACCAAATATATGTTAGATAAGGTCTAATTCATATAAAGGTGCTAAGGTTGCAACAATATAAATACATAATGCAAAAACATAGATCATATACTTCTGGATTGGTCCTCCGGTAGATTCTTTAGCCAGTCCTTGTATGTATCAAATAGATCATCCATAAATGGATGGTCATCTTCTTCCAGCTGCTGCCTTAGTCTTGGTCGCTTGAGGGGTGTTATGCTGACTTGTTGTGATGTCTCCTTTTCCTGTGAGAGTACTAATCTGATTTCCTTCTCACTCTCATTGTCTAGTAGCATACTCTCTATATGTCTGATGTAATCAATGGGCTGAAGACTAGCTACATCTCTTCCACAACGCTTCTTGTAGTACAAAAAGTCCCGAACAGCATACCCAAGCTGGTCTTTAAGAGATGTCAAGGTTGAGAATTTTATATCAGCCCTCTCTACTTTGAACATTACGTACTCCTGATCTGGAAGTCCATTCTTGCAATGAACATAAATAGTCCAGATTTCATCCGTGCCACTGCATACATAAGACAGTGGTTGATTAATATACAGGTATAATCTTCAAAGTTTTTTCCAATCTCTGAAAGCAATTCCAACAATCGTCCTAAATATAATTCCTCTAGTCTTATCAGTTATCACTGGCTAACAATCTGGGATTCTAGGGCTACGATTATCACCGACCTGAGAGCCAGCACTAGCTAAGTCCCTCTTACGTTGAATTTAAGGAGATCTCCACTAAACAAACACAAAGTCACTGGCGGCTGCTAGTTACACAGTGACTTTTAACTCCAGTTAGATGAACCAATTTTAGTTACGACACTGTCATACTAGAGGAGTACGTACAACCAGGGCATATATTATCTTAAAACATCAGCACGGCTGTCAGAAAATTATCAATGGCTCCTATGTGATTTTATGAATTCTGATCCTCGTTTTGATTTATAGCAAGAAAAAAAACTGTATATGTACTGGATCAATATGCAGTCCCTGGTCCTAGTTGCCTGATTTTGGCTAATTCAAGAACAGAGTATTAGATTTGTTGCCCCTGAATTCCTTCCCAGTCCTAGTACTCATGCAGTGATGCATCTCCTATTCTCCTACTCTGTACGGTACAACAAACGAGTTATACAATCTTGGTGTAACAATACAAACGCAGCACCATATAGTATTTGTATGGTACAAAGATAGTTCAAAAGATAACCACATCATACCTGGGGGTATATGCACAAGTGAACCCATGCTCGTCTTCGAGTTCGAGAGAGGCTTCAGTATATCGATGGCAATGGGTGCCCAGGGCGGTGGAGTCGCTGCTGGTGCTGATGCCCTGATGAGGAAGTGACGTCCTGCCTGTAGGCGTCGCCGGCAGCGTGCTCGAAGGAGGCGGCGTCCTCGACGGAGGCGGCGGCGTCCTAGACGGAGGCGGCGGCGGCGGCGGCGGCGTCCTGGACGGAGGCGGCGGCGCCATGGCCCTCGCGACTGAGGAGTTGGATCGTGATTTTTGGATCGCGGTTTTGGGGGAGTGGATTGGCATCGGCGGTACAGGGGGTCTCTGGGATTATATACAGCGGTCAGTTTTTCTTTTTTCGCGGGAATTTGGCGCGGTGGGAAGGATGGTTTGGCGCGCTGCGAAAGTTTGGGCACACCATTTTGGATCGAGTTCCTCTAAAGTTTTGGATACTACCTCCCTCTGAGGTAATGGCCGTTCGTTCAGAATCCATTGGCCATATCCAGAAACGAGATCCGGCTCCTGAGATAAAACATGCGATTAGATAAAGTACTAGCTTAGCAATACTATGGATGGGGATAACAATTTACCTCTCTCTGAGGTAATATAGAAAACTTCAGACGATCTCGATCCACCAATTTAGAGGTTGAAAAACATTTATTTTATTTTAATTACTTTCTTCACAAAAACTAAAAAAAATAAACAAAAACTTTCTGTACAGCTTTAACTTGGAAAATAAACAAAATAAATATTAAATGGATAAGTTACTAGTAAATTTATGAAGTTCTCTAAATTAGGTCGACATAATATTGTTGGTGAAGATCACGTGCCACACAAGTCACATGAAATAAGAAATTTGTTGATAATGATCAGACACCTAATGATCTTTGCTCTCAGGAATCTTGGAGTGCTAGAATTTGTAGTGGTCCCATGGCGGAACGTGAATTATACCGGATGACTAGACGTCCGACTAGGACGGACTACTTTCACCTAATTGACCTGATCAACGACTAATCACGACTAATTGTCTTATCAGTGCTCTGTGCTCTTAATTACAACTAGGTTCGATAATACGATTTGAAAACATTGATGACCTTGAATTCGGAAACAACATTACGCTTACTATATGAGATAGATGGGAATACAATTTGTTTCCTTTAGGAATAGAAAATATGAAGTTACATTAAAATTGTTATGCCAACAAATTAATTTCTATTCACTACTCATGTGTAAGAAAATAAGCTATATCAAAAGATCCAAGCAATAGAAATTTAGATACAGAAAAAGGCCACAAATGAAAGAGCGTGATTTTAGAGACACATAGAAACAAAAAACATTAAATTCAGAGTTTTTATGAGAAAGAAATACCATTTAGAAGTTTTCATTATGGATTAAAAAGAAAAAAATAAGCCATTCGTGTTCTTCATCTTCACCTCGCCGTTGCCACGTGGTAGGCGGCCATTGGCCTGCACGCCATGCCACGGATCACCTCTGGCACAGGCCACAGGGGGCTCGGTACATGGGTGGGTAGGCAGCTGATTAAACCAGTTTGATTTAGATAATTCAGGTAGATGGTTCGTACAAAGAAAGTATCTGGTCTGGTGGTACATGCTCTTTCTTTGAGTCTTCAAGTGCAGGGTTCGAGCCTGTTTTACCTCAATTTTTTTATCATTTCTGAACATTTTAGTGGGCGTGCTGTTGTCAGATGGGTGACGTGGCACAACAAGGCAATTGTGGCTGGGGAACATGGCACCTACGGCCGGGTAACATGTTGATGGCCAAACTCATAACATAAAAATAAATTAGGTTACTTTTAGTTGGCACAAACAAATACTTGTTGTGGTGGTATTGCATCTAGTATTCACTGTGCCTCTTTGACTTTAAATCCTTTTTGATCTTTTTTTTTTGCATCCAGATTTTTTTCTTCAAGATTTCACATTCCACATTTTTTGTTTCTTCAACACTTCATGACCAGTTGTTTTTCCTAGATGTTCAGGGTTCCAAACGTTTCACACCAATTTATTAGCATGGTCGTAGCCTCATAGTCATCAACGACTTCAAAAATATTAAATAAATGCACACAAAGTTCGCATTTTCCTGACTTCTTCCATGAGCAAAATTTACACAAAAAAATATAAATTAAATGCACACAAAACTGACTAATGGAGCGAGGAAGGTTTCAGTCTCTTCAATAATTACAAGTTTAATGTATTCATAAAATACGACTTCAAAAATATAAAATAAATTCACACGAATTCACATTTTCCTGACTTCTTCCTTCAGCAAAATTTACACAAAAAAATCATCGTCAGAATCTTCTCCAGGAGTACTGAATGGAGGGACAACTCCATCAGCAAGGTAAGTGTCATCTGGGTCTTCGTCTTCATCAAACATGTCATTGTCCTCAGGTTCAGGCATTGCTGTTGCAAGGGCATGCTCAATAACACAAGCATCAACAGTAGCCCCATCAAGTCCAGACCTACTCCAAGCTGTAACATCTTCATTTTGCTGTTCAACATTCATATCTTCCACTCCTAAAACAACTGAGTCCAGATCAAGCTCGTCCATATTGTCAGTTCCTTCTCCTTCAGGCATGGCAAATAGGTTTCTAGGCTGCACACTAAGGACAGAGCACCAATCTGGTTTCTTTGGGTTTTTCACATAAAAGACTTGTTGGGCTTGTGTGCTCAGGATGTATGGTTCATCTGAGTACCTAAAGCGAGTGCTATTAATATCGATTACCCCATAATGATCCTTCTTGTACCCTCTGGATTTGTTCGTACTTGCTGCAGGGACATCAAACCAGACACATTGGAACAACATTACTTCCTTCTCACCAGGAAAATCAAGGCAGATAATTTTTCTAAGCACCCCATACCAGCCCATGTTTCCTGTACTTGAATCACCTTTCACAAATACACCACTATTTTGAGTAGTCAAACTGCTCTCTATAGAAGAGACCCGGAAAAGGAAGCCATTTATGAAACACCTGTTGAGCACACGAGCCCGACAGTCTGGACCGCGAGATAGATAATAAATCATGTCATCTATTTTCCTTTGTGCATGTAATGTGCTGATCTGCGGTTATGATCATTTTAAAAAATACATTAGGGAGCAATAAATTGACAAGTAACTAGCCTGTGCAAGCTAAACAAATAAAATATGGATAAATTTATTAGGGACTAATAAATTGGCAAGTAGCATGTGGAAACTATGCAAGGAAAATATGAATAAATATGTTAGGGACAACTCACTTTATGCTCGAACCATGATACAAACTCCTCCTTGTGTCTTTTATCAACATGCCGAGGGTTGGTTTCCTTGAGCTCATTTTTATGCACACTTTCCACAAAAAATAAAAATATGTTCGTTAGTTAGATATGTATTTTAAACATTAGTGAGCACCATAAAAAATCAGTTTCAAAATATAGCTTACTTTATCCATTGAGTGACCTCGTCACAGTTGGTCAATATGTAATGCCTCATCCTCTGCATGTCACTATCAGAAACAATATCGACAATACTTCCTTTCCTACTGTATTCAATGCTCCCAAATATACTTAGCCCAGATGGTGGTTCACTAGCAGCAGCGCTTTCATGACGCTCTGGACGATTAAGCTTGGTACTAATATTTTCAAAAAACCGAGAGCAAAATGTGAGGCACTCCTCAGATATATACCCCTCTGCAATTGAACCTTCAGGGTGTGCTTTGTTCTTCACATAGCCTTTAAGAGTACGAAGGTATCTCTCAACTGGATACATCCACCTATAACAAACCGGACCTCCAAGTCTTGCTTCCTCAGCAAGATGAACTGGTAAATGCATCATAATATCAAAAAAAGCTGGTGGAAAAATCATCTCCAGTCGACAAAGGGTCTTCCTAATCGAATCACTTAGTTTTTTAATTTCTGAAGACTCCAACTCCTTTGAACATAGTGAGTTAAAAAATCTACTTAGCTCGATCACTGGGATCACCACATCTTCAGGCAATATGTTGCGCACCACCAAAGGCAAAAGTTTTTGCAAGATTACGTGTAAGTCATGTGTTTTAAGTCCAGAAATCTTACAACCATCTACATCCACACATCTCCGAATATTAGCGGCATAACCATCAGGGAACTTGACGCCATGTAAAAATTTGCACAGAATTTTCTTGTCATCCTTATCTAGAGAGTATAACGCTGGTGGCAACTTGTACTTACCCTTTTCAAGCACTGGATGTTGATCTGTTCTTATACCTAAATGTTGCATATCCAGTCGAGCCTTCTCACTGTCCTTGCATTTACCATGTAACTCCAGCAAAGTCCCTAGTAAACTCTCACATATGTTCTTCTCAATGTGCATGACATCCAAATTATGTCGTATAAGCAAAGTTTTCCAGTAAGGAAGCTGAAAGAAAATACTCTTCTTCCTCCAGTTGTGCCACCTATTTTCTTCATCACGTTGCTTCCTTTTCTTTGTATCCTTCCCAAAATTCACTTGCTGGAAACTCTCATAGTCCCGCAGCACCTGCTGACCACTAAGCGGCACTGGAGCTTCTCTAGTTTCAGCCTTGTTATTGAAGCTTGCCTTGTTCCTTCGCCACTTATGATTCAAGGGCAAAAATCGGCGATGTCCCATATAGCAATGCTTTGAACCATATTTTAACCACAAGTAGTCAGTATCCTTATGACAATAAGGACATGCAAACTTGCCTTTAGTGCTCCAACCAGATAACATCGCATATGCTGGGAAATCATTAATTGTCCACAATAGAATTGCATGTAGAGTGAAATTCTTCTTCTCCTTCTCATCCCATGTTTCAACTCCTTTAATCCAAAGTTCAATTAGCTCATCGATCAGAGGTTGCAAATACACATCAATGTTCACTCCAGGAGATTTAGGCCCAGGTATCAACATTGACATCATCCAATAAGGTTGTTTCAAGCACAGCCAAGGAGGTAGATTATAAGGAATCAGTATCACAGGCCAACAAGTGTAATTGACGTTCAACATCCCAAATGGATTGAAGCCATCTGACGCAAGTCCCAGTCTAACATTACGTGGCTCCTTAGCAAATTTCTTATTCTCGTTATCCACATGTTTCCATGCTAATGAGTCTGTTGGGTGCCGCATTTTCCCATCATTAACCAATTCTTCCTTGTGCCACCGCATCAATGATGATGTCTCCTCAGACATATATAATCTTTGCAATCGAGGAATAAGTGGAAAATACCTTAAAACTTTGCAAGGAGAGCGTTTCTTTGCTCCACTGCTTTTGCTAGACTCGCCAGTCTCATCAGAATTTGTCTCCTCATTCTTCCACCTACTCTCACCACATGTTGGGCATGTGTCCATATCAGCGAACGGTCCACGGAATAACACACAATCATTCACACAAGCATGGATCTTAATGTATGTGAGGCCAAGGTCGCTAATAATCTTCTTTGCTTTCTTGATTGTGTCCGGGATACAGTGTCCTGGGGGGAGTGCGTCTGAGAATAGCCTAAGTGTTTGCTCTGCGTTCTCATTGCTCCATCCACCCATGCACTTAAGCTGAAAGAGCTTAACCAGGAATGATACCTTGGTAAGCTGGGAGCAACCTGGCCACAACTCTTGTTGCGCATCTTTCAACAAATCAAAGAATTTCTTTGCACTCTCATTTGGCTCTTCATTGCTATTACCACTGGATGCACCCCTAATTAATGCGGACACCAGATTGTTGGCATATGATGCATCATCTGGTAGGCCGACATCCGAACCCCTATCATCATTCCAAGGTTCAGCAGTACCTTCCTCATTTACAAAATTCTCATCAAACCCTTTGGTCAGCAAGTCCATTTGAACCTCAGATTTTGTTTTGTACACAACTCCACGACACCTTGAACATGGGCATGGTGCAGTTTCTGATGCATAGGTGCCTTCAAAAATAGAATCGATAAATTTCTCGAGACCTGCTTGCCACTCAACTGTCGATTGAGACAACAGCATCCAACTCCGATCATCATCATGTGCCATTACCTCTACCTTCCAAATGTCACAGCAAGGCTTTCCTGCAGCACGTTAATTGAAGGGATCATGACAATATTATAAAGTATATCGGAGATAGGGAAGACTCAACAATGAAACATCGTTAAATAATGCATGCATACGTGATCTTTTTTTCTCGTCGATGATCGCCGGCCGGCCGCTCAGGCTCGTCCCTAAGTTTTAGAAGCCCTATTGCAAAATACAAAATGGGGCCCTGTATTATTGTAAAGAATATAAATAACAAAAATAGACAAAATATATTTTGAGTTCATCATGTTGCTAACATAAAAATCCATGCTAAATTAATAATAAAGGGGGTCTAGGAAGTAGGAACAATTTTGTTTGCTTATAAATTGGGATCGGACCTTAATGCAATGCGACAATGCAGTGCTAATAAATCTGATGTGCCCAATCAACCACCGATCCAATCCAAGAGACCAGATATCATCACATGATGATCAGGAATAAGAATTTTAGTAGCAGATGCAAATCGATTCATGACCAGACCTGTTTTCCTGGACGACTCACGCAGTCACGCCTGGACAGCAACGTGCAGCGGCACCGTCGATGAAAGACGAGTTGCCGAGTTCCTCCTGAATCTTTTTCTTTGGAAACCCTGGATGGCAATTGGCGGCAGCAAGCAGGAGCAGATTGCGGCGTCAAGGAGACAAATCGTCGCGAGCGACCCCGGCTCCGTGAACGGCGTCGTTCCTTCGTTTTCTGCTGCTTTGCGTTACTAGGCTAGCTATTAGCCTTGGGCTTTACGTGTTCACTCTAATTAGCAGGTTTATTAGTGCTTAGTGGGCTTAATTTGGGCTTACCGGGCTAATTAAGATTCAGTCAAAAAATCCTTTTCCAGTACATAAATTATGTACTATCGCCACTTACGACAAAAAAGTTGGTCTAGACTTTAAGGTCTCAGGTTCAAAACCAGCAAGCCGTGTTTTTTTCTTTTATTTTTTTTATGTAACCTTTAAAGTGGAAAACCTTAGGTGGTGCAACAATTAATTTTTCTTTTATTTTTTTATGTAGCCCCTAAAGTGGAAAACCTTAGGTGGTGCAACAATTAATTTTCGTTGCTATATGTACGAAGTTTTTGCAATGAAACAGACTATTACATACAACGAAATCATAATCATTGCTATATGTACCACTTTTTTGCAACGCAAGCGACTATTATATACAACAAAAACATATTCGTTGCGAGATGGATCGGCTATTGCAACCATCAATTAAAGAGTTGAAATATCACCTTAGTATTGCAACCAAGACAAAAATTGCCTGCAACGCAAAATAAATCATCGCAACAATAATCACTTATTGCAACCGTTCTATTATAGGTTGAGATAGCACTTTCTTTTTGCAACGATCTCCATATATAGGGCCACGAAACAATTTGCATGGCAAAAGTCCAATCTACCGCAACCAAAAGCGAAAATCGTTGCAAGAATACCTCTTGTTGCAACCAAAACTTGCCGTTGCGACAAAATAACGTGGTATAAGGGTCAGAAGTTAGTAGTGGACCTGGCGGTTCGAACCTCTACGTCCAGACCTCACGGGGGCCAACTCCCGTCTCCAACTTCCTGTCCCAAGGTTCGGCAAGCGGCTTCAACAGCATCGATGTCAACTCCAAGCAGACCTAGGGGCAGATGTAATTTTTTGTTATCATCCTGTGAGTTGTATGAATTTTTTGAATTACACAAATATTTTTTTGGTGTGTCCTGGGCACTTGTTTGAATTATTGGTGTTGAATTATGCAATATTGAAATAGTGTTTTGTATGAGAATATATGGATTATCAAGGTAGCAATGATGCATGAAAATGAGGAGCCAATGATTGGGATATGTGAATTACATGGAAATTGGCACATCATCCAAACATGCGTGGTGCTATTGTTTTGCACATGTTATTGTAGCTACTCAAATTGGCACCTCAATTGGTACTGGTGCAAAAGATCGATACACGCCCATGGTCATTTGGGATGTGATTTTCTATTTTTAAGAAAAGATGTTGCTTTATTTGACTAAATAATTACGAAGGCATGCCATCTAATTCATTTCTTCATCTAAATTAATCACGCACAATGCATCCTAGTTCATTTTATCAAGCTTTTATGTCCACCCAATGATCCAAAATAAATTGAACATGCATCAAATACCATTTGTGGTCCATGCTAATAAGACCATTAAAAAGTCACTCCATTTTATTTAATAAGCCGTGAAGTAAATTTGATACTAGCTAATGCGGTATTGTTTTGGGTTATTTCTTTAGAAAACCTGGCGACTGCATTCACGCATTTTTTTTCTTTTATTTCCGGGGTAACTTCCAGCATTTCTACCGTCTTAAATAGGTACGTCATATGTTGCAGACATATCTACAATCCTTTTACTTTCCGTGGAAGACGCGCCGGCTGCATTTGTAGCTCAGGCGTCCAGCGCGTGGCAAATGGTCTTCGGCGTGCTGTTGAGAACTAGCTCGTGACGTGATCGTTGAGTACATGTGGCGGGTGGCAACGCAGCAAACTAGCAGATAGAGCACAAGTCACGTACACACTACGATCTCTCGCTTAGTAAAGTTTGTGTGTCATAAGAAGTTTTAAAAGAATAATCATGGCGATATCTATGGACGTTCCTCAAAGAATAAAACACACGGTATACGGAGTGAAAAGTCTTTCTTGCTTTGCACCGAGAAAAAGGTAGAGCTGGAAAACAAAAAGTAGCAGGCTAGCAGTAGCAGCGAGTAATTCAGCCACCTCTTTTTGACACGGTTAGAGCAAGTATTATAAAGCCACCTCAGCTAGCGAAATAGCACACAATCTGATGTGGATAGAAGAGAAAATATGAGAGAGAAAAAAACGAACGAGTGTCAAGACGTAGCAAAAAGGGAGCGAGATGCCCTCTATTGGCTGCTGGCCATCCCTCTGCCAGTCCTAGTTTTCCACGTCGCGCAACGCAGTAAAAGCTCCTGGGTTCCGTGCCCACTGCTCGGCTCATTTGGCTGACCTGTAATCCCGAGACGCTTGCAAGCCGGCGTACCATTAGCCCTGCTCTTAGATGTAGTTGACGTGTGTGCGGCGGCCCTGGGAGTAGTGCCCTGGAAAAAAAAAACTCACGCGAACCTGCTACTCGGATTTATTATCCTTGGAACCCTACACGATGGACTTCGAAGAGAGACGGAATTAGAAAGTAGAGTCGAGTATATGCATGAATGCATGCATGCTCGATCGAACAGTTCAGCTCAGCTGTGCGCGTGCAGCCCGGTGATGCTATCGGCGAAGCACTTGCTGAACCTGTCCATATCGTCCGGCGTCAGAGGAACACCCACCTCCACCCCGCCATCGCCTCGCCGGCTCTCCGCCACCGCCAGCGCGCCGGTCCTCGCCACGGACACGATGTCCACCTTCTCCGGCGAGCCGAACCCCATGTCCATCTCGTAGACGCGGAACCTCTGCGAGCCGGCCACGGTCAGCATGCTCATCGCGCCGGCGACCTCCCTGAATCTGTCCATCCACGCGCACATGCTGTCGGTCCCGACGCCGCGCACCGCCTCGTCGATCGCCGCCGCGACCGCCGCGCACGCGCTGAGCAACCCGCCCGCGCCGCCGCCGGCGAGCGCGGCCTTGGGAGCCAGCGCGAACGCTGGGCCCACGCAGTTGCCGAGGTAGTTGGCCGGGAGTGGAGGGTTCGTCCGGGAGCGGTGGTCGACGGGGAACAGCAAGCAGGTGTTCTGGCCGTCGCCACCGGTGCTTGTCGCCTCTTTGGCTCGCTGGTAGCATGACCAGACGAAGCCCAGGGTGGCGACCAGCGTGGTACATCGTGGCGGCGTGGCGCCGCGACGCGTGGCCTCGGCGGCCACGACGTCCTTGACGCGCTGGATGTCATCCCTAGACAGTGTGAACGTGGCGAGGAGCTTTTCGGAGTGCATGGGCATCTCGACGGCCTCCGTCTCGTTGGTAGTCGACGTGGACGTGGCCTTGAAGAATGCGTCGTAAAGGCCTGTCGGGTCAGGGACGTGGCTCCGGTCCGTGACAGGCGGTGACGCATCAGCGCCTGTGCGCGCGGCAGCGGCCCAGGCGTGCAGGAATTGCGTGGATGCCGAGCCGTCGACGGCGGCGTGGTGAACGGAGACACCGACGGCGAGGCCGCGGCAGTGGTGCCGCTGCCCGGGCAGGAGCGTGGCCTGCACCGCGAGCACGGCGGAGCCACCCGCGGGCAGCGCTGGCACGAGGGTTATCGGTGGCGAGGCCGTCGAAGACGCTGTCGTCGCCGGCGTACTCGGCGACGGTGAAGGCGACGCCGTCGCCGGGGCGGTAATGGAGCTCGTAGCGGTTGGACGTGCCGGGCGGGGTGAGCCGGAGGCGACCGGCGAGAGGGTAGAAAGCGTTGAGGACACGAGACAGGGAGTCCTTGAGGTTGGAGACGATGGCGTGGACGTCGGCGAGAGGAAGAGGCGCTCGACGGGCGGGAGTGGGAGCCAGAGGACGTCGTAGAAGGTGAGCGGCAGGGAGCTTTCCGGCTGCGGGGAGCCTGATGGAGGCACGAGGGTGGTGTCGAGGACATGAAGGCGAGGAGATGGTGGCGAAGTGGGGGCTCCTGCACCTGCACGCTTGATGATGTTGTTGCTGCTGCTGCTCCTGCGCCACGGCCGTCGCCATTGCCGCCGACAATACGGACGGACGCACACGTACGCTCACTCACGCTCTTGCTCCGGAAGAAGATCACCGCTCGCTCACGCACGCACCTTCGCGCAGCTTGTTCGTGTCAATAGGGTGTGCTGGTGTTGTGGACTTGTGGTGTATATATCATGTGATCCAACCTTCTTGATCGATGGCGGCTTATTTGGCACCTTTAATTTGCTTGCGTCATCTCTGACCGAAACCAAGGATTTCAATTCGACTTGTCTAGCGAGAAAAGACGGACACGCGCCACGGGGTTCATCTTATTTATTGCGGGGTGGGGGAGATGTCGGTCGAGAATTCCAGACGGGATTGCTTTCGCACATATCGGTCGAGAATTCTAGATGGGATTGATTTCTCATTTTTGCCCATTTATCTTAGATTACCTGTAAAAACAAAATAGAACAATAATAATTGTCCTTCTCAACCATACAACAAATGTGCTTCTACTGCATCATCATATAGACCAGGTGGGAAGTAGTCTATTTATAATAGAGTTTTACATTTGGGCCGACATAGCCATATGATGACAATGCCAACAAGAAACCAAAGAATAATGGAGCTTATGATGGAACCATAATCTTTGCTGCTTGCGCAAGATTCTTCCCTACTTGGGTCTTATATTAAATGCTAACCTTTGTTAGTATCCAGTATATGTTGGGCCTCCTCCAAAGGGAGGCGACGTAGCCAGCTAAATTACTGTTTTAATTGGCAAACAGTGCAAAACTACCATCGCTAGCGGTCAACCCTTGGATACCCTCTAAGCCCAAGCCCCCCCCCCTCCTCCATTGTTTGGGAAGAAAGACGGAAGAAGAAGAGGAAGAAAGGAGAGAAGAAAGAAGAAAGCCGCCCTACATGTGTGGGCTGGATTCGCCCCTGCTAGCGGTGCAGTTCTATGGTTTAAATTTTGTCGTAAAAAACATGCAACTCTAGCACATAGTAGCTACAATTGGACCCACCGGTAGATAGGTTGTGGCTCTATGAGGGACCCGCGTATTATTTACATAGGACCCACGTGATATTTAGGTGGGACCTACGTAATGTTTAGGTGGGGCCCACGTGGGACCCGCGTAATATTTAGGTGGGACCCATGTATTGTCTAGGTGGGACCCCACGGGGCCCGTGTAGTGTTTATGTGGGACCCAATACAGTTTAGGTGAGACCTATTTTGTTTTTTCTATAAGGGCACATGCGTCCTTTTACATTTTCATTGGTATGCGTGAAGAAACACTCCCGCCGGAGTACCTAGGTAGCGATGTTTCATGTTCAAAAGTATTTTTCCTTGTTTTATTCCTGCTGTACAGTGACAAGCAGAACTAACTGAGATGGCATGTTCTATGTTGGGACAGAGGCATCAGCTTAGAAAATGTAATGCTATGAAGCGTTAAATTACTTCTGCTTTTCATATTTGATCATGCACAATCCATGAATTGATATGCTTTTAAGCCGAGCGTAGTTTAGTTTACAATCCAAATTAATACTCTGTCGCACTGAAGACGATCACCAATGTACTGTCGCACTGAAGTTGGTGGAACTGTTTTACAAGCAGATTGCACAAGGATCCCAGACTAAATCTTCATCCGGAGCGAACTAAGACTTCTTCAAGCCGCGAAGTTAAGTTGGTACGGTGCTAGCTATTGCGGTGTTGTATTGGGTTATTTTTTATAAAAACTGATGACTACCTTCACGCATTTTTTTTTTCGTTTATTTGCGGGTACCTTCCAGTGTTTCTAGAGTCTTAATTAGGCAACTCATATAATGCAGACATGTCTATTATTGTCCTTCTACTTTGCGTGGCAGACGCGCCGGGCGCATTTGCCGTTCAGGTGTCCAGCGCGCGTGGCAAAATGGTCTTCGGCGTGCTGATTTTCCCGAACAAGTTTTGACCCGTAAGTTGCGATGCTCCGGTCAGAACTCAGACGGTCACTTTTGTCATTCTAGATTGAATTATTGATTGGCTGATTTGAAGTGATGATGCATAAATAAGCTTATTATTTCTTTTATTAATGCCACGGAATCCAGTTTCCGTACTGTAGTTGTTGAGGCATTCGATTCATGAATATCGAACACAAGAGACATTGTCGCAGCTAATTTGGTTGTCTTTATAAAGAATCAGAACTTTTCTACTTGAAACTTTCTGTCTGAAAATAATTTATTTACTAAACTAATCGGTTTAGAGCTACAGAACTTTTTACAAAAACAATCGGTTTTAACCCGAGAAAAAGAAATCCTCTGCTCTACAAAATCCAATTTCGTGGGAGCACAGCTACTAGATGAAAACTTGCAATTCAGAAATTAAACCTTTAATAGGGGGCAAGCATCCTTTAATTCAATTCTGAAATAAAGGGATTGCATTTTTTTAAAAAAAAACTTAACATTTTTGCGGAAAACTATATTATTAGACTCATGGTCAAGATCGACATCTAGAATTAGCAACAATCAAGACCCAAAAATGCTCCGGTACTCCTCTTTTATTTTCTGGTACGAATATTAAAGCAGCCCATTGATTAATTAGTTAATTAATTTCTTAAATTTTTTTGGTCTGGGCTACGAATGGGTCTAGGCGTGTAGCCCATCTATGCCCAGCATCCATGCCCGTTCAAATGGTTACATCTGTTTAGTTCGGACAGACAGTTCTTCTCCCGTCGTCTTCCTCCGCTCGACCACTGTCGGCCGTCACCCTCCCGGCCTCCCACCGCCCCCTATCCTTCTACGTAGTCCGTGCCAAGTCACTGTCGTCGCCGGTGCTGACACTACTGGAATGTGGGATCTCCGGCTGATCACCATGGAATCCAACCGGAAAGGGCGTCTTGGTTCCCAAACCCAGCAGCAAAGCACGACGCCGCCGTCGTCGAGCACCTCGCGTCCACAACTCCGATGCGCCGGCGACGGGACTGTCATCACCGTATCACTGCGGTGCACCGGCGAGGGCGCCGAGTTCATCCACGCTGCGGCGCCCGGCGTCACGCACGCCCACCGACATCGCCGGGGAGCTCTAAATTCCCGCGGGCTGGTGTGGTGGCGCTCCCGCTCAACGCTCAACGTGGGGTGGTCATCACCGCAAGTGTGGTCATCCCCATCTCGTCTTGTGCCTGTGACTCGCAACTGTGTTGCTTCATTTTGCAGACGAGGTTGCCTTTAGCATCAGGCGCGTCACCTAAGCGGCTATGCCTACGGCAGTCCCGTGGTCGCCGCCGCGTTCGAGGTCAGATGCACCACCTTGCTCCTGCTCGTGTTCGTCATCAGCTTTGTCGCCATGAATAATAGTCCGTTAGAAAATCAGTACTGGAATAGGTTTATCCACAATCCACTCCCTGAATCTTTGTTATACGTAACTAGTGAGAATGTGAGATTGCAATAAGAGGTGTAGGCTATTGTTCTGAAAACTGCTTTGCAAGTTAAACTTTGGAAAATCTGCTCTCACTGACAATTTCTGCATTGAGCTCACTGTGAATGCCAGTTCAATGCTAGTACTTAACTACATGTTCATGCCAGCTCATTGTACCATGTTCCATTTATTGTTCATAAACTCAATGCTTTTCTGTTCAGTAAAAGAAATCAAAACTCCAGTTTCACCATGTCTGAAAATTAACTCGGCAGTAGAAGGGTTCTTTCATGTGGTAGTGATATGCAGTCCACACAGCATTTTGGTCATCAGGCCTGAAGTTCCGCATAGTACCTTCTGGCTAGTCAAAGTGGCATGGCAGCATGCCACATTAATGATTAATCTATGTTTAATCTATGTTTAACCTCGTTAGTTTATCGGGCAAAAAGTTTTATCACCCCCGCCAATTTGTTTGAAAGTGGTCTGCATGTTGATTGTTGATATCATCAAGTGCTTAACAATTAACTGTAATTAAGGCGGGATGAGGGCATTTTTATGATGTTGCTCCTTTTCCCCCATTGTACCTTTCCATGTCTATCCTGAAAAATAATCGAAACACAAGATGCTTTTACTGTTGGTATGAAATCATTAAAATAATGCCTAAATGCTGCTTCCAATGTAACGGTGATCTTCGCAGCATCATGTAGATTTCCATAAAATTTGTCACTCACTAGTACTGAAATGTGAGGAATTGAGTAAGATTTCTCATCCACTTTGAACAAAATATCTATTGGATTTGCTTCGGTAATTTAGGAAGCACTCTCTGTGATACTCAACTGCTTATTTTGCTGTTACAATTGATATCTTGCTGATAGAATAGTGCCTATTGGCTAATACTGATACCCTTTTTAGTTTCAGCTTCTGGGATGTGTGACTTTCTGTAGTAAAGGGATCAAATTTGGTTGCTGCTAGAGGATTGGTAAAGCAAGAACGACAACATCAAGACAAATAAAGAGATGTAGATTGATGGCAAGGACAAAGAGAAAGCAAAGAACAGTGCAGCTTATGAAAAAACCATAATCTATGCTGCCTGTGCAAGATTCTTCCCTACTGGGGTCTTATTTTCAAATGCGATCCTTTGTCAGTATCCAGCGTATGTTATCACCTTGCAGGCCTTCAGTACTCTGTATAAGTCTACCCTTAATATTCAGATCTCTCTCCATAATGTCTCTAGTGATGCTTTGCAAACCTGACTTGTCTCTCTACTAATGGGTTTCACTTTGCTCTGTACCTGGAAGCTGGTCCTTTTCCAGTACTGTTCCTTGTTTTATTCCTACATGTAAGTAGAAATGTTTCGTGTGCAAAAGTATTTTTCCTCGTTTTATTTCTGCCGTCCAGTGACAAGCACAAGTAATTGAGATGGCATGTTCTAGTTTGGGACAGAGGCATCAATTTAGAAAATGGAATGCTATGAAGTGTAAAGTTACAGAATAACCTTCAGAAAACGAGAGAGGAAGCTTTGGTATGACTTGAGGTGTTGAAGAAGTTTTGGTTGCGTCAATTTGTTTCTTGAGTATATCCCATGTAAATAGAGCTTCTGGTCATCTGGTGGCAGCATTATAGCTTGGAAAAACTCATGCTTTGCATTGCAAAACAACATCAGCAAATGTTTTAGATTTGAACATGCACAATCCAGTATGCTTTTCAGCAAAGCATAGTTCAGTTTGTTAGCTAGCTTCCTGTAAACTTGTGTTCAGTTTGTGTTAGTCCTAGTCGTTAGCTAGTAGTTAGTTGCTTACTTGAATAAGTCAGCTCGTGGTTGTAACGGCCGGATGCATTCCCGTTCATGCAGTGGTGAGTGGCATGCCGTGATTCTCGCTTGTGGGATGCCACAAGCCAGTAGGAGATCGTGTGTATGTATCGAGTCTTTATATTGTGAAATGCAATTACAGAAGAAAACAGCACCAAAACAGCTCTCTCTCGTCTTCTACCTCGTGTTCATGTGCGTCCACCAGAGGTGTTCTTGTGTTCTTGATCCAAGCCGAGTGATTCCGGCTGACATTTGGCCTCAGAGCTAGTGTTCAAGGGACCTGTGATGTCGACTCGTTCTGAGCCACCGCGTTCCGGCCACATGCGCACTCCGCCGCGCCAACGTCGTGTCTCCGTCTCGCCACCACCTCGCCGCGGTCGCCGCACCACCGAGGTGGTCATCCAGCGCACCGTGAAGGAGTCGTCCGCCTCCGTTCAGTATCCGACGCTCACCCGCTCCAACTATCAGGAGTGGGCCATGCTCATGCAGGTGAACATGGAGGCGCAAGGCATTTGGTACGCGATCAAGCCGGAGGAGGAGGATGTCATCGACTACTGCGACGACCACTTGGCGCTGGCGGCCATCCTGCGCTCGGTCCCGCCGGAGATGCTTCCCTCACTTCGTGGCAAGCGCACTGCGCAAGCTGCGTGGGAAGCCGTGAAGACGATCCGCGTCGGCGTCCAGCGCGTCCGCGAGTCCAATGCCCAGCAGCTCTGACAGGAATTCGCGGCGCTCGTGTGGAAGGACAACGAGACGGCTAAAGATTTCTCAGCCCGCGCCGTCGGCCTCGCCAACAACCTGCGCACCCTCAGCAATGACATCGCCGACGTGGAAGTCGTGCGCAAGATGCTGCAGCTCGCCCCCGAGCACCTCGCCCAGGTGGCGATCTCCATTGAGACACTCATGGACATCAACGCCATGTCGGTGGAGGAGTGTGCCGGTCGTCTTCGCGCCGTCGAGCAGCAGCGCAAGAAGGCTCCCGTCACCGACGGCCAAGGTCGCCTTCTCATGTACGAGGAGGAGTGGCGCGCCAAGCTGAAGATCACCGAAGACGAGAAGGGTGGCAACAGCTCCAACGCAGCGTACGGAAGGAGGAACGACGGCCGCTCCAAGGGGCGCGGATGCGGCGGAGGCAGCGGTTCCAAGCCTGTCTCACGCGACGGCAAAAGCCCAGCGGCGGCCCAGTCGGAGGAGAAGCCCTACTGCAAGTTTTGCCGGCGGCCAGGCCACTCGACCAAGGATTGCTGCAGCAAGCGACGGGCTGAGGCCCATATGGCCCAAGCTGAAGAGGAGAATGAGCCCGTGTTGCTGATGGCGTCGGCAACCCTCTCCTCCAATTCGTCCCCGAGCCGCGCCGTAAACTTGTCCCCAAACGCCGCCGCCATCAATAAGCCGCCGCAGCGCCGCCCCATCCGACTCGTGGAGGCCAAGGTCTTCGCGCAGCTTGACAATGAGGTGGACCGTGATGAGGGCCTCTGGTACCTCGACACGGGGGCCACCAACCACATGTCGGGATGCCACGGCGCGTTCTCCAACCTCGACTCTCAGATCCGCGGATCCGTCCGTTTTGGCGATGGATCCGAGGTCGCCATCAAGGGAGCCGGCACCGTCGTCTTCCAGTCCAAGACCGGCGAACACACTCCGCTCACGGGGGTGTATTTCATCCCGAGGCTCACCACGGACATCGTGAGCCTCGGCCAGCTCGACGAGGGTGGCTGCGATGTCCGCATCAACGACGAGCTTCTCCACATCTGGGGCGAGCAACAACGCCTCCTCGCTCGGGTGGAGCGGTCGGCGAACCGACTCTACCTACTACACGTCACCATCACCAAACCGCTGTGCCTGGCCGCGCGTCACGCCGACGATGCGTGGCTCTGGCATGAGCGGTTCGGACATCTTCACTTCGACGCGCTGCGCAAGCTGTGCCAGAAGAACATGGTGAACGGGCTACCCGTCGTCGACCACGTGCACCAGCTCTGCAAGGACTGCGTCGCCACCAAGCTGAAGCGGAGGCCGTTCTCGAGCCAAGCAAAGCGCCGCGCGGAAGGCCTCCTGGATCTTGTCCATGGAGATCTCTGCGGTCCAATCACGTCGTCGACGCCCGGCGGCAAAGGTTATTTCTTGCTGCTTGTTGATGACCGCAGCAGATACATGTGGATTGCGCTCCTAGCCGCCAAGAGCGATGCACTTACCGCGGTGAAGAAGTTCCAAGCCAAGGTGGAGGTGGAGACCGGCCGGCGCCTGCGCGTGCTCCGCACTGACAACGGAGGTGAATTTAACTCTGTCCAATTCGTGGAGTACTGCGAAGCCAATGGCGTTCACCATCAGCACTCAGCGCCTTACACTCCGCAGCAGAATGGATTCGTGGAGCGGCGCAATCAGTCCGTGGTCACCATGGCTAGAAGCTTGCTGAAGGGCCGCGACATACCGGCCACATTCTGGGGTGAAGCCGTCGCCATAGCCGTCTTCCTGCTGAACAGAGCGCCCACCAAGAGCCTCGACGGCATGACGCCATTTGAGGCATGGCACGGTCGCAAGCCGGACGTGCACTACCTGCGCACGTTCGGGTGCGTCGCCCACATCAAGACGACCAAGCCTCATCTGAAGAAGCTGGACGACAGGAGCGCGCCAGCCGTGTTCATCGGCTATGAGCCTGGCTCCAAGGCCTGGTGGTTTTACGACCCGGCGACGCGGCGAGCAATTGTTTCAAGGGATGCCGTGTTCGAGGAACATGCATCCTGGGACTAGAGCAAGGAGAACGACTACGCTGCAGCCGCGCACACCTCGGAGTTCTCCATCGAGTACACAGTGGAAGAGGCTGCTGATGCTGAAGACTTCTTCGAGCCAGCTCCAGTGATCGCCGCACTAGCACCGACGGAGTTTGTGACGCCGCCCCCAGACGCTGCTGACTATCTCGACGTCGACAACAATGATGACTTCATGCCACGATACCACGCCGTCGACAAATACTCAGAGGAGTGACACCACCTAGACTTGCTCCACGCAACCTGGGTGTCGAGCTCCATCTGTAGGTTGGAGAAGAGCCGTCCACGTTCGCTGAAGCTGAGCATCATCAACAATGGCGTCGTGCCATGATTGAGGAGATGGACTCCATCGAGAGCAACAAGACATGGCGTCTGGTGGCTCTTCCACCTGGTCACAGGCCAATTGGCCTCAAATGGGTGTACAAAGTGAAGAAGAACAGCTCCGGCGAGGTCGTGAAGCACAAGGCAAGGCTCGTCGCGAAAGGATATGTCCAACAGTCTGGCATCGACTATGAAGAAGTCTTCGCACCTGTGGCACGGATGGAGTCAGTCCGCCTACTGCTTGCACTTGCTGCCTAGGAGGGGTGGGAGGTGCACCACATGGATGTGAAATCCGCCTTCCTCAACGGGGATCTATGCAAGGAAGTCTACGTCAAGCAGCCCCCTGGGTTCATCGTCGATGGACAAAAAGAGAAGGTATTGCACCTGGACAAGGCGCTCTACGGACTTCGTCAAGCTCCTCGCGCCTGGAACGTCAAGCTGGACGAAACTTTGGTGGCCCTTGGTTTTCAGCGCAGCGCATCCGAGCACTCAGTGTATGCTCGTGGCCGTGGTGAGTCAAGGCTCCTAGTTGGTGTGTACATTGATGATCTTGTGATTACTGGCAGCCACATTGACGAGATCAAGAAGTTCAAGGATGAAATGAAGTCCAAGTTCAAGATGAGTGATCTGGGACTGCTGAGCTTCTATCTTGGGATCGAGGTGGAGCAGAGGAAGGATGGCATCACTCTGTCTCAAGCTGCATATGCTCGGAAGATTCTTGAATGTGCAGGGATGGCTACCTGTAATCCAAGCCTCACTCCCATGGAATCAAGACTCAAATTGAGCAAGGTCAGTGATTCACCATCAGTTAATTCAACTGAGTATCGTGGAATTGTTGGATGTCTGCGGTATTTGGTGCACACTAGGCCGGACATTGCTTTTGCTGTTGGATATGTTAGTCGCTTCATGGAGAAGCCTACTACTGAACATCTAGCAGTAGTGAAGCGTATATTACGCTACATAGCAGGAACCATCAACCATGGCTGCCACTACAAGAAGACTGAAGAAGAGCCAAAGCTGATTGGATACAGTGATGCTGATCTGGGAGGGTGTATTGACACTCGCAAAAGTACTACTGGGGTTCTCTTCTTCTATGGCTCTAGTCTCATTAGTTGGCAGTCACAGAAACAGAAAGTGGTTGCTCTATCCTCCTGTGAATCAGAGTATATTGCAGGAACAACTGCAACCTATCAAGGAGTCTGGCTGGCGCGCTTGCTCTCTAAACTGAGAAATGAGGAGTACAAGCCTTTCATACTTATGATGGACAGCCAGTCCGCTATTGCTCTCAGCAAGAACCCTGTTTTTCATGAGAGAAGCAAACACATTGACATTTGTTTTCACTTCATTCGTGAGTGCAAGATGGGAAGATGGATGTTGAACATGTTAATACTGAGAAGCAGCTCGCTGATACTCTGACGAAACCACTTGGGTGTGACAGGTTCTCTAAACTTCGTGAACAGCTGGGAGTCGTCAAGATCAGTAAGGAACATCAAATTTAGGGGGGTGAAATGTTAGCTAGCTTCCTGTAAACTTGTGTTCAGTTTGTGTTAGTCCTAGTCGTTAGCTAGTAGTTAGTTGCTTACTTGAATAAGTCAGCTCGTGGTTGTAACGGCCGGATGCATGCCCGTTCATGCAGGGTCTTTCCTTTCTTTCAGGATCGTAGTGGTGAATGGCATGCCGTGATTCTCGCTTGTGGGATGGCACAAGCCAGTAGGAGATCGTGTGTATGTATCGAGTCTTTATATTGTGAAATGCAATTACAGAAAAGCTGCAAGCAGTTAGCAGCACCAAAACAGCTCTCTTTCGTCTTCTACCTCGTGTTCGCGTGCGTCCACCAGAGGTGTTTTTGTGTTCTTGATCCTAGGCGAGTGATTCCGGCTGACACAGTTTACAATCCAAATTAATGCACTGTCGTCGCACTGAAGACAATCACCAGATTGTGCAAGCTAATTAATGCACTGTCGCACTGAAGTTGGGCTACACAACTCTAATGGTGGAATCGTGTTACAGTAAGGGCTTTTTCGTTTAGGCATGGATTGGTTGGGTTCCATATGGAATGGGTGAGATTGAGTCCATTGGTTGGGTTCCATGGCTAACCGAACAAAGCCTAAGCAGATTGCACAAGGATCCCAGACTAAATCTTCATCCGAAGCGAACTAAGACTTCTTCAAGCACCTCTCCGCCGCGCAGTTTCTTGGCCTTACGCTCTGGTGCGCGATGCGCGGCGCCGTCGCCGGTGGTGGCCGTGGTGGCTTGATCATCTGGATCGTGCGCCGCCGCTTGGCATACTCGGCTTCCTGGTAGCGCTCGTGGTCGTGGAGCTTCCTCTTCGTGGCCTCAATCTTCTTCCCCTCCTCGGCGACCCTGCTGACGAGGACAACGGGCGGCGTCTTCTTCGGCAGTGCTGAGACAGCAGCTGGAGCTCCCATGTTCGCTGCCGGCTTGACGTCGTTGGAGCTCCTGACGATTGGATCTGATGACCGCTTCTTCGACAAGGCCGCGTAGGACTCCGTCGTGCTGACGCGGCGGCTGTTGCTGACGACAACGGATGTCTTCCTTGGACGAGCCTGCTCCTCCAAGATCTTCTCCGCCCTGGCGCTGGAGTCGGCTGCTGTGGGCGGCGCCGTCGTCGCGACGTCCTGGAGAGGAGGCGGCGGAGCAGTCGACGAGAGGCCGTCCAGCAGGTCCATGGCGGCCCTGGCCCTGGCGAGCTTGGCGCCGACGTCGGCCTTCCACCCGCGCACGACGTCGCGCGCGAGGCCGCGCACCGGCTCCGACGCGTGGTCCTTCATCAGCTGGCCAATGGCGCCGACGAGGTCGCCGGACGCCAGCGCGAGCCGCTCCGCGGGCACCGCCCGCAGCGTGGCGAGCGACCCCGCCATGGCCTCGTCGAGCAGCACGCAGAGACCCTCCGCCTCCTCCTCGTCCTCGTCGGCCGCGGCGTCGCAGAGCAGCTCAATGATCCGGCCCCTCGCGCTCCGGAACTCGTCGCGGGAGAGGAGGCCGCCGGCGGCCGGATCGGCACCCTCGATGGCGGCGTCGATGAGCGGGAACGCGCCCAGGAACGGCTTCCAGCGGCGGAGCGCCATGTCGCCGGCTCGTGTCGCGCGACGGCGCGAGGGTTTGCCTGCTCTGCTAGAGCGCGTTTGGATTGATCGGAGGCGAGAAGAGGGAGATTGAGAGGACAGAGAGAGAGAATGCGCGAGGAAGGGTGCTCGTCTGCTCGATCCCCCGTTGGGAGCTTTATGATGGCTGCCGGCTGTCGGGCTCGCAATGCGTGGGCTTGGCGCGTTTAACTTCTCTCCCGGCAAATTTCGAGTCGGAAATGACAGCTTGCTTTTAAAGCACAACCAATCAATCAAGAAATGTTTCTTTTTTCTTTGAATTGAAAAAAGGGTTTCCTTCTTCCTTTTTAATCACTTGTGACGGCCTGACGGTGCTCGCATTGCTAACGGAAAAATGTGTGCGCTGCAGCCTTCACTGAAGGAGTGGAGTACGCTTGCTAGCCACCATCTGTACTTCCCAATTAATTCTGAAAAAAATAAATTGATTTTAATTGGAGATATGGTTTTGGGGATTGGATCGTCAACAGAATCTCAATCTGGGAACTAGAAATCTAGAATCAGATGGAAAAACTTTGGTGGAATTGCAATTAGCTTTCAGGCTAGAGGAAAAGTTCGAGTTTAGGGACTGAACTTTATTGGGAATTGAATTTCATTTAGAATTTTTTAGACGTTGTTTTGGATTTAGAACCATTTGACTTGGAATTGAACATTTAACAAACCGTCAGAGGATTGAGCACCGTACCAAACTGAATTTGAACTTTCAGGTAGGACACGCCGCTTGGGTTCATTTGATATGGAGGTGGTATATCACATGATCCAATCAATGGAAGATGTATAGACAGTAAATCATCAACGAACTAAAATGCAAAAGTGACAGCATATCCATTTTTTAGAAAAAAGGAAAATATCCATAAGCTGCTATAAAATCATTTTCGACATCACAACATGATGTGTTAAACCCAGGGTTAATATAAAAGCATCTTTAACGGCTGTGCGTAGGAACTGGCTGGATTAAAAATTTCTTGACCAACAGAAAATTTTAGTCAATCCAGATGCTAACCAGATTGTTTGTAAAGGCCAAATCATCTTGCGTTGACCTCTAAGACTAGAAGGCTCTAAAAATCAAGCCAACATGCTACCCACACAATGAACTCATTCGTCTCAAGTAACATCGTGTGATCCCTCGCTTTTTAACGACATGCAATGCAATGGACTACGCACATGTAGTCATTTTCAACGTAAGTGGGGCACACTTGCAGAAAGAAAGAGTTGACTTGTTTATTTGTTGAGGAACTCTACGGTAGGTGCGGCCTTTGGCAGATCTGAACTTTGTCCTTAAAAGGATAATTTTTACATCCTAAAATTTTTGAAAATGGACTTGGATAGGCAGTAGGGTCATCACTCAAGGAAGATGGTTGTGATTTGCGTCAATGTTTCAAAGCAGGTAAGTCAAGCTCTAGGTTCACTAATGATTAGCAATCTCCCTCCATTTCAAATTATGGTTTGTTTGATTTCCTTTTACCCCATGTTTGGATGCTTGTATTATTCAAAAGATAAGTACAAATATTGTCAATTTAAGTCATTCAAGAACAACTTTAATTACTAAAGCAAGCCATAATAAGAAAATATAATGTTTGTATACTTTTTTGAATAAAATGAGTGGTCAAAGTTAGGGTAAAAAGTCAAACTTTAATTTCAAACGAAGGGGTATGTATTTCTGGATCTTTCTTTGCTGCAGATAATACAAAACAAAATGAGGGCAAAACATAGCAGAAAACGAGATAGAGAAGAGAGGGCTTGGGAGAATGGAGATCTAAGAATGATGATGTGAGGCTGGTACTCAGATGTTTGCTTGCAAAACTCATCTTGAGTTAGTTTACATACTTTAGACTTTTCAAACTAATATAATCCTATAAGCTAAGTACTCTGCATTATCTTATTTTAGCTCTTTTTCCCTCCACTTGTGTATATGTCTTGGATCCTTTGAGTACAACTAAGCGGGTTCAGCTAGCAATGTCTTTTTTTATTCTTTTTTTGGAGGAAACATTTTTTTGAAACTTTTTTTTGGGAGGAAACTAGCAAAGTCTTCTCACACACAGACATTCGGGGCTCCCAATTTCCGACAGCTTCAACATAAATCCCCCTCGACCTCGTGGGTCGTGGCTGCTCTGCTTTACTTTACCCAACCACTCCACTACTACCACTGAGAGAGAGGAAGGAAGGAGGAGGAGCTTCGAGAACCTAGGGTTTCCTTCACCTCGCCGCCATGGTCGCCGCCGCCGCCGCCGCCGACGCGAAGGTCCGCTCTCCGCCTCCGCCGCCGGCGTTGTCGCGGAGCATCGCGGCCTCCCTGGCGCGCACGCACCGCCGCGTCTCCCAGGCCGTCGACGCCGCCGTCACGGGCCTGCTCCTCGTCAAGGTCGCCGGCGACACCTCCCTGTGCGCGTTCCTCGCGGCCGCCTGGCTGCTCGCGGCGAGCGTGGCTACCGTTGACCTCGGGCGCGTGTTCTACGGCGACTACGACTGCGCCCTCGTCGCCGCTGGGCCCAGAGTCCTCTGTCTTGCCGCGCTGGCCATCGGGACCTTCTGCGCCCCTGCAATCCTGGTGTTCGTCCACCGCGTGGCGCTACCGGGCTCCGACACCGACGATGCGGAGGTCAGAAAGCACCGAAATTTAGCTCATTTATTAGGATTCAATCCCGCATGTGCAGGGTCATTGATCTGATAACTACTGCTCCAGCCATTTCCGTGCTCATAAGCATGTTCTTGTCAAATTGGTTTGCATATCGGTTGTGCACAGGGACAGGGTCCGAGGCCGAGAGGTTTGGCAACGGCAGTGGAGGAAGTGCTGGGTAATTGTGGCGTCACGGTTGGACTGCTAGCCGGCCTGCTTTTCCATGTGCTCACGATTGTTGGGGATCTGCTGAAGGGGTTCTCACCTTCCAAAGGCTCTCCTATGGAGGAGCTTGGCTCACAAATGAGAGCTGTGGGGACCTTGGGCAAGGATGTGGTCTGGTGCTTCGTCATCATTCCCACTGTTGCACTGATGGTGTGGAGGGTGACAAGGCCCGGATGGCGATGCCACAGCGGGATTGAGGTATATTTCTACAACTTGCTTTGAGTTTCTCTGTGCTTATGCAACATAATATCTTTGGTATGTCTGAAATGTTCATTTGCTGTTACATTGTCTGTTCAATTTTTTTTTCCTGTGGCTTCCCAATCGTTATGTTACTGTTGCAAGCTTTTGGCCTTGTGATTTGTGAACATGGAATGGTGTATATTGAACCACAAGTTATCCTGGCCAGCTAGAAAAGCGCTACCAGGGTTATTTTTTACAATTAATTCAGATGCTTCTCTTAGCATGTGATTATAAAATTGCTCAGATTATCTACAAAATCAGAACACCTTTTTTGTGCAAATTGAACACCTTTTTAGGCACTTGGTCAATTATGCAGCTAGTAAGGTTGTCATAAGATTTTGAAACTGCCTATCTTAGTATGTACAGTTTGATACCCCACGGTGTGTCCTTTGTTTTCATGTGTTCCCCAGCTCTAAAGGGCATTAGATGATTGCTGATAGGTTTGCTGTAGTACCAGTACTAAATACTGAGCCTATAATTCACCAGGTTTTAGGTGGGAACACACAAGTTATGAAATGGTAATTCATGTTCTCAACATGTTTAAATTGTTGTACTGGGGAGGGATTTCTGGTTTGATCTGCTCCTTACCCTCAGTTGGTCTTCAGTACACTTACTGTTTTGAACTCGCAACCTTGATTATAATTTGAGCTCTTCCACATTGTACCTATACAAATTGCACCCTTTACGCTGTGTTGGGTATCATCAAGGCCTGAGCCTCTGAGATGTCCTATGTAATGTATTCTTGTCTGTCCTGCTGCATGACACTATGACAGTAGTGCTATTAACCTGAAATGTTTACAAAAGTATATTCTATCATATATAATTGTTACACTTCAGTCATGACGTCTATTCCATATCTAGTTGTTGGCTAGTTGCATATTGTTGCCTGTACAAGTGTACATGTTAGGAGCAAAGCTCTTTGGTGCTTCTCTCCATTTAAGCTATCCAGATGAAAAAAAACACATCATGGTACCCATCCCTGGTTTTGGTTATTGTGGAAATCAATTCTTTGTCGAGTGGATAGCACATCAGGCTTCCAAGTTGCATGCTTACCAATGTCATATCAGTTGTCTTGCATTGTTGTTTCAGCCTGTCAAACTATATAGGTGGCCACATTTTCAGCTGTGATTGCTATCTAAACTGCTCCTGAAACAGTTTATGTAGGAAGACTCCAAGTCTGTAGATGTTTCAGAAGATTCTAGACTACACTGCTTAAAATGGGTGGCACTGCCTAGTTATAGATTGCACACATAGGGCATACCTACAAGTCCAAAAGTTGGTTGATTAATGTCAATAAAGAATAAACATCTATCATCCACTTTTTTATGCATCTATTTTAACTAATTTGTTACCTCTTTATTAAACAGAAAACCCCTTGAAGTTGGGAAAGTGCAGGGAAGATGGGCAAGGACAAAGAGCTTCAAGTACGAACTACGGACCCTTTGCCGATGAACATTTGCTCTGCTTCCTAATACACTGCAGCTATGAACTTTATTCTGTTATTATGGATCTTCTACTAGCATACATTGCTCCCCTATGCTATGAATTCTGGCATTTTGAAACTTTGGTGTGTCTATGGTGCTGGAAGCCTGGTACATGTGCCCTGGCAAATTAACATTGAGGAGTATTACTTAATATGCCTTTTTTTTATCAGTGTAATACCCAGTATGAGACGATGCTTCTTGGGACGTAATATTTGATTGGCTTTGTTCCAGTCGTCTTTGATTTATGTGGTTATTGTGTTCACTGGTTGCCATTGATGATATTTGTGGTTTGCTTCGTCCATGATGTATGTCTTCCATGTATCTGGTCTATTACTAGTTAGCTTGCAGGTCTGAATCTTTCGTACAATGCTCATATGCCTGTTAGATGTTGTACAAGTTGTTTGAAATTCCAATCTCTCTGCAAAAACCGTGTGACACGGTACAGATAACTCAAGTTAGTTTCAACTTTGCATTCAGAATGCCATAGACTACTAACACGGTTGCACCCATCCCAATGTGAGATTGTGGTGGAATATAGTTGTCATGTCTCTAAAGTCATTGAACATTAGAGCTTCATGCCAATTGCCAACCAATACAATGCCTGTTGTTTCATTATCTCAGAGACTACATAGGTTTTCATATCTTAGCTGTGAGTTTGCTAGTAATTGAAAGTACACCTGAACAAGTCTACTATGCTGGAACAAGGGTAAATATGCCTATTCTGTAATAATTCCTGTGAGCTGTCTGGTTTTGATTCCTCATTTCCCATGGTTGTTGGATCCTGACGAAGCCTTCATCCGCAGCGAGCGCCCAGGTGCACGCAGCCTTTGCTCCGGCGGCGGCCGTGGTGGCTTGATCATCTGGACCATGCGCCGGCGCTTCGCATCCTCGACCTCTTGGTACCTCTCCTCGAGCTTTCTCTTGGTTGCTATCATCTTCTCCTCCTCCGCGATGCTGCTGCTGACGATGGGTACAGTCTTCTTCTGCTGTGCTGATGGCTTGGCGTTGCTGGTGCGGAGGACGATTGGAGCCTTCCTGTTAGGCAAGGGGGCGTAGGATTCGGTGACTCGGCGGCTGTTGGTGATGATCGTTGTCTTGCTTGGACAGAGCTTCGCTTCAGGGGACTTCTTCGCCTTTGGGTTGAACTCGGCTGCAGGCACCGTGTCCTTCTTCGGGAAGGGGGCGTTCTCCGTGACACATCGGCTGGTGGTGACGATGGTTGTCTTCCTTGGGCAAGGCCGCTGCTTCTCCTGGATCTTCTTCACCTTCATGTCGGAGTTGGCTCTGAGCACTGCCTTGTTCACCGGAGGAGGCGGCGGAGTAGTCGAAAGGCCGTTCAGGGCATCCATGGCGGCCCTGGCCTTGGCGAGCTCGGCGCCGACGCCCGCCTTCCACCCGCGCACGACGTCGCGCGCGAGCCCGCGCACCCGCTCCGACGGGTGGTCCCTCATCAGCGCGGCGACGGCGCCGACCAGATCCCCGGAGGCCAGCTCGATCTTCTCCGCGGGCACCATCCGCAGCGTGACCAGCGACTCCGCCATGGCCTCGTCGAGCAGCGCGCAGAGCCCCTCCGCCTTCTCGCCGTCGTCCGCGGCGTCGCAGAGCAGCTCCACGATCCGTGCCCTCGCGCTCCGGAACTCGTCGCGGCAGAGGAGGCCGCCGGCGTCGGAGGCCTCGATGGCGGCGTCGATGAGCGGGAACGCTCCCAGGAACGGCTTCCAGCGGCGGAGCGCCATGTCGCCGGCCGGCTTGCGCGAGATCGAGGGCTCGAGATTGGTGCTGGATGGATGGATCTGATGGAGGAAGGGACGAGAAGGGGAGATTGGCGAGGGAAGGGAGATGGCGAGAAGGTGTCACGGTTCTTGGATCCATTCTGGAATTTCTCGATTTATAAGTGGCGCGCGGCAGAGCAGACCGAGACGAAGACGAACTCGAGCCGCGTAGGCTTGACGCTCGCGCCACGTGTACTTCCTCTGTCAGTCGGAAGTGTTAGCTTTATTTCTAAGCGCTGTATGATTAATGGTTTGAGGCGCCACGCGTTTTCTCTGTCGAGTCGGAATCGGAAGTGTTAGCTTTATGTTTCTAAACGTTGTGTGGTTAATGGTTCGAAGCGGTGATTTTCTTCTAGACAGTGTAAAGGGTTTGAAGACGCTTTGCCAGCCGGCCTCCTGACCGGACTTTACAAAATTGTTTTTTTAAAAAAATAAATTTAAATATAAAGTGTGTATCGATTTCAATTGGAGAACACGTGGTTTTCCGGATTGGATCGTCAGCACAATTTTCAATATGACCTTTTGTGCAATGGAATTTACGTTTCATCAGCGAAAGTTCCAAGTTGAGGGATTGAAAACTATATATTTGGTTAGTTGGATTGTATTTCAAACTTATTTGGCACTACTAGAAAGATTCTCATTATCCCGGTTAGCAACCCGTCTTTAGTTTCGGTTTCCCAACCGGGGATTAAGATTTTGGAACTAATGCACAGGAAATAACTAGCACGACTAAAAATGTTTTAAAAAAAAATCATCCCACCATGTCGCCAGAGAGTGCCGCTATTCGCCAAGCTGGGGCTGTCGCCAGCTGAAACCTCTTTTTATTCGTAACGACCCAATTCCACTACATTCTACTCCGATCCTCCATATTTCGAGCTCTACAAGTCTACATGATGGCAATATTCAGCAATCACTAAAAAAGATATTGCAATCCTGTTTTATACTTAAAAAAAATATAAGGTAATAAGTAGATTAAGGGTCTGCTTGGTTGCAGGCCATAAACTGCCACGCCACGTACGGCGGTGCCATAGAGTATGGCGAGGAAAATCTTGCCACACTAGTTTGCATGTGAATCGTTGTGGAGAGTAACATTTATTCCTAAACCAAACAGCTACTAGATTTTCTGTGGCACGCCTCACCCGCGCGTGGCGAGTTGTGGCCTGGAAACAAGTAGGTTGTAGGCCCTAAAAGCAAACCTGCTACTGAACTACTGCCTTTGTTCGCAAAAACAATTCATTCATAGTTTTTTTTTTACTCTAAAGCTACTTTGTACTTTTAGCAATTTCTACTTAGTCCATCTGTCCCAAAGTTTATGTCATTTTAACATATTTAAATACATAATTTTTAGTGTATATCTAAACATTGAAAGCTATATACAATTTAGAACTTAACTATATGCGATCTACAATTTAGATAAGAAAGAGTACATATTGTGTACAATATACGAGGCACAATTAGCGATTTCCTACCAGCTGATTAGCGAATGCTTCATGCGCAATTTCCTTGGTGCTCGTATCCTCGGCTCCTCGCTCATCTTGACTTGATCGTGTATAATCCATATCCATCGGGTTTTAGCCAAAGTCTGACCGTTTCGGCACGCACGATCAATTCCTGTTGACCCGCGTAGACTCGGACGGTCTGTTCACACTAGCGCCCCCTTTCTTCTGGAGCTCGTCGCTGCTCTGCTCCACTTCACTAGCACACTGCTCCGCCTCCACTTCTCACCCAAACCAATCGGCCGCCACCGGGACTGATAGGGAAGAGAAGCTTCGAGAAGCTAGGGTTTTCCCCCGCCGTCACACATGGCAGCTGCCGTAGCCGATGCGAGGGCCCCCTCGCTGGGGCGCGTGCGCCGCCTCCTCTTCAAGGCCCTCATGGTCCTGCTCTACGTCAAGCCCGCCGGCGACTCCGCCCTGTGCCTGAGCCTCGCGAGCGCCTGGCTTGTCTCCGCGGGCGCGTCCGCCGCGGACATCGGGCGCGCCGCCTGCGGGAGCGACTGCGCCGTGGCCGTCGCGGGGGCCAAGGTTGGGTTTTTCTCCAGGTTCGCGCTCGCGGCGCTCTGCGTCCCGGCGCTGATGGTGTTCGCCCACCGCGTGGCGGGGGAGGGCGAAGCGGATGACCCTGAAATGCAGGTAAGGGCAGCTCAGGACGGAGAGGAATTTGCCCTCCCTTTTTTTCAATTATGCAAGGACGTCGATTTGATACGTGCTATCTATGCGTATACGTTTGTGTTGCTGCATCCCTGGTCCCTGCATCGGCTCGGTTCCAGTTTTGCAGCATTGCCTATTTGCCTTGGCACAATCTGATCTGCATCCCAAATTCCCAATGGGCAATGGCCGACGGATTGCATTTGGTTGTGTGCCTGCCAGGAATATGTTGACAGGGCCGGTCCTGAGTTTTCGGGGGCCTGGGGCGAAACTTAAGTTGGAGGCCCCTTGCAACATAAAAACATCAATTCTTTTTTCTAGAAGTTGGTGATATTGCGCATTTATGCTATGTTTACAAGTTTAAAGAATAGCATACATGCTACATCTAATCAACTTCACTAAATTTTTTTTAAAAAGTCATAATTAAAAAATATTTGAATCTAATTTGTGTACAAGAAATAGGAAAGAATGAAAGAATATATCATAAGGAACTAAATGCTAATCTAATTAGTTGGAGGCTAATCTTTTTAGTTAGTGGTTGATGGTGCAAGGATGGACTAGCATTGGATGAACTATCGAATGGGTGATTGGATTAACTTGGACTAGTTGTTTGCTTTGGTTTAAATTAGGCACTTAGTATACATATAAGCTATATGAAATGCTTGGTTTGGGCTATTACTTCACATTCAGAATTTTGATACTATCTCATTTTGAGGTACATCAAATAATATAGTCCAAGTTGCTTGCTATACGTACTATCAAATAATTTTGATACTATATAATTAGTACTACACATGTTAAACTACGTAGAGATGGGGCCCTAAGATTTTGGGGGCCCGGGGCGGTTGCCCCGGTTGCTTGAACTACAGGGCCGGCACTGTATGTTGAGAAGAGCTTATTGACAGCGGCACTGGAGGAAGTGCTGTCTCGCACTGTCTTTCTTGGAATGATGGCCAGTGGGGCTTTCCTACTGCTTCGAATTGTTGGGGTTTTGCTGAAGTGGAACTCGCCTGTTAAGGGGTCTGACTGGGAACGAGTTGGTTCTGAAATCAGTCTTGTGGGTACCTTGGTCACGGATTTATTGCAGTGCTTCGTTGTCATCCCCATTTTTACACTGAAGCTGTGGAGGGTGACGCGACCCGGTTGGCGGTACCACCTTGAAGTCTTGGTATCCACCATTTGCTCAATCTTCCTATGTTGATGTGCTGGAATGCCCTTTCAATTTGAGTATATTCCGCCATTTTATTCATAAGAAATATTTGAGCAGATTCCACCATTAGTTAGCATTTTTAAACCGAATAAGGAGACACCACCAGCGTTGTTTTTTTTAGATAGGATTAAGTTGTCAATTGATTCATATGATTCTCGGACAAAGTGATTATGGAAATTATCAAATGAATAGCACAATGATGTAAAATCACCATTGAACGAAGCAAGTGGACAACATTTTTCAATATGTTCAAAGGAACTCCTTCCTTGAATTCACCCCAGACACCATAAGGATATTTATCACCAAAACTCACTTTAGAAGTATTAACTTTGATACCACCTGGTAGACAAGACATTGTATAATCATTGTTAGTGGCACAACAGGGCTAGAAAAAGGCCTCAACGCATGATAATTCTGCAAGGGTACAAGCATTGTGATTGACCATATCACAGTGTACATTGCAGTTAGTGGACTGGCATAACTTGAACAGTTAACCCAAATTGTGCTTTGCTTATGCTGGTGCAATAAAGTTTAATAGAACTGACATATGCTAAATCTGAGTGCAACAAAGTTGATTAAAATTCAGTACATAATAATGTAAGCTTAGAATATGATGGCAACTTGTGCAGTGACCCGTGTTACAAGTAATTGTGTTTAGCCATGAACATCACTACTCTTCAAGGAGCCAATGATGGCCATAGTGTGCATGTAGAAATCGTTTGGGTATCCAGATTTATGTAGAGATGAGTGTAGCATTTTATTCTACTAATCTGTATGTGATTCGGTTCATGATATGATTAATGAGTGCACCATTTATTTAGATGAGAGTGAAGTTACTTCTAAAAATCTTTTGTGGTTGCAATTACAGGCAATGATAGCATGGTTGTAATGTACTAATGTCGCAGGATTAGCGCTAACAGTGCAATACAACTGTAGAAAATTAAATTAGTTATATAAAAGTACAGATGGAAAGGCTTAATTTGAACCGCTAGAGGACCTTACAAATAGTGGTGAAAAATAACATTTAGTGATCAATATCAGGTGGTTGTGTACTCACCTTCCGCATTTGAGTAACGTTGACCTATGCGCCTTTCTATATCCCTGAAGACGAAAGTCAATATGAGTACTGACCCCAAATTTTGCAACAAGAGTAGATATTGTAATAAACAAGGGAACAAAATAAATATTAGACAAAATCCCAACACTAAAGAGACACCATATCCCCTTTCTTGTGTGCATATTTTAGTCTCAGCATAAAATTCTAACATATTTTGGATTAAAAAAATATAATGGCTTCAACATTTGAAACACAGGATTATGGATACTCGAGAATAAAGATTAACTATGACACAGACAATAGGATAGCTGGCCACTTTGAAAATATCTTCCACGAGACACCGGATAAGTTGTTATTAAGGGTAAACATTAAAAGCCGTACAAACATAGATAAGCAGATTGAAAATATAATGGCACACCTGAATGGCTTCATCAGGTCAAGAAATGCTTTCTTTTGCTTGCATGTCTGCAAATGCCCTAAGGCCTAAGCATTCGATAATTACACTCCCTGGCACAAAAATGGGTCTTTCCATATCTGAGAAAAGGTTCATGGCTTCATGCTAACAAAGTTACCATTCAAATTTAAAAGTGCACTCCCCTCCATACCCTAGAACTAAAAAATAGTGGCAGGCAACAACGGTTTACTAAGGAATAAGAGTTATTCCCACCTTTAGGTTTACTTGTCACGGTTGACTGTCTTGTGCTAATTTTAAATGCAAATATTTTATCAGTACTATGTAAATACTTTAAATGTATAATGTCTTCGAATTGAGTTCCATCCAAATTCAATAATACGGAACACATTCAACTTAACTGTTTGAAAGATTTAGAGGTCTAAAATTTCGCACTAGGAATGAACAGTGACAAATAAGTATGTTCACATTTTGTTTATTAAACACAGGACATACTT
This sequence comes from Digitaria exilis, assembly GCA_015342445.1. Taxonomy (NCBI): domain Eukaryota; kingdom Viridiplantae; phylum Streptophyta; class Magnoliopsida; order Poales; family Poaceae; genus Digitaria; species Digitaria exilis. The sequence continues at coordinate 165,008 of JACEFO010000353.1, forward strand.
CAGTGCATACTGTAAATAGAAAAGATTATTACAAGACTCATAATAGTGTAAGCGTACCTTAGACAATTTACACGTAAAGAACATAAGATATTCACTATCTTCAGATCCATAATAGTGTAAGCGTACCTTAGACAATTTACATGTAGAGAACATAAGATATTCACTATCTTCAGCGTGAATCAGTTACATGTCCCATATGCGCTCATTAATATGCCATCGATGTCACGCCCCAATGCTATTACACATCTGCAGTGAGGTATCGGTTCAACCTCATGATTGAGAGGTACTGTAAGGAAAATGGCTCTAGGCCATAGTTTGTGATTTTGGCGATTGATTGACAACATAATTATTGAGACTAAAAATTTATCGAGATGATATTTGTAGATATTTCTAGGTCCCAAGGATATTTTGGAAGCCATTCAAATCCCTATATAACCAATATCCAAATGATGGTTATCCAAATTAAAGCCATCTAATTCACATAGAAAAGTGTCCTTAGCCATACTTTGGAGCATCCAAAATATGTGGAAAAGTGTCCTTAGCCATACTTTGGAGCATCCAAAAGATGGGAATGAAGATAGAAGAAAAGACCCGCGAAGAAGCAATGAAGAATTGCACGCAGAGGCGTCGACTAAATCGATGGTGTGCCCGTCGAATTAGTCGATGGTCCATCAAATTAGTCGATGGTGACTGAAGACCGGTGTGCGTTCGTCTCTGGTGGGCACCGACTAAATCGATGGTGTGCCCCTCGAATTAGTCGATGGTCCATCGAATTAGTCGATGGTGACTGAAGACCGGCGTACGTTCGTCTCTGGTGGGCGACGACTATTTCGACGGGGTGCCCGTCGAATTAGTCGATGGTGCATGTAGCCGTTGGAGTTCAAAGATTCAAAGAGAAAAGAGGGCGACGACTAATTCGATGGTCCCTCATTTGCACCCATCGAATTAGTCGACGGTACGCAGAAAACTGGCAACGGCCAGCAACTGCTAGTTTCTTTGGTTGGGGCTATAAATAAGAAGTGCCCCGGCCATTTGAAGGGTGCTTGAGCTAGGAGAAGCTATTGGCAAGTGCTCTACACATTCTTAAGTGCTCAATCCACCAAAGTGCTAAATAGAAGATCTAGGTGATTAGCCAAGTGCTTAGTGTTAGTCTAGACCCTTTAGCGCATCTCTTAGGTGTATTAGCCTAGAGTTCAGCGAGGTTTGCATACCTCTTTGCTTACCGGTGCTTGCACGCACCAAGTGTTGTAATCCGGGGCTTGTAGTCTTGCGAGACCCTCCAACCGAGTTTGTGGAGAGGCCGCCGGTGCATGTGCAAGGGAGAAGAGACCCTTGGCGTTTTGGCCGAAGCTCTACCAAGTGAAGGCGGTGAGGAGCATCTGGGGAGGGATGAGCGGAGACCCACTTGCCCGTGGGGAAGTCCCGTGGTCACCCACGGAGTTACTCGACCGGGGAGTTTATGCCCTTGAGCGGGCATTCTCTTGAGAGGGGCTCCAACAACGAGGATTAGTGGAAAGCTCGTGAGCTTTTCGATACCTTGGTAAAAATCGCCGTGCCGGGAGTTTGCTCTTCTCTACCCTTTAGCTTCCGTATTTCATACTTGCACTACTTTCCGCATTTACCTTTCCTAGACTTGCCATGGTAGTATAGGATTGGACCTAGGGTGCAAAACTTTGTACCGGTAGAGATAGCAACACATAGAGAAAACCTAGAGGACATTTAGATAGATATTGAGAATAGGTTTTCATATGTGCAATTAGAGCCTTAGTTTTTAGAGACACCTAATTCACCCCCCCTCTTAGGGTGTCACGGTCCCTTCAGGTACACAAAAAAATGATAGCCAGACGGGCAAAGACAAAAACAATTGCATGATCCAAATCATATTCTTCCAGAAACCCCTCTGAAATATATATTCCATGGCGTACCTCAATCTATAACAACGAAGCAAGGAAACAACAAAGGATGGTCACAGGTATCTTAAATAAAGAAGAACAAACTTGTAAATGATTATTTGTGGCACCAACCTTCAAACATTATTGTGCTTTTTTGCAGCACGTAAAGCTATAAGCAAACTTGCTGAAGTCACAAAATGTGTGTCGTTACTCCGGCATCCTATAGCTATATGCCAGACGATGTAAACAACATTGTTTCTCCTGCAAATTAACTTATATCATTCCCAAATACTTTGAACGCTAAGGGTACAACAGTTGTAATTCACCGTTGGTCAAAGCAATTGAGATGACACTTTCAGACAAATTTGATGGAGGATTATCCAACCAGAAGTCCTCACAACATGAATTGGACAGCTTTGAGTGTTTAAACAGAAGCATAAAAACATGCGCGGGAAAGGGAGGGAGCAGGGGCGGAGCCAGGATTTCAGGATACGGGGGGCCAAGCCGCTAATAGTATAAGCGGGTCAGGCCACTAATTTGATGGAATTATGAAACATTATATACACAAAAATATGTTAGAGTATGTTTGAGAGGGCTTATAATGGTTTCAAATTGACTTTGTTACGTAATCTAATGCATTACAGCGTGAAACCATTTTTAAACGAAGACAAAAATGAACTCGAACTTGGTGAAAACTAGATATTTCCGACTTTGGTTTCAACCCTCACAAATAACTTTTAAATTGAATAAGGCGTACATAAAGCAAATCAACACATCAGCTATAGCAACAGAAGGTGAGTAGAGATGCCACGGATTGATCTGACGATTTGATCATGCACCCATGACTCCAGCTTACCATGCCTGGTAGCCTAACTATTCAGTCGATTGATACTGGGCTGTCGTGAGGTTTCAGTCTTTTTTGGCCTTTCAGGAGCATTAGGGGGGCATTTACACTAATTATAGGTGGTGTTGCCGGAGCATTAGGGGGGGGGGGGCAGCCCCTGCGCGCCCCCCTTGTCTCCGCCCCTGGGAGGGAGGGAAGAGGAGCCAGCAGACCTTCATTAGCACCCCCCTTAATTGGCAGCATCTTTCCAAAACTGAAGAAGGATTAAAGGTAAAATACAGATCATTACCAGCAATGCAGTGTTGCAGGTTCAGTTTTATGCCAATGCTATTGAGTCTACTGTAAGCCTCCAAAACAACTTTCATAAAGCAACCAAAAGAAGTGAAGCGTCAGCTTCCTGATTGCTAGTTTCTCATTTCTACAAATAGTATCAACAAGTTGTATTCTGATTTAGGAATGCATAGAGTGCTCAACAATCAAGATCATTGTAGTATATATTTTAGTTTCCAACAATGTTTGAAGAAACGAGCAACAGAAATGGGTAGCCAGAGTGCCCTCCACTGACAGTGGGTGGTGTCGAAAAAGGCCGTCCTACAACTGGTAGCTACCGCGGATTCACTAAGAAATAGTACATATACAATCCAACCCTAAGAGCAACTCCAATAGTCTCTCTATGCATCCTAATTGTTGGGAATAGAGATTTTAATGGAAAAATATCCTTAAACATCTAAGTGGTTATCCAGATATAGCTATCATCTATTCCGGATTTCTCGCAAGCCAAATATAGATAGTGAAAATGACTCTCTAGAGTGTAAACGAGATATAGAAAAGCTATTATAGATTGAAAATGTATAAAAACGTTTCTTTTGTAAATGACTCTTCAAATGATAATTTAGAGAGTGAAATTTAGAAAGACTCTCGGAGATATTCTAGGCAAAAGCAAAATATATGGTCAAACCATCGAAGTTTCAGATTTCCAACTATCTAGCAAGCAGGCAAACTGAAGATCAAAGCTCTCAACCTAATTTCAGAGACCTGATATGGCGAACTTGGTCCGAAGCACTATAACTACAATCCAACCATAATAAGCAGATCCACGACGAAAAGCCAAATGGTGAGATAAATCATAAAAAAATTCAGTGTCCAAATTCCAAAAGAAAGAACACCTGACCTGTTAACAGATTCGAGCCACTAGAAGAGCAATCCGACGAACCCGTCGACAAAACTATGATCGATCGATTTCCATCGCAACGAGAGATATGAAGGACAGGTTACATGATCGGTGGCGGACCTGGGGAAAGTGATTCGGAGATTTGCGCTGCAATGAGAGATGTGAGGGTACACGTTAGGGTTTTCTTTCCTTGGGAAAAGAAGCCAAGATCCCGACGATGTGGCCACAGATCGAGGGGGAGAGCACCAAAGAGGGGGAGAAGCGGCACAGCTTGATGGCGCGACGGGCAGGGGAGCCATGGCTTGTCGTGCTCAATCTATCGTTCAGTTCAATCAGAGTTTGGCATTCAGTTTCGTCAGAAGTTGTGAAGCAAAGCGAAGTCGGCGACTTGAGAGGCGAGCTGGCTGACTTCCCTTGATGCCGTCCGTCATGCATCCGATGCCCGTCATCAAGGCTGGAGCGTTTAAGCTGTAATTTTCGTTGTCAGGTAGCAAACAATGTTTAGCCTTTCAGTTATGTTAACGACAGGTCACCTCTATGTAAGGCCTGGTCCAACGCCTGGGAGGACATCGATGTAATGAACAAGACAAATCATATATGTAGTAAGATTAGATAGCCATAGAGCTTGCCACACTGGCAATTTATCTGTGTATCAGGGTTCCTGCTAGTTCTTGCTCATTCATCTCTCTTGTTCATTCTCTCATCATCTGGAGTTCTTGAATTTGTTTGATTCTTGGGTTTTTATCTTCTCAATTTCTTCGGATCCTGACAATTGGTATCCAAAGCCAGCACTCTTGACGTCGATTTCGTCAATCCAAATCCAAAATTAGTGGTTAGGTGGTTTTCGTCTCACCCGTCTAAAAACCCACCCACCCACCCTACCCGAATTAGTGGAAAACATCCACCCCCCAACAATTTGTAGTCAATTCTGAGCAGCTAGGGTTGTGAGACAGACGTAAATTCCCGGTCACTGCTCTGAATTTGATTTGTGGTGGCGTCGGTGAGGATTGCTCTTTGGTGAGAGTTTTCAAGCAAGTCTTGGTGTAAAATTCAGGATCCAAATTCTCCATAACAAAAGATGGGATTTCTGTTATCACATTCTCTGATGAAACCTTACCATGTCTTTCCATACTTCATACTTACCTCCTACAAAAGGTAGCCACCATGCTAGGAGCTTCCAGAATCCCCATGCATGGTGTTAAGCCTTTGGATCCCGACAGTGTGAAGCACATTGAACTAAATCTCCATGTTGTATGAGCAACCCAAAAGTAGGTAATATATGTGTCCACCATGATGGTCAGAGAATCTGCAAGATTGTGTGGCCACGTCATCTGTGTGAAGTACAACAACGCTTATGCAGAGCTAGCCACAATAAAAATCTGCATTTCTCCTTATGTGTTCGTGTGTTCCACATTGTATTGCACTGGTCTCATTCCTTTGTCTTGAGAAATTTCCTGCATAACACTTTTTCACTTGTTGGGCTTCCCTTCATTTGTAATTTCTTTCATTTGAACTATACCACAAGGTATATATGGAACAATAATAAAAGGAAATTGTATAGTTTGTTTTCAAAAAAAAAAATCCAAGGACGTTATGATTATCTTGGCCTATTTATTTGTTTGTGACTCCAAGGCTCCATGATGAATGTGAATCATCATATATATCTCGAACTTGGTAAATAAGCAAAATTTATGTTTTCCTTTTAGTTTGGATCATCTTCATGCTTCTATGACTACTTGAACAGAGGGTATGGAAGTTTAGTTCAAAGGCTGTAGGGCGCCAATCATGTTGTATATCAGTGATTTAATGCCATTTTATGCACCCCATGTGCCCCTTTGCTTAGTTTCATCCACCAATCCTCAAGCTGAATATGCGGTTGTTAATGGGTCTGTTGTAGACAAAACTACTAAATTCAGATAGGATACAAGGTAAGAATTTGGTTGAGAATGCAGAAGTGTTGACGTTGTGTTTCATGTTCTCACTTCTCAGTAGTACTGATTAGGCTTGCAGCCATCAAATGCTCCTCAGTCCATTATCTGTTCTATTTATTATCTGTTCTGAAGTCTGAACTAGCAGCATTGCAGATAATTTCACTTTAGGGCCACCCAAACTTCTTGATTGAGGTCTAGATGTCAAATTTACTTGCTAGTCCCAATTATGATGGTTGTGCTAGGCTGCTATAGCAACCTTTATTCATGGGTTTGGGTTGGTGTTCCTGCCATAAACTTTACACTACGATTACATTACAGTGGATCTCTGATATCAACGAGTAATCGCCTAATTGCCAGTTTCAACTAACTGTACAAATTAGATAAGTTGTCAAACTTGATATTAAAAAAAATCAAATGAACTGTAATTTTAAAGAGGGAGTATAAGCAAGTCCACGACCACGAGTTTATGGTTGTGTGTTGCTGGCCAGAAACCATTTTGTTTTCTAAAAAAAAAGAAGTCCATGACTTTCGACTTGAAAGAACAAGCTTGGATCACAAAAAGAAGTCTTTTGCATGTGCTCAATGGAGAATTCCCCAAGTGTAGTTCCTCAACCTTCCACAAACTTACACATTGACAACCACGTCTCCTCTCACAGAACATGTCTCCTAGTGTGCCAACTTGCCACCAACTTGATGAACTAAACAAACCTGTAGTCAATCATACCTAGGAGACTGGGAGCATATTTGTAACGGAAGCTCAAAGCCAAAGGTACCACACATTTTTTTTTCTCGAACATTGTTGGGAAGACGTCCCTTTGGGTCAGGTAGCACATGTTTTATCTTCGCAGGAAGGAATCGACGAGGCTACCGTGCGCGAGGATGGGAGATCCGAAGAAGTCAACACGAAGAAGACGAATAAGCAAGACTGAAGCCTCAGGCTACGAAGCTGACTTAGAAACGAGGAGCATCAGCTCGCACGAGGTCAAGGCTCGCACGAGGACAAGATACGGACGAAGAGAAGGGCAAATCCACTTCCCGCGACGAGGCTAGGCCGGAGGTTGGCGGGAAGCCACGGTCGTTTGAAGCTAAATTAGTCTATAGAATTTTGGCGGGAAGCAACGATCATAACACACGAGGTTGCCCCCTATAAATAGTGGGTCAATAGTAACTGTACGAGGGAGGAGACAGAAGGATAATTGAACTCTTCACACTGTTTGTAATACAAAAGAACCGTGTTGCAACAAACATGTAGAAAAACTACACATTATTGTATTAATAGGAGAAGAGCCCAAAATAGGCACACAGCCCACACACGCCCACACAACACAACCCAACACACTATACATCACAAAACCCACACTCCCATTGCGCTAAAGCTTAGGGGATAGGACCTGACCAGAGCCCACACTGAGGGCTTGTTTAGATGGGTGGGTAAAGTTGGTGAAAGTTGGTGAAATATCACATCCATCCTTTTGACACTAATTAGGAGTACTAAATATAGACTAATTATAAAACTAATTACACAGATGGACTCTATATCGTAAGACAAATCTATTAAGCCTAATATGTGCCGTCATTAGCGCATTTTTAATGACGGGTTACTGTAGCACGACAGTGTCTAATGACGAATTAATTAGGCTTAATAGATTCGTCTCACGATGTGGAGTCCATCTATGTAATTAGTTTATTTTTATACCTATGTTTAATATTCCTAATTAGTGTCCAAACATTCGATGTGACAAGTTGGCAAAATAAGTATGCAATCCGATTTTGTGTGAATTCATCTACTATCACATGGTGTTTAATCATTAAGTATGGAGAACAGTGGGAGTAGAGTTATTTGGATTGTTTCCAGTGTTCCTGTCCTACCATCTAATCTTTCAAACAGAAGATTTATTATGCTTTCATGAAACATGTAAGTTAATATCAGAACATTATAGTAGTGGTCAAAGTCATATCAAAGACCCAAAGATTCAACTATTTGTACTATTAGAACAGTGGGAGTGAGGTTATTTCTTTGTTTCTAGTTCTAGTGTTCATGGTTGTCTGAGTTTCAAACAGAAGATCTAAATCTTTGATGCATGATCTACTTGGCTTACCATTTAGTATGTATTTATTGAGGAAGGGTGCCCAAATGCTTTAAAGATATTCTGATGATCTTTTCTTGCTCCATTTGATGTTACCACCTATCAATGAGTATCGTTTTACCTTTTGTCCACCTTTTGCGTTCACTATTTTGCTGGTATAATTGATACATTGCTAATTGAAAATGGTACCTGTTGGTTAGCAATTCCTATGTTAAACACTGACATATCAAATGATTCAGGAATGGACTTATGGACCCCACTGACGACTTACTGGAGTGGAGGAGATTATCTCGTTGCTGTGGAGGAAAAGTTTGGAGCGACAGGAGCAGTTTCTTTTCGTGGTGTTTCCTTTATCCTTGGGGACTTGTCATAAGGTTTAGAATGGAGTAGTCCTTATGTTCATCTTACAAAGCAATCGAATCATGAACATTCAGGTGAAATAACCCTTAAAAAAACTTCAACTTAATTCTGTAACTATCGTGGTGGATGTTGCCAGTACTACTTCCCTGCGCTTATAACTCGGGTAGTGTGTTTATCGAACAATGATTGCACAATGGTGAGCTGATCTGGGTTTATGTTGAACTGACGAGGTTGTACCACCTGATGCTTTAAGTGAAACTGAGATGCCACTCTTCTTATTTCATATTGATTAATTTGATTTCAAGCAATGATTCCAGATATGTGGTCCCTCTAAATGTTATTAGGATGCTGCACACATTGCTAGCAAAAAAAAAAAGATGTATACTTTGTTCTATCTTTACGCTCATTTTCTTCCATTGCTATCGAGTTTGTTTAACGAGGGGTGATGAAGTCTGCGAGGCATGACATGCTTTTTTGGTGGGATGCAATCAGAGTGAGAATATGTATGCCAATTGTCAAGTAACTGTTCTAAATAGTAGGTCGTTTTGGTTTTTTAGTTCATAGATATTTGTATACACCTAAATATAAGTATGTCTAAATGTATACAAACATCCATGCATCTAGAAAAGACAACGACCTACGATTTAGATTTTAGAATGAGAGAGTAACATGAATTCGGATCCTAGCCAACAACAAAATAAAAAGAACACGTGGCTAGTGTAGCGAACCATATCTTAGATTTATTTTGGGTTGGTTTGATGTTAGGTCCTTGCACACCCAGCCGATGAGTCAAGGCCATCAAGACATTGACAAGAAACTCTGGCTCCTTTCATGTCCTTGTGACGAATGCTCATTCCATAGCTCGCACATTATAATACTTTTGGAGAGTCAATGAGATGACGCGGTCTAGATTTGGAATTCTAGATCCCTATTTGATGATTTTTTTTTTTTTGCAAATTCCTATAGGATGATTTGACGTGGCACCGATCGATGGATCCACACTAAGACAAAACAGTTATTGGCTGGTGCAATGGACATCGTCGAGTAGCTGGTGTTGAGAAACTTTATTAGGCGACGGGTTGCGCGCCACCGCCGCAAGTTAGGGTTCCCAGGGCGATGGGGGCTGTTTTTTTTTTTCATTTCTGCATTTTTACCATTTTAGACTTCTGGTAAGCTTAGAACATAGTAGCCTTTGTGCTCATCTTTCGCAACAAAATCCAGCCATGGAGCTTGGTGAAATTCCACTCTTACATCCCGCGGGTAAGTTCCTTTTGCTGGTCAAGGATTGTGATTTCATCAACTGTTTCTTAGGCATGAAGGAGTGCAAAGTTAAAGTTACTATTGACAGCCATGGAAGAACGGACACTAAAGATTAGCTACTTTGTAATTTTTTATGTACTTTAATTTGTATCCCTTTTGTTTGATGGATATTTGAGAGATGATTAATTTGTACTTATTTCTTCGGTTAGTAGTATCAACTATCATGAATTTTTCACAGATCCACTAGTTTTTTTTTATATAAAATGGGAATACCCATGTTTGAAATGCTGGGTCCGGCACTTACCATAACTATAAATACTTGTGATGGAAGCCCAAAGATACGACACATTGTTTTGCAAAGCCCTTGCAAAATGTGTAGCCATTAGCCAACGCTTCATTAGTTCATCTCCTCTAAAATCTGGTCAAAATCTGACCCACAGCTGACCATAAACCTTGTCTTGTCGTATTCGTCGCACACCGCAGCGGCGCAGCCAAGCCAACCACTCCGCCTCCACCGAGAAGAAAGGGAGTAGGGGAAGCTTCGAGAACCGAGGGTTTCCCCCACCTCCAATGGCCGCCGCCGCCGTGCATCCGTTGCCGACATCGCCGCTGCAGGCGCGCCGCGTCGTGGCACCGTGGGTGCGCAACCGCCTCGTCGTGGCCGCCGCCGACGCCGTCGTCTGCTTGTTCCTGGCAAGTATGTGGCTTCTCTTCGGGAGCCTGATCACCATCGAGGTCGGGCGACTCGCCTGCGGCCAGAGCGCACCCGTGGTCCTCGTAGCATCCAAGGTCCTCCTCGTCGCCGCCGTCACCTTGGTGCTCCTCCTCCCCTTCAGCCTGTTACCGCTGACGCTGATGGTCCGCGAGGCGGAGGCGGCCGCCGACATCGAGGCGGCGACGGTATGAAAGGGAAAAAATGTGCCTTCTGGATCTAGTTGTGCACGCGCGCCGCTGCTAATTAGATAGGTGTAATATGAAATTGGAACATTTGATTTACTACATCCGCTCATTTCCTGTTCTTGATTTTTGCGCTGGTTGGTTCCGGGCAACTGAACCAGGCGCCTGCTCCGAAGACTTTCGCAGCGGCAGCGAGGAAAGTGCTGCGTGACCCTGTCATGCAAGCATACCTCGCTTCAATGATGTTCGTCCTGCTCCTGGGCGTCGGTGCTCTGCTCAATTACACCTCGCCTGTCAAAGGGTCTCGCCAGGAGAGGATGGGTTCGGTGATCTTTGAAGTGGGAGTATTGGGCGTTTACACGGTGGATTTCTTCGTTATCTGCCCCATTTTGACTGTGAGGATGTGGAGGGCCTGGAGGATGATGCTGCATAGCTGAGGTATCCACCCTTTGCTCTTATTCTCCATGTGTTTAGGTGCTGGAAGATCTTTTGTATCTGTGCAAATGTTTTCCGACTTTGCAGCTTTGTGGCAGCAACAATGAGCAAGCAGGCTCTTTGATTTTACCATCCCTTCATGAATGTCAGAAAATTGTTGAAACTGTTTAGCATGAAGAACTGGCACATATTAAATCTTTTTGTCACCCGAAAGCATCTGTCACCTTTTTGTTTTGTAAAATGAAGTATTGCTCATCTAACCAAATCATAGTAGATGCACTCAACTCAACTGTAGATAAAAACCAAAATACTGCGATTGCAATTAGGCTCCCTTGGTCTCTCTGTCTCTGACCAATGATGCTGACATGCAACTAGTGAGGCTGTACAGGACTTTAAACTGTCTGTTGAAATATATGATTATACCTCTATTTGAAACTCTGTCATTATTGATTAATCATCAACGAATGTGGGTAGTATCCCTAAATTATTAAGGGCTGGGTTTCTAGGTGTCGGATTATTTCTTCTATAATACTGAATCATCTCCTCTTGATACTTCAATATGTTATCATATATCTATTTTATGCTTTCTCTAGGTTTTAATGAGCAGAAGGAAACAAAATTTCATTTCAATACATAAGAAAGTTAACATGACTGTAAAACAACTCTACCTTGTAGCTTTACCCAGTTATCTACATGATGTACTCTGTTTTACTGCATTCTGTTTTCAATTGATAATATGTTTCACTGCATTCTGTTTTCGATTGTTATGCTTCACTGCATCCTTGTGGAACAGAGGAGTGCAATTGTTCTCATTTATCTTAGTCATAATATTTCCTCTTTTCTTTTTCAGTGAATAATAAGTATTCATAACTCATCTTGTTGATAGTTGCATATGATTGTTCTAATATTAATTTTACATGTACAATAACTCGAAGGATAGTTTCATGTGCTCCCATGTAATTAATTACTCACATATTGAAGCTATTTGGTTGCTAGTCTAACTGCCTAAGGCAAGTAATGAATTGTTGCTATAACCTTGCATTTATGCTTTACACCTTCGATATATGGAACACAATATTTAGTAACCACTGGCCACTTTTCACAACAGATAAACAGATGAATTGTTCTGATTGTATTAGGAAACCAGACTCTTGTCCCAAGCCTTTAAGCTACAGGGTGCTGGGCATCTGGTCACTAGTTTCATTGCTATAGTTCTCCAATTGTGCTCATATTGAATTCACCAACAGGCCAACGTTATTTTCATGATATGTGACTGGTGCCAAAGTCCATAGGGAGTTTTTTGCTTACTTGCATCCACAAGTCCTTAAAGCGTGGCTGTGAGGAAGTCCATTGGCCTGTTTTAGATAAGAGCAATAAATTCAGTTTAGCGTTCATGTACATACTTTCTACACTGCACTGAGTGGCATGCCCCATTAAGTCTGAGGTTCATGTAGTATCTTGTTAGTCTCATGACATGGTTCCATGAAGCATTAACTTCAAATTGTAATCTGGTTACTTTGATTTCATAGAGTATGTATACGTATATACTTGCTGCCATCATTTTGTTTGAAGTGATCTGATAGATAATGTAGTCGAGTATTTGACGACTGAGATGTATTTCCCTTCCATTTAGTATTAAATAATGAAGATGATTGGTTTCATAGAGTATGTATACGTATATACTTGCTGCCATCATTTTGTTTGAAGTGTTCTGATAGATAATGCAATCGAGTATTTGACGACTGAGATGTATTTCCCTTCCATTTAGTATTAAATATGAAGATGACACCATTTGCTGTTTACCATTTGTTTGTCTCTGTTGCACTGATTATTTCTTGACTGCCATTTAATGAATCGGTAACTGAACAAGAGTGTGCTGAAAATAATCGTTTCTAATCCTTTGTTTTTTTTAAATGAGGCTACATGTTCTTTTACTATTTAGTGAGCTTATTGATACTTGTGGCCATTTTTTCTTCATGCAGCACCCTGTGTTTCGATTTACTTGTCAGCTTTGAATACTTTATGCGTTTACGCATACTTGCCATTTCGTGCTTTCTTCATATATTGTTTCCAAATCTCCTGATAGTATTTATACCCACTATGCGGACTCTGGTTCAGTACTTCAGACTTCAGTTTATGTGGCCCAAGAAAGCGTGTTCACACAGTACACTTGAAAAGTTATACAGGCAAATTATTTGCTCTAGCTTATCCACAAACCTTTATTTTTTTTTAATCAATGGCATTTGGGTCTTTCCATGTAAGAAGTATATGTACGTCACAGTTTTTTTTTGTTTGGTTTGACCATAATTATAGTTAAAATGATCTATAGATTATTTATGTAAAACTATGGTAGTAGATTTTGTCTTTCGAAATATACTAAATATACTTTGTTAGTAGAGAACTAAATGTTCAAGTAAGTTGTAGAAACTAGTAGTGGAAGTTACATTTCAAAAGACCTGAGAAATTAGTGCTATTTAATGAAGATAAACGATGGAGTAAAGTTCTGTTTACCTTTCTGAGTAGATTTTCCTGTTTCCCTGCCTCACTCATGTTCATGTTTATCTGGAAACCTTTCAAACGGAAGATGTCCCTTAAATGATCATGCATGACTACTGGCTTTATATTTGCTGTATGAATTCACCGTGGAAAGGTGCTCGAATACTACTTAGAGTTGAATATTGATCTTTTTGCTTCTGTTACTTCTAATTGAGCTATTATTTCTCCCCGTTGAAACAAAAATAATAGCTGTTGCTGTAGGAAGCGGTCTATGATGCTCAATCAGCCCAGTGATATTGCTGTTACAATTTTTATGTTGCTGATCAATGATAGTACCAGTTGGCTATCAGTTCCTACGTGGAACACTAACATACGTTTTGGTTTTCAGATTTTCAGTTTTCGACTTACTGGAGTAATGGAGAACAACTTTGGTTGCTGCAAGATGATAACAGGAGATGTTTGGCGACTGACGGGAGCTGGTTCTTTTTGTTCCGTTTCTCCACTGCATCATTTCAGACTTGTCATAAGTTTAGAACAGAGTAGCTCTTGCGCTCATCTGTTGGCAACGAAAGCGAGCCCTGGAGCTTGGCGTAATCCCCCTCTCACACTTCAGTCTTGATCCAACAGAGAGCTCTGACGATGTGTTTGTGATACAATGATGTCATAATGTTGTGCTGAGCTGGGTTATGCTGGACCGATGAGCTCCTTTTCATCTGATGACTTGAGAGCAAAATGAAAGATGGCTTGTCATTCCCGATTTTATTGCTCGATTCCGGATATACTCTTCCCTTCTATTGTTGCACTTCGTAGGATGCAACGCCCTGCATACGTTCCTAGCCAAAATCGTGCACTGAAGGCACTTCGAATTTGGGGTTTCATATTTTGCAAAATGTTCGATTTGGAGTTCAAAAAGGTTGTCACCACCGTCTTTGTTGTTGTGGACTGTCAAAGGGGATCGTGGGACACTGACAGTCTGGCGCATGTGGTGGAGTTGTAAGTTGTTAATGCTGTGTAACTCAGGCGTGTTCTAGCAATCCAGCTCTTTGTTGTTACCATGTACAGCTGGATAGTTCGTTTCGGTCATGAGCCCCATGTCTATTTTGAGGGCGTCCTTGTACGTTCGACGTGCGCTTCAGTTCATGCCTCACTTCAGTTCATGCGCGTCGTATGCGGCGAGGACCGCCCCTGCCCGAGGGCACCGCGGCGTCCGAGTTCGTCATGCGCGGAGCCCTCATCTCCTTGCTGCTGGCCTACCCCGTCGTACGTTCTGCTGCTGACGCTGATGCACGTCAAAGAGGCGGACAAGGACGAGGCACGCCGAGATGTAAGTTCCCTGATTCCCTCTTGGATCAGATTTGTCGCGCTAATTTGACAGCTTTGTCGTCTATGGGATCGTAGGGTTTGGTTCTAATTCTTGCGTTCTTCTTACTTAAGACTTCTGCGTTTGCTTGTGCGTCTAACGAGACTTCAAAGTGCCAGCAGAAAACTGTGCATGCGAATCTTCATTTGGAAGTCTACTGCCATTTTTCTTTCAACAAAAAAAGTACTCTACTTCTATTTAATATTTTTTTTCAAACGAACGCAGGGTATGTCCAAAATTCCAAAGGGCTGGGTTCTGAGGTGTTGTTTGTCTTAAGCTACAGCTTCTCCTTGTACCTGATTCTGTTATCATTTATCAACTATTAACCAAAAAAGTGTATTTTTCTCTGTCGGTGAAAACAAAAAATTATCCAATGGGTTATGTAAAAAGTTAATATGGTAATAAACTATCTTTCTTAGAGTCCCACAGTAGGTGCAACTTGTATACCAAGACCTCAACTTTCTTTGTAATTTATGCTATGAGCCTTCAGCGTATGGAATGTGTTTGGTTTGGTAATCTCTGAATAATGTATTTCCAATGATCAAACATAACTGCTTAGTTCTATTTTAGAATGCTAGGGTATCCTTTTTTTTATATAGAAAAACAATTACATAAAGAAAGATTGATTGCACAGTGGGGAAATATGATCTTGAGCTACAGAATGTTGGTCATTATTCAGTACTGAATTGTTCCATCGCCAATGCTTGGTTTTAGTCCTTCTGAATTCACCAGTCCTTTAGCGGGTTATCAGGTATGCTGTTGTTCATAGGTATGTTTCAGCCGTTAGTAACAAGTCCAGCTAGGCTATCTGTGTACAGTGCACTAATGATTTGGATAGGTGTTTTTTTTTTTAAAAAAAACATTGTTATATAGGGTTTTAAACATATTGCGACAGTACCTTATCACAGTTGTCCTATATTCTGCTGTTCGTTTTCATTGCATCCTGTGATTTTCGCTCTTGCTGTTGGGTTGGGTTGCATGTCCCATGCCCCCCCATAAGGTCTTAGATTCCTTTTTGTAACTTCATGTTAGCCACGGTAGAAATTATGTCTCCATGACCTAAGAATTCAATTAAATTGAAGAAAGTAAAACTGTACCTTTCATTTCTATTTTTTGAACCTTTCATGAAGTATTTGCCTAAAATCATACATGCATAATGTAACTAGTCTTATGTGTCAGTAGTATGAGTTATGAAATCACTATGAAAGTTTGCTCAATTGCTGCTTCAAATGGAATGATGATATTCTGTACTTCAACATTTTAAATATTGCCACCAATAGGGACGTAAATTCAAGTAAGCATATTTCCCCTTTGTTAAGTATAATAGAAATTGAACTTGACCTTAGCAAGTTCCATTTGTTTGGGCAATGCACATGTACATCTGCGACTCTGTAGCAAGTGAGTTCGAGGTGTAAAACTCAGCATTTTGTTGTCATCAAAATTCACAAACATTTTGACACAAAATTAAAGAACATCGATAATCTCAGCATTTGCTCCTATTGGGCTTACATAAGTTCTAAATGAAGGTTTAATGAATAATTAAATATAGTTCGGACATTTGCAACCAAGTATTTCATCGCACTAGTGGGGGACTCCTATAAATTGTTTGGTTTGTGATCACTTTGCGAGCTTTGGATCAATGACTAGATTCCCGCTATTGCAAGGATTGGTTTGCTATTTATAACCTGATTTCCCGCTGTTACAAGGATTGTCTGGTACGAGCTTCCTTCAGGAAATGACCCTGCGATGAATGCAATCTACATTCTTCCAAGATGATATATGACAAAAAGAAGGTGGTGCGACAAATAGAAATATTAAACATAGACTAATTACAAAATTAATTACATACATGGATTACAAAATGTGAGATGAATCTATTAAGTCTAATGCTACTATCATTAGTAAATGTTTAATGATAGATTACTGTAGCATGATAGTGTCTATTGACACTAAAATTAGACTGAATAGATTAGTCTCATGTTTTACACTCCATGCGTGTATTTAGTCTTTTAATTATTATATATTTAATAGTACTAACTAGTTTCCGAACATTTGATGTGACAAGTTTACAAACTTTTTTCACGAACTAAACCGGACTAGCAATTGCATCAGCTCTTTATCCATCCCTCATATGTAGAAGGAACATTAAATTTGTACAATAAAATCTACTGATACATTCATAAATGACAATATACCTAGTTTATTTATCAATGTAATATGCACACCCGTCCTCTTAACTCATCTAAATCCAAATATGACAAACAAATAAGAATACACATTCATACGGAAACGAAGGTCATAAAGTGAGATCCAGAATTGTTTTCCCCCATTATGGTTGAACTGTAGGATAGGATCGTGTGAAAAAAGATGATCTTACATTTAAAAAATAAGTATATTACATGTAAAATTTGAAATACTAAATTCATACATCATATCAACATACATTCCCTTGTTTCCATTCAACTAGAAAATTGTAGGCTTTCATTTTGTATCCCTTATGTGCCACCAAGGAAGATAACACATTTAATTCTAGATATACCTACCATTTAAGAAGTGCATGGTGATATTCAAGAACCAAGTGACCAACCAGTCGAAGGCACATGACGATATCTGCAGGGGCGTGTAAATACGTGTCTTGCTGTGCCGCGCCGTGCAACTAAGTTGTGCTGCACAACCCACGGTATATCAAGTATGCATACAATTTTGATCGGCAAGCCTTGTTTGGATAGATGTGGATTAGATAGGAATTTCATTCGTCTCCAATCCATAAATACCCCAAACAAGGTCTCTGTTTGCATCGTCTGGGGGTATTAGGAAGGATGCAACCCTGAATTTACTTATACATAAAATTCAAACATCTATTTATCAATGTACTCGCCCGTCCATAAAAAAAATGCAATTGTGAGAACAACGCCGGTCAAGTTAAGCTCATGTTTGACTAACTTTATATTAAAACGCATTAGCATTTATATTTCTAAATTAATTAAAAAATATATTCTGTAACCGATTTAATATTATTTTTTCTATATCATTAATGTTAGTATTTTTATATAAATTTAGTTAAACTTCAAAACATTTGGGTCCTTACAAAAGAAGAATTGACCTTTTTTTTACGGAGGGAGTACAGTTTATGGCAGGTAGGCAACTATGGTGCTCTCACCCTTGTTACCACTATTTGCATTTCCTTTCGTAAGAACAACGGAAGCTTATTTCCCTTCCTTTATTCCGACGCCTTTTCCTTTCCACAGCAGAGGAAAGAATGCAGGATTCCTTTTTAATTTTAACCGTCCTGTCCGAACAGGCCACTTTCCCCACTCTGCTCGCTGCTTAGCGCCGCCTCCACCGCGAGAGCCAGGAGATCGACTCCGCTCCCATGGCCACCGTCGTCGTCGCTTTGCCGGCTTTGGTGTCGCCCTCGGCGCCTTTGCCGGCCCGCTTCCGCCTCGCCATGGCGGCCGCCGACGCCGTGAGTCGCGCGAGTGTGTTGGTTGCGCCGGTGGCCGGCGCCGTCATGGCCATCGAGCTCCAAGCCTGTGCTTCCACTACCAAGTGCCCCGGGTACCGCGCTGCAGTGATAATTCTCGTCGTTGCCATACACGCCGGTCTGGCCGCCAAGTGCGTCTCCGAGCTGCTGGGCAAGTGCGTGCCGAGGCTGGCGTGCTCCAACAGCGCCGAGGAAAAGAAGGTGCGTCGACTTTTTTATATATATACATATATATAGGCCTCATTTGTGCTACTGGATCTGTACTTTTCTTCAATCTAATTACAAATTAAATTACATCGCCGCATATTTGATACTAGATCTGCATATGTATTCTTCAAACATTCGCGATTTCTGTAACGACCCAAAAATTTTAAGCATAATATGAAGCATTCATAAGCATTATCTTTAGCATCTATAAAATTGTTTCCTATTTTTTAAAAGGCTCTAGTTGGTCTAAATAATATTTTTACCAATAAAATGTTGATTTTTTCGGATCATCCGACTCCGAGTCGGAAGATCCGGTAGTCCACTTTGACACATCGACAGTTGCACAGCCGCCACGTGTCCCCACGGGACCCACCTGTCAGCCCACCTGTCCAAAGGAGAGCTGAACACCAGCCCTCCCTCTCCCTCCCTCATTCTGCTCCTCTCCCTCTCTCTGTTCTCCCTCTCTCTAGTTTGGGAGGAGACTCCAAGGTGCTCCACCCCTCCACCACTCCACCTCGCCGGAGCTTCGCCGGAGCTTCGCCGGAGGGTCGCCAGAGCTTGACGTCGGCGAGCTGCTCCACCACCACGTTATCATCTTCCCCAAGCTTGAGCAAGGAGAAGCTTCCCCAAGCTCTTCCCCATTGCTCCCCTCTTCAAGCTCAAGGTCAAGAACAAGCAAACCTCACTCCTCCTCGCCCTACACCAACCTGCGACCCTTGTTGGAGTTGTGCACATCACTGGTGAGCCATTCCTTCTCTCGATCCACTCCCCATTGCTCTAGGTTTAGAGTTTTGGAGTTTCTTGGAAGAAAACCACCATTGATGAGTTCGAGCTTGTAAACCTCAATGCATGTCAAATCCATCACTTACAATATAAGCTTGACACTCTCACGAACCCATAGAAATAAACGGCACCCAAAACGGAGGTCGGAGCCGCCGCCGGCGAACTTTTCTTTCCCGGTCGTCGAACTGTTAGGAAGATCCGGGAAAGAGCCGGAAGATCTGATTTTGAGTTCCAGTACATGCCCGGAGTTCTGATTTTATGCCCGGAAGATCTGGTTCTTCTCTGGGTAAAACCAGAAGATCCGATTTTATGCCCGAAAGATCCGGTTCTTCTCTGTGTAAAACCGGAAGATCCGGTAATTCGATTCGGAAGATTCGAAAATCACCCAGTTGACTTATATACATATATTTCCAACTTAAAGTATGTTTATACATAATTCTAAGGCATTCTAAATGCATATTTAGTCACATCTTTTGCATCTCATTTTGTAAAATCCTTTCATGTCATATTTATTTATCAAGTATCATTGCATTCGTGTAGAGATCGAGACGCCGGGACAAGGAGAGGTTGAGTACGGGCCGGACCCCGTGGTTGAGGAGGCTACCTTTGAGCAACAAGGCAGGCACCTTTTTCTAAACTATTTATGAATGTCAAATGCTTATTGTTTGTGCATAAGCCACCTTCTATTTATTCATATGTAATGACTAGAGTAGAACCTATTACACATGTGCTATAGCTCTAGGTCAACTTCTAGCTGAGTATGTTTGTTGGTTTATACGAACTTAATTGCTTATTCATGCTTATCCGGTAGAAGTCGAGAGGTGACAAGGGCATCACTTCTTGCGAGACTATAGGAATTTGTCTAATCTCACATTTGGATAGTTGGAATATTTTAAAGATGAACAACCATGAATATGAGTCGAGATTTGAGCAAGTAATGTAGGACCATTGAGATGGAGCTCTATTGGTTAGGCTTGCTTGAATTGATTAAGGACCGATGCGTCATCGCTTTGATACTTGAGCACATACCTAACCACATGCTTAGTATGGGATGGGCAAGCCAAGTACCATAAACCGGACCTTGCTATGGGACTGTTTGACACGGGTTGTGATGAGGGGTAGATGGCGGAGTCCGTTACCCCTATACATCTCCGGCCGCCCTCTCATCGCCGGGTGTGGGTATGCGAACGGTTGAGGGCATGAATTAACTCTTATCCTAGGCCAAGGGTATGGTAGTTGGTCTTGCGCCTCGTGTGGGAAAAGTTGTACACCCCTGCAGGGTTCTAAATCTATTGCAATAGCCGCGTTCTCGGATATGAACACGCTCATGTACTTTAACTTTAACGTAGAGTTTCCGAGAGAGCTTATGGAAGATTAAGCTCATGGTTGATGATACATGATCACTTTACTTATGCAAATGTTTGGTGTATGATATAGGGATAGAAGCCATGTCTTTTGCTTACTCACTTATACAAACCCGCTTGCTATTTCATAGTTGGGTATTAAAACTTGATAATCCCTTGCATCCACCAAATATATATTTTTGGGATAAGTCCTGCTAGTACGCAATGTACTAACGGTGCTGTCGTTAAGTTGATTTCAGGTGAGGTGCCTTCGGAGCCCGTCTTTGGGTACTTCTACCCCGCTGACGGAGGTGCGGGCATGGAGTAGCTACTCAATGTTTATCTATGTTTAATGAGTCACTTGTGGCATGAGAGTGAACTCATTTATTTTCTTGTAATATCTATGAGAGTGATGTTTAAACCTTCCGCTGCAAAACCTTATGTTTAGGCTTGAAACTTGAACTTGGTTTGTAAGACTTGAATGCTTTTATGTATGGTGAACTCTATATATGCAATGCTATGTGTGATGAAGATGTTTATCTTGTGCTAGTGAGGTGTGTCGTCCTGGGCATTGTTTAGGACACATCTCAAGGACGACCGGGGTTAAGTCCTTTTAATTAGATTGATCAATAGAAGATGTCGGGGTTTAGCTTGGAGGTTACTCACAATTTCTTCTCAAACCGTTTAATTTGCGGTGTTAATTGGTTGTGTGGCGCCAGCTAGCAGCAGCGCTGAAATCTCTTGGCGCCTTCGTCGTATTCCGACACCTCGGTCTGGCGGCTTGCTGCTTCCTCGAACTTGTTGGCGTGCTGCTGATCTCGTTTGCCGAGGGATCGCTTATGGAAAGAACTGGCTTTGCAATCGTGTCCTATGTTGCGCCGGGCATGGCGTCTTTGGTTTGCTTCGTACATGCCACTTGGACACTTTATCAGTGAGGATGCTTTTTTCTGCGAAGCATCAGGACATTGAGGTATCTGTCTTTTCTTTAATATGTAGAACATGCATGTTCAAATTTAACCAGACGCTTATCATGGTTTACTCAAATTATCTGTAGTTAATTACTGAAACACCTCGTTATGCAAGTTGCATCCATCATATTTTTCATAGGAAGTTTTTCATAGATGCCTTGCAACTTGTTTCGTGAATTGTCTCTGTGCGTCATGCTTCCATACTTTCGGTAAATAAGGAGGTGTTTGGATCCATGGGGCAAGAGCAAAAAAGAGCAAAATTTTTACCCTCAAGAAAAGATGGCAAAAGTTTTGCCATTAGAAGTGTTTGTATCCAATGGTAAAACTTTTGGCAAATAGCATCTATTTTACTTTTTTTTTTTGCCATTTGCCTCCAAACACCTTGGCAAAAGGGCAAATGCAAAAACTTTTACCCATTTGCCCACTTTTTGGGCCACTTTGGAGGCAAGAGTTTGGAGGCAAATGGCAAAAAAAAAAAGGTCAAAATAGATGCCACTTGCCATTTGCCCATGGATCCAAACACCCCCTAAATCAAAATCAATTTGATGCGTAGTCGTTGGTGATAATTATCTCTGACTTAGTCGTTGTCTAATTTACTGTCATCTGGGTTCTGTTCCACTGCTCTTTCTGCAAAAAATACATTTGAGTAAAGTCTTGTAGTTTGATGTCAGCCCATTTTGCATTTTGTACATCGCCCTTTATCTCCTGAACATAAGCTTATTTTAGTAAAGAAGGGATCTTGTATTCTAGTTGATAACACAGCTTGCATGATGATTTGAAAGAAAACTGATTGTCTTCACACACAGAGTTTACAGCCTATGCTAAACAAATATTAGAGCAATCTGGTTAGTTGTGACCGTGAAGGAGGTGTATAGTCACAGATCAGGCTGTTAACATGTTTTAGCTGTACATCTAGCTGTATACGCATCTAAACTGATTAAGCTATCTGGCTTCATTTTAACAGACAATGCCTTTCAAAGAAGAGGGAGCTATGAAGGGCTAGGAGATACTATATACAAGTAACTAATAATCTCTGTTAATGAATACTGCCGTTTACATATTAGCTCCTTGCCTCCTTCCTGAAGCTTGGCGTCTGCGGAACTATCTGTTGCTAGCATAAAGTATTACATGCACCGAATTATATGGAGATTTGAATGTATACTGTGGATCACGTACCTGGTATTGCTGTATAAGCCAACGAGGGGCACTACTTATTGTGTTTTTCTTCAACGTAATTAACTAACCTCCTAGTTGGGGAGATACTGTTGTGCTGATGGTAATGTTCGTTTTAATCTTGGGTTTAGTGTCTTCCGTGATTCTCTTAGAATATCTGACATTGCTCATCTCGCATCTCGTTCATGCCGTAACATGTGTTTATCTTTTCTGATTTTCTACACGTTAATCCATAGCCCCTACAAAACTTACAATCCTAGATATATCATGTTCGATAATACTGTCTAGAACGCCAAGTTCTGACCTTTCGATGTGAAACCATACAGATAACTCCATCTATTTTCAAGTCCCAAAAATACAAGGCTAGCTTCATTTCAATAGTATTTGTCATGCTAGAATTTTGATATTCGCATGCCAACACAATTAGATTAAAAAATTCCCTAATAGGGAATTTTCTACTCCACATCCCTAAAACCCTTTCCACATAAGTGAGCCTCCAACTTGAAAATTGAAATACAGTTGTAAACCAAGACAACTAACTTTCACTATGGCCCCATATATGGGAATCTGAACTTCCCTCGTATCTACTCAAGAAACTTTCTACTCAATACTGTTTTTCTCCCCTTCTTTTTTTTTTTCGTCATGGCAGCAACGCTATCAGCTTTTGAGAAATTGCAATGGGAATGACATGGGTGAGGTGGAGTTGAGGAAGGCACACATGATTATAGCTTATTGATTGATGTTGGCAGGCCTAGCCTATCTCCTGCTGATTGCTGCAGCTTCAGGATAGAGACTTGAATTATAGATCATTATTTTTTGATATCAAAATCCGCGGTCTGTAGAGAATCCATTTTCCCCAAACACAGAATCCGCGGTCTGTAGAGAGTAGAGACCCGGGCTTTCAGTTTCTAAATTTGTTGTTATATAGGCTCAACAAATTTTAGGGAATCCATCCAGTTCTCCTGAGATCACCTGTGACTTATCAAGAGACACAAAAGACACAAGTCAACGGCTCAAAGCTCCATCCATGCCGGTGGCTGTGGGGGACGTCGCTGCGGCGGCGCCGGCGCCGGTGGCGGAGCGCGGCTGCCTCCTCCTGTTCTGCGTTGGCGCCGTGTGCGTCCTGAACACGTGGCTCTTCTCCGCCGGGGTCGCCGCCCTCGTCGTCGCCCGCGCCGCCTGCGGCGAGAGGTGCCCCGACGTCCTGCTCGTCGCGGCCATGTCGCTCGTCGTCGCCGCCCTCGCCATGGCGGTCGCCTGCTCCGTCGCCATGCTGCTGCTGAGCCACTACGTTCTCGACGCCGACGCCAGGGAGCAGATGGTACGTACGGCTAATGCAACAAGCTCTACTGCATCCGATTTAGTTTGCGAATTATTTGATAGGATTCGTTCGCGTTTTTCGATCCTCTCAACGCAAGCTGTGTTAATTCCGTTTGGTTTCATGCGTGCCAGGCGGCGGCGACTCAGGAAGCTCTGGCCGGTGGCAGCACAGTGCTGGCGCTGGGAAAGCTGGCTTCTGCGGCGTTCATCTGCGCTGGGCTCGTCGCCTTGTTCGTGAAGGTGTGCCCGCCTATGAAGAGATGGGAAAGAGACAGCTCTGTAGCGCTTGATGCTGGGGCACTGTGTATGAGCGCTCTGTTCTGCTTCGTTGTCATCCCCACTTTTGCAATCAGGATGTGGAGGCGCATTTGAGGATCAATTTATAATGTATTCATGGATCCTTCGCTCCAACATGTTATTTTGTAGTATCTGAGAAAGCTGAGTTTAATACTTTAATTACTGATTTCTGAATAAGCAGCACTTCTTTTTTAAATGAACCAGGCAGGCTGCCGATTATACTAGAAAGAATAGAAAGAAGGAATAACTCCTAGACTAGGCACACCAAGAAATAATAACACGTCGAAGAGGTTTGATCCGAGGACCTGAAAAGCTTCAACTTTGGATTGAATGCCCCACTTGCATGCAAAACTCTGGCACAATTTGAGGGAGCAACTACTCGGACAACATCCAACTATCAAGTAGGCTGTCCGTGCAAGGAAGGGGCGAAAGGTGTTAGGACCATGGCGACCAGCCTGGCCCGAGCTGCCCGGCTTCTAACTTTCACATTTTCCAGAAGTTCAAAAATCATCGACTTCCAAAGGCGTAGCCTACAAATGTTTCACAAATGCTGGGTGCCTTTTGAAAAGAACAAAAAGAAGTTAACCAATTACAGCACTTGAGTGATCATCCTTGATAGTTGGATTTGGGCTAATTCATACTGTTCGATTTTATGAAAAAATAAATTTCGAAATTCTTTCTCGAAGCCAATACTTTTTTTTAAAAAAAAAATCTTCCATGCATCGTACTATCGCCCACCCCCATCAAACAACACAAGGGAAAACGCCACCATCTGACCTTGACGAGAGGACCTATACTCTGAAGTACAACGAAAAATCACATCAACGCACCGCAAACATCCTCTGAACTAGCATCGACACCAAAACGATGCTTACAAGTCCGGAATTAAGACAATAAACCAGCTGAGCTATATTTGCTCCATTTGGTTAACGTGGTTCATAGCAAGTAAATGTTCAATTTTGATTTTATATGCGACATTATAAATTTTGTATCTTTCATCGAGCTGCAGCAATGAAACCGTACAGGAGACTAAAATCTTGCCAGTTAGATACCTAGATTCCGGGTTAAACTACTACCAAGTTAAGTAGTTAACTACAAGGTTATCTTGAAAGTTCAAAACACTCGATGTCGGAGCAGGCGATACTGGCGGACAGCTGACGCCACATGCCATCAAGGAATCAACTCTGGATGTAGTTAATGGGTTATAAGCAAGTGTTTTAGTACGGCACAATTGGCTCATTCCTGAAAACATGGCAAAGTATTATGTAGCCCCGTTTTCTCAAAATACAAAAAGGAAGACCGCTCCACACTACAGATGCATAAGCTAAAAAGAATCAAAACAGAAAATGAAGGTGGAGCATGACCTTCCTCCAGGTCAACTTTCATCTGCATTTTAGCCTAGCAGCCGCTTCATGCTTCATCCGATAGATCAACTATTCAACATGTCTATACAGAAAGTAGAAATTTATTCCAGGGGCAATGACACAAAAGGTCTCGCTACAGGAGGACAGCTCAATAGCTCCATAACCAGACTTGAACCCTGAATAGAAGAACGACTAGAGAAAACAGCGATGTTCTCACGGCAGCAACTATTACACTGAAACTGGTACTTGATAACCTTCTTAAAGACAACAAACCAACACTTAACGTCATGTAACACTTTCAGGAGATGGAAATGACGTAGCATCCACATAGTCTCAGTTTCATGTGGTTCACTCACATTTGACCAAACAGCAACACAAATATACTTGACATCAAACAGAAATACAGGTCGCAGTTATATGATCTGGACGAAGTTGAGATGACAACCACAATTGAACATGATGACTTGCTCCATTCGCACTTAACAGCCCAACAGATAAGAAAGCAACATACTAAACTGAAATGAAATTTTCTAGCAACATTATCTGGATCAATGGAACAAAGAGAAACCACAACCGATCACGATGACTGTAGTGGTAGCTTGGAAGACCAACAGAAGCAGATTCACGAGCCAAGACGATGGATTTGTCCTTTTTGAATGCCACTATTCAACAGCACGTCACACATCACTGATCCTTGCTAGCGAGTAGCGAAAACAATCTGCCACAATCTGCAAAGATACCAAACACAAAATCATAACCAACTGTCCAAAACCAAATATAAATTTGATCTGTTGTTATACTTTGGGACTAGTTCCATAGGATAGAAGACTGGATTTGACATACAGCTATGCCAGGAAGTAACATAATACATTTAAAAGAAAATTTGAAGCAAGGTGTAGATAATACTATATCAAAAAGGTTGATTAAATATTTAAAAGAAAATATATCTAGCCTAGTAGGCACTTCATGATGCATCAACTAGATTAACAATTTGACCAATCTATGGCACTAGAACAAAGGAGCAATAGTATTCCAGGGGGAATGATGTAGTTGCTCTGCTTCACATGTAATAGCACAGGAATTGCAGGAATGACAACAAGACCTGAGTACAGAATCCACAAATGGCCCACAGAAACAAGTGGTGATTTTTTATTTTATTTTATGACAGCATAACCCTGACATCATTTACCAAGTTTTTAGTAAAAGTGTGAAACATCTGAGCTCCACACATGTTATAATCTATTTAAAATGGTACACATTCTGAGGTGGAGTGAAGTTAAGACTTAGATCCTTGTATCACCAGTTGTTTGTAAAAAAATGTCTGATATTGCTACCTGACAAACCTTTTAATGACGAGATCAACGTTGAAGTCATACTAAAATTTCATGAAAGGGAAGCAACATAGACTACACATAATTACCAAGTAGCTGAGTCAGGCTTCAGGTAAACAGTAACTGAAATGTGCCTCACATATTAATGTGAAATACTAATTTTCAAAATTATAAGCAGGATAAATTTGACAAGACAAGAACAATTGACATATGGACTTGCATAATTTGTATGGCTCGAAGAAACCACCAGCAGCAGACTGACATCAGTTAACCCCCACTACCACTAGGCACTAGTGATAAAACCACCAATATCTTAAAAAAAGAAGATACCATACACAACTCATAACCAACTCCAAGTCAGCTTTCCACTTTGGTGAGCTATGTGCCAGTACTAATTACAAAAGTTACAAGACAGGGTTCTAGATATGAGCTTCACCTATGCCTGAGAATAACAGATTTTTTAAAAAGAAAGTCTGGAACATGTTAACAATGTACTAGTATAATACCAGATCAGCATTTTGCATGCATATATAGTTAGCAATTCGACCATTATGTAGTCATGGTCCGTAACAAGAAATATAGTACAAAATAGTATATTATGTTTCCACTATCATATATTAAACTTTCTCTAGCACAAATAAAATTGTCATTGGCAAGCTCCACATGTGAATACAATTGACACATTATTTACATTATGACTAACTATTCACAAACAAGAACCATCACATTAAGATAACATACAGAAGCTGCAAAGAAAATGAAGCATTAACGAAAATGTGCCTCACACATTAATCTGAAGTACTACTTTTCAGCATTATGATCAGGATGAATTCGACACGATAAGAACAATTGATCATACATACTTGCAAAGTCTATGTGTAAACTGCTCAATAGAGAATAAATGACTTGCTAGTAGCAGCACCGAAAGAAACTAACAGCAGCAGACTAAGCTCAGTTAGTTCCGACTAGGTACTAGTGATAAAATTGCGCAATGATCTGAAAAGATACCAAGTCATAACCAACTCCAAATCAGCATTCCACTTTGGTGAGCTATGTGCCAGTACTAATTGCAAAAGTTACAAGACCAAACTCTAGATGCCAGCTGTGACAGAATAACATAATTTTTAAAACACAGTCTGAAACAAGGTCAATATCAGATCAACATTTCTGTGTGCCATATTTAGCAATTTGACCAATGTATGGTCATGGTCCGCAACATGAAAAATATCATAAAATAGTATGTTATGATCCCAATGTCACATATTAAACTTTGTCTAGCGCAAACAAAATTGTCATTGGCAGGCTCCATATGTGAATCCAACAGACACATATTACTTACATTATGATAAACTGTTCACAAACAGAACCATCGCATTAAGAAAACCTACAGAAGCTGTAGAGAGACAAGCAAGGGCGATTACAATACCTGGAGCGTAGAAGCTCATGTAGGGTAGGACACTAAAGTAGACTCCAGGTTCTTCAACCTTCCTCACCCGCCCTGACTTGAGTTCTATGGTGAATAAGCCAGCATCTGAGCTTATGAAGATGACACCAACACCCTCTGCGGAACCAACCACAAGTAGGCTGTCGTGACTGGGATCGACAACAGGTATAATTGTATCCAGCTTGATGACCCTGAGCTGTACCCATTCTGCAGCTTCTCCTGAATTCACCTTCGTCGACCACAGATAAAGGCTGGAATTCTCAATGCAGGCAAACCCCAGTGAACAGTCGTCCATCACCATGAGAGTGAGTCCATACGCCATGTGCTCCGGTGGGTTAATCATGGATAAGCAATTGCTGCGCAAGTTGTACTTGACGATTGCATGACCGGTACGAAGTGTGAAGCAGATCTCGTCTCCAATAACAGCACCTCGCCTGGGAAGCACATAGGGTGTGTAGTGGAATCTTCCTCCTACAAGTGCCTCTCGCCTGTGCTGGGCGTAGGGTTCATAGCTTTCGTCAAGGCGTACTGGCGTGGTCCACACGCCCGTCTCCGATGAGTACGCGGTCGCCTTGACGAGCTCGTCGTGGTCGTCGGTGGCCATGAAGACGATGCCGAAGGGGCCGCCGTGGCAGTCGAGATGGTCGCAGCCGTCGGTGGCGCAGAACACCGCGGCGCTGTAGATGAGCCAATCGATGTCCGGCTCCGGCACGGTGTGCCGGTCGCCCGTGACGGGGTCCCAGACGAGGTCCCACGGCCGTGGCGGCAGTCGAGGGGGCGCGTGCGGCGGCCGTCGGATCCCGGGTGGGGGAAGTCGGGCATCGATGTGGTGGAGGCGAAGCGGGCGGCCGGGTCTCCTTCCATGACTTGGCGCTGGTGGAGGAGGCCGAGGAGGGGAGGGGCCCCGTGGAAGGCGCGGTAGCGGCGGCGGAAGCCGGCGTCGCAGAGGATGCGGAGCCAGGGCTTGCAGACGAGGGCCGCGCGGAAGAGGTGCTCCGGCTCGTCCGGCGGGAGGCGTAGGAGGATCTTGGCGATGGCGTCGTCGATCAGCGGCGGTGGGCTGCGTGGCGGCGCCATGGTGCGCTCGTGGACGGCGGAAGCGAGGGGTATGGAAAGGGAGGGGATTGGGGAAAAGTTGGAGCGAGAGGCACACGCGCAGTTTTCTACTCGGCTTCTCTCAGTCTCAGAACCACTGCCGTGACAGTTAAAAAACTACAAAAATTATACGCAACGGGAAGAACATACAAACACGGAGTCACGGAGAGCTCAGTTTTTAAGCTGTGTTTCAAGGTAGAATTTTCCTTCTTGAAATCAGCAAGTATGGACTAACTCGATTTCTGAACGCTTTCGGGATATTCCTTGCATGATGACATGATAAGCAAGAGACTGAATTGAGTGTAATTCTTGAATCATTTCTGCCATGAACCTGAGTCGATGGTGCCACAAGACAAATGTATTCCCCAATTAATTGTTTCCTAATAACCAGGAAACGGGATGTCCATGTCCTAATGTACTTTCATTGTTTTTGGGGTTACTTTTGCACCATCTCAGAGCAACTCCAAAAGATTAGGCAAATCAATATGAATAGGTATTTAGCGTTAAAACATCGATCCAACAGACTCTGGCTCGCTTCCTCGGTAGGCATTCCGTCTTTCTCGTTAGGCATGTTTGCCTATCCACCTACGCTCGGTGTCGGAGGAATCCCGCGCTTTCTTCCCCTTCGCGCGCGCGAAATCCCCTTCCCGAAAGCCGGCGACGCCTCCGCCCAGGCAACTACCCCTTTTGCACCATGTCAATCCATATCGTTTTGGGAGAGGTCCAACTCCTCCCTCTATTTGAGAGAGTTGAGGTGAATTGTTAGTTTATTTCAATAATTATTGGGAAAAGAAAAAATTGATGGAGCACTACCCCTTGGTTCCCTTTAACTGTGGTAAGTAAACCGTGCTCCCTTCAGAAAAAAAGATTCCCTAGTGACGGTTAAAAGGGGACGGAGGGAGTAGCTTTGCACCAGAAAAATAGGATATTGTTGTATATGCTCTAAATGGTCATTTAGTAGGGCTTATTAGCTGACTTCTCAATTAGACTTATCAGCTTGCTCTACGCCTCTACCTAACAGTGCCCTTAAAAATGGCTTCAACGCAAAAGACCGGAGAAGCTGTTGCGCTAACACGTATTTTATCGGCTTCTTCCCAACCCATCCCAATAGCACCGCGTCCTGCAGTGAGGAGGACCCGACGGAGATGGACTTAATGGATTTGGCTTCAAGGCCACCGACGTCGCAACTTGTGGCAGCGTGGATCTGACTCGCTGGAGTGGTGTCCGCAGCGGCGCCCCGAATGGGATTGGTGGGTCATCCTAGGGTTTTATTTTTTATTTTTATTAGGCAAACACAAAAACGCCTCCGTTAGTCCCCGATTAACAGAAGACCAGTTCAGAGGCGGATCAGATATCTGCCTATGAAAATCCAAAATAACTGCTTTTAAAAATATTTTTTTTACTAATGGCATGCCCTTAACATACGAGTGATGTGATACCCTTAGACATCGTAACAACTCACTTGCTCTTGCACTCGAGTACCACTATGTCGGACGATGGCGCCTTTACCTCACCGTGATGACTTTGACCAACCATTGCCAAAGTAAGGAGCTGAACCACTAAAGCATTGTCCCAACAATCGAGAAGGACGCACATGGCAAACGATGGACAAGGCACTCTCAAGATCGCTGCGTGCATGCCCCTACCTCCCCGACTGGCCAAGCTAGGCCTCATCAGAGCCCTACATGGAGAATAACCTCCATGCTTAGCAGAGAGATCATCTGTAAAGGGGGCCCTTCCTTGGTCTATAAAAGGGAAGGTGACCCCTCATAGAAGAACAAGTCGAACAAGCCAACACGCAAGCCATAGATCCATCAGGATCACGATCGTTTTTCACACTCCCATGTTGTAATATAATCCCCCCCCCCTCACAAGGGCACCGAGGCTCATTCAATAAAGATATCTCCCCCTGATTATTGATCTCTCCCTCCGATTGGACGTAGAGCACGCTCTTCGAACCAGTATTAACCTTGAGTCCCGAGTGCCAACCATTGCCGATGGTGACACATAACATACATCTTGCAGTATGCTGCTAGTGTTGGTCATTCTTGACACCGACTGGGACTAACAAGGGGGCTAAAGTGTGTAGTCCATTAGTCCCTAAGTGGGTGATTAAAGTGGGCTAAAATTGATCCCCTTGCCCTAAATAGCGCGCAGAAAGGCTGAACACCACATGTGCATAGGAGCAGTATAGTCTTCGTACAATTGCTTTAATGACTCTAGTGCCCCTTCAGTCCCTCCATCTAAACAGAGTAGGACTACGTTTAGCACATAGACTAAACTTTAGTTTAAGGACTAAATGGATCCAAACGGGCTCTCAATAAATGTATGTGTGTAGACTTACTAGTAATATGATATTGGATGAGGAAATCCTACTCTCTCTCACGGCAAGAAACAAATTCAAACTAAATTAAAAATAAATAAGGAGATGATACCTTTTTATATAAGTAATTTTGATCTCTCTGATATTTAAGGCATCATTAATTATACATCAAGCATGTACATTAATACCATGGTTCTTCATCCATACTTTTTTTTTATTCTAGTGGAACCTAAATTGCGGAGACTCTTTTGGGTGAGGTAGGGACAAGATCAGGCGAAGAGATACAATTGTCACCATGTGTTGGTGAATTCCTATAAAAAAGTTGAGGACAAAATCGGTAGTATAATGGTGGTGGGACACATACGCATGTTAGTACTTCAAAGTTGAGGACAGATCTGGAGAGAGTACATGACTATTTGAGAAAAATTAAGGACAAAAGTGAACTAGTTTGATGATATGATGTGACATGTTTCTTTTTCCGTGATTTATATGTGAACATAGTTGGATGTGATTAGACATGGGCACATGGTTTCTATTAATAGTTTGAGTGTGGACACATATACAGAGTATCCATAACTTTTAGAGGCTAACCATGTTAAGGAAGTGAACTAATGCAAGGAACATAACTTATTACTTTAATTCACAAGAGTGACATGTGGAGATTCACCTTATAGTTGTCAAGATCTTAATTCTATGCCGTGATATTTCAACTTTAGTATGTTAGTTTATCCGGATAATTCTGCGATTCTATTTAGTAGAGTCTACCATATTCTAATAGTGATGATGTTATGTCTTGGACGAGGAGGAGCCTGTTGTGGTGTGAGTTTTGTGTGCATGAGCTCGTTGGGTACTCGCTATTTTATACACTATCACGGTACGCTGGTGATGACACTAATCGTATGGAGTATGGTGTATGGACCGAGGTAAATGCAGTAGTAGGAAGCTTCCTCATCTTTTCAAAAAGGAAGCTTCCTCATCAATAAAAGCCAGCCATTCTCCTGTTGTTCTCTCCCACTCTCTTCTCAGAGCATTCGCCTCATCCCTCTCCCACTCCACCGCGAGAGCAGCCAAGCTTCGACATCCACCTCGGGCTCCCCCCTGCTTCGCTCCCATGCCCATGGCCATCGCCGACAGAGTGGTGCTCTCACCTCGCATCCGCGTCTCCATGGCCATCGCCGACGCCTTCTTGTGCCTGTCCTTCGCAACGCTGTGGCTTTTCTTCGTGGCGTTTGCCACCATGGTCTTCTGGGAGCGCACCTGCGGCGAGGAGTGCACCGAGTTCCATGTCTGGAAGTTGGCCGCCTTCCTCTTCGCCTGCTCCTTCGCATACAACGTCGTCCTCTACATGCTGCCAAAGATCCGCCCTGAGTCCGACACTGAGGAGCCAGAGAAGGTATGGAGCAAGCTTAGCGCCTTTTGGATCTAATAATTTCATTTGTGATCCGCCTCTGATTGGATAGATCTCGCGTGGATTAGAGAGAATCGTTGTTCATCCATGCGTTCATCTTAAACTTTCCCTTTGATTGTGCGCCAGGAGCTTCGTCCACGGACTGTTCTTGGTGACTCTGCCTTTCTTGGAATCCACGTTCTTCTGGTTTTCATAGGGCGCCTAATTGTTGGGGATATGCTTCTCAATGTTAGAATTGTGTCGAATATTGTGTACTAGTTGGTTACGTTTGGACTTGGAGTTGTATTAGCGGTAGGGTGTAGAGTACGTGTCGGACTCTTGTAGCCCGGGCTCCTCATAAATATGAGAGGAGGACCGTTGTTGTAACCATGATGACATAGCGACAGGCTCGCAGGGGGGAGGCGGCTCATTGCCGGGACCCCGGAGCGACCAGTGTTGCGTATTGGGGAGGAGCGCCCGTAGTCATGCGCCAGGGATGTAGGCTTCGGCTGAACCTCGTTAACAAATATCGTGCCTCCGGTGTCGTCTGTGATCATCATCTCGGTAGATCGGTAACTGCTTCCGCGCGCTTATTATCTAACAAGTGGTATCAAGAGCCATGGTTAGATTAGATCTAGAGATTGCATGGTGATCACCGTGGAGACGCGAGGATCATACTCGATGGGTACCGCGGAACTGCTCAATGCGGTGCAAGGTGGAGCATGGCGGCGATCGGCGATTCGATCGGTGGTGTCGGACACTCTGGGTAGGAGGCTCGGACCGTTCGACGGGCTGCGGTTGGCAAGGATCGGCCAGGCGTGGTGATCGGGCCAACACAGTGGCCGGTGAAGACGGCGCGAACAGGGCGGTGGCTTCGGCTCGAGATCAGACTGGCGGCCAGACGTAGGTGACAGCCAGAGAGATTGGAGCGTGGGAGCATCACGATAAGGGTGGTGCGACTGGTGTCGTACGGTGGTAGCATTGTGGCACGGTGAGCAGATTGTGTCAATGATGCAGGTGGCCATGGTGCGACATGTTCATGCACGGGTTGTGCGTGAGGCGTATATGTGTGATGGCAGGACCGGCGTGTGAATCGGCACGCTACGGTGGAGCTCACAATATTGCGCAGGTAGCAACGATGGCGGCGCCGGTGGTGAGAAGCGAGTGCACATGGGACAGAGATCAGTTGTGTGGCCGTGAGAGTTATGGACTCCTATGGTGCCTGATAACATGGAAAAGGAGATAGAACTACGTACGGCCAGGAGACACAAAACTGTTGGTCACACAGAAATCTTGAGAGCTCAAATATTCTATGTTTGTCAGGCTGAAGGGTGGAAGGACTCGTACTCCAGGTGGACTATCATGCATGCATATGTGAAGTGCATGTCCTATTTTGTTTTTCTTTGTTTTGTGTACAGCAAGGTGCAAAGAAAATAAGATATGGAAAGGGATAGGGACAAGTATGGGTCCATAATGGACTTGGGACTTTTTCCAATCGCTGGAGTGTGAAGCCTGGAGGAGAAGGAGCTCTGATCGGACACGACATGGTGGGCAGGTAAGGAGCAGGGCACGTGTGTGGCTCGGACAAGAAACCAGAGTCGACGTTGCAACACGCACGTAAAAGCAAGCGCACGGCCAGGGGAATAGAACCAGACAATCAAAGCAAAGCGAGTTGTTGTTTGGTCGAGGAGTTTCGGTGGTCAGCGGAAAAAACTTTTGGGTGCAGAAAGAAATCGGCGAGAGCTCTTCGGCTGGCAGTCTGGCAGGATCAGACAGCGAACGTGAGGAGCGGATCGATCCTTGTCGGGCCGGTCGACAAGGCGAGCGGATCGGGCGGTGTTACCGGCGGCAAAGGGTCGGTCAAACTGCGTGTCGACAGGATGCCGACGTCAACCAGATTTGAGGTGGTCAAGTTCGATGGTTCTGGCAACTTCGGTTTGTGGCAGATAAGGGTCCAAGACTTGTTGGCGCAGCATGGGAACTTGGTAGGTCTGTAGGAGAAGAAGCCAGAGAAGATGGATGATGACAACTGGAAGGAGAAACAGACGGTGGCGGCCGCAACCATACGGCTATGTCTGTCTGACCAGGTCATGCACCATATGATAGGACTGAAGACACCGAAGGAAATCTGGGACAAACTGGAGGGTCAATTCATGTCAAAGACTGTGACGACCAAGTTGTATCTGAAGCAGAAGTTATATGGGCTGAAGAAGCTTGAGGGCTCGAATCTCGCAGAGCACATCAATGTTTTCAGTCAGCTGGTCACGGATCTAGAACAACTAGGTGTCAAGGTTGATGATGAAGACAAGGCAATTATTCTTCTGTGTTCTTTGCCATCATCTTATGAGCATGTGGTCACGACTTTGACGTACGACAAGGAAAGCATCAAGACTGTGGATATTACTGCAGCGTTATTGGCTCGGGAACAAAGGAGACAAAACAGTGCAACGGAGAAACCACAAGGTGATGCATTGCTGGTCAAAGGTGATCGCAGCACGGAGAAGATGGAGAAGAGGAAGAAGAAAGTGCGGTGCTATGATTGCGGGGAGTTAGGACATGTGAGGAGGGACTGTCCAGAAAGGAAAAAGGGGACAATTGCTAGTATTGCAATTCAAAAGAGTGACTCGGATAGCGATGGTGATGTTCTCTCGGTATCAAATAGTGTGCAGTCAATTGAAGCATGAGTATTAGATTCGGCAAGCTCTTTTCATGCAACGCACAAGAAGGAGTGGTTCGCTTCGTACAAGTCTGGTGATTTTGGCTTAGCTTATCTGGGAGATGACACAGGTTACCGTGCTATTGGAGTAGGCGACATCAAGATCAAGACACAAGACGGAGATGAGCAAGTGCTTCAAGGTATTAGGCATGTGCCAGAGCTACGAAGGAATCTAATTTCGCTTGGAGCTCTACATGATGATGGGATGTTATTCCGGGCTGAGCCGGATGGGAAGACCATGAAGATCATGAAGGGTGATGAGACTGTGATGATAGGAGAGAGGATGACGTCACATCTCTACAAGCTGCAAGGGTGTACGATTGCAGGTGGAGTCATGGAAGATGGAGTTCCAAAGATAGCAGCGTCTTCTGAGGGCGGCGGGTCTGAGGTCAGGTCAGACTCGTCGGGTGGCTCGCTGTGAGCTACAAAGCGAACAACTCAAGTCCGGTGTACACGGAGGTTCGCACGTAACGGCTTCAAGATGGTGGAATATTCGCCAAGGTGGAGTTTGTTAGAATTGTGTCGAATATTGTGTACTAGTTGGTTACGTTTGGACTTGGAGTTGTATTAGCGGTAGGGTGTAGAGTACGTGTCGGACTCTTGTAACCCGGGCTCCTCATAAATATGAGAGGAGGACCGCTGTTGTAACCATGACGACATAGCGACAGGCTCGCAGGGGGGAGGCGGCTCATTGCCGGGACCCCGGAGCGACCGGTGTTGCGTATTGGGGAGGAGCGCCCGTAGTCATGCGCCGGGGATGTAGGCTTCGGCTAAACCTCATTAACAAATATCGTGCCTCCGGTGTCGTCTGTGATCATCATCTCGGTAGATCGGTAACTGCTTCCGCGCGCTTATTATCTAACACTCAAGGGATCTCCTGTGGAAAGAATTGGCTTTGCTATCCTAGATGGGGGAGCTCTGGTCTTTGAATTTTCTTACTGCTTCATTATCATTCCTACTTTGGCCCTGAGGACGAGGAAGATGAGCAGGATCAGGTATCCACTCCTTGCCCTTTCTTTCCCCTGTATTTATGTGCCTGACTATCTTGTGTAATTCGGAAGCGAAAATGTGTATATAACTAAATCTATATTGTCCAGCTTTTTATGCAACTACTGTCGTCAGTATTTTGTGCTTATTTTTTGCAGACATGGCCTTGACGAGAAGGGGCTGCCCAGAACGGGTTGAGAAGATGGGTAAGGAAGATGCAAACACTGACCCTTTGCTGAGTAGTACGGCCGATCCCTATGCAGCTAATAATCTTGGGAAGAGAAACTACTATACTGTCATTAATTACATATTTGCTGCTTCCTGATTCTGTTCATTTATGGACTTTATCTTTTCATTATGGATCTGCTTCTGGCAAAAAAAAATTTGCTCTGCCAAGAACTCTAGCTAGCAGTTTGAAGTTACAGATGCTTGTGGAATACTTACCTGGATATTTGCATTTAGGAGCTTAATTGTATACCATTTTTATCACTGTTATATCATAGCACTTAATATCCTAATGGAATGTTCTAGTCAAGCATTATTTGATTTATCTGTGGCAAATATCTTGCGTGTTTTCACTTTGTTAACTCTGGTGTTGCCGATGTTTCGAATTCATTCTTCTTTCAAGGGCTTAATATTTATGGTCTCCTTTGTTTGGTTGCCACAAAAAAAAAAGGGTTTGTTGGTCACAAAATGTTATTCTAGAAAGGTTCTTGTATGTGTGTTTTATAATTGTGAAGTTGTTTGTGTAGTTGTGGTAGCTCCACTATCAGGAAAATCTTGTTTTCAACTGTAGCTGTGAAAACCATGCATATGGCACCATCGACTTTCAGTTACGCTGTTTTTCCCTGAGTTCATCATTGATGAACGGTTGCACAATTAGTTTGTTGCTTATATAGTTTCAGATTTGATGATTCTAGTCCTTCAAAAAGCAAGTATTATCTTAATTAGTATCCTTTGGTGATGGTGGTTCTTCGTCTCCACATGGTTGTGTGCTGATTAGCCCATCAGCACCTTACCATAAAATGTTCTTCAGTCAAATGTCTTTTAGTGAGTAACTTTGCTAAAAAGTTGCAGTTTCAGGGCACCCAAAGCAAGCATACTAGATTAATCTTTTTTACGATGTTTTAGTTTGGAATCAGAGATACTGTAAGAAGTGAAATTGAAAAAATGGTTGATTAATGTCAATAAACATTTATACATCCTTAAGCATTTTTATGCAGCAAATCTGATGAAGTTTTTTTTTTCTTATTTATTTTTTCTTACAGATACAGCCTTGAAGATGAGAAAGAGCTGTGAAGCTAAGGAGCTACAAGTACTGAATCGTCTTGGAAGGAACAAATAATTTCGTTTACATATGTGCTGTGTGTTAAATCTCTTCATGTAGTCCTTATGGATCTGCTGCTAACCAGCACCAGCTGTCCAGTCCAGCTAGCATAACCCACCACCCCACCCCACCAACATGACTATATATGATATGTCTGCTGCTGGAACACGAATACAGAAGTGACGTTGAGGAGTATGACTTAATGTCCTTTGTTTACTGCTATACTATCAGTGTTATAATATTCTTGTAGGAGGTGATGCTTCTCTGGACGCAATATGCTATACTGGAAAGCTCTGATCTTGACTTTAATTTGTCATGTTGTTCGTGTTGTGTCATTTATAGTTTCATATATGTTAACTTGTACATTTGAATTCAATTAGACTCTTTGCAGTCGTCCTAGTGTTCGTTGATATATGCTATAAAACCATGGTCAGATGTTTTTTTTTATCGAATTGTATTGAGAAGAAGAATAAATAGTTTTTACAACACGGCCGAGGCCTCGCCACATCATATCACCATTGCTCGATTACATGCATAACACAACCAAATGAACTTGTCCTCCATGTTTTCCTGAACCTCGATTGCTTGGAATCAGTTCCATAGAAGCTCCAGCTCTCGGACGACTGATTCATTGAGTGTGCTGGTGATGTGGTGCGTCCATCGGTTGGCTTGGACTGCTTGTGCGATCGTGCGGTTCTTCTCGTGTCTTGACGGGACCAATTTTAAAAGGTTAGGCACCAGGTGCATCGGTGCTGCTCCATCTAGCCATGGGTCGATCCAGAATTTGATTTTCAGACCGTTTCCCATGATACCTTTGGATCAATGCACTGAAGAAAGCCTCAATAACTGAGTCTAGCCTCATCTCCCGTGCCGAACAGGCTCTGTCCTGATCGGTTTCTGCAGCCACAACCACCGTGACTGCAAGGCAACTCCGGCCAATTTCAGGTCGGGGACATCCACCCCACCGAGTGTTGTCGGACGGCAAATAATGGGCCATGCGACTGTACATTTGCCGCATGCCGATTGTTCACCCCTGTCCCACAGAAAATTCCGTTGTATCGCCTGGATCTCTTCCACGGCCCACACTGGTAAGTTGTTGGCCAAGATCATGGATAAACCATGGTCAGATGTGGCTGTGAAACAATATATATTGCTCCTATATATTTTTAAGCTTCATCTACGTTAATTTGAATAGCAGTCTGGTCCTTTTGGTTTAACCGTATCTGGCATTTGAGTGACAGCAATATGGTACGCAAGAAAACTTAATAGCAACATTTGAGAATATCTAGGATCTGCGAAGAAGCATTGACATTATTATATATAGCAGCTCCTCTTCCTAATTTACGTTCTCAGTTTTGTTATTAAAAGTCCAACAATATTGAAGTGGTGCTATTTCGAGGAGAAATAAACTTATATTTATGCATCGAAGAATTTCAAATCATGCAATAATATGTATGGCCAGAAGTTGAAATTTTGACTGTGCATTCGTGCATGATGTAAATAACCATACTGTGGATGCGATTTGACCTTTTTATTTTCAACTTCTAGACAAACTATTTCCATAACTAAGATTAGTGAGTATTGATCTTCACATTGTTATCGACAAAGATACGGTAAGTGGCTTAAGCATCACTTTGGTTGTTACCAAATTTTATTTTAACCTGAAATATTTCAGCTGAAAACCCACCGAACTCACTGGTAACCGGCTGAATCCATCATTAGTTGTGTGTATGGAATGATATTCAATATCTTCATATTGGGTGCTTAACGTTGATGATGCAATATTAAAGCACTACTGTTATATACTGCCGATCAAACCAAAACTTAGTATGTTTTTATTAGAAAATGATGATGAGAGAGGGCATTGAATTTGAAGATCGCAAGGAGCTACACCACCTGGCCCCGAATATTGCTAAAGTTAGTGGTCAAAAAGAACTTGTTAAAGTCAGTCTTGCTACTTTGTATAGCTTCTTGATTCTGATCCCTCAGCTATCAACTTCACTAAATTGTTGTGGGTATGCAATGAAATTCAATATTTTCGCTACTTCCTCTCACAGTTTGACGGTATAATGGTTCTTTAATTTCTTTGGATACAGAGGCATAGAAGAATAGGTTACATAAAGTTTCCTAGCACATGAAGTGCTGCTTCATGGGTATGCTATACATATGATGCTGGAATTCCTTGGCACAGTTTGATATGATGAAGCCACTGTGTGGTTTTTATTTACCCAATGGAAACAAAGTCACCCCATAGCATCCCATGGATGATATAGACATTCCTCTCTTGTCACATATATATACTAACCCTAGGCTGGTCTTTCCATCTCCCACCCCCACCCCAACACCGCCAACCCCCCACACATCACATGAGGTGTGTCTCTCACCCCGTCGCTCTCTCTCCATCCCTAGTGCGTCCCTCCGCCCTCGCATACAGTCATCTAGCGCCATCGCCGCTCGCCACGTCCCCTCCCCTACAGCACCGCCGCTGCTCCCTACCCTCTTGCCTCCAGGCTCCAGCAGTCCCATCGCCGCCGCATGCTCTCCTCCAATGCTCAGGCGCCGTTCACCCAACTCGGCCTCTCCTCCGGCGCCGCCACGACCCCTCTTTTCCGGTGCTGTCGCCGGCACCCCCCACAGCATCGCCCCCCTCCTTGCGCGACCAATGAGGACAGCCCCATCACGGGTCGAGCATTGACCGATCTTGATAAGCAGGGCACGCACGGCCCGGTAAAAGGTGGGCCCATGCTAGGCCTGGCCGGCCCGAAGGGATATCTATACTAGAATGTAATGAAATACTGAACGCATGCCTCTGGCATAAAAATAACGCATAGAACATTTCCCGGCAACGTCCTTTCTAGGTTAGAGTGTCATTTCTACTACAACATCATCTCATACCTATGGCCGCAAAAATGTCCACAAAAAGATTCCCATAGCAATATTATCATGACATTGGTGTGTATGATTTTTGAAGAGGACACCCTATTATTAACATTATTAAATCATCTATTATTGTGTTAAAACAATGCTCCATGTTTAATAAACGGTCACAACTACATGCAATGTTGATGCGAAAAATAATAGAAACATATGACTGAAATTATGAAGCAAAAAGAGAAAAGAAAAGGCAAAACGCCCCGAAATCCAGTGTGTCCCTTCTCCTATTTTTTTCCACACCTCCTCTCTGCTCTTCCACCCGCCTCCTCTCCAGCTTCCCAAGCAAAACCTCGGCAGCACGGCGTCACCACCACCGCCCTCCCCGAATCCTCGCCAGCCTATATATACCCCCATTGCCCCCCTTCCCTTCGCCTCTTTCAATAATCTCTCCTTCCCATCACTTGCCATCCCCGGATTCTCCTTTCTGACTGTCTCCACTCTCCACCAAAGTCCAGCAGCTTACCACTAGCCGGCCACCATCCTCCGCCTTCTCCCCAAAAAACCGGCCTTCCTAGCTTCCTAGCGCCTCTTAGCCATACTTTCTAGCCTCGTCTCTCCATGGGAAGCCAAGAAAGGCGGTGGTTCTTGGGCAGGCTAGCCAAGAAACCAAGAACTAGGGGAGTCTTCTATGGGAGGAGGTCCAAGACCAAGAGGAAGGGGTGCCCGGGATCATGGTTGCCGGAGCCAACTAGTCAGGAGGAGGTCCCTGCACTGCGGCCTCGCCTGATCGCTGCCATGGCTCAGGGCATTACACCCATCTAGAGGTGGCTGCA
Source organism: Digitaria exilis (assembly GCA_015342445.1). Taxonomy (NCBI): domain Eukaryota; kingdom Viridiplantae; phylum Streptophyta; class Magnoliopsida; order Poales; family Poaceae; genus Digitaria; species Digitaria exilis. The sequence continues at coordinate 206,997 of JACEFO010000353.1, forward strand.
GGACATCCGCTTTGGGTGGCTCGTCGTCTTCTACATCCCACAAACAGAGCATCGCGCTTCATTCGTGGTCTTCATCCCAGTATGTTCGGGGAGTCGAACTGGCTACAACGAATCCTGGTGCCACCATTCGGATTACAAAGATTTTGTACCAGCCACTGACGAAGGAGAAGAAGAAGCAGCGCTAAGCGATTTTGTACCAGCCGCTGACGATGAAGAAGGAGAATAAGAACCAGGCACAAGAAGAAGCAGCAGCTCGCGCTGCTGCTGCTTGGAAGCCACACATAAGTTCTTCAACCGTTTATTGGTGCTTCTTGGATGTCTTGTGCAATGCTCGCTAATTCGATGAACAGGAAGCAACCTGATTGACTTTCAATGTTTTGGCTTATAGTTTAAAGAATTGTTCTGGTTGGAAACTTGATTTTCTTGTTGTTGTTGCTGTTTGTGGTGTTCTTGTTAACGGAAGTGTAAAATACTCTATAAAAAATCATTTAATCTGGCAAACCATCAATCGATCCAGTTCTAGGCAAATATCCCTTACTAGCCATCTCGAATTTTACATGTGTATGTGATTTGTTGTAGTTTATATATGTCTGAATCATAAATTATGAAAGCAACAAAGGTTGTGTAAATTTAAGATGCCTAGTATGTAGTTTGTCATCTGTGACCAACTTGAACATTGGATTTTATCTTTGATGATTTCATGTAGAACTAAAATCTTTAAATTCAACTGTTGTTGTAATTCTCCACACCTTCTCACTTCCACCTTTAGATGTCTAGCCTAATGCCCACCTTCTCATTTCCACCTAGAACCACTCATCTACCATGCGCATGTATTGTATGGCATGGCAAGGGACGGGGTCTCTACTTATAGGGCAAAGGGGACCGTGGGGTCAAGACAAGTGTCCCCCTCTATAGAATTCCTAGATATCACAATATTTTCTATTTTTATTTAATTACTAATTCTAGAGTTCTCCATGGAAATAACTTGATCTTGTATAGTGGGCTACATTCTAGAAGTTTGCATTACTATTGTTTCAACAAGATCTAAGGAAACACGTACAAGGCCTCCAGGGCGAGCAGGTTATTAGAAATCCAGTTCTCGTCGGTCATCGGCTGGCGGAGAAGCTCGTAAGAAGCATGTGTCAGTATGAGGGTCACTAACCTAGTGGTGTCTTGCTGCAGGGCTTCGATGGTGGCATGGGAAGCAATGGCCCTTGCTTTTCAGGAAGGTGGTGGTGATTGATGGAGAGAAGGTGGTGGTGGGTGGTGGCGTGGAGGATGGTGACATGGAGGGTGGCGGCGGCGACATCGAAGATGAGGAGGGATGGTGGTGATTGGCAGTGAAGATCTAGCCAGACAGTTATATAGTATTAGGGTTATGCCAGATAGACAACTTGGCAGGAGCGAGGCAGCTGGGCCAGAGCGGATGGGTGCCAGCCAGTTATACAATGTTAGGGTTATTTGTGAAGTGGGTAAAAGTCCAAAATTCTTCAAAAAGACCTACTCTCAACACCAAACCAGATGAAGTCAAACGAAGATCAACCTGTTGGCAGTTTGGCGCCAATTTTTGACATATCAAGACCGACATCAAATGGAGAGAACATCCTGGCTCGAGGAAGAAATGTTGATTTAAAATTATCTGATGGTCTTTGGTGTTTAGCTGATTGGATTCCAACCAATTTGGACCAGATGAACCGATGGTTGAAGAGCTGATAGGGAGCACTGAAGATTTTGCTTGATTCAAAGGAAAAAAAATCAGTTCGATGGCATCGTTGCTAAAAAGGAAAGTAAATGTTCGGATATGCCGGATTGTATCAAGTTGGGTCTAACCCGATTTGGGTCATATGTTTAGGAAATTTTGTTTCTTTAGATTCAAATGTTGCACGTATAGATCTGTTAAGAGGCGTACATTCGCATCCTTAATAGCTTTCTGTACCCTCACGTGGATGATCCGATTAGTAATTTAGTATGCTTAACTGCTACATATATTGTAAAACTGATTAAGATTTGTCTAAAACCTACATGATAATGCTCACATCGTATATTCATAGTTGTTCATTAACTTTGCACACATGGCACTAACCCTAGCCGATCCGTTGGATATGATCAGCTGAATCAGCTGCCCTAGGCTGATTCTTGTCCTTTTGTGCATCGAATGATGATAACCGATACGGCCTGTGAGAGTGCATTTGGAAACCCAGCCTATAAGTTCTCGTATTTGATGTTTGCACTGTTTTCTTGTCAATTTACAGGTCAAATTGTCGGGCACGCTCGATGGGACACGTAAAGCTTCATAAAGTCTATGAGCAAGGAGGTTGATCCCAATCTAAATGAAGATAACGTGATCCAAGTTGACAAAAGCCAGCTAAAGGCGGACCAGAAGGCCATATTGGATTCAACTGTTGAAGCTTTCAAGAGTGAATGCCATCTGTGCCCGTTACTAAAGTCAGTATTTCACGTAGTGCAGATGTTTCCTTCTTTTATGGAGGCAAGTAGCTTAGTGTCAGTACTAAATTTTTGAGAAAATTTTTCTCTTCTGAAATAAAGCCTCCACAAGTTTTAGAGCCATTTATTCCTGTTAGCTCCATCCCTTTGCATTGTTTTTGCTTAGTGTAGTAGTCACTGTTTGATATAGATGCCACTGCTTTGCTTTGGAAACGGTTCTTTCCCTTATTTGTACACCCTAAGTTAAATATCCGATGACCAAAGTAAAGATGTGTCAGTTCTGTTCTATTTTTAAGAAACACTGATAAATAAGCCTTGAAGTCACATTTCAGTAATGTATTTAGTTTTATTTTAAATGGAAATTTACATTGTATTTATGACCATGTTACAGGTGTCGTTGAGATGATTTGTTCATCAAAACATAGGTTCCAATCTTTCTTCTTGCATATCTGTGGCCACCCAGGATGCAAATACAGAGAAGCAATGTTTAAAAATGAATTCAAACATGGTTTAATTATAAATAATGATGAACTTAACCATGAAGGTTATTTCCCAGTTCAGTATAAGTGTATAACATGATTAGGAGTTAGGGCGTCTATACATGTGGAAAAATGCCTTTTTTATCATATGGGTAGTTAAGGAGTATCTTAATAGACTTAACGGGTGGACCATCGGTGCACCTATTATGAAGCTAGCAAAAGGAGATTGGTGAGATTCTGCTCAGGATAGCTAGGCAATCAGGTTTCTAGGGAGCGTATCTATGCAACTTGTCGCCAGAACGTTGTTGTCTTCACCAGCGCCCCGTTCACCTCTGACTCCGACCTGTTTGTATGCACAACTCCATCGCCTTTCAGTTCACGGGACTGCACTGCAAACATCTTCCTATAGTAGTAGCATGGCTTTTCCTCCAGCTGGTGACGGTGCAACCAATGCCTCCGGCAGCGGTCCCACCCCTGAGTATAAATCGTTGATGCTCTGCTTAATGTTGTTATTATTTGTGTTCTTGTTTAAATCTGTGTCAAACCTGAACAAGTGCACATGGCTTGTATCACTGGCAATTGTCATGAAACTTTTCCTAAATATTGCTTTAAATCTTGGAATTAAAATGTGGCTGAAAACACATAATTATCTAACAATGATCAGTTCTCTTGCATGAACTAGCACTTCTATGTCACATAACAGGAATAGGAGGAGGGCAATGCCTAGATGTACAGCATGCACAGTATATACTGCTCTTAAAGTGCCACCATGTTAATTCACATATGTATCTAATTCAAGTTTATTTTCATCACCCACCAAAAAATAAAAGCTAGGAGTCGGTAAACGTAATGCGGAGTAACTATAAAGATATGTCAAATAACTTGGAACCAAACTCTTCGTAATTAATTTGGGTAGATTATAGTTCCATTTTGAATAAACTGAAGCATTGATTCTTGAATCCTGAATTGGTATGGTAGTACATGTGTGCACCGCAACCTTTGCTAGTGCATAATTATCCTGATTTTCAACTAATTTTGAAAATTAAAGAAAAATGAAACACTTACGCCATGACTCAACTCACAACTGGAATTTTTTTTTTCAATTGAGAAAACACGGAATAAATAGGAAAGATTTCGGATTTGAGTTGGAGTTAGACCTTTATCGACAAAATAAAAAGCACAAAACTATTTCCATGCCTTTTTGAACTGAGCTCAAATACCAGTCGAGCCGCCATCAAACTCTTCTTGCTTCAAAAGTGCTCGACAACTTCAAAAGAAGAAGAAAGAAATGTGATTGCTTGTGATTAAGGGAGCATCACTCCATCGGAATGCAAAACTAGCTTGTTAACAATCACCATCTAATTCGGAATGCTCCGCAAATAACACCTGCACCTACTCCATTGTTTAGGTGATCTTTGTCAACCAAAACAAAAGCGACCTAATTATATATCTATCTTGCATAGTTTCAGTCTATTTTCGCAACCACTGAAAGGAAAAGTCTAATTTCTTGCCCCTAAAACAATTACAAAGATAGCATTGCTCTTGTGTGACTTTTTAAAAGTATCAATGTAATACTAACATGCAAATTAACCATTTAGCTAGTTATTTTATTGTGCTAAGAGTAACATGCATATAACCGTTATGAATTTTCTTGAATGCACATCTGATAATTAATGCGAAGGGGAATGATAATTAGTGGTGAGAGTTTGAGGACAAATTCATTCGGGAGTTTGCTTTATTCCCATTTGTTTTATTTTTGGGAGAGAATTAAAGCGATACTTTGCCAGAGAATTCATATTCTTTGTTTGCAATAAGGAGTTACAAGTAGCAAATTGTATTAATTGTATAAGGTATGATATGATGAACGTTGTAGATACACCCAACACCCAACTTTCACATAATAAAGTATAATTTGCAACCAATTCCCACTCACCCCCCCCCCCGTCTAAAGAGATTGGTGGTCGGCACTCACATTTTCCATCCCACTAAAACAAATATTCCACACCACAGAAAACCTTCATTATCTAAACATATCTCCAAATCCCTTTGATCAATTACATCCAACCAAATTTGTGGTGATCGACGAGGGGACATGAAACGTGGGCAAGGGTGGCATTGGGTGGATTGTCCGTGCTTGGCGCGCTTATCAGATGGGCTTTATATAAGTATATACAGGATAGGATATATACTAAGAACGCAAAAACAAAAAAGGTATAAATAACCTGCTATAATTTATTTTTGAGATCCCGATCCGGCACCCATCAAACTGTACACACATGGATCCGTGAGTTGGACACCAGTGACAGCCTGACAGCAGGGTGATTACACTGAAGTCCACAAGTTAGACATATAGTGACTGCCTGACTGGCATTTTCATTAATTCAACACCACTCATTGCCAGTGACACGACACTAGCAAGCAACAAAAACATCAGTGGCAAAAGCAGAGGGTTCACCATCCACTGGCGGTGAGGTGGAACGTTATTGACGGTGACAACAAAGGAACCCGTGGTAATAATCAACCTACTAAGTCATCACTGACCTAATCCAAAGCCATCACCACACATGTGTCATCACCAGTGACATTTATTAATGAAACTGGGGTTAAAAAAATTATAATATACTACCCTCCGCCTTAAATATATATCAATTAGGACAAGCTAGCTAGTTAAAAAAGATAAACTACTCTACTTATTCTAAACATCATATATTCAAGAACGGAGAGAGTATTATAGTAAGAAAAGGACGAGTGTCATAATATTTATTTCTTAACTTGTTTCAGCATATCTCATTTAATTTCCGTATTTTTTTACTAGCAAATTTGGAGACGTAGCATTTTTTTTATGACAAAGGTTGTAGTAATTAATAAAATGTAGAGAAAATAATGTTTTTCACCCTCCAACTATTACAAAAGTTTTATTTTAAACCCATAACCGCAATGACAGACATTAAAGATCTTCTAACTATCCAAACCAGACAGATTTGGCACTTTGGGTGATTTTTTATTTTATAGAAATAGGAAATGTTATTTAGACTTAAAAATTATAGCTTAGTCATTTTAAATGAGAAGAATATGAAATGAATGCTACATGTTCGCACACTATTTAATGTTATTTGGGTATTATCTATTTATATTGCTAGCATTTTATTATTTCTTTAAAAATACTTACAAAAAAATAAACAGTATGAATATAACTTCAAATGGTCACCAACATATTGGTCACATCTTTAGAAAAAAAAATGGCATTGGATCCATAATATTCTAATTTACAGTAAATAAGTTATGAACTTTTAGTACAAAATTAATGTTTATATTTTTTGAAAAATAGAAAGACACCTGTTTTTTAGGCAGTTCACGAGAGCTTTGTTAAGGCAAAACAGAATTATTACAATCCTCGTTTGCTGCGGCCCTTATACAGTCCGGGAACACATCAAACCAGGAGCACACAGGAGCCTCCATGGACGGCATGAGCATAAGTGTGCCGCCATATTAGCATCCCTTCGCACCCACACAACTCAAAAAGAAATAAAGGTTGCACTCAACTCTCGGATCTCTTGCCAGAGCCCAGCTACAACACTGCGTCTTCCATCTTCAGACTGGAGGAGACCTGCGAGCAGCTGGTTATCTACCTCCAGCACAATCTTCTCACATCCTTGATCCGCTGTCACAGCAACACCATCTCGCGCCGCCAAGGCTTCCGCAGTCAAAACCATCGCCCAGCTGCCGCTTTAATCACACCTGAGTGGTTTCGAAGCACCAATCCGGATGCACCTTCATTTGTCATCGTAGAGAAAGATGCATCCGTATTTACCTTGATCCATCCGGGCTCCGGCCCCACCTATCCTTCCACCGGTGCTACACGATGGTCCTGTTCCTGGACCCTCAAGCACACCCGCTCCTCAATCATGCCCGCGATATGGCGTGCAGCAGCAACCGGCTCCCAGTTAGCTCGACCATGCCTCCTAGCATTTCGGCCGTTCCATAGAGCCCAGCAGCCGCAAACAATAATAGAAAGACACCTTCAAAACACCTAAAGAGCCAATTTTGCACGGTTTCGATAGTTTGATGGTCCTTGGTTTTCAGTTTTGTGGTTAAAGGTTGAAAATTATACTTTTGTAATAGCAGAGGGTGAAAAATAGACTTTTACCTAGCAACTTGATTGTTATGAGGTACAGAGACACCTTCGGAGACGGCATCAAGCTATTTGTCCGTGCATCAGAATAGACATGATTAGTTAGGAACATTAAAAAAAATTGCAAGAAGCTATAGTTTCTTGGATTGATCTCCTCAGTCCCAAAGGCCCAAAGGCCATGGGCCTTGATCTGCGTCCTGATCGGGGGCGCCCAACCCAATATGGTTGGTGGGCCCCTGTCGCCAGCGCTATAAAGAGAGTGGTGGGGGCTACGGCTCTACTCACGAGGTTGAACTGAGTACTCTCCCCACCGACACTCAAACCCTAGACCGATCGAGAGGGTTAGCGCTCCTACGGCGGGAAGCTCCACCACGACGTCCACCGCCGTCCCTGGCCAAAGCCGGTGGCGACCGGAGGGCCGGCGAGATCTCCTACAAAAGGCTACTGCATCTACACCGAACGTCGCTGCCCGTGAGCAGATCTTCCCCAACGAACCTGCTATGGCATCTACAGAGCCATCCAACTCCTCTACTCGTGATGGTATGGATCTTGAACACTCTCCCTTCTCCATTCTTGGATCTAGGACACATTGACACATACACACTCATAGACACATACACACTCACAGATCAAGTATTTCCCGTCTAGATCCACACACTAGCATCACCCAGAACTAACATAGTTTTCTTCTGATATCCCAATCAAGCAGCACTCATTGTCCTGCTGCACGTATTTCACGTTTCTTATCACAATCAAGTTTAAGGGTGGTCCTTAAAACTTCTGTACTATGCTATCTAAGAACAAGCTCTAGCTCTATAAATAGCGCCACATGGCAGCTACTACCAATTACCAAACTTCTTGCCATACATAAACAACCATGTCGTCCTCCCAGCAGGAAGAGGTGAGCACGAAGGACCTGCACCAAGGTTACGTGGAGATATGGCACCACAGCCTCTTCCACATCAAATCATCGGCGCTCCTATGCGCGGTTGGGCTGGGCATCCCCAGCGCGATCCACCGTCTTGGTGGTGCAGCGACAACCTCAGACATCGCAACCGAGACCGGCGTCCACCATTCGAAGCTCTCCTATCTCCGGCGGCTCATGCGCATGCTTAGGTTCTGCGGCATCTTCACCGCCGATGAGCCTAGCGAGGGTGAGGATGAGACCATCTACAGGCTAACTCCTGTGTCCCAGATCCTCGTTGACCAGGGCACGGCTCCGTCCACTCCATATGACATGTCGCCATTGCTCCGTGTCATCGTGCGCCCCAGCACGGCGGTCTCCACGTTCTTCAGCCTGGAGAGGTGGTTTAGGGATGCCGGCGACAAGACGCTCTTTGAGGTGGCCCATGGCGTGCACCCTTGGACCTTGACCAAGCACGACGCCTCCTACAACAAAGCCGTGAACGACTCCATGGTCATGGACAGCAGCCTCTTCATGGACATCATGCTCAAAGAGGTTGGTGGCACGGATATCTTCCGCGGGCTCACGTCGCTGGTCGACCTCGGCGGGGGCCTTGGCGTAGCTGCCATGGCCATCGCTAGGGCCTTTCCACACATCAAGTGCACTGTGCTAGACCTCGAACAAGTGATCAGCCAGGCACCTTCTTCTGATGGCACGGTGGAGTTCATCGTTGGTGACATGTTTGAGTATATTCCACCTGCAGATGCTGTTTTCCTAAAGGTAGGTAGCTGTCTATGTCAGCAAGCTTCAATGATATTAGTGGTCTTCACATACATATGATAAACTACTCTCCGTGTTTTCCCTATGTATGGGCATACTAATTTGGATGTTGTCTATGTGTTTCAGTTAATTTTCGATTGTTGGGATGACGACGACAGTGTTAAGATACTCCGACAGTGCAAGAGAGAAATTCCAGCAACAGATGCCGGTGGAAAAGTGATAATTGTGAACTGTGTGCTCGGATATGGGCCTCAAGACGATGTTTACATGGAGACACAAGTATTGTTTGATGTGTACATGATGCGGTATGGTGGGGCTCAGCGAGAAGAGCACGAATGGAAAAGGATTTTTTTTAGAAGCTGGACATATTTGGTTTTCAGTCCATCATTGAGGTCTTTCCATGAAGAAAAATTAAGCATCTAAATAACTAAGTTAGTTAATAACGATGAAAACAATAGTGAATTGTGTGCTAGTAGATTGGTGGAGACTTCATCATTTGTTATTGCTTCAAGTATGGAAGGAGGTATATGTAACATGGCAATACATATATCGAAAGTAAATAAGCAGATAAGTAATTATATATATGGAAAAATTATAAGTAGTCTTAGTCCAGCTCCAGTTATGCATAGTAGCAATTGTATCTGAAAATTATCATGTTATATTCATTATAGCTTACCAATTGGGAGCCTTTACATGTGGTCGTTGTACCGTCTGAATAAAATTGGGACCCTGCCACTAAGTATTTATTCTTTCTTTTTGTGCCTGTATTTTCTAGTTGCTCCATTGCTGTGGCAATCTTTTCAGGTCTATAAAGATTATTATCTATCTATTTATAATTTTATACTAATAATACATTTTGAATTAGAGAAAAGTGACCAAGTTGCAAGGGTTAATGGAGATCAAAAGTTCAAAATTTTGGTATAATTAAGGTTTCCCACTATGTGCAACTGATCTGTACAGAAAAATTTATCCACCATACCCTTTGTTATTAGTTCATACTCCTTATGCTCTAATAATACAACATATATTTTTATTTATTTGGGGATTTTTCTTCAAAGGCTACACTCTTGGCCATTGTCGATAATATAATGTAAAGGTATCTTAAAACATGAATCTAAGCCAAGTGATAAAATATTCAGAGAAATCTATGATGAAGGCAGGATGTGGTGTTTCTCTGGCGCAAAACACCTCAAAGTTATGTTGGTGGCTCTTTTTGTCAGGTAATCATTTTTTCCTCTTGCCTTGGGTGGGTAGTGTACTCGTCCAAGGTATTGCGTGAACAACTTGTGCATGTAAAAGCTTTATTCTCTTCTTATTAAAAAACCGAATTTACCTATATAAATTTATTTATTAGGTATGGTTACAACTTTACATATTGTTAGAAAGAAAAATATAATAATTTAAATTTAATTTACTTTAAGAACATAAACCAGGTGTTATAGTTTTGAACTGAGGGAATATCTATCGGCTTCCAGTGAGATAAACACTCCGTTGTGTGATGCAGATCCTTCCAAAATTGTTATTTTATATAATTAGTGAGAAACCATTTATTTAAATATACACGCTATCAACCCTATCCTAGTATTCACTAAGAAATGTGGAGGGGCTTGATCCTGGGCCAGCTGGATCTATATACCTCACATGTCCCCGGTCCCCCAACTAGTTTACCGCGAGAAGCCCCTTGGTGAGCACTTGCTTTGAATGCAGGGAGAAGAGCATATATATGTTTCACACTCCATCTATTAAAATATATGTATTTTGTAGACCAACTATAAACCCATTAACATTCTCAAGGATTTCCAACTGGTCAAAAATATCACAACGAAGAGAATCCACGACAATTTTAGTGATGTGCAAAAGTACCATTGGTGCGCTAGTGGATTAATAAAACTTCCTTCATAAAAAACCATTGCTGTGCTAGTGGATTGTTAACAGGGTCTAAATCCTGCTGATGTACACCTTTTTTTTGTGTGTGGTGTACACCTATCTGAATTTGTAAAGTTTTAGGAGACAAGTTATGTCTGCATCCTTAATCGGTCTCCAAGCTTAAAGTAATATTTTTTTTCATCCAAAAGGCTTAATACGATCATTACTGGAGATCAGGGCTATAGTACAAGCCAATAACCCCAATTTAGTACCAGTTTTGCAACTGGTACAACGTTTTCAGTACTAAATGTGCAATCATTTATTACTGGTTAGAACAGTCGGTACTAAATGGGACTTTTAGTACAAGTTAGTGTGTACTAAATGGTTTTGCGTAAAGTAAAAGAAAAAATATTGAATCCACCAGGAGCCTCACACACACGCGCAAGTGACACAACATCATATGTCACGAGGCCCACACACACAACTTTTGATGGAATGCATTCGATGTACTCTACAAAGAGGCACTTCTTTCTAATGCAAACAAACAAGGTTCTATTACTTAAATAATTATTTTCCTAACTTTTTTCCTTTGGGTTGGAGTTTTCACTGGCGGTAGTGTGGATGATTAGCATGGCTTGACATTATGTTTCAATAATAACTTCTCAAAGGATTAGACCGTTTGCATTTTATATGGAATCTTCAGTAGTCTCATCCATTTTTGCATCCTTGAATAATGGCAGCTCAAACGTGAAGCAACTTGCTGGTATAAATTTCAGATTGGCCATGAACAAACAGGAATCAGTCTTCCATTTGGAACAATTATGTATTTGATGGTACATTGTAGAATATAATTAAAATCTGAGCCTTTTTACTTGGGGAGATGACAGAATTTAAGAATTCTAACACGTTTAGTATTTGCTGTTTTATGAGAAAATTAAGTTGTTGAGTTTGTGAGCTCAAATTATAAGAATGTTGAATCCAAATCTCTTTTGAAAGTTTCTCTATTGTTTGATACCTTATCTAGGATTATGCAAATTTCAACCTCTGTTGAAATCTCCATTCACGTAGCCACAATAAATCTTTGGCGCTTGAAATCTATCATGAGCTTTCTACTTTAACCACTTAATTATATGTCAATTATAGTCTTGGGGTGCCATCAAACCTATGGTTCCATGCAAATATTCTTATTAGTGCTAGTGTCCTTTGCTCATTGAAGGAGATTGGATAATAAGCTTTGCACTTTAATTAGATATAGATATGGTAAATGATTACTGAATATACCCCTATCTAGTTATAATCACTAACTAGCTTGTCCCATCCGAAATGAGATATTTATTATATCCCACCTAGTATGAGATGATGATCTCTTAACTTATTATCAAAAGATAGTTTGTTTCGAAGTGTCCTTCCGATTTATGGGTGGTGAAAATATTTCAGGGTTTCTTTTGGCAACTATCTATGACAGTGGTGTTACTTCAGTTAAATTCATTTGCGCAGCAGGATGATATACTGTCTATGTATGTAGAACTTGTCTTGTAGTAGTTCTCGGCTCATGCTATCAACTATCATGAAAGTTATCAGTTGTAGTCATGAAACTTTACATATAACACCATCTACTTCGTCCAATTTTCAAGTCTCATTCAAATTTCCTATTTAAAACAGTAGCTTAGTTTTTTTAAAAAATATTTCCCTACTACTACGACAATTCTAATGCTGGCAACTTTATATCGTTTCTCTATCCCTCTCTAAGCTCTGGAAGTCTGGAACGTTATACTTAGCAGGAAAATTAAATGATAATGTAAATTATGAAACGAAGATTAGTCCGGCCGGTCTCAAACAACAGAGAGCCTGTGTAGCATGCAATGGCCAACATAATGTCATAGAAGTATCTGCCAGTGACAATTGAAGTATCTATAAGACTATAACACATGTATGAGGAACACTGAGTTTCTTTTCATTCAACCATAGCAGTCTAACTTGCGGAAATGTTAACATTAGTCACAAACAAAAAACAATGTTCTACATTGAAAATTAAATGAACATACTCCTTTAGCACTAATCGCGATGCGGAGGTTAGGACAATGCATACGCAGTTTACAAATTTTTCAATGGTAGTGGTCTCTCCAATTTTAGGACTTACCGGTCCAATCTCCATGGGTTGTGTATATAAAAATATCATGAATAATAGAGGATCCGAGCATCCATGAGTAAACCTGTCAAGTGGGGCTAGCGAATCTGATCCAAATCATGTGCACATCGCTGGTCACAGTCTGACCACATATTTCACCATGGCCCCAATCGACAGCTGTTGCTCCGCTCTGTTCCATTCCTTGTCGCCCCCCCCCCCTCGATTAGACCCCACGGTCCACAGCATAAGTCAGCTAGATTTACACCAGGGTTGGAGACATGGAGGTGGTTGAGCAGGTGGTCCTCACGTCTAAGTAAATAGGTGCTAAGGACTTAGGACAAAACTTACAAGATGTTGCTTAAGCACGAGTTAATCAGAAAGCCCTCCTATTTTAGATGTGTATCATATAATTCCTACAATTGTGGAGTACAAACTCATTTATACTCACCCTTCTCTGTTCCCCTCCTAGCCCCTCTCCAGACCCAGAGACCACATGAAGTTCGCTGAAGACGGTGACTTCGACCTAATAATTCATTCTAAGCTCACTACCGGATTTTACCTATTTTTCGGGTGCCCTAGCACTCGGCAAAGCTAGAAACACACTTGGCAAAGTCTTTGCCAAGAGCAGCCCTTAGCAAACCTCACTCGGCAATGATTTTAACAGCAAACAACTATTTGTCCAGTGTTTTTTGTCAGGCACTTGGCAAAGCTTTCGCGGAGTCCTAAAACAACTCTTGGCAAAAGAAAAAAAAATAACATAGACTATGATCATGTCTTTGCCGAGTGCAGTGAGCCAGTGACAGCGTTACACTCGGCAAAGATCTATATTTTGCTGAATGTCATTGGAGAAACACTAGGCAAAGGTGTATATTTTGAGCATCAAAGTAAAAACAATCGGTCATATAGATACCGACAACACACACATGCAAATAAGCTTTAGTATCACCACTAGTATCATTCATAACCACAAAATGACAACTGCGACGAATGCAACCACCACAAGTAATCTAGAAATGCAAATGCAAGCAAAATGATAAAATCACCAAGATGGCCACTATGACAAATCTAGGTCATGAGACCCATCACTCGATGTTGTCAATAGATTCTACAAAAAGGAGAAGAGATTGCATGTATGTGAGACAAGATTTAAGGTAGGAACATACAAACTAAAGCATTCATACTCACATGAGAGTAGTTGTAGGCATCAGTGACAGAGATTGACCCATCCTCTTGCCAAGACTTTGCATCCACTAAAGCATCTGTTCCTTCCTCTGCCGCTCGACGTCGTCCATCCTTCGCCATTCTACCTCCATCCTCTCCTCCATTTCTATAATTAGCGAATTTCTGGTAGCGGCTGGTGTATCCACGATTATTAGTTGCATGTGGAGATGGAGTCCCGTTCCAACGAGGATCTCCACCTCTTCAACCTAGGTCAATTTGTAATATTTTAACGTTAATTTTGGCATATAATTGTCACGTGTATGAATAAATTGTGGCATTTAGTTTTGTGAAAACCGGTTATATACGCCATCGGAGCAACCATAACCTGTCAGGTGGGGCTAGAAAATCTTTTCCAAATCACGCGTGCACGCCAGCAGGTCACGGCCTGTCCGCATTGAACCATGGCCCCACCACAGTCTCTGCTCTGCTGTCTGCTCTATTCCATCTCCTTGTCGGGCCGCATTCCACTCCACAGTCCACAGCAAGTCACCCACCCACCACTCCGTCTCCGAGGAGGAACTGAAAGAAGAGAAGCCTTGACGACCTAGGGTTTCCCTTTCCCCCACACCCACAGCCCATGGCCGCCGCCGCCGCCGCCACGGTCCCCTCGCCGCCGCCGCCGCCGCCGCCGCTGCCACAGTCGCCCGCGTCGCAGAGAGCAGCAGCGGTGGCGCTGGTGCAGAGCCGCCGTGAGCTGGCCGCCACCGCGGTCACCGTCGTGATCTACCTGATCCTGGCGATGGCGTGGCTGCTCTTCGTCAGGCGCGTCGGCCACGACGTCTGCGGCGATGGCTGCCCCGTGTTCGCCGCAACGGACGCTGTCCTGATCGGCACCACGGTCTCCCTCGTCGTCCTCGGCGTCGTCGCGGCCGCGTGCACCATCTTCCTCGCTTGCTGTATGAATGCAGACAAGGTACGGAGAAAACCGATACGTTCACTTTGGATCCGATTCGACTTGTGCACACAGCGAGTTTATAGCGAGTGTTGTCTGTGGATCTCGGCAGTGTTGCTGCATTCGCTCAGTTTCAGTTCCTGATCATGTGTCTTCGATCCCCTCTTTTTTTGAAAGCTCGCCTTGATTAAACTGATTACGGCTTTGGTTGTGTATCAGGCCCCTGATCCGAACGTTGTTGCAGCAGCAGATCAGTCAGTGCTGCGTGTTCTCATCCTTGGGATGCTCGCCTTTTTGGGTATCATCTTGCTCACGCTTGCAGGCTTTCTGCTGGAATCATCCTCGCCCGGCAAGGGATCTATCACAGAGACAAGTGCTTCTATTATCATTGATGCTGCGGTCGTAAGCCTTGTGTTGCTGAATTGCTTCGTTCTCCTCCCCGCTATGACACTATTCGCGTGGAACAGGATGTTGGTTATATGGCAGCGCCTTTGAGGTATATTCATCCGTTAATCTTCTTGCATTGTGCCCTTTTGTTCCATTTTGATAGGAATGCTGATCAAACATATATATAGTCGTCTGTTTCGCAGTTGAGACTAGAACTGTACTTATACATTTAGGCTTAATTACCTTCATCTTTGTGACTAGGACAATGATGCAGCTAGTGTACGTGGTTATAATAAGACTATAAACTGCTAGTAGAAAATGTCCGAAGATATGTCTTCATCCTCTAGAATCCGGAGTTTCTATTTTTTTTTTGTTGAGTATATTTCCACCATTTAGGAATATATGCTTAAGTTTTGTTGAGAGCTACGCTTTTAGACAAGCTTAGGGTCCAATTTTGTTAAGTGAAATAATGCATCTTTTCGTTAGCTTGCACCGTATTCTGGTCATTGCATTTTAAATCCATGCTCCATATTTGTACCTTGTAATACCTACATTAAGTGAACTAATAGAAACACATTCAAATCGGTTATTATTGGAAGAAAAATAGTGGTGGTGTTGCAGTTGAGCTCTTACCATTTAGAACTTTTGATATGCTGCTTTATCGGATATGATTGTTTATGTTCGGTGCTGGCCATTGTTGAAACTGCTTCTGATTTTATGAGCCTGGGGAGACTATGACCAATTTGACATAATATTTAAGAACCACTGACTAGTGGGTTGGTGGTAAATATAGCTTGATACCATCAAGCTCTACTGAAGCCAGCGCCAAGTTCCGTTGCAAATTCCATGCTCGATCTAGTGCAATTCCTTCCTATTTTTCGATAAGCCTGGTTTAAAATGAAGTCTATAGTAACCGATCATTACTGTACTCTAAACTTGGTTTTTACATAGTTGATGCTCATTTGTTCAGCACCGTACAACGGTTTTACTTACCTTTGTGCTTGAATCAGCATCCACTAAATATTATGCTTAATTTGAGATTTCTTCTTGATTTGTTGTGCATGTGTATTTAAAGATCTGCTTATCTTCATGGGAATGTATGTGATATATTCTTGCTCATCTTATTATGGTGATAGTGCTAGTAACCTTTTCATCAAAGAAGTCTATAACTCTATATAGTGATCCCATGTAGCCTTGGGTACTATGCATTCGAATCATCACCTGTGAGTGCAACGGAAAAAGCTTATGCAAAAGGAGGATGATGATGTGAACTCTATAATTCAGAATAGCTATCGATCTGTTGCTCAGTCCAGTTGCAGGACCTAGTTTTTAGATTGTTTAAACAGAGCAAACCCACAAATTATATTGTTTGATTAGTATCGATAACGTCATCTACACATTTATCTTTTTGTGTAGCTTATCTTACTAACTTCTTTTTCTCTAAGTGACAGGCAAAAAGGATAGAAGAGAATAAAGTGATGTGTGAAGGTGGGCAAGGAGCTCAAAGTATCAAATTAATCTGTGCTGATGAAAATAGCAGATCCAAGGAAAAAGTTTCAAGGAAAAATATATTATTATTACATATTCATGAAGCTAAGAGTCAAATTTATTTACCAACTTTATTCTGTCAGCATAGATTTGTGTTGTTATCCCCTATATGCTCTGAGTTGAGACAAAATGAAAGGATGTCTATGTAACGATGTTGCTGAACTGTGTAACCTGGCAAATTGAATGGGATTTCGATATGGCTTAATGAGCTTTCGACCACTATACTATGGCATCCTACTTTTTCTTAGATAAAAGAAAGGGTTCTGGCTTCATTACCTTAATCAAAGGGAATCAGACAAAAAATAGCACACACCCGCTACATGCATCACAAAAAAAAGTTTAGACAATTAACCATAACCAATCCTTAAATTAAAAAGTCATCCATGTAATGCAAACTGAAAAGCCGATGCCTCCATAGTGCGGCACACCTGAATCATCATGTCCATATCTCCTCACTGTGTTGTGACTATGCCCTTAGTCTGAGCCAGTATGTTCCCGTGAAAAGAACCTGCATAAAAGTTTTTGGTTGGCATTTGGCAATGTGTTGTAACTGTGCCCTTAGTTTAGGCCAGTATGTTCCCTTGAAAAGAACCTGCATAAAAGTTTTTTGATGGCATTTGGCAAAACAACTTCATTTCTTGTGATCCATAATGCCCAACATAGAGCTGCTACCCCTATCAATAAGAATAGGTTCAACTTTTGGTCCCTTGGTTTAACCATTGGTGGAATAAATCTTACATGTTCAATGTTGGTGTAATTTCAAATACTATATGTACAGCACAGCACAAGATCTAGCATATGCAAACTTAAAGAAAAATATCTTGGATAGTCTATGCCGAACAACAAAAGCTACAAATCTTGCAACCTTTCCAATTTCACCTAGCCAGATTATACTTTTTTTAAGTACCACATGAAAGTTTTAATCTCAATGGTAATTTAGTACGTCGGATTTCCTGTATAACTATAATCCCACTGTTAATAACATGCATGTACATCCTGACATAACACTGGTGGAAATGTTATGATCTTGCCAGCAGAAAATCCTAGTTACACTGAGCTTTTGCCCTATTCATTGCCATTGGATGTTTTTCAGTGTTTCTGTTTTCTCTGATATTATACGCCTTTAAAAATATTGTTTGACTCTATGCAATATGCCCGTTAGATCTTGTTCAAGTTGATTGTCCAGTCATGCTAAGATATTTGGAAAGTCAGCAGAGAACCTCAGCAACTGCAATAATCCCGATTGTCACCGGCTAACCGCAAACCCCTTCCTTTGTTCATTACAACTCGCTGACCACCCTCCCCTTTCTGCCGCTGCCAAGCCAAATGACTTCGAGAAGCTTCAAGACCCTAGTATTTCCCTCTGCTACCATGAAGGCTACCAGAGCCAGAATAGGGCAGGCCTACCTCACTGTCGGGTTCACCACACTTCTCCACCCACCATCCTACCCTTGCTCGGCTGCTCCTACGCGCCACCGTGTGTGACGTGCGTTTCGGAGCCAACACCGGAGTTGGTCCCAGTCAAGCGTGAGAAATGGAGCTTCCCTGTGCAGAATTCATGCCTTGATTCTGTCGGACTATTGTATTTGGGACGAATAAAGGATATGGCAGTAAAACAGGCTCAACCATTTACTAGTTGCTACTTGCATGTGGTGGTTATATGCGGGTAATCCATTGTGGTAGAAGTAACTTTTTGAACATAGAATTTTGGCAGACTGTTTCATTGTACAGAGACTTCTCCCTCCTGCTCTTATTCTCTCAACAATTATTGCTTATTACAATGATAGAAAATAGTTATAACCTTGTTCACACTTCCATAATTTGTTTCTTGTAAAAAGAAATGTTGTGTGGTTAGTGATAAAATCTGATATGTATTACATTTTCATGTTGTTAGATGTAAGTTCTAATTAAAATTATTTGGAGAAGCACTATGAACAGTCATTTAGATATTAACATTTTGTTTTATATTGGGTGCTTGTATTGATGACGAAGTACTAATTTATGCTGCTGATCTTAACAAAACTTAGTCTGCTTCATTAACAGGGCAAAGATAAAAATGGGCGGCATTGAAGATAATGAGGAGAGCTACAACACCTGACCCTGAATATTGCTGAAATTTGTATATGTTCAATTCAACTGGTTAAAGTCAGTGTTATTGCATTCCACATATGCTACTACTACTATTCTATAATGCCTTTTATCTACGAGCGTGGCTTTGTTGTTGTGTGCCTAGGAGGGTATTTGATATATCCGGCCCTGTACTACTTCTTGCAGACTTAAGGTATGCTGTATATATGGGACTAGAATGCATATATTGAGATGGAGGTGGTGACATTGTGTAGCATTGCCATTGTGTGCTTCTTACGTAATCAAAGGCCATTTTGTTCAAGGAAAAAAACCAGAGGATCTTTCATATGTATTTCTTCTATGAATGTGGACTTTTGCCAATTGGCGTAGTTCTGCAACATAGCAGTAGTTATATTGTTGGCTCGTGTGGAATCTTCATTTTCTATATACGTTGTGTTTGATTAGGGTGAGCTTGGATGTGCACTAAGGCCGGTTGTGCATCTCTATCGCGAAGAACAGCTTCACCACCATCGGTGCACAGACTAAACCAGGGCTCATCGATGATCGGCATACACTCGGTATCACCGGCTGTAGGGCTAATTAAGGTGCACGGCCTTCCTCTCCTCCACCATCTGTGGTGTCACGTGTAGGCCGGAGGGCCATGTACGCCCCGCGTGTGATGATACTTGGAGTGCTATACTTCTGGATCTGTTGCTTTGCTAACTAATACGTGATGGGAAGTGAGCTTGGATTTTGGAGCTTATGGAACCAGCTTGGATTTTGGTGCTAGTTTGGTAGAGAAAAGAGCAATGGACAAGCTTTGGATTTTCCTAGGCCAACTGGTATGCGCCGCTGGTTGCTCTTGCTCTGCCGAGGGCTCATGCATGGTATTCATGAGAGGAACTGGAGGCGCAAGCGAAGTGGTCGTTATTGTGCACACCAGCGGTGGCGCAACGGAGGACCATGGGCATATGAGGATAAGGACGGGCATAATCGACTTCTCACATGAGCTGGAAACTGAAAAAAAAATAATGGCCAGTGTCAAATTAAAGGGATGAAAATTAAACACCCAAACTAAATAATCTGCATCCCCAGTGTCAAATTATAAAAGACGTATGAATTGGGTATGAAATTCTAAAAGGCGTGTGAATTAATACTCAAATATTGAAATGTCTCTTGAAAAACTAAGCATTAGCGAATCTTGTTTCATTCATAAAGTTAGATTTCCTTCAATGACGTAACACTCCTGTAAACCGTGAATCCGGGAATGGAATGGCCTAAATACAATGTAGCTATTGTGGATCTTTTCGCAAAAAAAATACAGCTATCGTGAACAAGTTCATTGTTATCACTTCATTCATATAAGTTATAACTATTTTCCATACTATATTATTTAAGAGAATCGAGTATGCCTCTAAGCTGTGTGCAAACGATTGTGTGGTTTTATCAGAAAACTGATCCGGACTCCAACCCTTTTGTCCGTACACTTCGCCTTAAATCCGCCCTCGTGTTCGTCGCCAATAATCCCATTCCCTTTCACACGACTCCACCACTCCACCGCCCCAAACACTCCGTCTCCCACTTCGAGAAGAAGCTTCCAGAATCCCTGGGCTCCGTTCCCCGGCGCTCCCATGTCCTCCGCCTCCGCCACAGCGACGGCCGCGCCCGCGCAGGCACAGCCGTCGCAGTGGCGCCCCGGCCTCGCCGCGCCGAAGGCGGTAGGCTTGCTGTGCCTGGCCAGCCTCTGGGTCGGATTCGCCGCTGCGGGCGCCGCCGCCGTGGCGCTCGTCGCCGCCTGCGACTACGACGAGGCCTGCCCGGTGCTCCGCGTGCTGGGCGCGGCCACCACCAGGGCCTTGATCTTCGCCGCGGCGCTGGCTCTCATCGCCCCGCTGCTGGTCGTGCGCGCCGCCTTCTGCGACGGGCGTTTCAGGTTGGTGCTCGTCGTCAACCTCGTCATGTACCGGCAGGTATGTCGTCGCGCCGCTACAGCGAATGCAAGCTTTAATTAATTTCCTTCGAGAATTCCTAGTCTGAGCGGATTATTGTTCTAGATGGATTCCTCTGGAAATGGAATAATGGATAAGTATATGAGTTCTAGGCTTCTAGCAAGTAGCAACCTTATTTTGAGAGAGGAGAGAGATGTTGTTCCTGCTCGCACGCGGTGTTTTTTCTGCTCCCACGCAATTCCTTACCTTTCCAGTTCCATTTTCTGCGGCTGAACTCCTGATTGGTTGCGAAATTGTGGTCCTCAAAGAGTTTCCACGTAGTAATTAGTATATAACTTGATTTTTTTCATTGGAAGCTTAGAAGTTACAGAAACCAGATCTATTCCATCTTGTTATAATTCTGGTTTCTGGAACTAAGGTTGCAACCATAGACTTGTCTATGTAGTATGCCTTTTTATCCTTTTGGATTCTGACAATCTGACTCCCATATCAGACGTTTGAGAGTACTCCTTGCATGCTTGCATTTCGTCCTACCTGAAAGGCCTTGTGAAACCAACGTGAAGTTCACTTTGTAGTTTGTAGGAAACACTCATCATCAGGGGTCTTACAATCTGCATTAAACAGAATAGGAATAACTGTTCTGATACCTGAAAGGTGTGTTGCCCAGCCATACATCACACTAAAATGCAAAACCATGTTTATTCTACACTGATCACTTCCCTTTTAATATAAGTTTCGTACTAGCATTATTCCCCTAAAAGTGAGAATCAGCACCAACTTATTTTTGTCATTCATTTATGCGCCCCTTCAGCGGTGAATGTAGTGGTGACTGGTGAGCCAGTCATTGTTTTCTTTGTATACTTAACCAACATGCTGCCAGATGCTCAGATCAACATCGTGGGAAGAATTAATACCCTGACTTTCTTCAGAACCGTACAAAATACTTTCTTACAGCAGTCACACTTGTAGGTTCATTTATCTCTTTCAAGTTATGTGTCCAAGCTTCTCTTCTAGGTAGTGTCTGTACTTTGTGCATCCATCCGCCCACAAAGTCCCTTTTTTGTCTGAATAAGTTGTCCAAGTTCTCAATTTCATTGACGAGAGATACCCTCACTTCTTCACATCCACCATAATGTTTTTTTCCCCGAGCGATAAGATTGCTTGGTCTTCGTAATAATAGCCTGACAATTAAAATTTTCAGTTGCACAAGTCCCTGGATTTCTGTTTGAAGCCATCACTCATTAATCATTTCATCAGACTTGGGATCAGATAACTTAGCTTGTTAAAGACTGGAGGGTTTGAGGATCTAATTTGTTTTTTCTTGACTATAATCTAAACTGAAGGATTATGCTAAATGGACAAGCTATTATAATATGTAATCTATGTGCTTGTATTCACTGAAAATTTTTATGGTCCTCACCAGGCTCCACAAGTGCCAGCAGGGAGTATGCTGCGTGAAGCTGTTGTGCGGGCGTTTCTCGCAGTTTTTGTTTTCGTCCTGCTCGGCGTCATTGGTTGCATAGTGCTGGTTGGGCTGTCACCTGCAAAAGGATCCCGTACAGGTTGGATCGGTGCGATGCTTGTTGTTGTGGGGGAAGTGGGCTCCATGGCTATTTGTTGCTTTATCATCGTCCCCCTTTTGGCACTGAAGATTTGGAGGATAAAGCTGCTTCCTGTAGAGATTTCTGGCAGCAATGTTTGAGGTTTTCATCCTTTACTTTGCCTCTACTTGTGTTTTTGTAACATATAATATTTTCCTACTGCAAGCTTGCTGTTTAACTTATGATCATTGATGTTCGCTCGGAAATGAATTGACCGTGATCCTTGTAAACTGAGCAGTTATTACAGCGTAGCTGTTTGCTACAGGCTGAAAACTGTTAGCCAGTACCACTGTTTAAAAATTAGCTGTCATAGAGAATATCTCCATTTAACCTTAATGGGAGGTCCAAAGTTTTAAGTTGGTTGTATTTCCTGTTGCCGCTGTATTTCCTTTTTTATATATTGTATATCAACTTAATTGTTGGTTTTTTTGTTATAAAAAACATGGCAGTACAGCAGGCCCGACTTCAGCACATGTCTAGTTGCCTACTTGTCAGCGATGGTGCTATGCCATCTCATATCATTGCATTTTAATAGAAATGGTTATCAAAACATATTTTGTTAATAGTGGAAGATTATCTCATCATTCACATATTTTAACCCTTTCTTCCCTCATGGCAACTTACTAGAAGTATAAAGCAGAACTTGGGAAATTACTTGATAAATTTGACAATAGTTTCATAACATTGTTTCTGGTAAAAAGATGCATTTGGTTTATGCTTAGCTCTGGCATTATATGTCCATGGTCTTATCAAGTTCCTATAAATTATTAGAGAAGCTGTGTGTGCACCTTTCAGAAGTTGAGTTTTGGACTTTTAAGCTGTATGTATAACTAACGTGGCACACAAGCACAATCTGATTCATATTTGCCAAATATGTTTCATATTGGGTGCTTAACGTTGATTCCATATTAAAGCACTATTATATGCTGCCGATCTAACCAAAACTTAGTATATTTTTATTATCAGAAAATGATGATAAGAGAGGGCATCAAATTTGAAGATCGGAAGGAGCTACATACACCACCTGGCCCTGAAAGTTGCTAACGTTAGTGGCCAAACAGAACTGGTTAAAGTAGGTCTTACTGCTTTGTATAGCTTCTTGATTCTGATCCCTCAGCTATCAACTGCACTACATTTTTGTGGGTATGGAATGATATTCAATACTTTCGTTACTTCCTCTCACAGTTTGACGTTATACTGGTTCTTTAATTTTCCTTGGAGAAAGAGGCATAGAAGAATAGGTTACGTAAGTTTCCTAGCACAGAAATGCTCCTTCATGGGTACGCTGTACGTATGATGCTGGAATTCATTCCTCGGCATGGTTTGATATGATGAAGCCACTGTGTGGCTTTTATTTACCGAATGGAAACAAAGCCAGCCCATATTCTTCCATGGATGATATAGACATTCCTCTCCTGTCACCTCTATATATTGTTTGGCTTGCTACTGGCTTATTTGATATAGTTGGTTCTGCCTTCTGCAGCAGATTAGTTGTTATCTTTGCCATTGCTGGTTTACATTGCATCTTTTTATTCTGTGTTGACCCAGCCTGCTGAACTTTGACTGATTATACATTTCTCCCGTTATCCTTAGATAATTCTCAATGTCCAACTGATTATTAATAAGACTGTTGTGAAGGAGGATATAGCAGGCCTCACAAATTTGATGCTTCCTAATTGCTTTGTTTTTCCGATGTCATGCATTATTGACTCCAAGTATGAAATGTTCGTTCAAGCGAGGAGCGTGGCCCTCCATGCACCGGCTGATACGTAATTGCTGGGCGCCTCACAAATTTGATGCTTCCTAATTGCTTTGTTTTTCCTATGTCATGCATTATCCACCAAAATAATAATTAGAAGATCAAGGTAATTAACAAAAGTGACTAGTGTTAGTTTAGGTCTTTTATCGTATCTCTTAGGTGATTAGCTTAGAGTTTAGTGAGGTTTGCATGTCTCCTTTGGATCGGTGTTTGCGTGCAACAATAGTTGTAAATCCAGGGATCGTAAGTCTTGTGAGACCCTCCAACTTTCTAAAACCTCAGTGAAAATTCTTGTGCTAGGAATTTGCATTCTCTACCCTTTAACTTCCACATTTCATAATGCACTACATTCCGCAATTATCATTTCTAAATTACCTTGTGTAGTTAGTAAGATTGGACCTTGGATGCAAAACCTTTGTGTAGTAGAGATAACCACATATAGAGAAAAAAACATAGTACGTATTTAGATAGAAATTGGGATTTGTTTGTGTATGTGCATTCAAGCCTTAGATTTTAAACACCTAACTCAACCCCCTTAGGGTGTCACCATCCCTTTAAAATACATAGTGATTAGTATATACTTTGATATACAGTATGTCTAGAACGAGCGACTCCTAGTCCTTCAATCACTAAACACCCTTTCCTAATGTTCCTTCTCTTCATTGTTTGTACCGTTTTCTTTTTTTCATAACTTTTCCGCCTTTTCATAAATATTCCACTTTATATTGAGCATCTCACTCCAACGGACTCCATTTTCCACACTCCAAACCCCAACAGCTATATGCAACCCTCCCTCTACGTGTGGAGCACATACTTGCAAAGCCAGTTTGGCTAGCGAGGAGGCCAATTAATTTGGAGAGCCGATAGCTTGGCGAGTTAGATAAGTAGTTTGTAGAGGAGCTATTTTTGTATTGAGCCTCACTTGGAGATGCTCTAGTTATCCCCCCCACCCCCCCACACCACACGCACACACACACAACCCAACCCAACCCAACCCACCCACTCAAAATGGAAAAAAAAATTCAAGTGGCGGGGGAACTCTCCCTCAGTTTGCCCTTTAAAAAAGCAATATATCTGAATATACCAAAAACCACATTATTTTCTGCTTTCAATAATTGATTATCACTCCCTAGATGCCACAATCTTGGTTGATTACCATCCTATGCGCTTTGAGCTTGTCCTAACTATAATTGTCAGGTGTTGTCTAGATACATTGATGAAAATAGGCTAGACGGAGCACACATCCCTTCTGATTGATCATTTAGCAGTAGCACACTTTATTTTTTGCTGGAGTTCAGAAAACAACAATTAAGGTCATTTGATTAATTAGATAGTTTCTAGGTAAATAAAAGTAGTTTCTTTGTTAGAATCCGAGAAAAAGTACCTGAGATCATCTTGTATATTCAGTTTGTTAAGAATATTTTTGGTACGTTATAAGATCCATGCAAATTAAATCAAAGTAGTTTAAACCTCTGTTTTTGTTGCAAAATAAGAATCAGGTAGCTCGAGCAAGTACTGGAGTCTAACAGTAACAGCAACTTCAGCTATAAAAATTTCTAGAGCTAGAGATTGCTGAAAGAATTCTTAAATGTTTTATAATAAAGAAAAAACTGACAAAAATGTCTGAGTATAAAATTAGAGTACTATGTACACTATTATGTCTGAGTGTAAACTAAGAAAATTAAAAAGACGAAAACGTGTCATACTGAAATCTGCAAGCGGGCTATTCTTACGGTCTTACCATTACGCCGGTGTTTCCATATATAATTCACTTGGCATCTGTTGACGACCAAAAGTGGCTTAAAGCCGATCAGGCTGGGACAGCCGGTCTAGACTGCCTGTACACGTGGTTAGACCGGCTGGCCCTGTAGCCGATCTGGCAATGTGCTAGGCGGTCTAACCGCCTGTCCCCGAGTCCGAGTAGAATCAGGTTTTTCCCGTTTTTAGATCTGTACAAGGACTTCCTTGTGGGGCAAGACCTCCCCACCCTATAAATATAAAGGGTCGTAGCCGATTGAAGACCTCTACCCAATCGAACAAATCATTATCTTACTTTTTATCTCCAAACCCTAGCTTTCCCAACCCCTTTGCTTTCCTTCTTCGTCTCCGCGACGTTTTAGGACGTTCTAAGTGGCCTTGCCGACCTTAGAACAACCCTAGGTTCGCAGCCTCCGACGGAGTCCCTCCCGAGGTTGTGATCGTAGGTTTTCGCAGCGCCTCTGCAACAGACGGTCTGACCGGCCCCTACAGGCGGTCTGACCGGCTGCGCCCAGGAGCTCCGGCGAGGAGAATTCGACGACCGCGCGATCTAGCGCTTTTCGTGTGTTGACCAAAAGTGCGTCAATATATTTTGGCGACTCCACTGGGGACAGAAATCTGGTTTTTGAAGATCGATCTACTATCCCTAGCACTATGGGATTCGACGTTGGAGAAGACAACATAGTGACGGCCTCGCTTGAAGATCTTTCTTCCGAAGATCATGAGAGGTTCATGGCACTCCAGAAGCACATCGAGGCGGAGTTCTTGAAGACGTTTCGGAAAGGTCGTGAAGAACGATCGGCGAAGAGTGTTCGAGACTTCGTAATGCCTTCTTTCAAGATGAGTAAGGGGCAAATTGAGGTAATTGACAATGCAAGCACTTCTACACCTCAACCCCCTGCATCTACTCCTATGGCTTCAACTTTTTCGGATCGTGATGCATTAGTTTTACGATTATTGGGACGAATGGAAAAGTTGTAGGGTAAATCTATAGATACTCATGAATTACCTGAGCGTAATATTTTCTATGGTATGCCACCGAATTACTTTGCTGGATAGACCTCGCCACCACCCAATATGTCCAGACCGAACACGGTCAATGCAATTGTGTCGGCAGCGGTTGGGTCTGCAACCGGTCAGACCGCCAGCGCAGCTGGTCAGACCGCGACAGGCGCTCAGACCGTGGCTACAGGCGGTCAGACCGCTTGTTCTGGTGGTCAGGCAAATTTGACCAATGCTATGGTGTTCGTGCTGGAGCAACCTTTGTTGTTGTCTACTGTGCCAAACTCGGTCTCTGCTGGCCGTGCTGGTCCAGTAGCTACAGCAGGCGCTACTTATTCCACGACTATGCATACTGCAAATTCGGGTGGTATTCCCGATGATATTTTTAATGTACATAGAGATATGCAGAATAGGCAATCACCTCACTTGAATCATATGAATTCTATGCAATCTTCGGCCCAACAAGACCCCCAATGGGCCGAATTTACTAGATTCAGGGATGAATTGTCTGATGTGATGAGAAACAAGCTAGGTGTTGATTTTGGTAACACTAGAGTATATCAAAAACCTTATCATTCTAGCTTTGATACTGTTTCTTTTCCCAATGGGTGACGCTTGCCTGATTTTGTTAAGTTTAGTGGAGATGATGAGTGTACCACTTGGGAACATATTAGTCAGTATGTAGCTCAACTAGGGGAGGTTGGAAACTATGAAGCATATAGAGTACGTTTGTTCTCATTGTCGCTTACTGGTACTGCTTTTGCTTGGTTTTCTTCATTAGCCCCTGGTTCTATTATGAGTTGGAATCAACTAGAGCGTAAATTTCATGATCATTTTTATAGTGGCAATCATGAGATGGAATTGGCAGATCTAGCATCGGTTAGACAGGGTCGGGATAAAACTGTCTCTCAATTTATGAGAAGGTTTAAATGCATTAAAAACCGTTGCTTTAATTTGTCTATTTCTGAGGTTGATCTTGCTGGCTTATGCTTTAGAGGTTTAAAATCCTCTATTAGAGAAAAAATTGACAATTGTGATTATTATTCGGTCGCACAAGTGCATATTAGAGCTGAAGTAGCTGAAGACCGAATGAATAAAGAAAAAGAGAGTTTTAAGACACGTCGGTCTAATGTTCATATAGTTGATTATGAATCCGATGATTCGACCGACGATGATAATGATGTTTATTTAGCAGAGTTTGTATGGTCTGCTAATAAGAAAACTATGTCATGCTCATCTCTTAAGCCGATTCATAAGAATCGGGAAGAAGACATAAAATTTACTTTCGATGTATCCAAATGTGATCGTATATTTGATGAATTGCATAAATTTGGTTACATCAAGATTTCTCATGTTATACCACCTACGGAAGAATTGAGGAAGCGTGCTTATTGTAAGTTTCATAATTCTTTTTCGCATGCTACTAATGATTGTAATGTCTTCCGTCGGCAGGTTCAATCGGCTATTAATGAGAGCCGTTTGAAGTTTCATGAGATGCAAGTTGATAAGACTCCTTTTCCGGTCAACACCATGGAGTTGCAGCAGCCCAAGGTCTCGGTTCGGCCGCATCAAGCCAAATCTACTAAAGGGAAGAACGTGGTGATTGGAGAGGAAAGACCGTCTTCAAAAGAGTCGGTTAGAGAAGTGACTTTTGAGAAGACGGCTGATGGCAAAGAGTCGTTCAAGGTTACTGTGAGATCTTCTGGACAAGGGGGGCAAGGATCGGTCACTATTCCTGGACCGCGGGCGCCCGGGGCTGGTCTGCTACAGGCGGTCAGACCGCCTGTCCCCATGGACGCCCGAAGATGCTGATTCTGAAGCGACCGGAAGTTGGTACTTGGAAGATGAACGTGGCAAAGGAGCAGGGTGTACAGAAGCCCAAAGTCACGTTTGATATGCTTTATGACAAGTACACCAAACAAAAGGACGTTCCAAGCGATCGGCCGTTAAAAAAAGAATGAGATCACCGATTCAGAATGAGAGGGTTCCTTCGCCTCCTCATATGAAGTTGGATCCAGTGTGGGATGACAATGGAGTGATGTGAGTGCCATATCATTCAAATGTGCAGCCTTCGTTTCATCCTGGCTGGGAAGGTCCAAGAAGACGTGTGCAGGACAGGATTATTTATCCCAGGAGAGACCGATTGGCTTTCCGTCAATCTGGTCAAGAGCGGGCACAGGCGGTCAGACCGCCTGTAACAGGCGGTCAAACCGCCCATCAAGGTCAGCCGCCAAGACTTCCTCCGAGGCAGGTTTATTGACCTAAGAGGAAGGAGGAGGTGCAGAGCATGGATGTGGACTCAGAGAGGACTACTGAGTTCGACATTATTCAAGTTGGGACCATGGATGTTCCCATTGAGAAAAGTCTGGCTATGAAGCCGACTTCCAGTGAGAAGATGGTGGAAGATCAGGGGACTAGTGCTAGCAAGGCTCAGCAGCACGTTCTTCCAAGGTGGTGTCCTGAAGGGTTGACTCGCACGCAGAAGAGGAAGCTTCAGAGACTCCGTTTTTGGGAGAGACGAGAGCAAGAGTTGGAGAAGCAGAGAGATGAAGTATTCAACCAAGTCAAGCCCATGATTCCACAGAAGAAAGAGTGGAAGCCGAAGGAAGACCCATAGGCGGTCAAACCGGATGTACAGGCGGTCCAGACCGTCTGTCACTCAGGACCGGCGGCCCAGGCGGTCAGACCGGGTGACGCAGAAGCGCCCGGTGTTTCTTCTTCCAGTTCTTCGGCTCGTGATGGCAAGTCAACATCGGTTCCCACTGCTGAGGACGATGAAGAGCTTGTTGATTACAGTTCTTCTCCGGAGCGCATGAATGTTGATGTGAATGTGGTTCATATGTCCATGAATGGGGACATGCTTTCGGAGGAGGAGGTTGCTCATCTTGATTTTGGTCCCAAGGAAGCTATATTTCAGAAGCCTAAAGCTGAAGACAATCACTTGAAGGCTTTATATCTGAAGGGACATATCAATGGGAAGCCAATCTCCCGGATGTTGGTCGATGGAGGGGCTATTGTGAACTTGATGCCCTATTCTTTATACAAGAAGCTTGGTGGTTCAGATTCGGAGTTGATCAAGACCAACATGACCGTTAGCAGCATTGGAGGAGGAGAACCTATTGGTGCCAAGGGGGTGATTTCTATGGAGCTTACTATTGGGAGCAAGACCTTGGCCACTGCTTTCTTTGTCGCTGAGACTCAAAGGTAACTTTAGTTTAATCTTGGGTCATGATTGGATTCATGCAAACCAATGCATTCCTTCTACTTTGCATCAATGTTTGATTCAATGGGTAGATGATGATGTAGAAGTTGTGCGTGGTGATACTTTTGCTTGTGTTGCTTTAGCTGATAGCTCTTTGGTTGGCATTCATGATGATGTTAGATGTTTGTCAGGCATATATCTTTCTGAATTTGAGTTCATCAGTTGTACTAAGAATGGCTTTGTTCCTGCTGTCATAAAGCCGATACACAATCGGCTGAATCATCTCGTATGACTTAATGGATAATCAAGAGTGGTTGCAGCAGAGACTTGATCACTATCGGGCGCATCAGAACGATATGTGTGAAGCCATTGAAGATTTTAATGATATAACCAAGCTAGGATGTGGTTTTACGTCGGCCGATCCTCTTGAGGAGGTAGACATTGGTGATGGTTCTATACCCAGGCCGACGTTTGTAAATAAGAATTTAGATTCTGTTTTTAAATCTAAATTAATAAAGTTATTAAAGGAGTATGTCGATTGCTTTGCTTGGAATTATCATGAAATGCCTGGTTTAGGCCGAGAGCTTGTTGAGGATCGGTTGCCTATTAAGTCTGGTTTTAGGCCTTATAAACAACCAACTAAGCGTTTTAATCCTGAAATTTATGACCGAGTTAAAGAGGAAATAAATCGGTTATTAGAAGCAAAGTTTATTAGACCTTGTCGATATGCTGAATGGATTTCTAATATTGTACCCGTGGAAAAGAAAGGAACGGGTACGATTAGAGTGTGTATGGATTTTAGAAATCTTAATCGTGCTAC
This sequence comes from Digitaria exilis, assembly GCA_015342445.1. Lineage (NCBI taxonomy): Eukaryota > Viridiplantae > Streptophyta > Magnoliopsida > Poales > Poaceae > Digitaria > Digitaria exilis. The sequence continues at coordinate 237,937 of JACEFO010000353.1, forward strand.
TCCTAAAGATGAATATCCTATGCCAATAGCCGATATGATTATCGATGCTGCGTCTGGACATAGAATAATTAACTTTCTTGATGGTAATGCTGGTTACAATCAAATATTCATGGCCGAAGAGGATATATCCAAAATGGCTTTTGTATGTCCAGGCTTTGTTGGTTTATTTGAGTGGATTGTTATGACTTTTGGTTTAAAGAATGCCGGTGCTACTTACCAAAGGGCAATGAATTTAATCTTTCATGATTTGCTTGGTATTATATTGGAAGTTTATATTGATGACATTGTAGTCAAATCGGCTGGAAGTGAATCTCATTTGGCCGATTTGAGACTTGCATTTGAAAGAATACGCCGGTATGGTTTGAAGATGAATCCACTCAAGTGTGCTTTTGGTGTAACGGCTGGTAAGTTTTGGGGCTTTATAGTTCAGGAGCATGGCATAGAAATTGATCCAAAAAAAAGGCCGATACTATTGGCAAGTTGCAGGTGCCTAGTTCTAAGAAAGAGTTGCAGAAATTCTTGGGCAAGGTGAATTACTTGAGAAGATTTATTTGCAATTTATCGGGAAAGGTGAATGCTTTTACTCCTTTGCTTCGGTTGAAAGATGATGCTGAATTTACTTGGGGGGCAAACAGCAAGAGACGTTTGAAGAGATCAAGCATTATTTATCTTTGCCTCCGGTTCTTTGGGCACCTAGGAGAGGGGTTCCTTTCAAATTATATATCGCGGCCGAAGAAAGTGTTATTGGGGCTGTTTTGATCCAAGAGACCGAAGGGAAGGAATATATTATTTCATATGCAAGTAGAAGATTATTGGACGCCGAAACAAGGTATACTTTCATTGAAAATTTATGCTTGTCATTATATAATGCTTGTACCAAGTTTAGGCATTATTTGTTATTAAATACTTGCATAGTTGCTAGTCAAGCCGACATAATTAAATACATGTTGCATAGGCCTATATTAAGTGGTAGAATCGGCAAATGGGCTTATGCTTTAATTGAATATGATTTAGTCTTTGAGTCATTGAAATCTATGAAAGGACGAATCGCTGCCGATTTTATTGTTGAACATAGGATTAGTGAACATCTTGACTTAAATGTCGGCTATATTACTTTTACTCCATGGAAATTGCATTTTGATGGATCGGTTTGCAAAAGTGGTTGTGGAGTTGGTGTTATTCTTATTTCACCAAACGGTGTTGTTTTTTAGGCTCTTAACCGATTAGATCATAAGTGCACTAATAACCAAACCGAATATGAAGCTTTATTATTTGGGTTGGAGATGTTACATGACATGGGAGTAAAACATGTAGAATCATATGGTGATTCTCTTTTGGTAGTTCAGCAAGTATCTAAAGTTTGTCAATGCTTAGATGGATTTTTGAATGCTTATCTTGATAAGTGTTTAGATATTATATCTTGCTTTAACGAATTGTCATTTATCATGTACCAAGAGAAGAGAATCCTAGAGCTAATGCGTTGGCGCAGCAAGCATCAGGCTATAATGTTCAGAAAAGAAATTTTTATGAAAAGAGGCCGATGTTTCGTGAAGCCGATGTTTCTCCTCTGGAACAGGCGGTTCGACCGCCTGTTACAGCCGGTCTGACCGGCACGGCCGGTCTCACCGCCAGTACAGGCAGTCTGACCGCCTGCACCTCTAAAAATTCAGTTGTTAATGATTTTCAATCTATTGAGGCCAATGCTGGTGATTGGAGGGAGCCTCTAGTGAAGTATTTGCAGGATACTAGCAGGTCAGTGGATCGAAAAGTCCGACGATGGGCTTTCAAGTTTACTTTGATTGATGGTGAACTATATCGTCGGATCATGGATGGATTGCTGTTGAAATGTTTAAATCCTGATCAAGCTAGATTGGCTATGGCAGAGGTTCATGAAGGAATTTGTGGTACACATCAGTCGGCTCGAATGATGAAGTGGCTCTTTAGACGGGCTTGTTTTTATTGGTCTACGATGATAGCCGATTGTTTTCGTTACTACAAAGGATGTGAAGAGTGTCAAAAGTTCGGGGATATTCAGATTGCAGCTGCTGCGTTGATGCATCCAATCATTAAGCCATGGCCTTTTAGAGGATGAGGTTTAGATTTTGTTGGTAAGATTCATCCTCCTTCATCTAAAGGTCATTGTTTTGTGATTGTGGCTACTGATTATTTTACCAAGTGGACTTAAGCAATTCCCCTTAAGAACATGACACATCGAGAGGTGATTGAGTTTATTATTGAGCATATTATTCATAAATTTAGGATTCCTCAAACATTGACGACAGATCAAGGGACGTCGTTTATTTCTAAGGAGGTACGTGAGTTTGTTGGATCCTATGGTATTAAATTGCTCAATTCATCTCCGTATTATGCTCAAGCCAATGGTCAAGCTGAGTCTAGCAACAAGATTTTGATCAAGCTCACAAAGAAGAAGATTGAAGATCATCCTAAGCAGTGGCACGAGCTATTATCTGAAGCATTATGGGCGCATCGTATTTCTAGACATGGTGCTACTAAGGTTACTCCATTTGACCTCGTTTATGGTCAAGAGGCCGTTTCGCCCGTTGAGGTAAATCTGGCTGCTTATAGATTGGCTAAGCAAAATGATCTTGATGCTAATACATATTGTGCTTTGATGATGGATAATATTGATGATGTGACCGACAAGCGTTTGGAGGCCTTAGAGGAGATTGAAAAAGACAAAAGAAGAGTGGCTCGAGCATATAATAAGAAGGTAAAACTCAAATCCTTTTAAGTTGGTGATTTGGTTTGGAAGACTATTTTGCCTATAGGAACAAAGAGCAACAAATTTGGTAAATGGTCGCCGAATTGGGAAGGACCATATCATAATGTGAAGGTTTGTTCTGGGAATTCCTATGTGGTAGAGACTTTGCAAGGATTTCAGTTGCCAAGAGTGCTCAATGGGAAGTACTTGAAGAAATATCATCCAAGTGTTTGGCAACATGCTTGAAAGGATATGGCTGATATGTGATATCGCCTTTAGGGAAAAAATGGCCGACAATAGAGGGTCGCCCTTAGTCTGATTAAATGTTTTGTGGTAAATAAAGTTTTACCAAAAAACAGGGGGGCATATGTTGACGACCAAAAGTGGCTTAAAGTCGATCAGGCTGGGACAGCCGGTCTAGACCGTCTGTACACGCGGTTAGACCGGATGGCCCTGTAGCCGATCTGGCAATGTGCCAGGCGGTCTAACCACCAGTCATAGGCGGTCTGACCGTCTGTCCCCGAGTCCGAGTAGAATCAGGTTTTTTCACGTTTTTAGATCTGTACAAGGACTTCCTTGCGGGGCAAGACCTCCCCACCCTATAAATATAAAGGGCCGTGGCCGACTGAGGATCTCTACCCAATCGAACAAATCATTATCTTACTTTTTATCTCCAAACCCTAGCTTTTCCAACCCCTTTGCTTTCCTTTTTCGTCTCCGCGACGTTTTAGGACGTTCTAAGTGGCCTTGCCGACCTTAGAACAACCCTAGGTTCGCAGCATCCGACGGGGTCCCTCCCGAGGTTGTGATCGTAATTTTCGCAGCGCCTCTGCAACAGGCGGTCTGACCGGCTGCGCCCAGGAGCTCCGGCGAGGAGAATTCGACGACCGCGCGATCTAGCGCTTTTCGTGTGTTGACCAAAAGTGGGTCAATAGCATCCAAAAGTTTGAAGCTAATTTTTTTGAGACACTATAGTTGTATTTAATCATTTGTAACTTACATGGATACAACGTTACATGCTATCTTTAAATACGTATTTTTGAAAAAAAAGAATCAATATAACATGTTTTATTTCAAACAATAGACATGATAAATTTAATGGTATAACACACATTATTACTCGAAAGGCTCGTATACCATAAAATTGTATATATGATCCGGAACAATGCTACTCCCATTTGACACGTATATCCAAAGACTCCAAGGAGCAAGTTGTATATATCTTTCTTTAAAAAGACCATAACATAACAAGCTTTTTATTTCAAAGAAAGAAATGGTTTGTTTTCACATCAATTTACCGGTGTAATATACCTTGTCAATCAAAGTACTTAAGTAAGTCACTATATTTTGGTATGTGCAATATATTGAGTGTTTCTAGCAAAACACGTCTGTACACAATCATTCACTTTTTAGCCAGGTCGTATCTTTAAACATATATTTTTTAAAACTATTTTAAGACATTTTATTTAAAAATTATTGAAAATAAGATAATTCGACAGGTATGTTGCACGTTGTTAGTAAAAGTACTTAAATGAGTGATTAAATATTACTGTATTGAACCTATTGTGTTGTCCTTTTTTTTGCCGTTTTGGTAGACGACGACCGAATCCGAAGGCTTACCCTTCCCTATTTCCGTGTTCGTCGCAAACCACCCCTGGCCCACTGTCCCCACAGGCACACACCAGAGTCCACCTCCCACTCTGCCTCCAGTTCTCCCCCTTCGAGAAGCTTCGGCCTTCGGGGGCTTCCTCATCACCCCCGCGCTCCCATCAATCCATCATGGCAGCCGTCGAAATGGTGGGTGCGGTTTCCTCGCCGCCGACGCCGGAGCCGGCGCTCAAGCTCCCCGACCTCGCCGCGGCCAAAGCGGCCATGTACCTGTGCCTCGCGAGCCTGTGGGTCTCCTGCGCGGGCATGGCCGCCGTCTCCTTCGGGCGCGGCCTCAGGTTACCGGAGCCGTCCTCGTCGCCGCGCTTCTCGTCGCCGTCTTCTTCCTGCTGCTCCTGCGCGCCATGGGTGCCAGGGGGTACGGGCCCAACGCTGAGGCTGAGATTGAAGCCAGGAAGGTATCGCGAAAGGGGAACGCCATTCCTTGCTAATTTGAGCGGGCTCCACTTCCTTTCTTTTATGGGGCTTTTACTTAGCTGTACTCCTAGATAACTAGATTTCTGCTAGTAGTGGCTACTGGATAGGTTCTCTGTGTGTACATTTTAGTGTCAAATTTACTCATGTAGCCTTTCAATTTAAGTTGTTTAATTTCCTCAAAGCAAAATTCAATTTTTACTGAATATGCAAGTGCACTTGTATTGCATACGTCCAGGTTCAAACTGAACCATTCATGCCCTGTGGCCTGTGCCCCTGTCCACATTTATTGCTCCTGCTCCATGTGGGAAATGTTTTCAGTTTGAGTTGCATAGTTTTCTCAAAAGAAATAGAAAATTAATTGAGTGCTATATACTATGTGACTGCATTTTCATCTTTCCAGTTTATGTGAGTGCTCATTTTCACTACAACTCACCGCCTCTGATTGTTTGACTGTTGCCCAGGACTATCCTTGTCATGACAGGTTCTGTGGGAGAAGCTGAAGGACACTGGTGTGCTCACGGTGCCTGCCTGTTTCCCTTCCCTCCTGCTGCTCATTGCTGGTTACCCGCTGATCATGGTGATGTTACCTTACGGAACTGTGGCACAAATTATTGTCTCCGTTCTCTTTGATCGTGTGGTGGTATGCCCCTCCATGATGGTGTGTTGCTTTGTGGTACTCATTTTTGCGCGGAACTTATCAATGATGAACTGATTAAGTGGGGAGGAAATGCAGTAGCATTGTGCAGTGAGGTATCCACCATCTGATATTGCCATCCTTTTGTTTACATGCTATGCAATCTTTTTCTAGTATAAGCAATTAAGCATGCTGCTTGTGATAATTCTGTGCCTCCTACGGATCCTATCTAGTATTGTAATCGGCTAATCATTATCTTTCTCACTGTGAAGCCTATTTCTTGTGAAGACATATATTTCCCATGTTGTGTTTGGCCAATGGTCCAGCTCAATGATATGCCTGATTTATTGGGAGATCATACAAACGGTTGAATCTTGTTTATTAGAAACCAGTGTTAACATGCATTCAGGTTCAGCCAACCCATTATCTTTGTGACTGGGCATGCAGCTAGTGAGATTGCAAGAGATGCCGTCTCACTTGGTAGAAAACTGATTGCGTGTGTACCTTAGTTGGAGAATCTGATGCCATTTACTAGTTATCTGTTGAACCTACTGGAGAACCTGTTTCAGTCATGGTCTTAACTGCATGCGTATCCCCATTCTGTTTATTTTACATCGAATTAGTAGCATGCAGAGAACATCTACTGCCATCTACTATTTATCTGGCGAGCCTACTGGAGAACCTGTTTCAGTCATGGTCTTCTTAACTGCATGTGTACAGTTTATTTTACATCGAATTAGTAGCATGCAGTGAACATTATATTAAACATCCAGTTAATGAGCAAACCATGGCTGAACATAAAAAGCTTTTATGTTCTGGTAGCACAAATAAAAACTCAGTTTGGTTATGTCAATGAATAATTGAATAGACATGGTTGTAGAACGGATTCGCCTTCAGTCCTTCACTCATTTATCTACTGCATTTTGGCAATAACAGATCCTTAGAGAAAAGATTTGGTTATAGCCATAGATCATTTTCTGGCTTTCTGCACACACTTTTTTTTCCTCATTTGCTCATATTTCTCTCAAACAACCTGTCAAAGCATTAAAAGGTAACAAGTAATCATTTCTGTAATAGTATCACATAAAGCACAGCTCATTTTGTACTTCTGAATCTGCGTTGTCCATCTGGGACGGTTTGGTTTAGAACTGCCTTGTTTAGTTGCTCAAGTTGGCACCAACTTGGTGCACGGGAAAGCGTGTCCCCTCTCACATAACACGTTTTCCAGCGCGCCAACTTTCCACCAATTTAGATAACATGTACTGTTCTATTCTTCTAGTGTAATCAAAACTTGGTCTGTGTTATTAACAGATAAAGACAAGAGAAGGCGTTAAGGATCGACATGAGCTACAATACCAGACCCTGAATTTTGCTGGTGTTTGTTGTTAAGCCCAGCTGATTAAAATTTTCTAGATAGACCCCTTAGACTCTTAGCTGCTTTCTACGGGTGCTCGTTTAAATTCTGATGCTCTTTTGTAATCAACTCTATCACGTCGCTCTTGGGCATTGATGGTATTCTCCCAATTCTCCATTTCAGCTTGGGCTAGCCCCTTGTGACACTGTGGTGGTGCAAAATCTGTTGCTGCAATTTGCATCCTGACAATGAGCGTGAGAGGGTCTACTTACTTTTCTTGCCATGTATGTAGAAACATTTAAGTACTGGCATAGAAAATTTTTCTCCCCAAATGGATTTTGCTTTTGATATTCGTATCAAACAAGCGTCCCATCTTAAAACAAATCTTGATTTTGCAAGACACTGGTGAACAAAGGAAATGTCAACTCATTCAAAATGAAATAACATTGGGTTGCAATTTTGTGGACAAATCCATCGCTGATACTTTCAGAATCAATTCCAAGGATTTCTATGAATGTTTATTATGATCAAATTCAAGACAATTTGACTGCCCCAATTCTCTTTTTGGGACACCGTGAGCCGCCTAGCAAAGCTCTAAACGACACCCGTTTGCCCATTAACCCGCTATTTAGCCAGTAATTAATCCGACCGTGCTTTCCACTCACTAGTCACTAGTAGTCCACTTCCACTGTCCACCCAGGGTTCGCAATCCCGTTCAAAACCGGTCGGTTCCCGCGGGAACCGGTCAAACCGCCCCGGACCGGTAGCGGTTTGGGTGGTTTCAAACCGGTTAAATTTAAAATATTCAAATTTAAATTTAAAATGTAAAAATATCATAAAAAATTCCTAAAAATATTTTAAGGTATATGTAATCTATTAGTGTCAAAAAAATTTCAAATATTTGCTCATTTGATATTTTTGCAGGCATTAGAAGTTCAAAAAAAAGGAAAAAAAAAATCGGCTCATTGAACTTCTAATGCACACAAAAAATACTAAATACACTAATATTTGAAAAAATTTTGACACCATTAAATTCTACGCACCTTGAAATATTTTTAGGAATTTTTCTTTTATTTTTTAAATTTTTAGTTAAATTTGAAAACATGACAAATTATGTATTGAGCCGGCTCACCGTCCAAACCGACCGGCTTACCGCCCAAACCGCTCGGCTTACCGGTCAAATTGGACGGCTTACCGGTTCAAACCGATTGAACTAGGATTTTATATACATTTGAATTCAAAATTTGAATTTGTCTGGTTTTAACCAGTTCCCGCGGAACCGGACCGGTTAGCCGCTACCGGCGGTCCGGCCCTCCGGTTCGGTCTCGCGAACCCTGCTCACACCATTCCCCGCAAGGGAGCTTCCCCTAGGTTTTCGCGTCCCGCTCCCATGGCGGCCGCCGTCGCCGACGCAGCAGCGGCCTCGCGTCAGCCGCCGGGTCCGGGGCCCGCGCTCCGGTGCCCCGAACTCGCCGCGGTGAAAGCGCTCATGTTCCCGTGCATAGCCGCTCTGTGGATCCGCGGCGCGACCGCGGCCGCGGCCGCCATGACCCACATGGTCCACCCTTCCGCGGTCGATCCGATCTTCTTGTTGATCCTGTCATCCTGGGTATGCATCCTCCTCGACTTGCTGCTCTCCGTCGTCGTCTTTGTTCTGCTCCTGCGCGCTGCCCTACGCGATTCAGATTCCATACTGGAGGTACTGCGCGATACAGAAATTAAACTCGATTTCCTTTGGGAATTCCTTCTCCGATCGGATTATTGTGCTGCGTAGATGCTTTGATAGGCTACCAAATTCCACTAGTTCGCTGATTTGTTTCCCCCTTTCAAATCGATCAGGCCTGTGGACCGTCCTTGAGGAGCTTGCTGCGCGAGACTACTTTGGTCCGTTGCGCTGCAGCTCAGATTCTTGACGTGCTTAGCGTTGTTGGTTGTTTCGTGGCGATGGAGCTATCAATGGTACCTCGATCTCTGGCGGGCTGGATTGGCGCACTGTCCATTGATGTGGTAGTGGTGATCTCTGCTGCGATTTGTTGCTTTGACATCTTACCCGTTAGTCTTTAAGCTGTGGAGAATGAAGCCTCGAGTCTCTTGTATAATTCATCTGCTTTCACCTCTTTATGATGATTGATGTGCTACTAAGTTACTTGGTTCTGCACAGTAGCTCATGTAGCATCTTCATTTTTTATGTTGTATAGATTGGAGTAATTGGACTGATTATGTGCAGTTAATTTTCCTCCCGCATGTTACTATCTTTGGAAGGAAAATATTGATTCCATAGTTTTCATTTCCCTAAAATAAAACAACTGTCGGTCCATCTGTGCGTTTGCAGGGTCTGATTAGGATGAGGTTCTAAAATTTCCAAATTCTCTACAATGTGTACACCAAAGAGATCTTAAGGAGTGTCAAGGAAGTACCTCTTTTGATAGGAGCGCCTGGAGACTATCTATCAATGCGCCTGAAACTTGACCTTTGTTTCTTGAGTTTCATCTCTAGTCTACCCAATTTGCTTGAAACTTGTTATCAAGACAAACAAATCGAGTTGTCTTTTTTTTAGAACTTGTTACATTATTAGCTTGAAAGGGGGTTGTAGTTGATGTTGGTCGACTATTTTCAACGTCTTTAATTCAAAACCAAACATGAAATTTTGATTTCATTTTGCTCGCCACATAACATCTATTTTGGTTTTTTATGTTTGAATTGAACCGATGCTCTCAGCTTTCTCAATGATCCCTAGCCAGAGAGTAGGGAGATATAAATTCTCTCCTATGTAGCTATTTAATCTACTTACTTCGGCAATAAGAAGTGGGTGACAAACTAATTTGGAAAAGGCCCACATTTCAACCGACAACTCAGCCAAAGTCCATTTCGAAACTTGAACCAGACCATCTGGTTTACATAGTCTTAATATGGTCAGGTTCAACTACTGGTGTGTTTTTACAACATTGTATCTCAACGATCGCAAGTAAAATATGCCACTGCGTATTTCCTATTCATTTTCCCTTTCATATACTTTGACAGGTAAATCGGATTTCATTTAATTCACTTCAAGGGTATAATTATAAACTAGAACAAATGAAGAACCAGTGACCCTATGATTTTGGTATTTAATGTGAATGGAAACCATTTGTGAATTTATGGACTTAAAATACGAGCAAGAGGTCCATCAACTTGTAAGAATATAAATTAGATTTACATATTCTAATCTGCACTACTGAGTTGATAAACTTTCTAAATTATATCATCTACATTGGTACCTCTCCACATGGTCACCTAATTCTGACATAGAAAAGTTACTAGATAGTTCATCTATAGTCCCCATCTATCCTCCTCTATGCATATGCCGCATAAACCGAACTTAGACAAGTGACTGCATGAAGCACCTCCAGGCTATCGCTGTTGGTTTTTTTTACTGACGGCTCACCGTCAGGGAAATTATTTCTTAATTTTTCTGTCAGTAATTTTTATTTTTCTACCGGTATTGGCCCGACAAGGTCACAAGGATATTCTGGTTTTCCAGTAGTGGATTGCCCAGGGCAAATGGGGCGAAGCTCCCATAAAAATCTTTTTTTAGATACTAGTGGATTTTGAAGTGAAATAAAAGAGATTAGATAATAAGTTAGTTTATTTTAGATTTAATTTTTTTATTCCTCACTTCTATCTAAACAAGCGGGAAGCCAGCCAGCCCCCATCACGGCCACAACCAGCCAACGCTGGTAAACAAGCCCAGCGATCCGAACATGTTCTTGGCCAAAGTGGGCAAAACAAAAAGCATGCCTTAAGGGCAGAACAGTCCATTCATATAATTGGAGATGGGGAAACCATAAATTAAATTGAAGAAAAAAAGAAAAATACATTGTAAAGAGATAGCGATTACAGTGGCAAAAAACGAAACATAAAACAAATTCGATGGCACCCCGATAAAAGGTTTCCTATATCGTCCCACTTTCCCCTCGCCCCACTACGCAGTCCAACCACTCCGCCTCCACTGCGAATCTGCCATCGAGAGGAGCTTCCCCTCCTCCCCACGCGCTCCCATGGCCGCCGCCCCCGCCCTCGCCCCCGCCGATGTGGTGCTCGAGGTTCTCCCCCAGCAGCCGCCGCAGGAGCCGGCGGTCCCGTTCCGGGGCCTCGCCGTGGCAAGAGTGGTTCAGTACCTGTACCTCGCCAGCTTGTGGGTCGCCTGCGCGGGCGTGGCCGCCTCGGCCATCGCGCGCCGGGCTTCGGGCGTGGATTCCTCGTTGACCTGGACTTTCATCAAGGTCTCGATCGGATCCCTCGCCTTCCCCGCGCTGGTCATCCTCGTCTCCGGCCTGCGGCTCTTGCGCGCCACCTGTGCGGCCGGGTTCAGACCGTCGCTTCGCACCTCGGCCAAGGGGATTCAGATCGCCAGGAAGGTATAGCAACAAGAAAACGATGTTCATCTTTCACTTCGATTTGAGCGGGTTTTGTCAGTAGTCCAGTAGTGGGTAGTGTCATCAAGGCTAGAATTATTGAGACCAAATAAGGTATATACGCACGCTCCTCCCAATTATCTTGTGTTATTTCCTCAGTAGGGAAAATTATTTTTTCTGAAAAACTATGAATTTGCATCCACCCAATTCCAAATTGAATAATGCATCCTCTTGATATGCTCGTATTAACTGAAATTGACCGTATTTAGTTGAGCATGCTGCCAATCGTTCTAATCATGTCTGGGGTTTCAATGCTCGGGTCGATTTCAGTCCTTTAATAGTTTCTGTAAATAAAATTTAATGAGTGCACTATATTTAAGTGAGTGCATTTGTATCTTTCCAATTTCACATTGAACTATTGAAGCATACATATCCTATCCATATGTCCGTGTTCACTCAAGGAAACTGACTTGTTCTTCTTGCTTTTGCTGTCGTGCATCATTGTCAGGTGTTTGGAGCTTTAACCTGGAAGGTGGTGCTCCCTGTTGTGCTCGTGCTGCTCGTGACTTTCCTTTTCTTCCTGCTGATGGGGGCAGGTGTTATGGTGTTTGAGGGGCTGTTACCAGTGGAGAAATCTCAGAAGAAAAGGGTTGGTTACGCACTCTTCGATACGGGGGTATTGGGTGCCATGGCAATGTTTGGCTTTGTCATCATACCTAGCTGTGTGTTCATGCTCTGGAAGAGCAAGTAGGGCGGCGAGGTGGCAGCATCACACAGCATCAAATATCTGAGGTATGCAACAGTTCCCTTGGCTATCCTATGTTTATGTGGCATGTAACTTATTCTATAATGACATGCTGTTTTGTACTCATTCATTTTTCTCCTCTTATAGTGTGTTAACAGTTCCTTTAGTGACACATAATCAGTCATTCTTGTACTCCTTTTACTGTGTCAACAATTCCTTTGGTGCCATATAATGATATAACCATAAACTAGAACTCCAAAACCTGCTTCTATGTGTAGTTATTGAACAATAGATTTCATGTGAACAGTAGTATAAAACCTACTACAAGGTCAAAACTCAAAAGTGTTGGGAAGTATCTTTGTTAGAAAATATACTGCCATCCACAATTTTTCCTTTGGACCCAGTGTGATCTGTGAACCCTTGTGTCATCCTCATGATCCACGTATCTGCATTTCGCGTTGCCTCTGTGCATCCTGTGCTTTTTATTGTACAGTATGTCAGTATTATATTGATCCTTTTATGTATGGGCCAGTAAAAGAAATAAAACTTGTTGACTTTGTCAAAAAATGGTAGGAAATGAAAGTAAAACCTCAGTTTGATTATGCCAAAAATCTTGTGTATTAGAAACCAGCGTTAACCACACATTTAACTGTATCCAATACATTATCTTTGTGAATAGGCACGCAGGTAGTTAGATCACAAGAGGTGTTTGCTACCTTGCCGAAAAGTGTTTGCAAGTCCTTACTTGAAGAATTTGTCTAATTTGGCTAATTGTCCCAGTTCAATCTGATGGCTGAATAAACTGGGGATCATTAATATGGTTAAAGTTTGTGTATTAGAAAGTGTTAACCGCATTTAGGTTCAGCCAACCCATTATCTTTTTTCCCTGAGCATACAGGTAGTGAGATCAGAGTAAGCTTGCGTTACTTGGACGAAACCTGTTTGCAAGTATTTTACTAGGCGAATCTGCTGTCCTTTACAATTTATCCATTTGAGCCTAGTGTTAACATAGAGCCTGTATCGGGCATGGTCTTAATTGCACATTCATGTTGCCTGTGTACTCAGTCCAGTTTACATCGTATGAATGCTCGTATATGCTTCATTAACACAAATAGGAAACTCAGTTTGATTGCAGTTTGTCTTCGTCTACTGCAGTTGTTGGTAGTAACTGTTCTTAAGATAATTGATTTGGTTATGGCAGAAAATAATTTAATTGTGCACACATTTTTGCCCTCAAATGCTCTTATTTCTGTAACATATCAGTAAGCTAAGTCATTGTGCACGTAGTTTAGACCTGACCAATTTGTTTAATACTGGACTAATGTCAATAATGCTTACTGTTTTATGCTTCTAACATAACCAAAACTTGGTCTGTTTACTATCAGGCAAAGGCAAGAGGAGGCGTTGAACCTCACCATGGAGCTACAAGAGGAGGCATGCATCTGATTATAGTTTTGGAGAATGAACTCTTAAAGTCTCGTTGGTTTCTATGACTGCTATATTAGATTCTGATCACTTTAGTAATGAACTCCATCACTTTGCTCTTGGTCTATGATGGTGTTTGCCTGATTCCCCGTTGTGGCTTGCGCTACTCTCTCTTGCAACTTGAGATTATGTTGTGCAAATGTTGCTCGAAATTGCATGATGACAATGATCTGTGTGGTCTAACTTGTGATGCCGTCTCTTGTTCTTCCTACTGTTTCGGAACCGAAGTACTCTATCTTGAAATGAGATATCACTTTTGGCATGATACTAGGACTCACCTGCCGAGGAGAAATGCTATATAGCAGTATTCCCAAATGCCTGAAATGCATGTTGGAAGCCATTCAGGCTACAGAAGCCGCAGATGTTATCCAGAATGCGATGGCAATTCAATGTAGTTTTATATGCATATATTTGACTGCCCTCACTTTTTTTCTGAAAATAAAACAAAATTCGAGAGTGCAATATACTGGGTGTTCGTATCAAAACCTCTCCTAACCTCATTCGGGCATCCATTTTGCCCATTAACCCGTCAGTTAAGCCATAATCCGGGCTTAAAACACTTCCGGTGCTCGACTGCTCGCCCCCAATCCCTCCCGCACCACGAGAAGCTTCCAGAACCTAGGCTTGATGTCCTCCGCTCCAATGGCGGTCGCCGTCTTCGAAGCAGCGCTTGATACTACTAGGTCACTTCGCCAGGGTATATGGGCACGTTTGGTTTTTGCCCATGGGAGCCCCGCCAAACCGTTGGCAAGCCAATTTTTTAGTGGAGGAATCGGCCGCCGGTGTTTTGGCCTAGACTTGGCGAGAAAATGTACTTGCCGCTCACGTGGGCATGCAGGCTTGCCAAACATTGGCTGCGGTCCAAACAGTGCAGGGAGATGGTGTCAATGGCCCAAAATTTGGTAGGGCTGCTGTTGGAAGCAATCCAAACATGCCCTATGTTCCAGGTTCCAGCAGCACATACAATTAGGCACCATAGTTTCAAATTGCAAACCCTGGTAGAGTAGGGGTATATTATAAATGGAAAATGGTGGGAATTAAGAAGGAGTTAAACAAGGTTTTTCCTTCCCAAATACATCTATTTGTCTAGGTACCCATAATAACCTGTCTAATCTGACTCCGATTACCTCATAAAGAAAATGAAGATGCTATATCAACTACTGTGCTACAGAACCAAATAGCAAATAAGCTAGTAGAACAGAGGGATTGTTCAAGAGAAAAGTATACGGGATGGCTTTTGTTTCAACAAAGCAAAAACCACACCTCACTATCAGGAATCAAATTCCAGCATCATAGCATACCATTGCAAGACAAGGTACTATATATTGGGAAGTAGAATACCATCATAGATCTACAAAACATACTGAAGTTCCCAGCTAACAAGAATTAAGAGTAATGGTCACGGAGAGCAGTACAACTGACTTAAGTAATCGGGTTTAACCACGAACTTCATCTGCATTCATGGTCAGGTGTTGCAGCTTCCTGTGATCTTCAATTCCTGCTCTTCTTGTCTTTGCCTGTCGATAATACATGGTGCATTTTGGTTAGATCAGCAGATCAAGATAGTGCTTTGTTATCAAAAATTAAGCACGCAATATGAAACCTATTTGGCAAATCTAAATTAGAATGCTCTGGTGTGCCACCCATATTAAAAAAAACTATACGGTTCTATATATTACGCAACTAATCTTCTTAACTTTTCCATTTTATCATTTCAAAGTATTTAATTATATCTCACAGCTAACAATATACAATATAGAAAACAAGGCATAGAGTATCTGAGGTTGTACAGACTGCAGAGAGCACCCAATTGCCATCATGCCAGCCCTTTCAGAATGTTGGGTTCCCCACTATGTTCAGTGCAGAAGATCTTAATGACAATAGATTCTCAATAATTGGCACTTGCTAGCCCCTTAGGCCATGTTCAGATTCCCAACTATTCACTATTCATTCCAACTTTTCACTATTCATTCCAACTTTTCACTATTCCTCCCTCACAAAACACGTTTCCCAGCGAATGCTACAGTATTTTTCTTATGCTACAGTGTTTTTTCCTACAATCTAAACACACCCTTATTCTAGGAATGCTAACAGTTTTCAGCCAGCAACAAACACCTATATGTTAATAGTTTGCCGAGTGCCAAAAATCACTCAGCAAAGCCTTTTGCTGAGTGCCCGACAAAAGAGTGAAAGACACCCAGCAAACTCAGCTTTGCCGGCCAAACTCTGCCGAGTGTATTTCGGGCTTTGCCGAGTGCAATTGGCACTTGGCAAACTAACGAAATCCAGTAGTGAGTAGCTGTCTTAGCCACAAAGATAATGAAAATTGTAAGCCTAAATGGCCAATACGTTTCCTAGTAGACTCGAATGATCACAAAAGCAAACAGCATGCTGCTCACAACAGAGAAAACAAAATATGTGCTACATAAACACAACTACAAGCTACAGGAAAAAGTAAAGGGTGGATACCTCAAACAATGAGCGCTCTCACCGCGGGAACGTCGGGGCACGAGACCCCGGCGGCGGAGGCGGGGCATAATATCCTGCTGCAAATGTTCTTGTCTTTCTTTTAATTTGCTTGCAGTAAATATTATTTGTGTGTGATTGCTTTTTGCAACCGTGACATCTCTTGCTGCATTCATGCTGAAGGATGTCTCAAATACTTCTTGTTTTATATAGGCTACAGATCTTGAGACTCTTTACAACGATGCATGTATGCAGTTACAGTTATGCACAATAAAATGATGTTGGTTGATCGGCCAGCTATAATTATAAGGAAAATCGAAATTCATCTAAACATGTGAAATAAGCAGATAACTTATTTGAGACCTGTTCAAGCATCAAAGTATCACCTATTGAAATATGTGTACCAGTCTATTTTTGTAAGCCTCAACTGAAGAGATGGCTATATTACCCCAAATATAGCTCCATTGATCTTTTCTCCATTTGCTGATACTGGGAGGAAGATGAAAGATAATTCATAATTCAGAGATGCTGAGTGAATTACTGCATTTGCATATTTCTAGTTTCACATTAATGCTTACATATTCCTATCCATATAATTGCGTTAACTGGATTTAATTTGCTATGTTGCTCTCGTGTGTTGTTGTCAGATGTTTGAAGCGGCGGTGATACTGGGAGCCTGGGACACTGCTGTGCTTGGATCCTCACACTTTTCTCTCTCTTTTGCCCTGCTTATCGTCATTGCTGATCCTGTGTGCATGGGGCTGTTACCTGTGGAGGAATATCAGAAGGTAAGGATTACTTATGCAATCCTGGATGTGGGGTCATTGGGCTGCATGGCAATGCCTTTCTTTATCATCCTACCCAGTTTAGCACCGAAGCTTTGTAGTTTGAAGACGGGGGATGTGAAGCATCGGCACATCTAAGGTATACAACAGTTTATGTGGCTGCCCTTGTGTTTAAGTTTCATATAATCTTTTCTATAATAGGCATGCTATTTTCTGCACATCCTTGGGCTCCTATTAGTGTGAACGCTTCCTTTAGTGCCATGTACTCCCTCTGTTCCAGAATATAGCTATGTTAAGAGATTTTCGGACAGATTAAAGAAGTAGATAAAAAGTCTCATTTGCCCTCACAAATCAGGTTGCATGTTGACCCAGCCATGCATCCCACTAATCACGCACCTACCTAATTTAGTGTAACCTGCCTAATTAATCTCTCCAATTTGGAGATAAGTGAGGGAATAAGAAAGAGGTTATTTTGGTCACCTCATACATAAAAACTGTAGTTAAACTCTTCGTGTAGCTATATTTTGACACGAAATTTGAACTCTTAACGTAGCTATATTCTGGAACGGAGGGAGTAATCATTACTGAGCTTTGAAACATTTAAACACTGACATTAAACTTGTACTGCCCGCCTGTTTACATGTACCTTATTTTGGAAAATTCTAGTTCCATCGACAATTATTCCATTGAACCCAGTGAATACTTGTGTCATCCTTGTGACTTATCTATATTTCGTGTTGCCTCTATATCTTGTTCTGTTCATTGTACATTATAAGCAAGCATGTTGATAGTTATTGCATCCAGTCTTGTAAAAGCAATGTTTGAATGTGGCTGCAGGTAAACTCTTGCATTAATTGTAAGTGTTACTTCAAGCTATCTGGAATGGTGTATAAACTAGTACATAAAGGATAAAAAGTTTGGCTTTCTGTATTGATTTGGGTGCCACAGCTGCATAAAGCTGACATGTTTTATAGGCAACGCAAAGACAAGTTGAGAAGGCGTTAAAGATGGACAGGCAGTTACCATAGAGCCTGAATTCTGCTAGCATTGTGGTTAAAGCCAGCTGATTGATGTTTGAGAGAAATGATTTGCCATGAAGACTCATCTATGCCAGGAAGAAGCCGGGGGGTGGGGGGTGTGGATTAGTCTCCTGTGTCGCCATCGCCTCGCCGGCGCCGCCAGGGACCACAAGCCGTAGAGAAGCACCCTCCCAGCACAACCTAGCTCCGCCGCCGCCGATCAACGACAAGAAAACCCTAACCCTAAGAAACCTAAAACCTAACCTATATACATCCACGCGGTGATTCCCCATCATCCGTCCCTCTCCAACTCCTAACGCCCCCGGAGATGAGAGGGATCGAAGGAATCGTCCCCGGAACTCGTTGTCACCTCCTTTTCGCCCCCAATAAACTGTAGCAGGGGATGGGGACGGAGGCACGAGAGACTTCAGAGATTGTTTGTTATTGCTGATGGAATGAGACAAACGAATGTTTAATTGGTTGACCACTGGTTGTTGGTGTTAGGATTCTGAAGACTAATAGAGGCTCAAATACAGGAGCAGCAGTATGACTTTGGTTCACTATTTTTCATAATGCCATGTTAGGCCACACACATTATGAAAACTCAGAGGTCTACTTTGCCACATACTCCAGTATATACTTTAGCTACCACCAGACAGTTTGAAACATAGTTAGGATTAGAAGCTTCCAAATGGTGACATACTGTGCGTTGAAATGCTCAATACTGCGGTGTGTTAACAATGGTAAAATATGTTTGTGGTCAAAGCAATGGCTGCTGGTAATGCAACATGCATGGGTCAATTTCCTATATCTTTTTGGTAAAAAAAAAAAACTGTCTAGCTTCATGCACATTAGCATGGGACTAGTTGGGGTTACAGGCTTAGTGAAAGCAACCGGGCTGTTTGTCTTTCTGCAATGGCTAGCTAGCTAGAGGTAGACTAATGCCACTGATTCTCACACATTTCAAACAAAAAAAGTTTGACTAACCCTCACGTCCTTAGATGGTAGGGCAGTTAGGATTCTTGCACACAAAAGGAAGTGCACGATCATGATTGGTCAGTAAATGTCACAATGTATTGAACTCGGCCAATATCAGAAAAAGGGCTGGTAAAAAGCTTATTATCAACATCAAAATTGCAGTGCCAAAGTTCTTAAAGTTTCATCATTGGGTTTTAATTTCTCCCTTCTCCCACACTCAATTTTGTCTATCCCAATTCATACTGTCTGACTTCGTCTTGGACTCTAGATATTGTTCAGTACTTCAGCGTGTTTGGGAGAGGACGCGGGGTCAGATTGAGGGTTCATCGTATTACAACATGTTATGCCTAGGCGGGTCTATCTATTCATCAATCTTCGTCCTGCCGTCGCTTCGTCCTGCCTCCGTGCCCCAGTCAAAAATTTCGCTGTCCCTCCATCATGAAAACCGGCCAAAACCCGAACCCCGTCCGGAACCCCCACGACCCACACCCACCTCGCGTGCGGAAAGCTGGTTCGAGAAGTGGCTGAAAAACTGCATGGCAGAGAATCGAACTCAAGACCTAACTCCACCAGACCAAGATCATCTTGTGAATCCATTAAATTAAATTGCAACCTATATAGTAGTAATAGTTAACCAGGCCAAGGATGAGAAAAAAAAAAGATCCAACATACACATGTGATTTTGTCGTGAGGTCAATTATTTATATCCCATCTTAAAATTAGGTAATACAGTATAGTGTATTTCTCTCAATTGTTATGTCGACACATGTCCAAATTTAACTCGCGTGAAGGAAAACATGTACTGCTACCGTTCATGGTATATAACCTGCCGAACCTGCGGCGCTGCGCCCTGGCTCCCACGGGGTGATAATTAAAGAAGATGTGTGCTTCCGGTAGATTGAGGAGTTTGCCCTCACCCTCATTGTGGACCGACACGCTCAACATCGAGTCAAAAGGTGGGCCAATCGATTATGTGCTCTTTTCAGAATTTTCGCAAGAGTTTTGGAAAATGGTTAACTATAGGAACCGAAAACTCTTATCAGGCCCCAGTGATCAATCCACTTTGCACAATGATACCATGACAGCTGATGCTACCATGATGTCGGAACAATCATCAGTCAATCACAGGATAGACAGAATACGGTAACGGCCTCTAGCGAACACAGTACTAGACTAGCAATCCTACTCGATCCACAGACACGGATACTATAATCTGGCGAACACACCATCGCAATCCTACTCCCACATCTTAGATGGTAGTAGCCCAGTGCTCCTGTGAATGATGGATCTGCAGGAAATGAAAACTTCCCGGCGCGGTACGGTGCATCGATCAGGGGGAAGCTAAAACATTTCGGACGCCAGTTAACAAATAATCTCAATTCAGAAAAAAAAAACTATGTAGAAGAAAGCAATACGAGAAGACATTTTTTTAGAAAAAAAATATACAAAAAAAGAGGATAAACATACCTTAGTCAAAGTCGTGCTCCTGGGCCGCCGCCTCCATGATAACTAGAAAAGGGCGCGGCCGCAGATGGCCAGTGGATGATTGTAAATTTACGGAAGAGAATTTGATAAGAGCATTGAATTTTATTTGTTATGTACGAATTTTGTAGATTTTGATATTTGTAGTAGCTTTTATGTTGAAAATTTGTTAAATTTTGGTATTTGTAGTATCTTTTATGTTGAAAATTGTTAATTCAAAAATATTTTGGGTTAATTTAAAAGCGTTTCAGTGGTTGGATGTTAGATGCAATGGGGGAATTGGGAAAATGAGTCCAATTTTTTAAAAAGTTTTTGTATAATACATTTATTGATTTTTAAATTCGTTTTGATGGTCTGATGTAAGTTATAATGGGAGAATTGGAAAAGTAATTCCGATTTTTTAAGTTTGCTCTATAGTATGTTCATTGATTTTTAAATTTTGAGGTGCTTTTATGTTTAATATTTTTTATTTAAAGATGTTTTCATGTCCAAATAACATGTGCACCGAATGTCTTGTAATCATTTGTGTGAACATATTACGGAAACACTTAGAATTAAAAAATTATTGTGTACCAGAAACATAGGTTTTTAATTTTGATTGTTTTTTATTAAAAACTTCTTAGTTTGAGGATATTTTGGTATCGAAATCATAGGTATGACGAATCGATGTAAACATTTGCGTGAATTAATAGAGAAAGTGTTTTGAGTTTGAAAATGTGTTATGTACTTCCTCCGTCCAAAAATTATAGTCGTTTTGGGTGTCTATGCCACAAGTTTGACTAGATTTGTAGAAAATACGTTTAACATTTAAGTCTCCAAATATTTTTTATGAAAAACAAGATTTAAATATCTATATGATGATATATATATTGTATCATAAAATTTAATATGTATTTTTATATAATTGGCCGTAGTATTTTCTCGGGAAATGAGAAAGACTATAATTTTGGGACGGAGGAAGTAGTAAAGTTGTAGGTTTTGAAATTGTATGTTTGACATATTTTGGTTCGAACGCAATTTGGTAGTCGAATTATACGTAGCGTAATGTTTCTCGTACGAAAGTAAGTAATAGAACGGGCTATTATGTGTAATTCAAGTTGAACCAGATGGCTTTTCCAAGAAAATTTCTGAGAGAAGAAAAGGATGACGGGTTCATTTTATAAAACCTCCAAGAAAATTTGGCTGGTTGGGGGTGGAGCACGGGTTGATTTCGTAGAAATCCAATGCCTTTTCTATAAAAAAAATTCCAATGAAAGGGAGGTGGATGGCACGCGGGTTCTATTTCCATAGAACCCGAGGTCTTTTTTTTTAAAATGCTAAGAAATGGCTCGATCTTGGCCTTCCATCCGGCCGTGCTCACTCTCCCCCAGCCGCCAAATTGGCTAGGATTCGTACAGAGAAATGTGATTATAGTCTCGTTGATGTATGGGGTGATCCTGACACAGACTGACAGACACATTTTGATCATCCGAGTATTGGGTTGACTTCTCCTTCAATGATTATGTTCGGCCTATTGTTTACTGCTGGGTCTGTTTTGCTTCTCTCCCTAACTATTTTGGAATATGTACCATTAAATGGCGGGAAACGCCAGCTTGAATTTCTGGGCCGCCTTGGAGTGGCTTTTCAATTTGGAAATTTCAATTTTTGGGGCAGCATTCGAAGTAGGTCCATTGAGTCATTGACACATAATAGGCTGGCCCATTTATAATTGCAAGTTTGCGCTTGATGGGCTGATGTTACTAGGTGGGTAGGGCGCGTGGGAAAGTAAAAAGGAGCTTTATATGGGCCGGGAGGTGAAACGATTTGTGCAACTTTGTTTCTTCAGTTATTATTGAAGTTCCATCAATGACGTTACTTTCTCAAAAAAATTACTGCTGAGTTGCGGGCTGTTTTTTTTTCAAATCAGTTTGCCACCACTCTAGACCCTCATCAAAATCACACCCTGTAAGCTTTTTTTGGAAGAACACACACCCTGCACACTTGCAAAGACGGATCCTTGGTTGGGCCGGCCCATACAATTTATTCCAATTCAGCAGCCAGCCCATACCCCGGAGGCCTCGAACGAACCCCAACGCGACACGTGTTTGACCCCTTTCCTCATTCCCCTCTCGCTATCCACTACACTTTCCCCTCCTTCCACTTCCCACTTCACAGCCCAGGCACTGAGCCACTCCACCTCCAGTCCTCCACTGCCACCGAGAGGAGCATCGATCGAGAGCCTAGGGTTTCCCTCCTCCCCCGCGCTCCCATGGCAGTCGACGAGGCGGTGCTCGAGGTCCTCCCCAACCCTCCCCAGCCGTTGCCGGAGCCGGCGGGCGCGCTCCCGGCCGTCCCCGTGCCAAAATTGCTCCAGTACCTGTACCTCGCGAGCACGTGGGTCGCCTGCGCGGGCGTGGCCTCGGGGACCGTCGCGCGCCGGGTCCTGGGCGACGGCTCCCCGGTGGTTGACGCGCTCATCAAGGTCTGCATCGGGGCCCTCGCCTTCCCCGTGCTGCTCGTCCTCGTCGTCACCCTGCGGCTCCTGCGCGCCATGTGCGCGGCCGGATTCAGGGACTCTCTCCGCACCGTTGCCACGGAGATTCAGATCCACTCCAGGAAGGTATCGTTGACTACTGTTTCACTCTACAGTTGAGGGAGCAGTTCAGTAGATACACAAAGAGCAGCTAGGCAAATACTCCATGGTATTATAGTATTATACACACACGCGCCTCTTTAGAATTTACCTTGTGTTGTTTCCTCAAAGGAGGAACTTTAATTTGTATGAAAATGCCTTGAGTCCATTTGCGTCCCTCCAATTTCTAATTAAATCATAGTATCATACAGATCCTCTCCATATGCTCGTGTGAACAGTGAACTGAAATTGACTATGTTTGACTTGCTCTCAGTCGCCATCGTTAGCCTCGTGAGGTGTCGATGCAGGAGCTTTTTTAAGTCCAGTTAGGCTGTATTAGTTTCTCTATGATTAGCCTTTTATGTTAGTGCATTCGCATCTTTTCAATTTCAAGCTGAAGTATACGATTGTGTTCAATCAAGGATACTAACCGGGTTTGCCTGCTCTTGCCATCGAGCATATTTTCAGATGTTTGGAGCGTTAACCTGGAAGGTGCTGCGGAGCCCTGCTGTGCTCGTGTTGCTCACGTCTTTGTTTTTCACCCTGCTGGTCGGAGCAGGCGTTCTGGTGCTTGGGGGGCTGTTACCTGTGAAGGAATCTCAGAAGGCAAGGATTGGTTGTGCACTCTTCGACATGGGGGTATTGGGTACCATGGCTATGGCTTGCTTTGTCATCATACCCAGTTTTGCGGTAAAGCTCTGGAGGAGCAAATAGGCTGGTGAGGTGCCAATGCTGCAGAACACTCTGATATCTGAGGTATCCAACAGTTGCCCTGTCTATCTTGTGCTTTTGTGCCATATGACCTTTTTCTGTAATGAGCATGTTGTTTTGTATAAGCAGTTATGCATTTTCTCCTCTTTTTGGTGTGCTTGTACCATACTACCATCATCCGGAATTGTGAAGCCAGCTAGTATAGTCAGTTATTGAAAAATAGGCTTCATGTGTACATTAACATTATAAAACCTGCTCCAGGCTGGAAATTGTTTACCTTCATGTGTGAGGCCCTGTCTAATGTTTATTCAACTTATCTGCATGCATGGTCACATTGCCTCTGTATTCTATCCTGTTTATGCGTTAATGTTTTTATTATGGTTGGGTCGGTCACGGTTTGATTTTGTAACATACATAAGGGCGGATAGATTTTACTATATCATATTGATGGCTTTTATGTGCAGTATAAATGAAATGAAAAACTCATTGCGCTAAACATAGTAGTAAACCGATATCATCTTTTGTCCTTAGCTGTCTTCCCACTGCATTTCTGCAATAGTTACTTAGAAGATATATTTATTTGTGGTGAGGGATTTTTTCATCATGCATAATTTTCCCACTGCCGCTCTTATTTCTCAGTTCTCACAATGATAAGTTGATAACTTACTGTGCTACTACCTTTTATGTATAAGTAAACATGTTGACAGTTCCATAGATTGATTGCCGTGTAAGGGATAAATGAATGTGGTTGCTGGTAACCTGTTGCATTAGAGGTTCATGTCTTAATTTAAGTGAGTATGAAGCATAAGAAGATAAGGCTTTCTGTATGCTGAATATGTTTGCGCTATGCCTGCAGAATTGTTGTCACTGACAATGTATGGTTCTGCGCTACTAACCTAACAAAAAAATTGGCCTGTTGTATTGACAGGCAAGGACAAGTAGGGAGAAGGCACTAAAGATCGACCAGCAGTTACAGCACAGACCCTGGCGTCTGTGGTTGATGCTAGCTGATAAATGTTTTTAGAGAAATAATTTGCTCTTGCAAACTTTATTAAGTCATTCGTGGTACTGTTATGTATATATGACTACTAGCTGGAACTCGTATCCTGATGCTGAAGCGTGTGCAATGGGGGGTCACTGTGGTTATCACCACCCTGTCTGAATTCAAGTGCTCCCTTTTTAACATGTCTCGTGAAATGAATATAACTGATTCACTTTCTGTTGACGAAACCACTTGCTTTGTGGCAAGTGGTTGGCTGCCTTTGTGAATTCTGGTTCTTGTTAAGATGAATAATTAAACATTCGTAATCAAAATAAAATTTAATAGTGACAAGTACTTCTGAATATTTTGATCAGTGGTACTATAAGTACATATCAACACCACTTACAATGTGGACTCGCGGACATTGATGGGTGAGATTGGATGCAGTTTGATCGTCCCGAGCTTTGCTTTGCTTTTGATTCGATGGCTACTGCCAATCAACTGTCCACTGGTGGGATTCTGGTTTTTGTTGAGACGAAGAGTGCTAAAGTAGAGGTCTGTTGAAGGGTGTTTTTGTAGAGCTCTACCTAAATAAGTGCTACGAGACCTGTTGGAGGGCGCGTTTTTTTTTAATCCAATCTTCAAATTTAGGATAGAAGGGTCTGCTGGATTTGCTCTAAATGAAAATCACTTACTTTTTTTTTCCTATCTCGAAATTGGACATCTTGTAGGTTCTAGTTACTTTATTAAAAAATGGTTATATTTATATAGTAAAGCTTGATATACCCATGATGGGCTGTCACTTTCGGAGAGCTAAGGATTCCGAGGGCCTAATTGACGTGGTTAGGCCCTCAAAGGGTGTTTCGGCATTGACCTCTTACGGGTCTTTTTTAGATAAACTAAGCAGATAGCTGAATTGGCATAGTGTGCATGGGCCGGCCCGATTAAAATGGAGTGTTCTTCTTCGCTGACTGAAATCATCAACCTTGTTGTTACCTTTGTAGATTCCAAAAACAATCTAGTTTCCCTTTTTTAGAATCTCCAGAAACAATCTATTGGTCATCCACCCCATCTGACCATCTGCGAAGTGAACAATTTGAGGGCGCAAATAAAGATTAGATTAGCCGCTGATAATGCTTCCTTTCCTCCCCTCCCCTGTCACTGTAAAATGTGTAATGCGTAGTCCAATTGAAACAAGTGCTTCTAAGGTAAAGTGTGAGCTATGATTTCTCTTGTTGTATATATTGTTCATCACAAGAAAATTCATAAAATTCAAAAGTACATCAAACATGATCCCAGTAATCTATTAGTATATACATACACGTGGTTTTCTTATAAAAAAACATGGCATGGACGCTCAGATACATCTTTATGATTTGATTAAACATTAGTTGAAATTTTCAAACAGGGTTTGAGTTCTCCCATTCCCATTCGAGCATAACCATTATGAAACAATTAGGCCGTTTCGTTATACCTCACTCCATATATACTCGGTGAGCAACAGTAGCGCATTTGCAGATACTATATGCTTTCGGCGTTTCGGCAAGAATATCGCTCGAACCAACAGCCTCTTACACTTGGTCGTACTCGTACTAGTGTTTTCACTCAGCTGATGGTATTATATTGCCGTAAGTCATTTGCGACCCAAACCGTAATGCAGTACTAATCACAATCAGTACAACTAGTTGCACGCTCGTCTGGTTTTTGCAGATCGATCTCTGAGCTTTGACCCTCCAACGTGAATGATTGATGCTGTTTCTGAAGCTGCTGAAGCCTGAAGGTTACAGCTGTGCTCTGTCATCCTGTATGGCCGGCCAGGGCAGGAATGAACGGCAAAAGGTTGTCAGGAACGTCCGGGAAGGGAACACTTGGGGTCCAGAGAGGCAGAGACTCGGAGTCGAGCCCAGCCCAAAGTGTGAAGCTTGCCAAGAAGAGTGTAGGATAGGATGCATATGCATTTTTCTTGCTGATTTTGTGAGACCGGGTTCAAATCTCTCTCATGCTTTGTCCGGGTACAGACGATTCCATAGTTGCTGCTGCGTTTACTCGTTTCTGTTGTACACTTTGACAAGAGATACCTTACGTATAGCAATTTCAGGCAACCGCACCACCGAAAGCAACGCGCAATCCCAGGACATGCGGTGCAGTTCAGCCAAGGCGACGGCTCCGAGCCAAAGCGTCCGGGCACAACATCGCACGCCCAATTTTGCCTGGCCATGGCGCGTCACATGCTCGCGTCCAACCACTCTTGCAGAAACAGCCATGGCACAAGTCCACACACCACTCTCCACCAGACCACCACAGTTCACAGCTCTCAGGCTGCGTTGCGTGTTATGTGAGAAGATAAATAGAAGGGGTGGAAAATTTTTCTTCTAAAAAACATGTTACAAGAAGCATGAATAAAAACTAAAAAATATTTTTTTTTACGTGAACATAGCCTCAGACTCTCTCTCTCCGCAGAAAGGAGAGCGGCAGCTAGCCTGCCTAGCCAAAGCGGAAAAGTTTTGCGCAGCAGGAAAAAAGTTCCCTGTGTGTGTAGAGAGAGTGCTTTCTTTTCGAGTTTTTCTCACCTGCGCCATCCCTTCACACTGCGATCTCCTCTCCCTCCTTCCCTCTGCCATCGCCTTTGCGGTGCGCCGGTGCAAAAGATCTCGCCCTCGGGAAGCGCGGCGCGCATTTTCCTCCGTGGCCGGCGTGGGGGTGGCAGCGGAAAGCCGGCCCGAACCCAACTCCAATCCCATGGCTGGTGGAAAGCGGCGGCGGCGAGAAAAGAGCGCGAAAGCCATGGCGACAGGGTGGCCGCAGCCCCTCCTCCTCCTTTGCGCGTAGGACTCCAGTCTCCAGCAGATTCCTTCGAGCTGGTACTTGTACTACTACTAACTACTCTACGCCTGCTATAGGTGCTAGCAGCGAGCAAATCTAAACCAGGAACAGAAGGAAACATCCCCCGGCATTCCCGTGTGCCTGTGCCTTTTCTTTTGCGGTTGTTGCTTTCTTCTTTGGCCGCTTGGGTCTTGGCCTCCTCCGCACGCAAGGAACCGCCCGTCTTCTTGCTCGCCGGCGTGTCCTGGACGGCTTTTTTCTTCGCCGGCCTCTGCTTGCTCTCGTTTCTTGCTCTGCTTTTGAGTGGAGTTGCAGCGGAGCAGAATCAGTGAGGTGAAGGACTGAAGAAGGGTTCGCTTTCTTGGTAAGAGAAAGGGAAAGAAGAGGAGGAGGATGGCCGGAGGGGCGGCGCCGCCGCCCAAGCAGGAGGAGCTGCAGGCGCATCCGGTGAAGGACCAGCTGCCCAGTGTCTCCTACTGCATCACCAGCCCACCGCCATGGCGTACGTCCTTCTCACTCACTCACTCACCTACCTGGGCCTTTTGAGTTCAATGTTGCTGGAGTTTGTTCTGTTCTGTGTACTTTGGCATTTATGTTCTTGTCATGTGAATCGTCCCCTCCCCTTTGATGTTGATGTTTTTCCACTGTATGTATCTTTGTCACATGGCGTTGGACACTGGGGCCTGGTCCTGATTTCTGATGTTCACTTTGATTCGGTGCCTGGCACCTGATAATCTGCCATTGGTGAATCTTGAATATGCAGCTGAGGCCATCATACTTGGATTCCAACACTACATTGTCATGCTGGGCACATCTGTCATCATACCAAGTGCTCTTGTTCCCCAGATGGGAGGAGGAAATGTGAGTGCCTCTGAATCGCCTGAAAGTACCACCCTGATTTTCAGAATCTCAGAGCCAAGTTGGTGACGATGGTATATGCATTTCAAAATTTTGAACACTCTGTTGCGGTATTCTGTCAGGAGGAGAAGGCTCGGGTGATTCAGACGCTGCTGTTCGTCGCCGGCATCAACACCTTGTGCCAGTCATTCTTTGGGACTCGTCTGCCTGCAGTGATGGGTGGATCCTACACTGTCGTCGCGCCGACCATTTCGATCATCATGGCTGGCCGCTACAGCAATGAAACAGACCCTCATGAGGTAGCTCCCCTGTTGCTCCACCGACAAAATCGCCATTGTCATATGCTCTGTTTGATTTTCTTGTAAAGGTCACAAAGCTTTGTGATTGCTATTTTAGAAATTCTTGCGGACTATGCGAGGAACACAAGGCGCTCTCATAATTGCGTCGACAATTCAAATCATACTTGGCTTCAGTGGCCTCTGGAGGAATGTTGTTAGGTAGGGATCATGGTTCCTAGTTATAAATTCCGCTACTGCATTGTATGATTGTAGAATTTCAGTTTGCAGGTTTAGCTGCCATTGCAAATTGTATTATTTCAGTTCCTGGCTTGATGAGTCTGCACACCTTTCCATCACAGATTTCTAAGCCCATTATCTGCTGTTCCTCTGATCTCACTAGCTGGATTTGGGCTATATGAGCTTGGTTTTCCAGGGGTAAGCATTAGTGTGCTGCTAATATGGTGGCTGTTGTTTGATTCTTAAATAATCCTTGCTCCCTATGTCACTGGAACACTGATTATTGGATTCATTTTGCTTCAGGTTGCCAAGTGTGTGGAAATTGGGCTCCCAGAAATCATTCTAATGCTCATATTTTCTCAGGTATGTGTCATTCATTCTGCCTTTCTATGCACTTATTAATAGCCATTATAACAGAAGTCATGTACTAATTAATGTATTTGTTCTACACGGCAGTACTTACCTCATGCTATTCATGTGGCAAAGCCTGTGTTCGACCGGTTTTCTGTAATCTTCACCATTGCTATTGTATGGCTGTATGCATACATTCTTACAGCTAGTGGTGCATACAAGAATGCTCGAACAAAGACACAAGTGCATTGCCGTGTTGATCGCTCTGGACTTATAAGTGGAGCACCTTGGTAAGCAATTTATCATGGTCATCAGATTTTGTTTACACCCTTGTTTTGGTAAACCCATTTTGAAAGTGCTGAAAACACATTGTAGGATTAATGTACCATACCCTTTCCAATGGGGAGCGCCAACATTTGATGCTGGCGAATGTTTTGCGATGATGATGGTCTCATTTGTTGCTCTTGTAGAGGTTTGTCTATGCTACTTTACTTGATAAGTAAAAAAAGAGAGTGGGTGACAATTAACGTTCTAATACAGTATGCTGCTCTTTCAGTCAACTGGGACCTTCATTGCAGTGTCAAGATACGCAAGCGCGACTATGATACCTCCCTCAGTTCTTGGTCGTGGCATTGGTTGGCAGGTAACTGAGTTGATTATCTTATACCATAAACTTCATTTTCTGCTCGCTGGTTGTTCTGGGTCAAAATTGATTTTCGTCATCTGCAGGGCATTGGTACTTTATTGGGTGCATTTTTTGGGACAGCTAATGGAACTGCTGTGTCAGTGTAAGTCTAATGCTACTGTCTAGGGCAACCGGGACTAATTTCTTGGGGTATTGCTTCTCTAATAATCCATTTTGATATTTGCAGTGAGAACGCAGGTTTACTTGCCTTGACACATGTTGGCAGCCGGAGGGTAGTCCAGATATCTGCAGGATTCATGATTTTCTTCTCAATTCTTGGTAATGTACAGTGTTGTTTCGAGTATTATGTGTCTAGGTTCTCCGTTGACTGTATTTTTCAGTTTTGGACAAAAGCAGACATTAATAGATCAATAGAGTACACTCAACAGACAGAAAAGTCTTCACAACAACACTCTGTTACTGAATTGGAGTATTGTGCCTTAAAATTTGTAGTTTGACTTCTGACATAAACTATAGATTTGCTTTAACGTTTTCCTAATTCAGGTGATTTCGATCATCTGCTTTTGATAGGCTAATAATCGTGCTCCTTTGGCTTAACCAGGGAAATTCGGAGCAATCTTTGCTTCCATCCCACTGCCAATATTTGCTGCCCTGTACTGCATATTCTTCGCCTATATAGGTACACCGTGATCTCTATATCCTTCAGCAGGATTTATCATCTTATATCTACAGGACTTGTTCTTATACCCCTGAACTTCTAATTTATCTACTCATTGCAGGAGCTTGTGGTCTCAGCTTTCTTCAGTTCTGCAACCTGAACAGCTTCAGGACCAAGTTCATCTTGGGGTTCTCCTTCTTCATGGGCTTGTCAGTACCCCAGTACTTCAATGAGTACACATCCGTCGCTGGCTATGGCCCGGTGCACACCGGCGCCCGATGGGTATGTGAATCAAACCCTGCAGCTCTCCATGCCATCCTCGAATTGCCTTTATTCAGCTAAACCTGCTCTACGCATATCTGACTGTGCGGTTTTGATTTGCTCACCCTGGTTGCCTTGCAGTTCAACGACATGGTCAATGTGCCCTTCTCGTCGAAGCAGTTCGTGGCGGTGCTGGTGGCTTTCTTCCTGGACAACACGATCCAGTGCCGCGACACCGCGGTGCGGAGGGACAGGGGCTACCACTGGTGGGACAAGTTCCGGAGCTTCAAGACGGACAGCCGCAGCGAGGAGTTCTACTCCCTGCCCTTCAACCTCAACAAGTTCTTCCCGTCAGTGTAGGTGATGGCTCGGGGATAGAGAAGAGATGATCAGGCCAGTGTAGGTGATGCTGGATTAGCTAGTCTGTACATTCAGGGAGTGAACTGCTGGTGAACCGAGAAGAATGTCAGTTGCTATGGTGTTCTGTAGACTGTAGTGATCATATACGTAACTGTAATATCTTTGGTCACTAGAACACGACGTTTTGGAACCTTTAAAACTTCTGCTAACGCAGTAGCCAATACTAGGTCTTCAAGTATCTTTCGGATTTCTGAAAATGTCCTGAGGTATCTTGTTTGGAACCATATTGAAGTAGTACTGTTTGTCTTGAATTCTTTCTTTCTTTCGCGAGATAGCATTCGATTTTACAGAACTGATGCCCGGTGTGGCGCTGGACGCATCATGTAGTTGTATAGGAATTCCGTTGTACTATATAGATAGATTAGACAAAAATTTACTGTAAGTAATAATAGACACAGATCTCTTGGGCTCACACGCCTGGAACCAATGAGCCCAACCCACGCAGCCCACAATAGACCCATCAAATCCCGAGCAGATCCACCCTCACGTGTAACGGTGTAAGTCTAACCTCTCAAAAAAAAAATGCAAGTGTAAACGTATTTTTGGTTGGCAGCAGTAACGTCCGTATACTGGCACAAGTTTATTTTTTTACAGTAACACACGCAATGCAACTGTATTTCAGTCGACTAGCCATTCTCGAACGGTCGAACCAGCTAGCTCTGCAAGGTTGGTGCCATTCTTTTACCCAAAATTCCTCCAAACAACCTGCTCTGAACACCAAACCGGGACAAGTCAGACGAAGATAAACCAATCAACCAAACAAACAAACTACCCTCTGTGATCCTACTCTTAATTCCCTCTTTTTACTGGGAGGATGGAGGCCTTTTGGTCTGCCTGCTCGGTCGTTAGGAAACAATCATCTGGGCGACACACGAGCTGTTACGGCACACAGTCACACAGCTTTGACACGTATTCCTAACATCATGCGACGATTAAGAAACAAGAAATGTGTAGAAACAATGCTCTAATTGTAGAGCAGATCAGATTTTATATAGGTTTAGGCACCTTCCGTGTAGCTCCACCTACACGTGAACACGCAGGGACACAGGGAACAGTAGCAAGTGTGCCCTGACATGGGTCCCCGCCCTCTCAGGGCCTCTCTTATTCCCTTTCCCAGCCGATTTGTTTGAAGCATCTTTCCGTTTCTAGCACATGAGGACAGTACATGGACTCAGCAAGTCATGGACTGATGGAGATTAGACGCAGACGCTAATACACGCTGTCGAGTCGTAGCACATCCTACCAGACCAGAACAGAAGGGTCAGAGCAAGAGCAGTCAAGGTCACCTCCTACAAAGTGGCAACTTTGTTAGAGAAGGGCCAGTAAACTACGGGGGGTGTTGGTTGCTGGACACGACTTGCCACGCCTAAAGTTAGGCTCGTCAGATAGGTTTAGGCAGGTGTTTGGTTGGTTACTCGAGTTAGGTTCGCTACAGCTCGAGAAGGCACTCGCCACAGTTTTCTTCATCAAATGTGTGGCGCTCTTTTCCTCCGCCACACCACCGGTGGCGCGCCACAATCGCCTCCCTTCCGTTCTCTTCCTCATCCAGAGGCCAGGATTCACCAACGCGGCATGCCACCATGGCCACCGTCGGCTAGCAGAAGTGCCACCGCGGCAGCAACGGTCGCGCCTCCCGCTGCAGTGCCCGAGCAGCGGCGGAGCGATGGAGTCAGCGGCCGCGCCTCCTGCTACAGTGCCGCCATGGTGACCTTCTCCACCTCCACGAGGCGCGAGCCCATAACCCCAGGAGCCTGGGAGGTGCGCAAGGGGAGAGGAGACCACCGCTGGAACTGCTCGAGGACGTAGAGTAGGCGTGGGCGGCGGCGGCGTGCGGTCCTGCGGGCGAGACGAGGAGGCGGCGGAGATTGAGAGGTGGAGAGAGAACGGGAGGGAGCGGATCCAGAAAGATCGCGAGAGGCTGGGATGCGATCGAACAGAAGAAAATAGAGAGGAAAAGAAGGAAAAGAAAAAGAAAAAGATAAAAAAGTGGTGGAAAAAAGAGAATGAAAAAGGGAAAAGGAAGAAAGGAATAATGAGAGTAGATAAAAAAATGAAAAGGGGAGGGAGAGGAGATGATAATTTTACCATGTGAAAAAAATATTTGTTTTGTGATAAATTGATGATAATTTTACTAGGTAATCTTATCACTATGGCATTGAGATATTATTTTTATCATCTCGTGGCTGTAATCCAAACAGCTGCCACAATTTTTTGCCACACATTTGTGGCAGCAATCCAAACAGCGGCCACAAAGATTTTACCTAATCTTAGTCATCAACCAAACACCCTATTTTTGCCACAGAATGTGGCTAGCCACAGAATGTGGCTAGCCACCTAACCTTAGGCGTGGCAAACTGTGGCCAGGATCCAAACAGACCCGTAACTACTCCTTCTAATCGATTTGTTAATGAGATAAGTTACTAATATTTTTTTTTAAAAAAAAGGATGAGCTACTAATTGGCTTGTCTGAGATCCTTGCTTGCCGGCGACACTTTGAGCTCGTGCTCGTCCCTTGCGCCGCAACCCACTTGCCATGCCGTCCTGTCCCCGGCCGCCTCCCTCGCGGCGGAGCACGCCCACGAGGCCGGGCGGGATCCGTGTCCTCGCGTGGGGACAAGCCGGGAGCCCCCGACCAAGAACACGCAGGAAGATTCCGGGCTGAGCTCAGACCAGCAACAGCCGGCCATTTTTAATCGCCGGATCCGGCGGCGCCGCGGCGGATCGGATCGTTCGTTCCCCAGCACGGCGGCCGGGCGCCCGGCCGGCTTGCCGGTCAGCTAGCCTGCTCCATCCCGGTTTGTTTATGGTTGATGTGTCAGTGTGTGTGAGAGACTGAAACTGAAACATCCCTCTCTGCTTCGTGTGAATCTGAATCAATGGCGGCCTTGCCGGCCAGCGTGCGTCAGGGACGACGTGGTCTGGGGGCATGCTACTCGACTCGGTGTTTAGTTCTCAATTTTTCATCATTGTTTAATTCCTATATATTTATTATTTTTTTAGTCTTTCCGTTATATTAAAAACAATGATTCTCTTCCCAAACTTTTGATATACTAAAGTCTACAAGAAATTTACTCCAATCTCTACCAACTAAACAACTCCGGAACTCGAGTCGAAGTGTACTAGTTTAGTAAAGACCAGCTCAATGATTTGGCATGGCACTATCCAACGATCGACTGGAGCCCTGTCACTGTCACTTAAATTATGATAAGCTTCAGCTTTTGTTTCTCACTAATAAAGGAGCTAATTAGTGAACAACGCGTGATAAGCTTCAATTATTCTCCTCCTTGTCAAGAAACAGAGAAGATCGTCGTCTCCTATCGCATTAAGGTCTGATTGTACGTTCTTCTCAGCTTTCTGATCGATCCACGTCGCTTTAGGACGTACTTGTCATCGTGTCGACTGTCGAGCCATCGCATGGCTCTTTTTTTTTTTTTTTTTTTTTTTTGCGAATGCATGGCTCCCCGTTGATCTCTCTGGTGGTGGTGTCTATCTCTGCCCAGTCATGGGCGAGAATCCTGTAACTGGAACCCTGCCGTCAACTGCAAATGTTCCCGATGGGGTTTGCGTCAAGTACATAGTCACGAGGATGAGACGTTGATACGCCCAAGAGATTTGTGGCTAACACGCAAAATTCTCCTCCGATTCTGCCTTGCATATTGCATTGCATCCCTTTCGAGTGTGCAGGAAGATATGCCCAAAGCAATTGAGAGCGAAGGGAAAGACAATAAGGATATGTGTGAGTGTGACTGCCTGACTGACATCGGCAAATCACAGCCTCCTTTGGGCAGAAGATGAAATGGCATCGTGCCATACTGACCGATGCCACGTGTGATGAGACAATCACGAGTGTGCAGTCAATTTTAAGATTTAGGACACGTATCTAAGTAGGTTATGAGTTCAAATCTTTTAAAAGGAAGCTCTCAGCACAAAATCGATGGAGATGACCCACCCAAAAATTAAAGCTGTAGTTAGTTGGCGACAACGAACTAGTATGGCCTTTGCCAACAAGGACTACATGGAGCCATGCATTTTGGTTGGCTCATCTTACTTATTTCTCTCCTTGAGATGGTGCCTATTTTTCTGTCAACACTGAACAAGTACGAGGGCCAATCCAGTCCTCCTCGCAAACTTACAAGTAACCTTTCTAATCCCCATTGCTGGGTACCTTATTTTTTAATAAGGAAGGGGCAGAAATACTAATAAAAAAACTGTCACGCCAGAGGTTACTGCATGCAGTAACTAATAAACTTAGATTAAAAACAGTGATGCCAGAGGTTAGCGCATGCATGCATGCACGCACGGCACGCTGCCCTAAACTAAACACACTAGCATCACTGTGACAGGCAGCGATCCCTGTTGCATCGGTCAGTGCATCAAGACCGGCGCCGAAACGAGCAAGGTCTCGCCAGGTTTTTTTTTACCGAACCGGACGGCCGAACCGCCGCCCGGCGGTAGCGGTAAACCGGTCCGGTTGGACCGGTTACCGGTGGAAACCGAATGAATTCAAATTTTGAATTCAAATTCCCCGTGTCGCCGGTTAGGACCGGTTAGCCGACCGGTTGGACCGGTTAGCCGACCGGTGGCTTGGAAAAAACGGTCACCGGTTGGCCGACCGGTTGGACCGGTTAGCAGACCGGTTTGGCCGGTTAGCCGACCGGTTTGGCCGGTTAGCAGGCCTGGTGGCTTGAAAAAAAATGGGCATGACCTATCCGCAAATTAATGAAAAAATTGACCACAAATGCATACAAATATCCATACATATAATTGTGCATACAAATATCCATACAAATAGTTTAGTAGTCCTCTGATATAAATAATTGTTCATACAAATTAGTTAGTTTAGTAGTCCTCTCATACAAATAATTGTTCAACGGTAGCATTGCGAGGCCATTTCATACTCCGCGGTGGACATCACATTCAAACCCTGCCTTACAAGCAACTCAGCTTTGAACTCTTGCCAAGTTTGGCCCGTCCAGGCCGATGTCGTCTGCCATTCCTGAAGTAACATATTATACCAATGAGGATCTTGCCATTCGTACACCCATCTCATCGGTGGCTGCATGCTCAACTCCGGTATAGGATAGTGATAACTAGACTGTGAGGATTCCCCGTAGGAGGAGTTAGAAGAGAACTGTGGAGAGCCGTAATTCGTCGGTCCAACCGTTCTCCTCTGCGACATCGGTGCTCCATGGTCAATGTCCTGGGTTGCATGTGTGAACTCAGTCTCCCCTGCAATCAACCATATAGTATAATTAATACTCAGAAGTCAGAATAAAAAATCATGTTCATATGGACGTACACTTGGTACCTGTAAAATGGAGACCAGCAGGTGGGTTTGAAGGTGACACGCCTCCGCCCCCGCCACCGCCAGCAGCACCGCCACTGCCGCCACCACTGCCACCACCACATTGCTATCATCACCATCATTACTATCATCACCATCATCGGCAGAGCTGCTGTCCTGAGACTCCTGATACTCTGGACTTTTATCACCCTCACCATCATCAGTTTCTTCATCGCTCAGGACTTCTACTTCTTTCTGTTTGCCTTTTCCCGTGGCCTGGCCTCGTTGGCGCTTCGGGTTAACCTTGCTAGGCGCGATGTGGTACTTCCGCTTCCCTACAAGAGTGTTACCTACATGTCGCCGTGCCCAATCACTGATGCAATCATCCCGTGTAGAAGTCGCAGGCGTAGGTTGTAGTTGACATAGACAAGCTTGTTCAGTTTTGTGTGTGACAACCGATTGCGAACCTTTGTATGCAGCAAGGCAAAAGTACTCCAGTTCCGCTCGCATCCACTTGACGAACAACATTGAGAAACAAGCCGCAAAGCAAGGCTCTGCAGTTTGGGAGTTCTGTTGCCGTTTATCATCCACCAAGAAGATGCAGTTGTCTTTGGGTCAAGCGCCATTTGTTGTGCCAATTGTGTGCCAAAGTCACCACGCCGTTGTCGAAACAGCTCAGCCTCTTGCAAAGCCTGGATGGCGCTCGAGATATCCGTCATGCGCTGAAAAGCATCCTTCAGTGTACTCCACATTTCTGGAGTTGGAATAAACGAATAGGCATACCTCGGATTCAGGACACAAGCTGCAAAATAGAATGTACCACGAATGAGCATAAGGTGTATGGAACGTGAAAGTATAAACTTTTGTTCACAATGAGCAAAAGCCGTCTTACCTGGAACCACATAGGTGTCAAAGAAGATGTCCTGCAACCTTCCGTTGAAAATCGCTTCATACTCTTTGAACGTGGAACATTGCGGCCAAAGAAAGATTGCATTTCATTTTTCATACTCTGTACGGTCATACATACCTCGCACAGTTCGGCCGCTTGTCCTGATCCGCTGCAGCCTTCTCCTTTCTCAACTTCTCTTGAGCACGTTGAGCAGTTACCTTCTTAGCCCTTTCAAGTTCACGCTGAAAGT
Organism: Digitaria exilis; assembly: GCA_015342445.1. Classification (NCBI taxonomy): domain Eukaryota; kingdom Viridiplantae; phylum Streptophyta; class Magnoliopsida; order Poales; family Poaceae; genus Digitaria; species Digitaria exilis. The sequence goes on from JACEFO010000353.1 coordinate 275,345, forward strand.
ACTCACGCACCTCCTTTGAAACCTTTTCACAATGGACGACTTCCGTCCTGCGCCCTGCTAAATATTGTTTCAATCTAGTGGCACCACCTCCTCCCTTGGACTTATGACAATAGTTGCATCTCCAACCGGGGTAAAGATTTTCACCGTGTTCCCATACAACATCTCTATCTCTGCCAGACATTGCGTATCTACAAACATGGAATGAACATAAACATATCAATGTCAACTTGACAACACATAGCTATATCACAATACTTAAATCCTACATCCATTTCCTTATTTCCAAAATCACAATACCCTACATCAAAATATATATACATGGCTTCATAGTTCATAGTTCATACATTCTAAAATCACATGGCTGCAATCAAAATATACCTAAATATCTCCATCACTGCATCCATTTCAAAATTTCATAAATCACAAATAGATTCAAAGTTTCAAAGTCTCCATACCTCAGTCGGGCGGCTAACCGCCGCTGCCGGTCGGCTTACCGCCGCAACCGACCGGTTAGCCGGCGTCTGCAGGCGGGAACCGGGCCGGCGACCGTTGCCCCGGCCGCAACCGGAACGGCTAGCCGACCAACCGGACCGGTTACCGGGATCTCCGTAGCGGCTAGCCGGCACGCGCGGCGGTTACGGCAGCCGGCGGCGAAAAATCGCCTAGAGGAGGTGCGGCTGCGCGGGGGGGGGGGAGAATGAGCGCTGGCCGTTGGGGGAGGGGGGTTAGGATTAGGGCGGCATTGGGCCTTCACGGGCCTTAAATGGGCCGAGTCGTTTTTTCTTTTTCTTTTTTGATTTAATTTGTATTTACCCAAAAAATACCAAATGAGCAGATATTTAAAAAACTTTTACACCACCAGTTTACACACATGTTGAAGTATTTTTACGAATTTTTTTCGATATTTTTCCATTTTTTTAATTCAAATTTAAAAATTTCAAATTTGGACCGGTTCAAACCGCCCCAAACCGGAACCAGTCCGGGGCGGTTTGGTCGGGAACCGGTCAAACCAGACCGGTTCTCGACGGTTCGGGAAACCCTGGGTCTCGCACATGCCCGGATTTGATCCGATCCGGCTGCGTGGGAACCCATGCAATGCAAGTACGGCGACGAACGCAGACGAGAGCCTTGACTACTCCCACACACACTGACACTGATGAGAGGCGGCGACTTGCTCCCGAGGGACACGCCTTGACAGAGATACACTAGTCTATATTCCTGCTTTTGCTCCGTTGCAAACCGCCGCGGCCATTTTTAAAGAAGAAAAGTATTTTTTTGAAAGCATATTCTGTAACGGTGATAAATAGGAAAGTTTAGAAAGGAATTTTTCTAGAAAGTATATTTTGTGAGGAGAGTAAATAGAAAGATGAAAAACACATCATGGAGAGAAACGTGTGAAGAGCTAGAGGGCGCTGGCTGGCGCTGCGTGCTTTGATGTCACGCGTGATGCGTTCACAAACAAAAAGCTGCCGCCTGAACGAGTAGAGTAGCGCATGTTTTCTTTTCTTTGGAAATGGGAGGATGCAGTAAGTACGTTGTAGTGATCTTAGCTCTCTTTTGCGGTAACGTTATTTCTGATCGTCTTCCTTTGATTTGGTTCCACAGGATCGTGGAATCCCTGTCTGGGGAGGGAATTTGTTCGACGAGCACTACAAAAAGAAAGTAGTGTACACGTATATAGAGTACGTTGCTATCAGATGCCATTACTTCACGTGCTTCATGACAGCGTTGTTGCCTTACAAGTTAATGGTGAACTTTTAACAAAAAAAATCATACGGAACAAAAGTTTTTTTTTAGTACTTAGCGCAAGTTCGAGCAAACTTCCACGTGGAAACGTAGAAGATGGAAATTGCCAGCGTATACAGTATGGGGCTTTTAATTCAGAAGGCAAAATGTTCACGCTCTTGATGGACAACGTTTTACGAGGGAATATGCATGTGAAAAACATAGGAAAGCTCTCAAATAACATGTGCGTATCGCGGTCCTTGATAACTTGCGATTTTTTAGCTGGTGTGGGCTGCAACTTATGTGTCTCCTAACCTATGTCTCCATCCGTGTCTCCGAGGCAATTAACATCAAATAAATAATCCAAATTAAATTATGATCACATCATTGTGTTTGTTATAATAAGATCTTCAAAACCAAACCACACTTGACCATGTTTGGACTATATTTTCTTTTTGAAATACATTTTAGATTAAACAAATTATTTTATTACAAAAATATTCTAAAAAGGTATATATAATCCAAACATGGTCAAGTATGGCTTTGTTTTGAAAATCTTATTATAACAAACACAATGATTGTAATCAGAATTTAATTTGAACGATTTATTTGACGTTAACTGACTTGGAGACACGGATGGAGACACAGGTTAGGAGACACATAAGTTGCACCCGCTAGTGTGTGCTGGTCGCTTTTTCTGTGTACACTTGCTTTCCTGTGATTGATATTTAGAGCCTTGCTTGTGTGCCACACCATCACGTTTAAAACTCAATGTAGTACTAGTCTTAACTCTTGAGCATGTCTTTGCAAAGCTTATTTGTTAAGCAGATGATTTTTTAAGCTAATAATACGACGAACTCCATCCATGGCTATTCATTGAAAAATGTATTGTTGCTGTGCTAGTGCAGGACCAAAAGTGCGTTTGTTGACCGCCCAACCTGACTTAAAGACACCAAATTAAGCAAAAGAATTTTTCGTGCATGTCGTCCTTGCTTGGAGCCTTGGACCAAAGCACAAACCACGCTTGCGTATAAATTACTATTCCCTCCACACAAAATGATGTACGATATTGGCCCTCTGCATTTAAATATACTTATGTATTCTAATATCCATGAGATTATAAATGTATTTTAAACCTGAATCTGCATATATGACTTATCTTTACAAACAAAATATTTCAAAAAAAGCATGACAGGCCTTTCCTCAGAGACGTAGCACTGCACTATGAAAGCATGCGTGAGGCCGTATCCTCCAATCACACATCGCAGACATCGGAGCCCCAAGCACCTCTTCTTCATGAACAGTCATGGGTAATCATCCGTGCGCCGTTCAAAATACTCACGGGTTTGTGGCTAAATTTTAGTCAAACCAAAAAGAGCCCTAGATCGAGGAGGATGATGGTAGGCATAATGATGATCGAGCAGTGCCCTAAGCTCAAAAAATGCCCCTTTTGGGTCGTCATGTGTTAGGGCCTTTTATCATGTCATTGCCGGCATGCTTAGCCCCCATGCTAATTGGTGGCATTATGAACGGCCACATGACTCTCTTAAATCCCTAGGCGTGTATGCGAGATAGACAGATAGCACGAGCACGCACCCCTGGAATCGGGTCATCCATGCACGGATTGGACGGCTCGGATCGACCCATCACACACATCCATCCGTCCATTAACAGGTCAACTTTTCAGTGTGGCCCCTGTTGACCGCGATCGTGTCACCCCAACAAGATTGCAAGAAGGTTTAATTTTGTCCGAATCAGTACGGACACACTGATCTATGTGATGAGCTCAATTTACCGATCTCCCCCTCTGAGTTCAGTTCATGTGCGTCTGTACGGTCTGTGCCAGCTTCTTGTACAGTCGGTATAGGAGTACGTAGTATGTGAGACGTGCTGCCTGTACAGCATGGAGGAAGCTGTGCGTGGTATGCTGTTGCTGCCACGTCATCACGTCAGCCACCAGCCTGTCAGGCAGCACGTCTCACATACTCACAGCTCATCTCGTCGCTGCAAATGGAATACTAGCAGTAGCTTGTCCTGATTGCCCTCTTGCCAAAAATGCCAACTTGCACGGCAAATGCAATTTGATGCAACATTCCTTTTTCCATGAAAATGGTAGCGCAAGAAATGGGGAAGCAGTATCCTTCGTCGAGTATTTGCATTTGATAAGGAAATTGGGAAGAAAAAGGATGGTCAGGAATCTCGAGTGGAAATCTGTTGATTTTCATGCGAATAGCGAGAAGAGTGAAGCAAGCAGATCTTTAAAAAGGAGAGAATAATCTGAATTTTAAAAACAGTTGTGGAAATTGTCATGACAAATCAAAGGAAAAAGCACAAGAGCTAGACTAAAAGGAGGTAAAATCATGTTCCATCGATTTGAGTTTCACTTTTCAGCATCCGAAGAAGCCAGAACAAATCTTAAGATGCCACTTTTCATCTTTGGAATGAAGCACCGCCTAATGGATGCCTTGCGTCCTTTTATTTAGGGAGCATATCCTATGGAAACCAGACTCCCATGGAAACTATAAAAACTCCATCCACGATCATTGGATGCCAATCTGATGACTAGAAAAAGAGATGGGATAATTTTCCAAATAACCCCTCCCACTCCTCCCCTCCATCCCGTTCCAGCGCTGGATAACGGAGGCTTCCGTCGGTCCATTACGTCGCCCCCATCCGCGACCCCTGACGTCGCGACCTCGATCCCCACCGACGATCCCCTGGCCACGACGCTCACCGGATCGCGCCGCCCTCTGGCCGCGACGCCTCGACATATATGTTGCCGCTGGACCGCGCCACGACCCCGCCGCCCCGACGTCGCCGCCTCGACCTCTTCGTGTCCATGGGAAACGACATACCATCGTCCTGCGGCGATTGCTACATGCTAGACTTCGCCGGGTTCGTGGTGCTGGTGGAGAGGGAAGGCAGCCAGAAGGAAGACGTGCGGCATGCGTTCGAGGTGTTTGAGAACAGCTGGTTCGAGAACTCAGACTGGATAGGACCAAAATAATTTGCAGTACATAACAAACATGTGCGATTTAGAAGGATGAAAATCGGCTTTGGGATGGTTGTGCTGCAATGCTTATTTCTCCACATTTGCTTTCATCTGCCACCAGTATCCTAGTTGCGTCGTCGTCCATGGTGGTTCAGACGGGCACGGGGGGCGTCGAGGGGCGCTGGGGAGCCGTCGTCCATGACACAAGGCTGTAGGAGGTCGGCTTGATTGCTCGTTCAGGGTGTCGTCGTCGAGGGCGTCGTGGTAGGAGAGCACCGAGGTCACGGCGAGGAACCCAGGCACCGACGTCGGTTGGCTGGTCGCAGCGAGGTCGAGACGAGGACTTCTCGGTGTTCTCGCGGCAACTTCCAGGTATCACGGGAACTTCCAACAGGGAGCAACGAAGCCTCGTAACGGATCGACGGGTGCGACGAAAGGAGGAACAGAACCGGGATGGAGGGAAGGGGTGTGAGGGGTTATTTGGAAAATTATCCCACCTGTTTTCCTAGTCATCGGATGGGCATCCAATGGTCTTGGATGGAGTTTCCATAGTTTCCATGGGAGTCTGGTTTCCATAGGATACGCTCCCTTTTATTTATGAATTTACTTTCGTCTCTTTATTCTTAGTTTCATAACAAAATCTAAAGCACCCTTTTTCATCTTTTAGCGCCTTCGTCCTTCCATTTTCCAACAAAAATATATCTCACATCTAGGAAGTCTATGCGGCTATCGGCTACCAAGTCGTCTGGTAATGTATCATCTGCATCAATTATACAGAAAATCAATTACATGTGGATGATGAGAACCGACACCTCTCTACATGTGGTTATCCTCTACCTCCACGTGTCACATGATTTTTGTATGGCCATTGGCCACATCTCAATTGAAACTTTCCACTTAATTTACCACAAATCGATATATCTTGTAGGCACAACCGATTTAGCAAAGAGGCATATGGACATTTATTTTAAAAACTTTAGTTGGAAGACATATTATGCCTCTACTAACATAATATCATGCTCATAGGGCATAAATTAGGCCTATGCAAACATGATATCTTACTCATATATCTGATTGTACTCCTCGTATACTCTCCATGCGTCCGAACATGTATCTCTTTCGGGTCCGAACATGTATCTCTTTCGGGCATAGCCGGTTTGACCCACCGTAAAGTCAACAATATCTTTCATAAAAAGACTTCATAAGTAAACTTAAATTTTGCGCAAAAAAAAGTAAACTTAAATTATATCTTGAAAAATGTGTGTAAGTATTACACAAATCATGCCTGTGTTTAGATTTTAAGGGAAAAAGAGTACTTTTTTTTGGAAGCGTGTTGTGTGAGGGGGATGAATAGGAAGGGTGGAAAATGAATTTTTTAGAAAACGTGTTTTGTGAGGGGGATGAATAGAAAGTAAAAAGTATCTTTTGAACTAAATACAGCTCATATATAAAAATACACGGATTCCACAAATTTTCAGTTAAAAAAATACATGGATTTCAATTTAAAAAATACACAATTCAAACTACCGCATTTCCATGGGAGTATATGGGACTATGGGAGACGGTGGAAACCAATCAACCATTGAGGCAGTGGGCGGCCCGCAGATGACTTGAGCCCCTCGACTCGAGTCGAGTTGCAGACATGGCGACATGTGGTGGGCGTCCATGTCACGCCCGGGTGGAAAAAAGGACAAAACGGGAAGTCTACCTGCCACCATAGGCAACCACTGTTACATCTCTCCCGGCCTGCCATTTTGCCGGCTCCGAGCAGGTCCATCATCTCTCCTCCTAAAACATGGCCTAATCACGTTGACCCCCTCCACTGATCCCCTCGCAACCTGCCAAGAATCACGTCCAAATCTGGATTAATCTATCCCTAACAATCAGTAATCACTCACCGTTCCCCCACCTTCTTCCCTGTCGCCATCGCCGCCCACCACCCGCACCCATATAAACACCCCCGGCCTCGGCCGAGCTCCCCCAAACTCCCCAGCGCAACCAGCGCCCACGGCGGCTCAGGTCAAGAACTCTCAATTCGTTCGCGGCAGAAAATAAATCGCGCGAGCAGGAGGAGGAGATGGGCAACTGCCAGGCGGCGGAGGCGGCGGCCGTGGTGATCCAGCACCCCGGCGGGAAGGTGGAGCGGCTGTACGGGGCGGCCACCGCCGGCGAGGTGATGCGCAGCAACCCCGGGCACTACGTTGCCCTCGTCGTCCTCCGCGTCTCCGGCGTCGGCGCCAACAAGCCGGAGTCCGGCGGCGGCGGAGGAGGAGCCAAGATCACCAAGGTGAAGCTCCTCAAGGCCAAGGACACGTTGATGCTCGGCCAGGTTTACCGCCTCATCACCTCGCAAGGTGGGTGCTTGTCGCGAACGATTCTTGGATTACTCTGTTTATTGGGGGTCCAAATTCCTTTTTATCTCTGTCTGAGATCGACGAGCTAATTAAGAATCCGTTCCCCAACTGTTTCTCAGAGGTGGCGAAGGCGATCCAGGCCCGGCGACAGGACAAGACGCGGCGGTGCGAGGAGGCGCTCGACGACGACCGGCGGCCGGGACACGACTCCGCCGCGGCGGGCGGCGATGCGCAGGGGCAGTCCGGCGCGGACCAGGTGGGTGATTGATCGGTCGTCCCATGTCCTGTGCTCTGATTCTTGTCTGTGTTGCGGACTCTGAATCGCTGACTTGCCTGGTTCTTGGTCCAGAATCTGAAGAGGGCGGAGAAGGAACGGAGCCGGGGCAGGTCCGGTGGCGGCGTGAGGGGGCGGCACTGGCGGCCGTCGCTGCAGAGCATCACCGAGTCGGCGAGCTAAGGAGGCGACCGAGGCTGCTCCATCCGCCACCGCGGCGGGCGGCCCCGAGTTGGTAGTGCTACAGTAGCATAGAACAATGGCTGGTGTGTGCTGCTGCTAGGAAGAGTGTAGAAATGTACATTGGGGGAGAGATGAGCAGGGAGAGGGACAGCAGCAGCGAGTGCTCTCGGAGCAGCTGTCGTCAGAGTGATGGAACAGAACAGTACAGTAGCCTTTGCAACTCGTTCGCAACGTCTCATCCTATAGAAGTTGACCTCTCGGCCGTGAAATTCCCCTGATCCTCGTGAAATCGGCGCGCGTCATATATTTATGAGCCATACATGGGGGAGCCATGGCGTCAGACGAGCGAGTCGTCATGTTAGGAGCTCAGCTGTGATGGCGGTATCAGGAATTCGGGATGATGTCCGTTCCGTTCGTGGTGTGGTGTTCGTCAAGAGATACGGCCGGATCCAGACGAACGGACGCCACCGCCACGATAGGCCTCGCCACGCCACTCAACGGGGCACGGGCGGCAGGCGGCTGGCGCATCCCCGCCCTGTCCTGGGCTGCTCTGCTCTCGCTGCAGCCCTCCGTCGTCTCGTCTTGTCCCGATTCGATTGTTCATTCAGGTGTGTGTATGGCTTGTACTATGCCACAGCAAAAGCATTCAGGTTCTATTTCAATTAGGGATAAAATTGGTATGGATATTTCCTATTTGACCGACCGACCGAAGGCCCTCAGGTCTTAAATGGTACAGTCTGTATCCGGAACCGAAAAATCAATATTCGACCGTATCCATATCCGCATAACAAAAGTTGAATGTCTATTGTAGAGACTTTTACCTGTATGCCATCGAAAAAATTGGTCATGACCTACATGCCACTAAAAAGTTACGTCGCACCTACGTGCCATCTATCTAAACTTTTTTTGACCCGTGTGCCATTCCGTCGCTATTCCGTTAGTTTTTCACCGTTTAGGAGCTCACCAGCCACTAAAATGACCATCTTGCCCTTGTCAGCATATGGGGCCCACACGTCAGATTTTCTTTATTATTTTTCTCCCTCTTTCTTTCTTCCGGTCGAACCCATCCCTTTCCTCTCGATCTCCGTGGGTCGGTGGCGGCAGCGGGCCTAATCCCTGCGCCCTCCACGCGTGCCGTCGTCTCCGTCGTGCAGGGCGCGGAGCCCACCCCATCTCCCTTCGGTCTCTGCTCGCCCGCGACCCACGGGGTCGCCTCCTCCCTCTGCTGCTCGCCATGGCCATGGCCACTTCTTCACTCCTCCGCTGCTCGCCTCCTCAATTCGTTGAATTGATGGGAGGGCAGCGACAGCAACAGCAGGTAGCGCCGGTGCCTTCCGTGCCAGCATGACGAGGTGTCGCCATGGCCTTCTCCGGTAGGCTCCTTAGTGGGCGAGACCGGCATGCGCTGTATGGTTGACGCAACTGGAGGTGGTTGTGCCATTGACTGCTGGATTGATTCAACCACCATTCGTCCATTCAATTTCAGATAGACCTTCAACGTACGACAACTGTGGAGTTCAGTTCTACCAATCTACTAGTGTGTTTTGTTATCCTTTGAACTGAATGATTGAGTTCTGCATCGTGCTTGCGGAAGTGGTCCACGTCGTGCTTGCGGAAGAGGTCCTGTAGTTCTTCATGGCCGCCGCGCGACGGCCTCGCAGAGCAGGGTGGAGCGGTCGTGACTTGTCCTGCAACAGGCACTACTTGGCGGCGAGCGAGAAATCTCGGAGTTGCGGCGGCGAGTTTGCGCATGCCGGCGCCGGCCAGCACCCCCTCCCATCGGCTATCCCATCGGCCGTGCTCTGTGTCCAGAGTCCAGACTCTAGAAGAGGAAGAAGAGAGGGAGAGGTGGAAAATAAAAAAAAAACTGACGTGTGGGCCCATATGCTGGCAAGGGCAAGATGGTCATTTTACTTGTTGGTCCCATATGTCAAAGCTCCCAACCGGTGAAAAACTAACGAAATAGCGACGGAATGGCACACGGATCCAAACAGTTTAGATGGATGGCATGTAGGTGCGACGCAACTTTTTAGTGGCATGTAGGTCATGATCAACTTTTTCGATGGCATCCAGGTAAAAGTCTCTCTATTGTAGATATGTAATGTATATCAATATCCGATGCATATCCGACATATTTTGTACTTTACGTATCCGAATCCGATCCGAAAAAAAATAAATATCTGTATTCGTATCCGGGCATATCTTATCTAGGCATATCTGTCCGTATCCGATCCGTTTTCATCCCTAACTGCAATGATGCATAGCCAAAACGAAAAGGCCTCGCCATGGCCTGGTGTACCGAGGTGCACGGCGTGGGCGTGCGTTCGCGTGATGCGAAAAGGAGCACCAAGAGGGCACGCAGGCAGGAAAAGCAATCATAGATCCGGAAAGCCTCGCCTTTCCGGCCAGCGGAGAAGAGATCCGTCCGACTGGTGCGGCAGCATCGATCAGGAAAAAGTTGGGATACTACTATTATCTCATATCTGAGCTGGCACAGGGAGATCAAAGAAAAGCAGAACCACTGCTACTGTCAAGACCCAAATCTTTTCAACCTCCCCGCTTTCGCCTTCTATGCTACTACTGCTAGTATCTCACAATCCAAATCATGATGACAGCTAGTACTTTTGCGTGCCACTCGAACGCTTGCTTTGGCGATGAGATGAGGGCACGAGGCCTTGCTCCAAGCATCCCATGCATCCTCTATGTCTGTGAGCTCCGACGACGGCCGAGCCCATCCTTGGTGCCTCCGGGGCGGCTCCGGCAGCGAGCAACTTTGAGAATGGGCCTGTTAGGCTCCCAGCCAGCGCTGGTTGCACATGGGTGACTGACTGTCAGCCACTCAACTGCAGCCAGCCGAACAGGCTGAATGATTGCATCTCCTTCACGTTGACCACGCGTTCCGCCCTCCGCGCGACGTCATGGTACAAGCGAACGGATCTTGGGGATGTTTAGTTGAGGGGTGGAAAAAGTACTTTTCTTCTGGGATGCGTGTTATGTGAGGAGGATGAATAGAAAAGGTGAAAAGTGAATTTTTGGGGATGCGTGTTCTGTGAGGGGAATGAATAGAAAGTAAAAAGTACTTTTGGGAACTAAACACGGCCCTTGTGTGGCCTATTACGGGCTAAACTCGGGCAGCCATCACCATCCTACGGATCTTCACTCCTGGGTCTACCTTTTCTAGTATACTCAACCATGGACACAGCACAGCCCAGTCTCGCCCAACCAGCGACGGCCAAATGGAGCGTGCGTGGTGAGTGGCCGCCACCGTCCCAGCCGCTGTTTGAGTCCACGCCGTGGCACGTACATAATGCTGCCGGCGCTCCTGCACTGCACAACAGCACAAGCACGTATATACTGCTCTGCCTGTTTGTTAAGTGGCCACGCCGCCACGGCATTATTCAGATATATGCAAATGGGGCTCGACATGGTGTTCATGGTTGGTCACCCATTAATGGTGGGCCTGATACGGTACACGTACAATCACGTACTCCATTCACAGCTCCCAACTGCCCCAGGCGACGCACACACTTGCAGGTCGGCCGGCACGGTTCAATTCAACGTCAAGCGGACGGCGCACCCGGGTATTATGCTTATAATAATACTTGGCATGTTCGCGTGTTTTTTTAACAGGGTTTCTTCAATGGATATACTATTTCATTGAGGATTTGTTTTTTTTTTTCAAGATGAAGTGTGCAATCTTCTGTCAGGCCTGATCAATGGCCATTAAGGTTTGATGTGTTTTTGGAGGGGAAAAATGGTTATAGGCTTATGCTGTGCCCTATGGATACAGAGACACGTGCAACTTCGATTGGACAACAAGGATGTTGTTTGAGTACATAAACTCGACACACATTTGTCGTTTGCCGAAGCTTAATTTTTCTTTTTTTTTTTAAGAAAGGAAGGGGGGAAGGAGGACCCTGTAAGATTAAATAGTGGCAAAGTTCCTTTTGAACCATCAAAGAATTCAACATCAATAATTCTTATGGAATGGCCTATTTCATAGGAATTGGAAGGGTTTACTTATTATAATGAGGTCCGCCATCTTTGAAACATTACTTTGTGTCTAAGACTCTCTTCTTTTTTTTTATGCTTTTTTCTTATGTTGCCTCTAAGATTCATTCCTTTAGCCGAGTTGGCTAGAAGGGCTGAGCATGGTCACACATTTGCAGTGGCAGAGGCAGGATGGGAGGGCTGGGGGGCTCTATTACCTTCTCCTTCCTCCAGCACCCCTTTCTTCTTCCTTCCTCCCTTCTTTCCCCTTCTTCTCCCTCCTCCTTCCCTTCTATGTCAATGGTGTTCCTGGGGTAGGAAGGCTTTACCACACCAAAAGGCAGCTTGATTCTTTCCCCTTCTTCTCCCACGCTGGATCCGCCCTGCGCATTTGACCCGGGTCGATTCTTTACATGAGCGGATTCGATGACTAGTTAAAAAAAATTAAATTAGACGCACTTGCCTGTGAAAATACTATACTCATACTCGTCAATTGTCACCAAGCATGTAGTTTTGGACACTGACATGCTTATACATTAGGAGGGCTGTGTATCTTTGTCTCCCCTGTAAGTTGCAACCCGATTGGTAAGTGGTAACTAGTAGTGTTACTATCACACTGCCGGACAATGGGCACAATCATGTCCCGTCCAAAACCAGTAGTGTCCAAATGGCGGGTGCACGGCCGACACAAAGCACCAGTTTGTTTGACTAGGTGAATTGTGCACGTAGGCTGCTGCCGCTCCTGCACAAGCAAAGTGCATGTTTTTATTTGTATTCGATCAGCTAACCACGACATTCTTTCATAAAAAAAATGCATATTTCCCGTAAAATCATCTGTTAACATCATGTTAATCAAACTGCCTTTTTGGTGTGCTAGAGCCATCAAATTTTGTATTATTGCTGCAAGGATGCACTCAAACCCGGTCAGCTTCTAGATATCTTTCTCAGATCAATGCTGTCATGATGTTAGGAGGAGATGTTGACATGAGAAAAACTGAAAAAAAGTGAAGCCTGTGGTGACATGTGGCACTAAGAAGGCTGCTTAATTAGTGCTAACATGACAATATGGATTTTGTTTATCAGAGGTTTAATGATTGACATGAGAGTGACCATATGGGAATTGACTTTGGACAAGGCAACATTTTGCTGTCATGGGAGCAATGATTATCGTAAAGGACGTATTAGCTTGCAGTTGACACAGAAATTGCTGAAGTAGTAATTTCGTTGGGGGAGAGCTGGGGACCTTTTACACGTTCCTTAGCTTTGGGCTACATATATATATGGGCTTACAGGCCATGGGGGCAGTTCCTTAGCTTGGGCCACATATATATCTGGGCTTACAGGCCCATGGTGGCTGATCGGCTGGCGGCTAGCCCAACCTCAGTACGGCTCAGTACGGGCCTTTCAAAAAAAAGGCAAGGCCTATCCTTTTGAAATGTAGCCGTTAGAAATCGGGGACAGAGCTCCCCCTTTGCTGGCCCGCCCCTGTATATCAACGGGCAACTCCTCTTCCCAAGTGCAAGAACGCGCGCTCCAAAAAAAAAAAAAAAGTGCAAGAACGCGCGGCCGGATTTCAGAGCAAGAACGCCACCGTCGATTGACAGGATCCTGAGGTACGCCGAGACCGATTGGCGACCTCTTTGTGTTTCACCTAGTTCTAGGAGTAGATCCCAAGCGCCACCTGCATCCTTCGTATTTCTGTAGCCAGTTCGTAGCCGTCCAGGTTCGATGCACACTAAGTGCTCGTGCAAATGCCCCAGTGGATCAAGCGAACTCTCAGCTGGGCAAATCGTGCGCTGATCTTTTTTTTTTTTTCTCGTCAGGTGCTTCTGGCCGATGGCGACGCTCCCCATCAAGCCGCTGGACGGCGCCGACGGCTACCTCCGATGGAAGGAGTCGATGCTCCTGCGCCTCCACAGCGTCGACGTCGCCCACGTGCTCTCCGACGAGCCGCCAGCTGCTTCTGCGGCGGCGGCGGCCAAGAAGTGGGCCCGCGACGACGCGGTGTGCCGCGGCCACATCCTCCACGCGCTCTCCGACCGCATCTTCCCGGACTACGTCCGGTACGGTACGGCACGGGCAGGGCGCTGTGGGAGCCTGGGAGGCCGTGGCGCGCACCTACGACATGGAGTGGACCTTCGACTCGTACAACCCGCAGCTGAGGAGTTTCCGCCAGGACTTCAGGTTCGAGAAGGGTGCATCGTTCCTGGAGCAGCTGGCGCACGCGGAGGCTCTGGCGGCCACGAGCGAGCGCTCCGACACAAGATTGGCTTACATGATATGCAACAAGCTCCCCGGGGACATGGCCACCCTGATCAGATATGGTGATGGTGGCATGAGCATGAAGAATATCTGGGAAACTGCTCGGTTCAGGGAGGAGCTGCGCATCGAGGCAGAGGACAACAAGAGACGGCAGGTTGAGGAGGCTCGCGCGGACCATGTACTCGAGGTGAAAGCAGGGCATCGCCATCGCCACCGGTGAGGTAAATATTGAATTAGGTGTTGCTACTAGTACTAGCCATGGACCATGGTTGTAGAATTGCATTGCTCCTCCTCCTATTAGTATATGCCACCAATGGCATTCTTAGAAATTAGAAGCGACTAGAAGTTAAACCTATGGGTTACCACTGGCCACTGGAACTGTTGTCTATTCTCAGTGGCCAACCTTTTGCACTCCGTGGGTTACTCTGTTAGTGTTCTGCCCGATGCCCAGATGCTCATGGTTGCTGACTCTAAATCTGTATTGACATTCATGCTACAGAAGCTGAACTCGACCATCAGGCAAGTATGGCTATTTGCTACTTTGCTTATGTATCTAACATGGAGCTATTTCCGAGCAGATTGTATTTGGTGGGTCTGTAAGTTGTGGCAACTTACTTATCACCCGACACTCGTCCTTTATGTAGTCTTTGACTCTTTGGTGTCTATTCCATTCAGCGTGACTAATCTGCCTGCAATACATAAAACACCGCAATTTAGCAAAGAAGAAATGGTACATTTTTTGTTTACGGAAGTATCAGAGATTGATTTTGCTCATAACTTGGTCACAGGAATACAAAGTATGAGAGCACCTATAGGAACCTCCCCTCAGTTCGCAACAAAACTACTTGTAAACCAAATGAGATCACTGTTGTTTGGTACAGCTTTGCAGCCGCAGCAATGGATGGGATTGTAGTGCATTTCAGCTGAATAGATCGGCTGTCCAGCCAGAGCCCAAGTAGCTAAAATGAGATATCATAAACATCGATTGTAATATTGCTCATGATTAATGAAAGCTCTGATGCTGCCTCAAAAAAAAAAGTAGCTAAAATGAGCAAGTGTCCTCAGTTTTTTCTTTGGCTTCTGGATAAAGAACATAAACAATAAAGAGTAAACAATAAAGTTTTTGTTTATGGAAGTATTAGAGATTGATTTTGCTTATAACTTTGTCAACGACACAAACTATCATATCAGGGCACCTTATAGGAACCTCCCACCACTCCACCAGTTTGCCACAGAATTTTGCACAGTTACTGCCTGCAAACTGAATAAGAGTAACTCATCATGGGAGATTGCAGAGAATTGTCTCCAAAGTGCCGCATGGAATGAAACTGAATAAAAGAAAATAAAGTCGACAAACATTTGTTACTTAGGGGCTGTTTGGATCCATCGGGCAAGAGCAAAAAAGAGCAAAATTTTTACCCTCAAGAAAGTTTTGCCATTAGAGGTGTTTGTATCCAATGGCAAAACTTTTGGCAAATGGCATATATTTTGCCCTTTTTTTTACCATTTGCCTCCAAACACCCCCTTGGCAAAAGGGCAAATGCAAAAACTTTTGCTCATTTGCCCACTTTTTGGGCCACTTTGGAGGCAAGAGGTTTTTGCCAACTATTTTTGCATTTGCCCTTTTGCCTAGGGGGTGTTTGGAGGAAAACGGCAAAAAAAAGGGTAAAATAGATGCCATTTGCCATTTACCCCTAGATCCAAACACCCCCTTATTACTGAAGCTTAAAACTTAATCTATTTTTCGAACAAAGGAAAGGGGAAAAAAGGAGGACCCTGTAGGATTAGTATCTTATTGGAAAAGTTCCTTCTGAACCATCAAAGGATTCAACATCAATAATTCTTAGGGAATGGCCTGTTTTATAGGACTTTGGAGGGTTTATATTTGCAGTTTGCAGACACTTGGGAGAGTGTACTCCATCGGTATCGCCATAGAAGTCTCCAACCCCAAATACTTTTCTTTGATTGTGTTGGATATAGCAGTATTCATTGGTAACTGCTGCTGAAGTTATTTTCTCATTTGATTGAGGTAGCATTCGCATGGGATAGAAGATGCAAAACTGATTTGATGCCACAGCCTTCTGTACATAATTTTCTTGGAGTCCTATTTTAGGCACCATTTGGCTTTAGAGTGCAGTTTGTTGAGAACATGGATAAAACATGGAGTCTCAAAGCAATTTTCTTGGAGTCCTTGAGAAAAGATGATTTTGTACATAGCAGGGGAGTTCATTTTAGGCTTGCTAGGAACATGGATAAAACAGAACCCTAATTTAATTATTTGAAATATGATTGTGTTTGAGTTTATAATCTGATTTGCTGATAAAAACGATTAGAGAATTTTACTCATTTGAAAGTAAATTGAATTTTTAGCATGCCAATTAAAATAAATCGCTCATGATAAGCAAAATTCATGAAAATGACTTCTGATCGCAAACATTATTCCATGGTTTTGGGTTCCGAGCATGTCATTGTCTATTCAGTTTATACCGTTAGTAAAATCCCCCTGTTTCTAATAAGTACTATGTAGTTTGAATTTCTCCTAACAATTAATATACTCCAAACAAGTTTGGGATTTGCAAAACCAGTCCCAAAGACGAAGATACTCTGAATTCTTAAAAAACAGAATAATTTGGGAGGATGTGCTTCTTCTGGTAATAAACACAGCATTTACAATAACGTGCACTAATGTTCATCTGTATGAATATCATGCAGTAGACAATAGAGGTAAGATCATGCTATTCAAAATATCACCAATTAGCAAAGAATAAAGCACTAACTATGCATATATGAAAACTATCAATTGATTTATTTGATAGACTGTAATGTAATTTCAACCACGTGATCGACTGTGAAAGGGCCTCTAGCCTAGCTAGTGGTTAGAGCACCTAAATAGCACCCAGCAGACCCAAGTTCGACTCCTGTGGGAGCGAATTGGGTTTGGAATAAAAGAAAATTATAAAAAAAATAGGTTGGGGCTTCTCATACTGACTTCGGTCAAAAAACCACGTGATCAACTCTTGCCAACATGGTAAAATTATAATTACATTAACATGGGAGGAATTATGTGAATTTGAGGAAAAAAAGGCAAAGTATATAACAAATTATATACGGATCATGCCTCTACCTTCATAATCGCAAATGATTTTTTTTCTTCAGCCTCTTAGCAATGTGCAGCGCGCCATATATTTCTTGTTTTATGTAAAGTACAGAAGTAGCTTGTATGTACGTGTAACATACTATCATGTAATGTAAAAAATAAAGAGCAATAATACAATCTTACTAAAAATGCCGTTTTTCTATATTGCAACTATGAAGCTAGCTATAACAAACAAATACGCTCTTGAGATCTTTCTACCGTTTACTTCTCTAACAAATTATGCTCAACACTCAAGCACCACCAAAACACATTACATAGCTTAGGTAGGGTGGGAATTTCATGCGAGTGATGGAACTCATGAAATGTGCCTATTAACATGAAGGAATTTCATATACTCTAAAATAGGTGAGCAATTAGTGTTTGCTTCATTGCTCATCGAAAGGCTTGGGAAAAGTTTGTAACGCTCTCGAATAATATTCGTATACCATTTAATTCTCTACCAAATTTTAGTATGTAGCACAATAATGCTAAACCCGCCAAAGCCTATTATACAGGTAGTGTGGAAATTCGTGAGAAAAATGAATATGATGGTACTCATGAAATGTGCCTACTAACATATAGGCGTCAAATGGACCCCATAATAGGTGAACAATTTGTGTTTTTCATTGCTCGTGAAGAAAAAAAGGCTTGGCAAATGTTCAACAATGTTGACAAGATTCGCACACCATTTAATTCTCTGCCAAATTCTGGCACACCCATGCAATTTTAGTAATGTCAGAGCTCGTATACTACACAGCTCAGGCGACGCGGAAATCCAAACGAGCACAAAACGCCACCTGTTGTTTTTGGCTCACCAACGGAAACAATGGAGGGTGACAACTGCGAGCGGGACTGAGCTGGGTGACAATCTCACATATCGTGATAAACAGCGTGAACTCCAACACTTTTAGACTAAGAAGTTTTGTAGATTTATCACGAAATATCGTGTAAAGTACATATCATTCCTGCAAGCCAATGTTTTACATGTTGGCAGTAGCAACATCAAAGCCTAGCCTAAGCATTGCAAGTACTCTGACTAACCTATGGACCCAAGAGAATCCCACAAACCAAAATGAATATGCCAGAACCCCATGACATTTTAATGCTCTCGAATATTCATCCACCTTTTAACTCTACCAAATTTTGGTATGCTAGCACAATTCTAAAGCCACCAAAGCCTATTATACACCTTATGTAGCGGATGGGAAAATTTCGGTGAGCAAGATGTATAGGGAATGGATCTGCGTAATAGGTGAATGATTTGTGTTTGCGATCGCTCAAGAAAAAAAGGCTTAACAAATGTTCGATGATACCCACAAGATTTATTTGCCATTTAATTCTCTGCTAAATTTTAACACACCCACGTAACTTTGGCAATGCCAAAGCTCATCACTACACAGCTCAGGGTACAGCTCAGGTGACGCGGAAATCCAGGCGAGCATGAAACGGCTGCCCGTTGTTTTGACTCTCGCCAGCGGAAACAATGAACAGGCTGGGTGACAACTGTGAACGGGATGAGTTGGGTGACAATTGTACATTGTGTGATAAATCGTGTGAACTTCAGAGCTTTTAGACTGAGTCTAAAGTGCATACCAACCACACTCCTGCAAGCCAATGCTTTACATGTTGGCAGCAGCAATATCAAAGCCTAGCCTATGCATTGCAAGTAAGAGAAACCCAACGAAAATGAATATACCAGAACCTCATGACATGTGGGCAAGCCAGCTTTCCATTAGAATCATAGCGTGCCAATGCAGTGGATAATTGGTGAAAATTTCAATGTTCGATTCATTTGTCACGAAACCACTAAGCAAAAGTTGATAGCGCTCTCTAGATCTTTCTACCGTCTATTTCTCTACCAAATTATGCTCACACCACTCTAGACCTACCAGGACAAATTATATAGCTTGGGTAGCGTGGGAAAATTCATGCGAGTGACGGAACTCATGAAATTTGCTTATTACATAAAGGAATCACATGAGAAAAAAATATAAAGGAATCACATGTGCTCTAAAATAGGTGAGCAATTCGTCTTTCTTCGTTGTTCATAAAATGGCTTTGAAAAAAGTCTGTAACACTCTCAAATATTCGTTCACCTTTTAATTCTGTACCAAATTTTGGTATGCTAGCACAATTCTAAAGCCGCCAAGGCCTATTATACACCTTATGTAGCGTGGGAAAATTTCGGTGAACAAAATGAATATAATGGTACTCATGAAATGAGCCTACTAACATAAAGGCACTGAATGGATCCACATAATAGGTGAATGGTTCGTGTTTGTCATTGCTCAAGAAAAAAGGCTGAACAAATCTTCCATGACACCCACAAGATATATTTGTCATTTAATTCTCTGCCAAATTCTGGTACACCCACGTAATTTTGGCAATGCTAAAGCTCATCACTACACAGCTCAGGGTAAAGGTCAGGCAACATGGAAATCTAGGCGATATGAAATGACTGCCCGTTGTTTTGACTACCGCTAACTGATGCAATGGACAGCCTGGGTGACAACTGTGAACGGGGTGAGTCGGGTGACAGTTGTACATTGTGTGATAAACCGTGTGAACTCCAACGTTTTTAGTAAGAATCTTTGTAGATATATACCGTGAAATATTTTCTAAAGGTGACGAATGGATCTGCGTAATAGGTGAATGATTCATGTTTGTTATTACTCAAGGAAACAAAGGAGCAACAAATGTTCCATGCCACCCACTAGATTTGTGTGCCATTTATTCTCCGCCAAATCCTGGCACACTCACGCAATTTTGCAATGACAGAGCTCGTCACTACATAGCTCATGGTATAGCTCAAGCGACGTGGAAATCCAGGCGAGCATGAAATGGTCGCCTGTGGTTTTGGCTCGCCATCGGATACAATGGACAGGCTGGGTGTTAGCTATGAACAGGACGAGCCGAATGACAATCGAACATAGCGTGATAAACTGTGTGAACTCCAACACTTTTATAGTAAGAACCTTTGTAGATATATCGTGAAATATCGTCTAAATGCGGCGAATGGATCCGCATAATGGGTGAACGATTCGTGTTTGTCATTTCTCAAGAAAAAAAGATTACCAAATGTTCCATGTGAAAGGATCAAGATGCCTAAGAGAAGGGTGTATTAGGCTTCTACAAAACTTAAAGCAATAAAAACATTCCTATGCAATAAGCCAATTCACCCCATGTGCCTAAGTGTGGTTTGTGCCTAAACTAGTGTTGAAAAGAGTTTTGCAACCTAGTTCCAATCCTAATCTAACATGGCAAGTCTAGGAATTGAAATTGCAGAAAGTAAACTTGCACAAAGTAAAGAGAGGAGAGAAAGGCGATTTTTCCCGAGGTATCGAGGAGTCGGCAACTCCCCCCTAGTCCTCGTTGGAGCACCCACGCAAGGGTATAGCTCCCCCTTTATCCGTGCAAGGATCAAGTGCTCTCGTAGTGGATATCCATTTCCCACTCCAGGACGGCGGATTCCAAACCGTGTACACCTTCTTGGGGCTTCACACAATCTCCACCGTGAGCTCCCAAGATCAACACCACCAAGCCGTCTAGGTGATGCCGATTCACCAAGAGTAACAAGCCAAAGATCTCCACTTGACCTACACTAGACCAAGAGCTAGATGGATGCACACTTGCTACTCTCAAGCACTAAAGAAAGTCCTTAATCTTCACAAGAACAAGAACTTCAATCAAACCAAGTGCCTCTCTTGCCCTCAAGAGCTCTCCAACAGCAGCTGGATGAACAATGAATTTTGTGTGGCAAGAGAGTCTCCAAGGAGTGAGTGAAAGGGTATAAATAGCCCCCACTCAAAATCCAACCGTTATGCAATTCGCAGAGCCGTCAACTAATTCGATGGTGACACCGTCGAATCAGTCGACGCTCGCTTTCCATTCAAACTTTGAATAGTGCAACGACTAGTTCTCCCATCGACTAATTCGACGCTTACACCGTCGAACCAGTCGATGCTACCCAGAGTCATGCAACACAAGATCTTCTCAAAGACCAGAAACCATCGACTCATTCGATGCTACCAGCTTCGAATCAGTTGATGCTACTCAGAGCCATGCACACTGGGGTCTTCACATCTTCAAGCACCGTCAACTAATTCAATGGTCTCACCATCGAATGAGTCGACGCTACACAGAACACTGCACCACCAACTGGGTGAAACTAAGGGCCGTCGACTAATTCGATGGTCACACCATCGAATGAGTCAACGCTACTCAGAATGCTGCGCCACTGATTCGATGGGGTCATCGAATTAGTCGATGCCTCTGAGTTTTGTGTTGTCTTCTTCTCTTTTGGGATTGAAACTCGTCCAATTCAACTTATTTGAGTTTCTCACATCTCAAGGGCTTTAATGGAGCTACCTAGCACTAGTTTTCACAGGTGTGCACCACACCTAACTTCTAGTGTTGCCTAGGTCAAGCTACCAATCCTCAACCCACCTTTATAGTACGGCCAAAGGAAAACAAAGACCTAAACTACTCTAAGTGCCTCTTATCATTCAAACGGCACTTAGAACTAGCTTATCCTTAATCTTCGAGCATATCTTTTGTGCAAATACAATCATTCTCGAATGATGGGGGCCAAGAATACCGTGAAAGCCCGTCATTGCACTAACTTAAACTTTGCCTCTGCAAAACACTTGTTAGTCGCAATGACTATGTTGTCATTAATCGCCAAAACTAAATTAGGGGGCCTAGATGCTCTTTCAATCTCCCCCTTTTTGGTGATTGATGACAACACAACCTCTAAAAGGATATGAGAGAAGTAAAAAGAGGTAAAAGGCGATAAAGAGACTTGAATTGCATGAACTTATAAAGGATTAGCAGAAGCAAAGCACATAGTTCATACAAGACAAGTCGAGCACAAGCGCAAAAAGATAGGATATTGAAGCACATGCGCACACACAAGATGTGAGAGACATGACATGATATATATTAACAAAAGCACATGTGAAACACGAGTTTCGATAGCATAGCACATAAAGGCATCATACATATAGACAAATGCACAAAATGAATATGATGCATGTGTTCAACCAAAGATCCAAAAGCCTATGCTACCCAAGCTCCCCCTATCTCTCATATCTCACCCTCTCCCCCTTTGGCGTCAAGCACCAAAAGTTAAGCGTCAGGAGTCGGAGGAGTGCTCGAAGGTGGATCTTGAGACATGGAGGGAGCTGAAGACGAAGCCTGCTGCTGCTGCTGTAAGGACAGGAGGAACTCTTGAGCCTGATGTGCCTCACGAACAATGTCCTCTGTCCTCGTCGAACGTGGAGCTGACGGAGTCGGGGCACCAGTGATCTCTTAGTAGGACGCGGACAGGTGACTGGACTTTGTGGTAGTGATCGGAGCGGTTTCTATCATCACAGCAGTCACAGGAGGCAAGCTCATGAACTGACTCACAAACGCTGATGTCGGAGACTGGAAAGATGTGTAGATCTCTGCCACTGGAGTCTTTGAGGTCACTGGAGTAGGTCGGAGAGGACTCGGAGGATGCAGAGGACTAAACTGAGCCATGGGTCGTAGCGGATTGAAAGCTGGAAGCGGAGGAGGAGCTAACGACCCAGGCACAGTCTGACCAAGCTGAGGTGGAGTAGGGTAACCAGCCATGGGGATAGCAGGCAGAGGAACCTGAGAAGGCTGAACACCGGTGGCCTGGTAAAGGTACTGGAGCTGAAACTGAAACATCTCTGACTGCTAGTGCTGCTGCTCAACTAGAAACTAGAAGTGCTCCTCTACACGCTGCTCACGCTGCTCTGCCCTGGCGTTTGTAGCAATGAGGGACTCGGCAAGCAGGCGAACGGTGGCTGTCAGCTGACTCAGCTCAGAAGAAGCAGCTCAAGCTGGAGCAGGCTCTGCTAGAGCAGCTGAAGGACCCTCTGACTCTGTAGGTGCAGACCCTGATCCACCGGCCTTGGCATCATGAGCACATGGGGGCATCGGAGGCACGGGGACATACTCCTCATCGGTGGAATCATCCTCGGAGCTGGGTATAGTGTGAATGCCTTCGAGGCCCGCATCCTGCTCGGCCTTCCTCAGTTCTTCATCCTATGAGGCAAACTCTGCTCTCTGCTCTGGAGTGAACTGCTGCTGAGCTGCCACAAGTGCTCTCTGGCCTCGATGCTTGTCACCAACCTTGGCAGGCCTGTAGTCAGGGAAGGTGGTCTTTGACTTGGACCACTCCTCGACTAAATCCATGAAAAGACTGGCTCCTGCCTCTCTGTTATGGTGAACAATGTTGCTAGCTATAATGTAGGAGATCAGGTGTGAATAGGGCATGAAGCAACCCATCCGGATACTGTCTGTGATCACATCCTCAATCTCGCATAGCAGGAAGTCTACCATGTCGAACTGCTGCTGCCTGATGATATAAGCAAGTGTCCACTGCTGCAGCACTGTGATCCCATCTCTGTTGCCTATCCTGGGAAGAATGGTGTGACGTAGAAGCTCAAGAAGCAGGCTCCCAACAGGGGTCAAGTCAGCTGGGTGTCTCTCTGACAGAGCTGTGAAAGGAGGTGTGAAGACTGGAGACACCATCTCGTAATCCGGTGTGCGTATCCCAGAGGACCGAGGTCAGCGAGGGGGCTCAGCACCTGGATATGCTAACTCATGGAGCCTAGTCTCAACAGCTGGGGACCGAAGGATCATCTCAAGATCAGCTCTCTCAATCTGGATGTCCCTACCTCTGAACATGCACCTGATGTAGTCGTGATCCAGATCCACCTAGACTGTGGCATAGAACACCCTGACGACTCCCTCATCATAGTGTCCAGGGAGTGAGAGTACAAACTGAAGGCCAGGCTGATGAGCAAAGAGCTGGCAAATCTGATCCTCTGTCATATCAATCGCCCGAGTCAATAGAGAGGTAACCATCTGCCTATGAGGGAATAGTGTCATCCTCGAGCGAGTGTAGGCCTGATGGAACTTCTGCTGATGAGAGGTCTAGAAGAGACTCCCTCTCTCTATGGGATGTACCATGGGGTACCACCTCTCCAAGCTACGGATCCTGAGGCACCAGATATTGGTAGTGGAGGCCTTGAGAAGCTCCTCTACATCTGGCTTGGACTTAGAGCTAGAGCTGTCCTCATCTCAAGCTTCCTCTTCTGCTGCTGCCTCTTCTTCTGGAGTCTGAGCATGGACCTCATCAGAACCAATGATAGTGAGCTTGTGAACACGAGGCTTGCGGACACGTTGAGTGACTGTCTTCCTGGAG
This sequence comes from Digitaria exilis, assembly GCA_015342445.1. Classification (NCBI taxonomy): domain Eukaryota; kingdom Viridiplantae; phylum Streptophyta; class Magnoliopsida; order Poales; family Poaceae; genus Digitaria; species Digitaria exilis. Next base: position 299,480 of record JACEFO010000353.1, read on the forward strand.
CGAGTAGTGGTAGCCCGAGGTGCTAGCAGGCATGGACGGACTGGCAGAAGCCTCTGCGACATGAGGAGCTCCCGGAGGGTGGACCTGAGAGCGATTCCACCCAGAGTGGTGAGGCTGAGGTGGTGGAGAACCCTCTGGAGCAGCCGGTGACCCTGACTAGTCTATAATGCGGAACTGTCTGGCCGGCTGAGCTCTCCCTGACTCAATGTCATCATGTGCCTGAGAAACTTGAAGGACTGTCTCCCACTCTGGAGATAAGCCTAGAACAATACGCCCCTTCTTCGGCTGCTGCTTGGCAATCTTCTTGCCCTTTGCCTTTTCCTTGGCTGGATCTGACGGAGGTCTGTCATCTCCACCTACACCACTGCTAGAACCAACTGTCCTACCCATCAGAGCCTCACAAGATGTGTCAAGAACCTCGACAAGGCTTTGCCTTGCTGTCCAAAGGAAGAGCCTGAGGCTTTGCCTCAAGCTCTGTCACTAAGCTGACTCTGAACACTGTCACTGAGCACTGATCTTAACCACAGACACACGATCCACCTGCTCGCACAAAAGAAAAAATATATATAGGCATAGCTAATTAGTAGAGAATCCTAGGAAGCATGAAATAGATATGAGCTTAGAACAGTGTCTATCCTAGGATATGATTAAAATGTAGCTCTCATTAATCCGGATAAATCATATGAATTATAATCATCTAGTGATAATGAGAGAAAAGTGTTTCTCTAGCTCTAATTGTGTCATATAGTGAGAATATGAATGAAATTCTACTCATTAACACATAGAGCATAAGCAAGGTGCAATGGTCACGTTTTAAGTTTGAATTTCAAATTTTGACCACAAATTTCAAGTTTGAGTTCAAAGTTTTCTCCTCTCTAGGGTTTGAGATCCAAAAGTGATAGCGAGAGGGGAAGGAGAGGGATTTGCACCTTCCTAGAAGAGAAGAGGTGAGAGATTAGCCACAAGCTCGGGGAGGCCCACTTCGCCGGCGACAATGGTGGTGGCGGCGGCACTTGGTGGTGGCGCTAGGGTTAGCACTAGGTTGTAGAACTGGGGATGTGGCAGCGCTTGGTGGCGGCGTGAACTTGCTCAAGGCATGGCGCGAGGCGCGGCTGCGGTGGCGCGCACGGCGGCGAGGAGCACGGGCAGCGCAGAGGGGCAGACGCGTGAGCGGGAGGTGGGAGAAGGATTCTGACGTGTGGGACCCCCTTGAGCTACGGCCGTTAGGTTTAGAAGAGAAACGGATGGACGAGATCTGAACAGATTTGAAACCAACGGCTCAGATCACAACCGGTTTATGAAACGTCGACTAATTCGATGCTAGCATAGGCTAGCGTCGAAATAGTCGATGGTCACTAGAACCGTGCGTACAAAGAAGCTTCAGCCGTCGATTGATTCGATGCCAGAAAATTACAGCCGTCGAACTAGTCGAAGGCGTCGACTGATTCGATGCTGTGAAGATAAATGCGTCGACGCTCCTGCGATAGGGATTTTTCAAGGAACTTTTCGTGGAATTTTCTTGTCTCAAGTCCAGATATCCAAAGAGAAGTAAATAAATATGATTCTTGGACAGAGACAAGCGAACCTCTCTCAAATACTCATTTCAAAATATTTTTGTATATGGCCAAGTGGCTTAACATAGTTTTTGAAATAGAAAACCAAAGCCAAGGCACCGGAAGGCACAAACACCTAGAGAGAGCACAAGGGATGATGATAGCAGTCCATGCTCCTCCTAAATGTATGCCACACCCAAATGCCTACAAAACGAGCAAAAACACAATGCACGATGCATGCAAATGCAAAGACAAGAATTTAAGACGAGAAATTAAATCTATCTTGTCAAGTTTGAACCCTTTGCAAGTTTACTCATGGTTTTCACCACTATCTTCCAAAGGTTAGACAAGCACCTAATGCATATGAGCTATATTACACATGATACGCAAAAACAAGTCTAGCAACTATTTTTTTTGGATTTTCAAGCATAGCTATATACAAACAACGATGAGCATTCTAAGTGAAGTTGGAGAAGTCAACCACATTGAGCTCATTCCGCAAGTTGCAAAACCTATTCTCATCCAAGGGCTTTGTGAAGATATCCACCAATTGATCATCCGTCCTTACACCATGCAAAGATATATCATCCTTAGCTATATCATCTCTAATGAAGTGATGAAGGATATCTATGTGCTTGGTACGTGTGTGTTGGATGGGGTTGTTGGCAAGCTTGACCGCACTCTCGTTGTCACAAAGTAAGGGTACACTCCTAAGAACTAGGTCGTAGTCTAGGAGTGTTTGAGTCATGTAAAGAAGTTGTGCACAACAAGAGCCGACGACAATGTACTCGGCCTTGGTGGTTGAAAGAGCCACACTATTTTGCTTTTTGGAGGACCAAGAGACTAGCGACCTACCAAGCAATTGGCACCCGCCAGAAGTGCTCTTCCTATCCACTTTGCAACCCGCATAATCCGCATCGGAATAGCCAACGAGTTCAAAGTGGGCTCCTTTGGGATACCAAAGGCCAATGCTTGGTGAATGTTTGAGGTATCTAAGAATCCTTTTCACGGCCTTAAGGTGTGCTTCTTTGGGGTTGGCTTGAAAGTGAGCACACATACATACACTAAACATGATATCGGGCCTAGATGCGGTAAGGTAAAGTAGACTACCAATCATAGAGCGGTAAAGAGTTTGGTCTACCGGTTTACCTCCCTCATCAAGGTCGAGATGCCCATTAGTGGCCATCGGAGTCTTGATTGGCTTGCAATCTTCCATCTTGAAGCGCTTGAGAAGGTCCTTGGTATATTTCTCTTAACAAATGAAGGTGCCTTCTTCAAGTTGCTTGATTTGAAATCCAAGGAAGAATGTGAGTTCACCAATCATAGACATCTCGAATTCCCTTGACATTATTTCCCCAAATTCCTTGCACTTCTCTTCATTTGTTGAGCCAAAGATGATATCATCAACATAGACTTGACAAACAAAGAGTTCCCCTTCTTCTTTCTTGGTGAATAGTGTAGTGTTGACCTTCCCAATCTTGTAGCACTTGGCAATGAGAAAGTCCCGAAGCCGCTGATACCAAGCTCTTGGAGCTTGTTTGAGACCAAAGAGTGCCTTGGACAACTTGTAGACATGATTGGGGTTGAAAGGATCTTCAAAGCCCGGTGGTTGCTCAACATAGACTTTTTCATTGATGTATCCATTGATAAATGCACTCTTGACATCCATTTGATATAGCTTCATATCATGACAAGAGGCATACGCTAAAAGTATGCGAATAGCCTCTAGTCTAGCCACCGGTGCAAAGGTCTCTCCAAAGTCAAGTCCTTCTATTTGAGAGAACCCCTTTGCCACTAGTCTTGCCTTGTTCCTCACTACATTACCTTGATCATCTTGCTTGTTTCTAAAGATCCACTTGGTTCCAATCACTCTTGCATTCTTAGGTCTTTCCACCAAATTCCACACATCATTGTGGGGGAAGTTGTTGAGTTCTTCATGCATTGCATTCAACCAATTTGGATCGTCCAACACTTCATCAATCTTGGATGGCTCCTTCTTTGAGACAAAGGAGTAGCACTCACAAAACATAGCTTGTTGATCTTGGATCTTGTTGTGATTCCTTTGGATGGACTACCAATAATGAGTTCTTTTGGATGAGCCTTGATTCTTGGGTTGTGTATTCTTGGTGGGTGATCTTGAGGACCACTTGGAGCATCAACATCTTGAGCTTGAGACTCAACTTCTTCTTGTGTGACATGAACATCTTCGTGAAGTAATGGAGTTTCATCTTGATTGTTCTTGTATTCATCAACATCAACTTGAGGCGCCATGGAGGAAGAGGATGGTTGATTGCTTGCTTGAACTTCATCATCATCTTCCTTAGGCTTGATGGCTCCAACTTGCATGTTCTTCATTGCTTCCCTCAAGGGTTCACCACCTACATCATCACAATTTTCGATTGCTCTTTGGGAGCCATTAGATTCATTGAACTCCACATCATATGTTTCTTCAACCAAGCCGATGGCCAAGTTGAATACTCTCTATGCCTTGGACTTCAATGAGTAACCAAGAAGAAAACCAATATCACAACGTTTTTGAAACTTCCCTAGATGTTGCCGCTTCTTGTAGATATAGCACTTGCAACCAAACACCCGGAAGTATGAGATATTTGGCTTCCTCCCAATGAGCAATTCATATGGAGTCTTCTTCAAGAGACGGTGAGGAAAGAGTCTTTTTGATGCATAGCATGCGGTATTGATTGCCTCGGCCCAAAACTTCTCATGTGTGTCATATTCATTCAACATAGTTCTAGCCAAGGTGATTAAGGTTCTATTCTTCCTCTCCACTACTCCATATTGTTGAGGTGTGTAGGTTGTGGAGAACCCATGTTTGATCCCAACTTCATCACAATACTCTTCAATGTTGGAGTTTGCAAACTCGGTGCCATTGTCACTTCTAATCTTCACCAAAGAGACTTGATATTTATTTTGAGCTTTCTTGGCAAACTTCTTGAACACCTTTGCAACCTCGGATTTGTCATGAAGAAAGAATACCCAAGTGTACCTAGAGAAGTCATCCATAACCACCAAGCAATAAAGATTTCCACCAATGCTAGCATAAGTTGTAGGTCCAAATAAATCCATGTGGAGGAGCTCGAGGGGTCTTGAGGTTGACACATAAGCTTTGGATGGATGAGTATTTGGAACTTGTTTGCCGGCTTGACAAGCACTACATAACTTATCCTTCTCAAACTTCACATCCTTCAATCCAACCACAAGATGCTTCTTCACCAACTTGTTGAGTGTTCCCATTCCAACATGAGCAAGCCTCCTATGCCACAACCAACCTTGAGAAGTCTTCGTGAATAGGCATGTGCACAAACTAGTTTCACTTGAGTTGAAGTCAACGAGATATAAATGATTGTATGTAAAACCTTTGATAATAACTTCATCACTTTCCTTCTTGGTGACCTCTACCCCAACATTGGTGAATATACATTTGAATCCCAAGTCACACAATTGGCCCACGGACAATAGATTGAAGCTCAAGGTGTCAACTAGTAGCACATTGGAAAGAGAATGATCTTTTGAGATGTCAATCTTCCCAACTCCTTCAACCTTGCCCTTTGAATTATCTCCAAAAGTGATCTTCTCATGAATTCCATTCTTTTCAAGTGTGGTGAACATCCGGGGATCACCGGTCATGTGTTGAGTGCACCCACTATCCATTACCCAGTGGTGTCCACCGGTCTTGTAGTTCACCTACACCCACAAACCAAATCAAGCTTGTGGTTTAGCTACCCAAACCTTTGAGAAAGTTCGGGAGCTAGAGGTTGAAGTTGATGAAATGTTTGACTTGTGTGGTTCACTCAAGTTTGTGACTAGAATCTTGGGCACCCAAATTTTTTTAGGCCTAGTTGAGTCCTTAGGTCCAAAGAATCTCACTACCACCTTGCCACTTGATATCTTGGAGATACCATAATGTGCATTGAAAGCCTTGGGTCTCAAGTGATCTTGCATCTTCGGGCGAGGAGGAGTCTTGCACTCATAAGCAAAGTGACCTTCATTGTGACATTCGGTGCAATACTTCATCTTAGGCTTGTCTGGCTTGGGTTGAGGCAACTTGTGCTTAGCTTTAACAAACTTGGTGGTCAAGTACCCAGGCCCTTGAGTGTTGTAGTTGATTGCTCTATCGGACATCATCTTGCCAAAGAGTTGGTTGCCATTTGCAAGGGTTGTATAGCCGGACTTGAGATCACTCACTTGTTGCTTGAGCTTTTGAATTTCAGTCGTGGCTTGCTTGTTCTTGACTTGAAGGTCCACATAGTCCTAGCAGAGTATCACATTGGGTAATACTCCCGACACAAACTTGCCCTTGCATGTTGCACAATTCTTGGCTGAAATTTCATTGCTAGAGCCTTCACTTTGACTTGAGTTGATAGCCTCCATTGGGGGATTAGGCAATGCACTAGCCACTTCATCAAATCTAGCTTCAACACTTGCCTTCATTGGGGGATTAGGCGAGAGATCAATCAAATCATCACATTGAACTCCACAATCCTCGACAATCACCCTTTCCTCAACAAGATCATCACATTGAATAGCACAATTGATCTTCACTACCTCAACCTCATTCAACTTCTCACTAGATAGCACATCAAACTTCTCTTCTAGTAGCTTGTGGTGGGTAGTGATCTCTTGGAACTTAGTTTTCAGCTCAACATGATCACTAGCAAGCTTAACATGCTCAAGTTTTATCTCTTTGTTCTTAACTTCTAGATCATCACATTTAGCAACTAGTTTTGCCTTCTTTTGCTCAAGCCTATCAATTTTCTCATTTGATTCTCTAATGATGCTAGTGTATTGTTTGAGATAAGCTACTAGATCATCATAAGAGGGCTCATCATCATAATCACTATCACTATCATCCTCATCATGAGTAGGCTTTCTCACCTTGCTATCTCCCTTGGCCATGAGGCAATGATGCTTCTTTGAATTGGAGCTTGAGGATGGTGGTGGAGGGATAGAAGCTCTAATGGCGAGGCCGGCAACACCTTCATCTTCGCTCTCACTTGAAGTGTTGCTTGAGGTGTCATCGTCGGTGATCCACTCTCCAACATATGCTCTTCCTTGCTTCTTCTTGGTGGGCTTGAAGGACTTCTTTTTGTCGCCATCTTTCTTGCCCTTGAAAGGTTTCTTCTTGTAGTCACTATCATCACTCGCTTCCTTCTTGAAATTCTTCTTCTTTCTCTTATCAGGAAGAGGGCATTGATGGGCAAGATAGCCAAGCTCACCACAGTTATAGCAATCCATGTCTTTGATTGACTTCTTCTTGATAGAGAACTTCTTGCTCTTGTGGTTGAAGTCAATGCCCTTTTTGTCAAGCTTTCGGAGCATCTTGGTGGTCTTCCTCACAAGAAGTGCCACTTCATCAGTCCATCACTCTTGCTATCATCATCGTCGCTCGACTCCTCAACAACCACCTTCTTCATCTTCTTCTCTTTGCTTGCTTTGAAGGCGATGTCTTGCTTGGGGGAAGAGGAAGAGCCTTCATATTTCTCATATTCTTTGGTGTAGCCCATGTAGTCTTCATGACCCTTGATCTTCCCCAACATCTTGGCGATTGAGTGAGAGTTAAGGTCATCATAGAAGTAGACGGTGACAATGCCGGAGTACTTCTCACTTGGAAGCGCGCTCAAGAATCTTCTTTTGACTTCAAGCTCTTCCATCTTTGTGACATTGAGCTCGTTCAACTCCTCTACAAGAGCATTCAAGCGTGAGTACATTGAGCGAGCACATTCATAAGGAAATTTCTTGAAAGCATTAATTTTATCCATATTGACTTTGTGTCACTTCTCTCTCTCATCCTTAGAGCCCATGTGAATCTCAACAAGTTTTCTCCACATTTTATGGGCCTTTGTCTCACTACGAACTTGATTGAAGTTTTCCTTGTTGAGACTTCTAAGGAGAGTATTCCTAGCCTTAGCATTGAGCCTCTCATGAGATACCTCAAGTGCGGTGAGGTTGTTCTCATCAACGGGCACGGGAAAGCCACATGTGACAGCCTTAAGCACATCGGCATCCATGGCATCAAGATATGCTTCCATACGGATCTTCCAATAGGAAAAATCCCTGCCATCAAAAATCGGGGGAGGCACTTCACTAGACATCTTGCTCTAGGCAGTGAGGCCTATCCTTTGAGCAACGAGGCTCTGATACCAATTGAAAGGATCAAGATGCCTAAGAGGGGGGGTTAATTAGGCTTCTACAAAATTTAAAGCAATAAAAACATTCCTATGCAATAAGCCAATTCACCCCATGTGCCTAAGTGTGGTTTGTGCGTAAACTAGTGTTAAAAAGAGTTTTGCAACCTAGTTCTAATCCTACTATAACATGGAAAGTCTAGGAATCGAAATTGCGGAAAGTAAACTTGCACAAAGTAAAGAGAGGAGAGAAAGGCGATTTTTCCCGAGGTATCAAAGAGTCGGCAACTCCCCCCTAGTCCTTGTTGGAGCACCCGCGCAAGGGTATAGCTCCCCCTTGATCCGCGCAAGGATCAAGTGCTCTCGTAGTGGATATCCATTTCCCACTCCGGAACGGCGGATTTCAAACCGTGTACACCTTCTTGGGGCTTCACACAATCTCCATCGTGAGCTCCCAAGATCAACAACACCAAGCCATCTAGGTGATGCCGATTCACCAAGAGTAACAAGCCAAAGATCTCCACTTGACCTACACTAGACCAAGAGATAGATGGATGCACACTTGCTACTCTCAAGCACTAAAGAAAGTCCTTAATCTTCACAAGAACAAGAACTTCAATTAAACCAAGTGTCTCTCTTGCCCTCAAGCACTCTCCAATAGCAGCTGGATGAACAGTGAATTTTGTGTGGCAAGAGAGTCTCCAAGGAGTGAGTGAAAGGGTATAAATAGCCCCCACTCAAAATCCAACCGTTATGCAATTCACAGAGTCGTCGACTAATTTGGTGGTGACACCGTCGAATCAGTCGATGCTCGCTTTCCATTCAAACTTTGAACAGTGCAACGGCTAGTTCTCCCATCGACTAATTCGACGCTTACACCGTCGAACCAGTCGATGCTACCCAGAGTTATGCAACACAAGATCTTCTCAAAGACCAAAGACAATCGACTCATTCGATGCTACCAGCTTCGAATCAGTCGATGCTACTTAGAGCCATGCACACTGGGGTCTTCACATCTTCAAGCACCGTCGACTAATTCAATGGTCTCACCATCGAATGAGTCGACGCTAGACAGAACACTACACCACCAACTGGGTGAAACTGAGGGCCGTCAACTAATTCGATGGTCACACCATCAAATGTGTCGACGCTACTCAGAATGTTGCGCCAGTTTTTGTGTGAGAAAACTAGAGGCCATCGACTGATTCGATGGGGTCATCGAATTAGTCGATGCCTCTGAGTTTTGTGCTGACTTCTTCTCTTTTGAGATTGAAACTCGTCCAATTCAACTTCTTTGAGTTTCTCACATCTCAAGGGCTTCAATGGAGCTACCTAGCACTAGTTTTCATAAGTGTGCACCACACCTAACTTCTAGTCTTGCCTAGGTCAAGCTACCAATCCTCGACCCCCCTTTATAGTACGGCCAAAGGAAAACAAAGACCTCAACTACTCTAAGTGCCTCTCATCATCCAAACGGCACTTAGAACTAGCTTATCCTTAATCTTCGAGCATATCCTTTGCGTCAATATAATCATTCTCGAATGATGGGGCCAAGAATACCGTGAAAGCCCATCATTGCACTAACTTAAACCTTGCCTCTGCAAAGCAGTTGTTAGTCGCAATGATTATGTTGTCATTAATCACCAAAACCAAATTAGGGGCCTATATGCTCTATCACCATGCCGTCCATAGATTTGTGTGCCATTTAGTTCTCCACCAAATTCTAGCACACCCACATAATTTTGGCGATGCCAGAGCTCATCACTACACAACACAGGGTACAGGTCAGGTGACGTGGAAATTTAGGCGAGCACAAAATGGTCTCCCATTGTTTTGGATCGCCAACGAATACAATGGACAAGTTGGGTGACAGCTACGAATAGGGCGAGCCGGGTAACAACCGCACATAATGTGTCCAACGCTTTTGTAGTAAGAATCTTTGCAGATATATCATGAAATATAATCCAATTGCGGCGAATGGATCCGCGTAATAGGTGAACAATTAGTGTTTGTCACCACTCAAGGAAAAAAGGACTAACAAATGTTACATGCCGCCCACAAAGATTTGTCTGCCATTTAATTCTCCATCAAATTCTGGCAGACACACGCAATTTTGGCAATGCCAGAGGTCGTCACTATACGGCTCAGGCAACACAGAAATCCAAGTGAGCATGGAATGACTGTCCATTGTTTTGGCTCTCCAACGGATACAATGGATAGGCTGGGTGACAGCTATGAACATGCCGAGCCGGGTGACAATCGCACATATTGTGATAAACCATGTGAACTCTGTCACTTTTACTGTAACAATCTTTGTAGATATATCGCGAATTATCACCTAAAGGCGATGAATGGATCCACGTAATAGGTGAACAATTGATGTTTGTCATCGCTCAAGAAAAGGAAGGCCTAACAAATGTTCCATGCCGCCCACAAGATCTGTCCGCCATTTAATTATCCGCCAAATTATGGCACACCAACGCAATTTTGGCAATGACAGAGCACATCACGACATAGCTCATGGTACAGCTCAGGCACCGCGAAAAATCCCGATGACACGGAAATCCAGGCGAGCACGAAACGGCCGCCGTTGTTTTGGCTCTCACCAACAGAAACAATGGACAGGCTGGGTGACAGTGACAAACGGGATGGGTCGGGTGACAATCGCACATAATGTGTCCAACGCTTTTGTAGTAAGAATCTTTGTAGATATATCATGAAATATCATCTAACGACGGCGAATGGATCCATGCAATAGGTAAACAATTCGTTTTTGTCTTCACACAAGGAAAAAAGGACCAACAAATGTTACATGCCGCCCACAAAGATTTGTCTGCGATTTAATTCTCTGCCAAATTATGGCACACCCACGCAATTTTGACAATGCCAGAGCTCGTCACTCCACAGCTCAGGTAACGCGGAAATCCAGGCGAGCACAGAACGAGTGTCCATTGTTTTGGCTCGCCAACGGATACAATGGATAAGCTGGGTGACAACTGCAAATGGGACGAGCCTGGTGACAATCTGTGATAAACCATGTGAACTCCATCGCTTTTATTGTAAGAAGGTTTGTAGATATCTCGCAAATTATTACATAAAGGCAATGAATGGATCCATGTAATAGGTGAACAACTCATGTTTGTCATCCCTCAAGAAAAGAAAGGACTAACAAATGCTCTATGCCGCCCACAAGATCTGTCTGCCATTTAATTATGCGCCGAATTCCGGCACACCCACGCAATTTTTGCAATGCCAGAGCGCATCACTACACAGCTCACGGTACAGCTCAGGCGACGCGGAAATCCAGACGAGCACGAAACGGCTGCCCGTTTTTTTGGTTCTCGCCAACGGATACAATGGACAGGCTGTGTGACAGCTACGGACGGGACGCGCCGGGTGACAGCTGCGGTCGGGACGCGTCGGGTGACAGCTGCGAATGGGAGATACAATGGACAGGCTGGGTGACAGCTGCGGACTGGACGCGCCGGGTGACAGCTGCGGTCGGGACGCATCGGGTGACAGCTGCGGACGGGACACGCCGGGTGACAGCTGTGGACGGGACGCGCCAGGTGACAATCGCGCATTCCACGACAAAACCGCTTGAAACCAAGAGACTTTGTAGATATATTGCGAAATATCGTCTAAAGTGTGTATCAACCATACTCCTGCCAGCCAATGTTTTCCATGTTGGCAGCACACACCAGCATCAAAGCCTAGCATAACATTGTAAGTACACTCACTGACACATGGGCCCACGAGGATCCCACCAACCGACCTCTCATCGTACTCCGCGCCGCCCACAAATCTACCCGAGCGAGGCCGCCCGACCACCTCACTGCCGCGGCCAGCTCAGCCGCCGGGCCCCACCATTCCCTTCCACGGCGTCACTATAAAACAACCCTCCGCCCTTCCTTCGCCTCCACGCCTCCCCTCCCTACCGACACCAAAACCCCCCAAACGCTCCGCCGCCTCCCCTCGCCGTGCCGTTTCCCCGAACACCTCGCGTGCGCCTCCTCCCTCCCCGCTGCTTCCACCACCCGCGATGGCCCACGACGCGGTTGCTGCAGCGACGGCTGTCTCCGACAGCGAGGGGGCCGTGGAGCTGCTGGTGGCGGCGGCTGCAGCGGAGTCCGTCCGGGAGGCGGCGGTGGACGTGCTGGTGCTCGACCACAAGGGCTACTTGGACGCGGCGCTGGCCCGCGCCCGCGACCTGATGCTCGCGAACCAAGGCTCGGCGGTGGTGCACCGCCTCCTCGGCGAGCTCAACTACGCCACCGCCGTTCGCGCGGCCTGCGCCGCCGAGGCCAAGGACGGCGGCGCCGTCGCCGGCGGCGGGATGGGCGCCATGAGGTCCGCGGCGGGTCCGTACCTCGCCGTCGCCCGCGACGCGCTGGCCTCGGCCCGCCGCCTCGCCCCGAACTGCGTCGACGTCGCCGCCGTGCTCGGCGACGCGTTCGCCGCCTCCCGGATGTACGCCGAGGCCGAGTCCGAGTACCGCCGCGCGCTGAGCATCCCCGACCCCTCCGACCCCGCCCTCCACAACGCCACCTACGGCATGTTCGACGGCTACGAGCACGAGCGCGACCCGGCGTTCGCCGCAGAGCGTGTCGAGGAAGCCAGAGCCCAGGCCCGCGCGTCATACACCCGCATGACGGCCGAGGAACTCGTCCCCATGGCCGTCCACAAGGTGCTCGAGGCCGGGATCCTGCTCGGCGCGGCGGAAGGTCGCCGGCGCGGCAAGCTCGTCGCCGAGACCTTCCCCAACCTTGCCCGCGCGAGGTACCTCGAGGCATACACCGACCTCGAGTTCGTGCGTGGACTCGACGCCGCCATCGACGAGCGCCCCTTCCTCCGCCGGACGCTCGCCACCGTAGCGCGCGCGGCGGCGGCGTTCCCGAAGTCGGCTGTGCTCGCCGCCTTCCACGCGAGGCTCCTCTTCGTCCTCGGCCAGTACGACGCGGCCGAGCGCGAGTGCCGCCGCGCGCTCGACATGGAGGAGCCCGACGACCCGCGCCTCGACTGCGTCCCGGTGGGCTCCATCCGCGGCGAGAACCGTGGCGAGAGGCTGGTCTCGCTGGCGTGCGTCTTCCACGAGCTGCTCACGAAGATCCTGATGTGTGCCAGCGACTACTGGGACTCCATGAGCAGCGAGAGGCAGCGCGAGGGCTTCTTACAGGTGAGGTTCGATGTGCTTGAGCATAAGTACAGGAAGGTTGATCTGTCACCGGATGCGTTCGCCATGTCCGATGTGCGGAGCTTTGTCGAGGAACATAAGTGTTGGAGGTTCTGGGATTGCCCCATCTGTGATCGGAAGAAGTTCATGGACTCTGGTGTGTTATTGTCACACATGTGTATCAAGCACCCAAGGGCAGTCCTGCCACGGCTGCAATATCTTGTGGATCCAACACTCAGTGAAGAAGCATTAGAGGATGGTGATTTTCTTGGTGGGGTGACCTTTTGTGAAGATCCAGCCAAGCAAGATACGATCTGCTTCAACAAGACCAGTGATGTATTCAAGTGGCTCTTCTATGCACCTTCAAGTGGAGTAGGAGCAAAGCCAGTTTCTGAAATGCGAGAAAAGAAGCGTAAGAAAGGGCTTATGTTTCTTGAGAGCATTAAGGAGAAAATGAAGACTCTGCCTACAGATAAATCTAGCACTGAGGTAAGACAGTTTTTTATCCACCATTTCTACCTTAGATGAATTTGTGTACTGGGAGGCTAATGCTTTGCAATTCTTGGATTGCAGTTTTCAGAGGCTCTTCCTAGGATCCAGGAGTTGTGGCACGATTTCCTCAAAGCTTCTGCGTTTGATTATCTAGAAGCCATTCTGGGAATTGCAAGACCATTCTTATGGGTTTGTATCTTTGAATTCCCTTGTTCAAGTCTATTGATATAGTAGTTTGCTCAGATTGTGTACGGATAACCATCTTTGCAGAGAGAATTAAAGAAGCGCATGATTGGAGATCCAAAACAAGCTGCTAAATGGATAAGTGCTACTGACATTGATGCCATATTCACTAAAGAAGTTGGACCATCCCATGCAGAGGAGGATCACGAAACAGGAGACAATGAACAGGTAAAGATCTACATGAAGGTTGTTTATGCTAATTTCACATTTTCCCAAATGATAATGTCAAAACTATCAATCACTTCTAGTATGTGTTAATGCCACTAAAAGAAACAGATGGGTACTACACAACAGAGTCCTTTCAGCCCCATTGCTCCATTTGCTATATGAAATAGAAATAGACTAACACAAGGAATTCCTTCCAGCCTTCCCAAGCAAATGATGGTGCGCTGATGGTCAGTGAGGATCTGGAAGAAAGGTAGTTATTACTATTCCTGATGCCTGTCCTGTTCTTAGCTTTCATTGATGTTGCATTGTTTAGTAGTTCAACAGACTGCCCCTATTTTTTTTTATCTTATTGATCGCAGTTATACACTTATTGAAATGAGCTACAGAACATTATTTAGGTTTGCCTAGAGCCCTAGAGTAGAAAGGGGTGTTTCATACACATTTATTGTCTGACAAAGCACCTTTTCAAGTAGTGCCTATCCATAATATTGGAGCAATTGTTAGTGTTGCATATGGCTTTCTGCAACACTTCTACAGACAAAATATTGTTCCCAATTTACTTACATTTTCTAGAATTGTATTGGGAATTTTTTGTATTAACCATATTCTTGAAAAAATGTGTAGTGCACTTCACCATTTTCTCGTAATACACAACCTTTTCAGAAATTGTCTTCTGTATATCCAAACAATCCCCTTTCACTGAGTGTCCTTTTGTTTTCTCACCTACTCAACTCACAAGTTTCATTGTTGTTGCTAGTGTGGCAAAAAGTGAGAATGACCTTGGTGCAGAATTGGATAAGCTTTACATTGATCCAAAGATCATTGACAATAATCAAGAAAGGTATGATGCTCTGGTTTTATTCTGTTTTATTGCTTCTTATTTTCTTTATACAGTACTTTTTGCAGAGCAAGTTACTATTGCCATGTGCCCAGTTCTGATTAATGTTGTCAAATATCTAGTAGCTAAACAGATTGCTTTATTTTTTGAGGATCTTGATTATGTCTTTGCTGATTAATTCTCTTAGTGATAGGGATGGCAACGGGCACATTATCTGCGGGTAGAGAGTTTTCAAACCCGCACCCGCGAGGCAAACCCTAAACCCGTGCCCGCGCCTGCAACCCGCAACGGGCACAAAGTTGTGCCCGTGCCCGTTACCCGCGGGTAAAGTGTGCCCACGGGCACACCCGCACCCGTTAGTCAACAAGTAAAAATAAATATGTAGATGAAAAAAACAACTAATTATTTAACATCTTAATAATATTAAACGCCAAATAAATTTGTTTCAACAAGTACAAGTATGAGTGGGGAGGAGAAAAGGCAGGGGAACCCTAGAATCTCTATTGCGCCGTATATAATTTGCATATAGGGTCCACATGTCAACGATAACTCACGGGTTTACGGGTTTGCGGGCACAGGTAAGGGTTTTTTATGCCCGTTATATTTTTACCCGCGAGTACAAGAAAAACCCATACCGTCACCCTATCGGGTTTTTACCCGTGGGCACGCGGGTAATTTGTACCCGTTGCCATCCCTACTTAGTGATCATGATTGCATCTAAATGTAATGAACACCTTAACATTGTGGTGGAGTACTGGAGTTGCTCAATAGACTGACTATATTTTTTTTATCTTATTGATTGTACACTTATTGGAGTGAACGTCACAACCTTATGTTTTGAACGCTATGTTAGAGTAATTTATTAGTGTTCAATTGCTATGTTTGGTGTACTTTCGCAATTGACCTCATTGAAAGTCTAATCTTGCAAAGCCAAACACTAAATGCAGCTAACCATCTGCTCACAAAGATCTTATTTTGTTATCTGATTATGTGATAACCATTCACTTGTTTAGTTTTGAAGTTTGCTAGACTTAACACACAAATAATCCCTTTTCACTGAATGCCATTATGTTTCCACATTCTCTGCTACATTTTGTTTTCGCATTCTATTTTTGCATCTACTAAGCTCACAGCATTCGCTATTTTTGCAGTGACGCTCAGGTCAAAGGTGAGAGGTCTGACGCCACCGTGACCAACACAGAATTGACAGATCCAGCGATCAACATGGCAGAAAGCGGGGATGACCCTGGCGCGAACAATTCGATCTAGACTTCTTGCGCCAGCCCAAGTGGCCAAAGTGGCAAGCAGGACTCAGATATCAGTCCATAGGATGGTTGAAATTAGAAAAACAGTGCTTGTCACCTAGGGATGGCAATGGGCATGAAATATCCGTAAACCCGCGGATAGTAAATCCGACGGGCACGGGTTCGGGTCTAGTTTTGTATCCGCGGGTGCGGGCGTGGGCACGAGTCTAAACCCAACGGATATCTGTTAACGGACATGAAAAATTGATATCCGTATCCGCAAACCCGCAAGACCCGTTAACGGATATGTGAGACCTAAAAACTACGACAACTAAGGTGTTGTACTGACTAGTGGCTACTCTCGATCTAGTTTTCTCAGATGGTTGAGTGTTCATGTTATGTCCATTTTTCCTATTTTTTATGCAGTTGCAATGTCTAGCGGCTGTCAATCTCAACTGCTAGCTTTCGAAGCATCCGGTGCTATAGATTTGACATATGAATTGTTGTTAGATTTGGTTTATTGTATGTTTTTGCGGGTATACGGGTAAACCCACGGATAACGGATATCCGCGGATAGCGGACGCGGGCATGTTTTTATATCCGTAGCGGATAGTGGGCGTGGGCGCGGGCACGAGTTTTATGTTGCGGATACGGATATTTGAAACCACTATCCGCGCGGATATTATCCGTTGCCATCCCTATCGTCACCATTTAGGCACTCATTCTCTTGTAGACTGTAGTTCAAACAGGAATACAATATGTGGAGTATGGTTCAGAACTTCAGATTAGAAGATGGGTTATATTGATGAGATGTATTGTCGTACTCTTATGGATGCATGGTTCATATCTTTGGTCTCCTGTCTAGATTGCTATAGAAACAATATGCAGGTCATACTCCATTTAGAAATGCTAGACCGATGTCGGTATAGATCTGGTCCAATGAAATAACCAGCTGCCATTCTGGCCACCAAAAAAATGAATGCTTTGTTGTGTGCCGTCCACAATTTAAACTTTGGCCATCAAATACTTGAACGCTTGAAAAATTGCATAAGCACGATATGAATCCACTCTATACCTGGCACCAAAAAATGATTTGAGCGCTTGGTTCCTCGCCAGTCCGCCAAGCTTTCTCTTGCAAGTTTTGCAAGATGACTGCAATCATGTTAGTGAGTGAATGAATGAAGAAGCTATTTCCTAAAAAAAAAAAGTCCACCAAGCCAAACCCTGTGGCGGCGCCATAATTTCCGTGGCCGTTGTTTGGTTCATGACGAAGCATAGGCGGTGGTGAGTTTTCTGTGTTGTTTCACGCCTTCGGCTTGTGGCATCCGAAATCACCGCCTACGCACCTGGGGCGTGGCCACTTGTGGCCAGGAAGCAAACAGAATGTTTTGGTTGTGTGCCGTCTACAATTTGAACTTTGGCCATCAAATGCTTGAACGCTTGAAAAAATGCACAAGCATGATATGGATCCAATTCCAAAATGTCGTCAGGAGGGTTTTATGGGAGTTTGCTCAATCGTTTCAGAGGCTGTAGTGGTTCAGTAGTTACGGAAAACCTGATCGTAAGAAACTAATAGTCATCTAAAGAATTACGGTCGTTTTGCAGTAGTTGGAAGAGAAGTCTTGATTACATAGTTTCTTTCTTCTGCGTTTCGCAAGCCATGTGCGTTCCAGTTACTGTTGAATACTTTTCAGAGAAAGGGCTCAAATTAACGAGATGGGCATAATTCCATAAACGAATGGGAATTGTTCTGCATAAACCATGTACCAGTATGCCAGCAACATCAGTATAAACCATGTACCAGCATACCAGTAACATGCGTATAAACCATATAATAGCATGCCACAATCTTATGACTTAAATACTGTACCCATCCGATGTCTAATGCACCGCAGCAGCAGCTACAACAGCCTCAATCACCCGATCAGCCAGAGCACCTGGAACTTGCGCTTCAGGTGCAATGTCCAACAGAACGCAAACACTGGTTTCCACCAGCAAGCAGCATTTCATTCGCTCCAAATGGCACACTATCAGGAAAATTCAAAAAGGGCCAAAAGTGATGGCACAAAATAACATTCGGGTAGAAACATCATAAAAAGGCTCAAGATCCCTCAAGGTGCATCTGGTAATCAACTAGGAACAGACAGGATCCAGCATAAGATAAGTATCCTATTACACCAAATGATAATGCTTTCATAAGATTTCCATTCAGTAGAAGAAGCCAAGCACTTTGCCACCGACGTTCTTCCTCCTGGCCTCCTCGTGGTCCATGATGCCAGCAAAGGTTGTCAGGACAATGTACCCAAACTGCATATCAAACAGTGAAAATTGAGTAGACTGATAATGCTGTGCTCACAGATGGCAAACAGGAAAACGTGTTTTTGCTGAGAAGTAACTAGTTGGGTGAAGAAAGGGACCTGACGAGATGGAAGCAGCCGGGCAGTCCAACCCTCAATCTCCTTCACACCGACGTCGAAGCGAGGGCTGATCACCCCACACTTGTTGAGCCTCCCATTCAACTCAACCACAATCTTCCCCGCACGATGGTCATCAACATACTCAAACTCGCCAACGTAGCCTGCCGAAAAGATCAGCAGACATGAATCAATGCTCTCAAATTTTACCAAACAAAATAGAGGTGAAAGACAAACTAACCATGGCGCTGCATGACGATGAGGAACTTGATGATCACTTTTGATGAGGGCCGGATCATGACTTGCCTCTACCCACGCTTCTCTGCGTTGTACATACTCTTCAACGCATCGTTAAGGACGCTGACTCTCACCATGTTTGCTTAGCCTGCAGATATGTACATCAAATTTGTAAGATGAACGTATGTTTCATAATAAGGATTCCAGGGGTAGGTGGCAAGCTAGGAATTTAATTGGAAGTTACACTAAAAAACGTATCATTTGTCAGATGAGAAGGAAATTACAATAATACAAGATAACAAGAGACATGCAGAAAACTATGCCAATACATCAATAAGGCTCTCAATCACAATCAGTGGCAGACTAGCACACAGTTAAATGCTCAAGATATAGTGTGAAATGTTGAGGAAACAAACATACAATGTATCAACAATGCCATAGTAAAAAGGGGGATAGTGAAGCCAAGTGGTGAACAATCTAATCTCATAAAATGAATAAGGTTAAATGGTTTCAAATACAAAAAAGTGAAGAATACAAAGTAATTCAATCATTGATCAAATCAATAGGCTTGCTCTCAAGTTGAGAATAATGAACAGGTAGTTATTAAACAGCCTATTGCATATAAGCAATCATCTGCAATTGACCGGTTAGAAATGGAACTAACCCAGTTCTATAAAACAAAACAACAATCCAAGTATGACACAGTATTTTTGGAATGTCAAATAACAAACAAAATCGATAGCAAGCACACAACCACACCGACGAACATACACAATGAACCGCCAATTCATGGAAGCATATTACATGGAAGTCAACACACTAAACAATAAAAGAAACACAGCAGAGCATTTACAAACTGTGCAAGCAAAGGATAAAACTAGTACAGCTGTTCCCTGTATTGTATAAATTACTACTGCAGACATAAGAGTCTTTCGACACAGGAAATACAACTAGCTTGTATCTAAAAGATCAGAGAAAAGATCAAGGAGCTCATATAACAGCATCATTATGACCTGAAAACAAATTAAGTTATGTGTTCTAATTATGAAGCACCAGCATAGCTACCCTGAAGGGGAATAGGTGAAACAAGATTACTAACAGAGCGAAACTGACTAGGGACAACTACATCTTTGAAAAGCCTGCAAAGAATTACACAGTTCGATTTTGATCTAACAGACAAATTAACAGCAAGAAACTGACTAGGTTGGTGTCTGTTTCAGGAATGGTAACTGAGACATGATAGCGTGCACAATTACAGGGTCACCTAGCCGACATGCAACACTAACACAACAATTGGACCTAAATCAGATCAAAGGACACATCCATGAATGTCAAATTGAAAATTTTCAACAGTAACATTTTTTTCCCAGCAAGCTGAGTAACTGCAAGAACTGAAACAGGGTGGTGGCAATTCAGAGAGCATGTGTACTACACTGTAGTGGCAGTGGCATCCCAAACCAACCATCGATAAGCAGATAGAACGGAACTGAAATGGTACACCTAGTGAATCGACAACCCTAAGCTCCATACTCCAGCGACCAACATACAACATCGCATCATACAAGCAGCACGACCTAGCAGCATTTCTGCGACTAGCAACAACAAATAAACAAATCTGGGACAAGCTCGCAAATTCAGGCGGCAGCCCAGAGATCCCAACCAAAGCCAAATCCGAAGGCAACGGACGCCACCAGCCGAACCTCTCACCGGGTGGCACGGCAAAACTCCCCGTCTCTCCAGAGTCGCCTCCTCTCGCAACGACTACGGCAGCACGCGGACAAGCAGGGACCCCACTGGATCGATCACGGTGTAGGAGAGGAGGGAGATGGCAGCTCACCTCGGGTCTCGCCGCCGCCTTCCAGGCTGAGATATGGGAACGATCGATGCGCGCGCCGCCGGGAGAAGAGGGGAGGGGAAGAGCAGGTGCTGAGGTTGTTATACCGGCAGGGGAAGGCAAAGCTGGGCCATGGGGTGGGCTTTCCTGGGCCGTTTGCCATGTGTTGCGCCTAAGCTTAGGGCCTGATTTTTATCCGTGCGCGCGTGCGAGTCAGGGCCCGTTTGATGAGGTGATGTAGGGATGGATGGGCTGGTCTGCCGCACAAATCAAATAGGGCCCGTTGTAGTGAGGCCACAGATATAACTTCTCCAATTTTTAGGTGAAAAAATTGTAGTATACTCCCTGTCCCGAAATGTAAGCCCACGCTAATTTGATGAGGTGTTGTAGTGTTTAGATTTCTCTCAACTTCACTCTTTATTTACACTATTTATTGCATTAAAAACCGTGATTCATCTCAACTTTGTTGATGGTTGTATTATTAACCTTGCTCTCAAAGACAACGCCGCTTCCATGGGGCTCAACGATTCCCTAGGGTAAGTTGTGAATATCTGTGATTGGGCAGCAATGTATGAGAGTCACCAGGTGGAGGAAGCCAACCGCACGATACTCTAGAGCAAAAGGCGCGGGGTTCCCCATTTTGGCCTAAAAACAAGTCATGAAATCGAGCAATTGTGAATTTCACCACTAAAACCGCGGTGGACCACAGCTATTGTCTGACCAAACCTAACATAATAGGAAACCCAGATAAAACTACATCGATAGACAGATAGCGTCTCATCCTCAACGCGACCAAAAGATGGCCCTAGTTCCAGTGGTGGTTTTGGTGCGGTGCATCAACGGCTGATGTTGATGCACACGCGCGTATCGTTCCATGTGAAAACCGACCGGTTTGCACTTCATTACAGTTAATTTTGGCCCAATTACCCTTCTTGACTCATGTTTGTGCCGGAGGCGCAACCGTCATTTCAATACATGTCCACGAGGGCCTGTTGCCAGTTGATTCACCAATCAACAGACACAAATTAGTCTAACATTACGCTGAGTGTTGCAGACTATTCCGTACCACAGATAGTACTAATTCAGCTCCTACTTCTTGAGCCAAACCACCACCACCACAAAAAAGAACATGATCGCAAATGTCTCAAGCTCTCAGGATAGCTCAGATATGACCTTCTCACACTTTTCTTCCAAAATCTTCACGGCTTCTGTGAATAGCACCTCTGGGGGAAGAGCCCCAGTGGACTCGATGGTAACTAGCAAGGAAAAACAGTAGCCAACACCGCGAATTAGAATATTGCTGTGGAAGTTCAGTGCAATAATGAAGGCGCAATAATGAAGACATTTTACTTAGGGTAAGATTCAACTATGAAGGTGCAACAATGAAGAAATTTTACTTAAGGGTAAGATGGCAAAAGTTTTTTACTACTTACATATGAAATGGTCTCTAACCCGCCTTAGTTGGATTTTTTCACCAGATGGTCCCATTACACATTCTCTACAGAGTGTGCATGCCCTTGGCTTTGCAACCACTGCCCTCTTTCCACCTGTGTATACAGATTTTGAGGGATTAATGTTAACAGCAGATCAATCATAGAAACATAGCAGACTAAAACCCCAAAAATTTATGCCTTTGAACCCTAACCCTTAGTATCCACCACTCTAGCACAGTTTTTAAATGCGAGTTTTTTTATAAAAAAAACTGGTGACCTGTCTTACACTAACTTCCAAAATGGCAGCTGATATTCAATAAGAGTTTCAAAATGATTCAAAACATGCAACTTGCTCAAAAATCAATGCAACTTCATGCTACTGCTACTGTAGCTAGGTGCTCCAAGTCTCTAACTGCATTGCAACCTCAGCCTTCAAGTTCAGACTCTTAAAACAGAAAGGGAAAGATAAAATACCATTACCCAGGTCTTCAATGTCAAAAACATTAACTGGGCACTTCTTCACTAGCTCCTCTGCTTCATCGCCTTCAATTTGGCAAATTACACAAGCTAAATGGCTTATACAATTGATATATCTCAATATAATTATCCTCCTCTTGCACTAAACAAATCATCAACAGTCCTGTTACGAATGCTATTCATGGTATCCAACCGCAACCGGTAGTAGTGAAAATTCCCAACAGCCTATTTCCAGCTTCGATCTCTTCCTTGCAAAGATCATACAGATGACTCGGAAAAAAAAAACAATGACAACAATCTACCGTGTCACCCATTCTTGAGCCAAACAAAAAAAATTTCCAATCAATTTGCATGCAAAAAGTACTAATCCTACATCCTCCAATTCACCAAACAATCACACATTCTTGAATCAAACCTCTCCTATTCTCCAATGGACTGAGCAACAATTTTCGATAGGAAAAAAAAGAACAGTACCTGGAGGCGGGCGTACTGGAGATGGCCGGCTAGCAGACGAGGCGGTGGCCGGCGGGCGAACTAGAGGCGCCGGCCGGCGGACTGGAGGTGTCCGACGGGCATACGAGGCGGTGGCCGGCGGACGTACAGGAGGCGGAGGCCGGCGGGCGAGCTGGAGCGGTGGGGAGCCCGGTCTGGGCTTAAGTAGCCGTCAGACGGCTGGTGGACCGGCGCTTGGAGGGCGGCGGCCATACCCTACCACACGAGTGGAGTCATGGTGAACACGGCGAGCATGCGGCGGGGTGGGCACGGCGGGTGAGCTTGGAGCCGCCGGAGAGGGGAGCTTGAACTCTAGAACGCGCCGCCGGGAGAAGTGGGGAGGGGAGGAGCAGGTGGTGAGGTTATTTACCTGTAGGCGGCATGGGGAGGCAAAGCCGGGCCATGGAGTGGGCTTTCCTGGGCCGTTTGACAAGTTTTGGGCCAAAGCTTAGGGCCTGGTTTTTTATCCGCGCGCGTGCGAGTCAGGGCCCGTTTGCTGTGTTGTAGGGATGGGCTGGTTTGCCGAACAAATCAAATAGGGCCCGTTGTAGTGAGGCCACAGATATAGGCCCTGTTCGGTTGGCAGATAAGCCGCTGGCTGGGCTGGTGCTGGTGCTGGGCTTGGGCAACAGCTACACGTAAAGTAGAGTCTTGTACCATGACATGTGGGGACAAAGTGTGCTGGCCCGTTCATCAGTGGAAGACAAAAAACTGATGAGTGTACATCTACTTGTGTGTGAGGTGGTGCCTAGCCCTAGCCCCAGCCAATTTTGGCCAGCCGAACAGGGCAATAACTTCTCCAATTTTTAGGAGAAAAAAATTGTATATACCCTCTGGCCCAAAATGGAAACGTGGCTAACCTTGTTAGGTTTTTTTTTTTCGTATAACACAGTACAGACGCAGACATTTACATACACGCATGCACACTTACCCCTACAAACATACGCATGCAATCCTACCTATGAGCACCTCCGAAAGACTGGGCCAGCAAATCCTCTAAATTGACGAAGTCACTACAGGCGTCTCGCTATCGACGGGCACGTCGCCTACCACTAAATGAATAAAACCGGTTAAATCCTGGAATAAATCCAGAAAAATACGAACACCAGTGCCGAATCGAGAACTCGAACCCTGGTGGGATGGTTCCACCATAAAGAACCTTGCCAGCTGAGCTACAACTCAGTTCGCTAACCTTATCAGGTTTATATACAAGAGTAACAATATGTACTATCCCATAAAAACCAATGAAAATACGTTCATAACGGATATAATAGTACCAATTCGATATGTTAATACTGTATTTTTTAAATGATCAAATTGGAGTTACTAGTAGTTTGGTTTAGAACAAAACTAGAAATGCTTAGGGTAACGATGGGGATCAGACTCAGAGTACGTAGCAAACTCAACTTGGAAAGTGTCGCGATTTTTGCGACCCACGTGTTGGAGCCGATAGATCAACCGATTTGTGGCAGGCGCGCCATGTGAGTTGCGTCGAAGCTCTATATGCCGCTAGTGCGCTGACATACGGTATGGTACTACGCTAGCTAGTGATGCACGACCAAAACCGGTAACTACCACTTACACTGTATAACAACATGTCACGTCTCCACCCTCTCTCTATGAAAGCAAAAAGGATCGGATCGGACAAAGATGTTGATAGGCACAACACAAATCAATGAAAATTGATAGAGAATTAGTGTAAAGGCACTATCGAGTTGTGCGTGGATATGCTCGATGGCCATCACTTTGACCACCAGGGGTGTGTCACGTTTTCCTTTTTCTTTTAATCTTCTCTCTTCTTTTTGTTGTTTTCAGTATGTTTCTAGCAAATTCAATACCTGGAAGTGTCGTAATGGGTCGGTTGTCGACGATGGCTTGGGAAATGGAACCAATCAGCCAGTGTGTACTTAGACGTGTCAGGGAGGTGCATTTTATCGAAGCTTGCCGAAACAACATGAGACAAAAAGTCATGCACAAACCAAAGCCGGCAACTATCAACAGATAGCCAGATAGCAACTCTCCCTCTTGATGAGAATGAAACTCTCATAAAAATGAGCCTAGACAAAAGAAAATTCCAACAAGATATTGTATTCAATTTATGATCTCAAGGAAAAGATGGTATAATCATTTAACTTTGAGATTAGATGATTGTAGGATCCAAAGTGCATGTCATGTCACGTTAGGTGGCAGTTGTGCGCATGCGTGTGGTCGTGCGTGTGCTGAGATGTTTGCTTATTTAGAGCATGCCCAACGTAGGTGCCCCAATGGTGGCCTCATCAGGCCCTCGGATGCCACATGGCTAAAAGTTGGGTGCTCTAAATATTTCGATGCAGCTTGCAGAGGCCATACTAGTTTGAAGAGAGAGAAAGAGATGGTGAAACAAAAATACTGGCAAATTGTGTCAGCAGGTGCTGGGGGCTGCGTTGGGAAATTGATTGCCTCACATGTTCCTATCGACATGGCGTTCCACTTTTACGTGAGGCTACCGCATCTGGGTGCCTACGATGGGCATGCGCTTAGGGCCATTTTGAGAACATACTATTGACATAGCCCATTGTTTGATCAAGTGAGCCGCTGTATCTCTGTCATATAATACTGTGTCGTATATATATAAGCAAGAATCAGACAAATCACTAGTGTCATTGTCATGGTCACGATAGATCCTGTGACCTAGGACAGCGCATGGCGCGGACTGAAAGACCATTTCCCACTGCTTTGTTATATGTACATATATAACAAGTACAACGCAGAGTACACGTACGCACACTAACATATACATACGTGAGTTCGTAGCTCCTCTCTTGTACCAATTAGAAAGACTGATCGGTATATTCAGTAGTCAATATTAGGGGAGAACTAAGATCAAATCCAAACCCGCTCACCTCACTCCTCTCTGCTTTCAAGAAAATGCCACTCTGGTCTCTATCAGATTAATATATACTAAGTTTGACCAACACATATAAAAATTATTACTATTATATATGATATACTCTTCTTTAACCAAAGTCAGTGTCTTGTACCAATTAGAAAGACTGGTCAGTATTCAGTAAACCCATATCAGAGGAGAACAGAGAACAAATCCAAATCCCCTCGCGTCACTCCTCTAGCTATTTCAGGAAAATGCCACTATGGTTTCTATCAGATTAATCTATACTAACCTTGACCAACATATATAAAAAATTATTAGTATTATATGTGATATACCCTTTTTTAAACCGAAGTCAGTGTATTGTACCAGTTAGAAAGATTCATCAGTATTCTGTAGTCAGAGGAGAACTGAGAAAAAAATCCAAATCCACTCACGTCACTCATCTCTGCTTTCAGGGAAATGCACCTCTGGTTTGTATCAGATTAATCATCCTGACCAACATATATATATAAAAAAAACTATTAGTATTATATATGATATACCATTTTCCTAACCGAGTCAGTGTCTTGTACCAATTAGAAAGACTGATCAGTATTCAGTAGTCGAGGAGAACTAAGAACAACTCCAAATCCACTCACGTCACTCCTCTCTGCTTTCAGGAAAATGTCACTCTGGTTTGTATCAAATTAATCGATACTAACTTTGATCAACATATATAAAAATTATTAGTATTATATATGATATACTCTTTTTTCACCGAAGACAGTAGGGGAAACCCAACCTATTTTTTTTGCATAATTTTACTTTTATTCGTAACCTAGTTTCACTCCTACAGGAAGTACAACTTGGGTCTACTAGATGTTACTTAGGTGCTTTGACCACTAGAGGCCTTTTCACTATATATATGATATACTTAATAGTTATAATAATATTTACTATGAAATATATATTTATAGCATATATATATAGAGAGAGAGACTTATAAACGTTGGTAATATGTTTTCTAGTTTCTCCGTTTTAAATTGTAGGACATTTTGGCTTTTGAAAAAAAAATCCAAATTACTCCTCTCAAGTATGTTAAGTATAGGCGAATTTTGAATAACAATCTAAACTATGCCTTGGTTCAATTTGCCACATAAACTATGTCATTTGGTTTAATTTGCACATTAAGTCATTTTATTTTTTGTTTCCACAAGTGGAGTCTTAAGATAAAATTTTGCAACATGGCACTAGACATCATAACACATGCTAGAAAAAAATACATCATAATTTTATATCATTATTTGGTAGGATAGGATATTTGATAATAAATTAATACTAAAAATATAAAATTATACAAAAATTATAATATACTTTTTCATTATGATGTCTCCTACCATCCTTCAAAATTCTACTTATGTATGAAGTTACAAAAAAGGCAAGTTATATTAGGGGAACCAAATCGCATTGGTTAGAGGGTAAATTAAACAAAAACTAGTTTAGGGGGTTATCCAAACTTTTGCTACACTTGAGGAAAGTAATTTGGACTTTTTTCTTAGCTTTTTTATATTCATATAGATAGATATTTATAAGCATCTAAATATAGTGCATATACATATTTATACGTCTAGATAATACAAAATAACTTACAATTTGGAAGGAGGATTATAAGTTTAGTCAAATTTACCAGCCCAAATCTAGAATTTATTTTTTCTTAGTAGGGGTAAGTATTGCACTGACGATCTATCATCCATGGAAGGGGAATAAGGGCATAGAAGAAGGGAAGCACACGTCATGCGCACGGCGCACAAGCGTCCGCAAGGGACCTGGCCGTGTCATCTATCGCCACCGACCGACCAGAGGTAGCTGCTGGCTGCTTGTGACGAGAGGACGAATTAATTGACTGTCCCCTTCGCTCCTCCATCCGAGTGTCCCTGCCCCTGTTCTCCGTCCAGGTGCAACCCGGCGAGCGATCTAGCCGCCGGCTAGCTGTCCGGCGAGGAAGTCGCCGTTGCCGCCGTGCACGGCGCAAGCAGCCGAGAGGACCAAGTGAAGGCCGCCGTGGGATGGAGCGACGTGTGTAGGCACGTGATGTACAGCACAAAAGCAAACTATTCACCCCTAAGAATGTGTAGGCACGTGATCCTATAACTATGACCATTGACAAGAGAATTACACAACATATCTCGATATTGATGCGAAGTCGCCACATGCGGGATACACCCTTACTTCTAATATGAGGTCCGACATCTTTGAAAAATTTACTTTGTGTCCAATTTTTTTTGTGTTTCATGGAACATTCATTCCCTTGATTTCCCATGTTTTTCTTCAATTTCATATTTTTCTGTTCCTATATTGTGACATCTTGAGAATCCATCATGTTTTTCTGTTCCTATAATTCCGCTAGCCTTTACCTTATGATTCTTATTACCAAAAATAATGTCACTTCTAGAGAACTGATCAAATAGACAGACAAGATGTGGAAGCCAATTGGAGACGACACTAGAGTGAGGGCTGTTTAGCCTCCCATGCTTGATGGAGTACACTAGCGTGCCTTCAATTTTATCTGCCTAAGAGTTTAGATCAGCCACACCTGAAAATGAAAATAACATACATACCCCCACTTGTCAGTGGTCACAGAGCATGCATGCAGTTTTGGACATCGACAAGCTTTTATACAAAATTGCAAACCATATTGTCTCCTTTGCAAACTGCCACCTGACTGGCATGTGTAGTAGTACTACCTTAGTTTTTAAATATGTTCTTACTGTTGACTTTTTTACTTCAACTTTAACTAACGATATTTTATTAGTAAGTTTGATAAATAGTATAAAATGGGTTCCAGTGTACCACTACAACTATTGCTATCGCGCTGCCTGCGCCGGACAATATGGATTATGGGCACACTCCAATCTCGACTCTCGTTCAACCAGTAGCGGTCAAATGGCGGGTGCACGCCCAGGGCCGTCACCGGCAGCGGGTTTGACTAGGTGCACCGTGCACGTACGCAGCTGCTGCCGCTCCACCACACAGCATGTCTGTTCGTTGTTTGATCAGCGATCCACGACATTCTTTCTTTAATAATGCCGTACTCCCAGTAAAATCATCCGTGAAGATCATGTTAATCAAGCTGCCTTTGTCTTCGTAGCGCTATCACTTTGTATTATCACTGCAGCAGGGGAGATGCGCGCAAACCCGATCACCTTCTAGATACATTTCTGACATTTTGTTCATCGCTGTCATGACGTTAGGAGGAGATGCTGACATGTGGCATTAAGAAGATTGCTTGCATGATTGACATGAAAATGACCAGATACGCATTCACTTTTGAACAAGACAAAAGTCTGATGTGGTTGGAAACAATGATTGTCGCAAAAAAAAAAAGAGGTAGCTTGCTGGTGACACAAATAAATGGAGAGAGGATTAGTGCTGCTACTAAATAATGAGCTTCTCCATTGTCATTGATTTGATCGATGGCTAACTTATCAGAGTATAGAGTTTTTTTATGAAAAAGTCTATTTTTCACCCTTCAACTGTTACAAAAGTATGATTTTCAACCTTAAACTACAAAACCAGATACTAAAGGCCCTCCAACTATCCAAACCATGCAAAATTGGTCCTTTGGGTGGTTTTGAGAGTGATTTTGAATTTTCTAAAAATAGTATTATTTAAACTTTAAAAAGACCATAACTAATTCATTTTGGACCCAAAAAATATGAAATCAGTGCAAAAAGTTCTTTTAAAATATAACCAACCAATTGGCACACCATTTAATGTTATTTGGGTATTATATATTTATATTACTAGTGTCTTATTGTTTTTTAAAAATAATTAGAATAAAAATAAATAATATGCAAATAACTTCTATTAGTGTACCAACATGTAGTTCACATTTTAGAAAAACATTTGCACCATATTCTAATTTTTTAGTTCAAAATAAATTAGTTATGAATATTTTAATACAAAATTATATTTTTAATTTTTTTAGAAAATACAAAACCACCTTCAAAACCACCCAAAGGGCTAATTTTGCACTATTTGGATAGTTGGAGGGTGTTTAGTGTCCTGTTTTATAGCTGGGGATTGAAAATCATACTTTTGTAATAGTTGAAGGGTAAAAAATAGACTTTTCTCTCTTTTTTTTTCTTTTTTCCTTTTTTTGGCATGTATTGTCTTTTTTTTTTCTGGGACCAGTTTCCCTTTGGGCTACCTTGGCAGAAGTTCCTAAATCCATAGTGTGGTAGGCCTTCGGCCCAGAAGTTTTTGGTGATGATGGACCATCGAAAAGCTTGATGTCAAACTGTAAGAAATCGACCGTGTGCCCGTGGCCATTGTGGAGCCAGGTTTGATGAACCGTTCGTTGATCTTTTTGCTCTTCAGGTGCTTTCAATCAATGGCAGGGCTCCCATCAAGGGTGTGTTTGGTTGGTTGCACCATCTGATTCATGTATGAAATGGTATAAAATAATAATAATTCTTTTGTTTGGCTGGGTGAATTGTACCAACTTATCCAGGATGAAGCCATCCTATGTACCATATTCTTGGTTGTTGTATACCAAAACTATGTTGATTGGAAGACTTTCTTGAGTCGTTTCAACATAGCCGGTTCCAAGCCCGGGTAAAGGAGGAGGGGCGCGTTAGGTTTGGCGAACCAGCGGAAAATATTAGCCACTCTAATGGATTTGAAACCCATAAGAAACTCGTTGGGGCGTAACCCTCTTAGCGACGCGCTACATCGGAACCCGGGTGTGGTGTTAAATGGGCAAGGGCCGAGTCGCCATCCCTCCAATGGCGCGTCGTATCGTGACCTGGGTACGATGAAAAGTGAGCAAGGGTCGGGTCGTCGCAACCTTAGTGGCGCGCTACATCTACGCCCGGGTGTAGTGAAAAATGAGCAAGGGTCTTCGCACTTCCCTCGACGGGTGCGAATGGTAAGAAAGCTAGCCGAGCCAAGTAGGATTCGGATAGGTAGTTGGAACGTAGGGTCCCTAACGGGTAAGCTACGAGAGGTAGTTGATGCGGCTATTAGGAGGCGTGTAAATATTCTATGCGTTCAGGAGACTAAATGGAAGGGCCAGAAGGCGAAGGAGGTGGACGACACTGGCTTCAAGCTTTGGTACACGGGGGCAACATCGGGTAGGAACGGCGTAGGCATCATGATCGATAGAAGCTTTAAGGATGGAGTTGTTGAGGTTAGGAGGCGAGGCGACCGGATTATCCTAGTTCGGTTGGTAGTTGGAGACTCGACTCTGAATGTGATTAGTGCCTATGCCCCTCAGGTAGGCCTCAGTGAGAGTGTGAAGAGGCAGTTCTGGGTGGTATGGTTAGCACCGTGCCTATCAGCGAGAAGCTCTTCATAGGAGGAGACCTCAACGGTCATGTGGGAGCTCTTCATAGTAGGGTTTGAGCGAGTGCATGGGGGCTTCGGGTATGGTTGCAGGAGCCAGGAGGGAGAGGATGTTTTGAACTTTGCGCTGGCCTACGACTTGTTGATAGCGAATACCTTTTTTAGAAAGAGGGAATCCCATCTAGTGACCTTTCATAGTGGACAACACTCGAGCCAGATCGACTTTATCCTTGGGAGGAGGGACGATAGACGTGATTGCCTAGATTGTAAGGTGATACCTGGAGAGTGTGTTGTCCCTCAACACAAGCTTGTGGTGGTGGACTTCCGTTTGCGAGTACGTGTCCATCAGGACAAACGTGCCAAGATGGCAAGAACGAAGTGGTGGAAGCTTAGAGGAGAAGCGGCGCAAACTTTTAAGGGGAGGATAGTAGAGGAGGGGCCCTGGGACGAAGGAGAAGATGTAGACGACATGTGCCTAAAGATGGCAACATGTGTCCGGAAGGTGGCCGTAGAAGTCCTTGGTGTGAGTAGGGGAGGCAAACAGGAAGGGAAAGACACCTGGTGGTGGAACGAGGAGGTGCAGAGGGCTATTAAGGAGAAGGAGTGGTTCAAGCGCCTCCACCTTGATAGGAGTGCAGCTAACATCGAGGGCTATAAGGTAGCGAAGAAGGCTGCAAAGCGAGCTGTGAGTGTAGCAAAGGGTAAGGCTTATGATGACCTATATCAGCGGCTAGGCACGAAGGAAGGAGAGAGGGACATTTATAGCATGGCTAGGATTTGCGAGAGGAAGACAAGGGATATCAACCAAATCAAATGCATCAAGGATGAGACAGATCAACTTCTGGTGAAGGATGAGGAGATCAAGGACAGATGGCGAGAGTACTTTGACAAGTTGTTTAATGGGGAGATTGAGGGCCCTGCCCTTGAGCTAGATGATTTGACGAAATCAACATATGCTTTGTGAGAAGAATCCAGGAGGCAGAGATCGGAGAGGCTTTGAAGAGGATGAAGGGCGGTAAAGCGATGGGCCCTGATGGTATCCCATTGAGGTGTGGAGATGCCTAGGTGATAGAGCGACGATATGGTTAACTAAGCTTTTTAACCTCATCTTTCGGTCTAACAAGATGCCTGCAGAATGGAGGAGAAGTATATTAGTACCGATCTTTAAGAACAAGAGAGATGTTCAAAGTTGTACTAACTACCGTGGCATTAAGCTGATGAGCCATACCATGAAGCTCTGGGAGAGGGTTATTGAGCACCGTCTAAGAGGAGCGACGAGTGTGACCCAAAATCAGTTTGGGTTCATGCCTGGAAGATCGACTATGGAGGCGATTTTCTTAATCCGACAGTTGATGGAGAGATATAGGGAGCAGAAGAAGGACCTGCATATGGTCTTTATTGACCTCGAGAAGGCGTATGACAAAGTACCAAGAAATGTCATGTGGTGGGCCTTAGAGAAGCACAAAGTCCCAACGAAGTACATTACCCTCATTAAGGATATGTACAAGGATGCTATGACATGTGTCCGGACTTACGATGGCGACACCACTGACTTCCCTATTAGGATAGGCCTACATCAAGGGTCAGCATTGAGCCATTATCTGTTTGCTTTGGTGATGGATGAGGTCACTAGGGATATACAAGGGGATATCCCTTGGTGCATGCTCTTTGCTGATGATGTGGTGCTAGTCGATGAGAGTAGGGAAGGTGTTAATGAGAAGCTAGAGCTATGGAGACGCACATTAGAGTCGAAGAGGTTCAGACTTAGCAGGACCAAGACTGAGTACATGATGTGCAATTTTAGTGGGACTAGGCACGAGGATGGAGACGTTAACCTCGACGGACAGGTGGTGCCCCAAAATGATACTTTTCGGTATTTAGGATTGATGTTGCAACAGGATGGCGACATTGATGAAGATGTTAAGCATAGAATCGCAGCAGGCTGGATGAAGTGGCATCAAGCCTCTGGCGTCCTCTGTGATCGGAGGGTGCCACAAAAGCTGAAGGGGAAGTTCTATAGGACGGCGGTTCGACCGGCGATGTTGTACGGGGCGGAATGTTGGCCTACTAAAAGGCGACATGTCCAGCAACTAAGTGTAGCAGAGATGCGGATGTTGCGATGGTCTTGCGGGTACACAAGAAGGGATAGAGTTCGGAATGAAGACATTCGAGAGAAGGTCGGGGTGGCACCCATTGAGGAGAAATTGACCCAACATCGGCTGAGATGGTTTGGACATATCCAACGGAGGCCCCTTGAGGTGCCGGTGCGTATTGGGGTCCTAGGGCGGGCCAATAATATAAAGAGAGGTAGAGGTAGACCTAGATTGACTTGGGACGAAGCGGTAAATAGAGACCTTAAGGAGTGGAGTATTTCCAAAGAGGTAGCTTTCGATAGGAGCGCTTGGAGAATAGCTATCAATGTTCCTGAGCCTTGAGCTTTGTTTCTTGGGTTTCATCTCTAGCCTACCCCAACTCGCTTGGGACTAAAGGCTATGTTGTTGTTGTTGTTGTTGTATACCAAAACTGCAACCTCAAAGAGCCACGTCGTTGGTAAATATAAACCCCTCGATCCACAATGGAGAAGATCCACGGAGCCACGTCGTGTACTACCGAGCAGCTTGCTGGTTTAATACATTGTTGTACTAGCTAGAGTGAACTAAGTGGTTCGAGTAAATTGGTTGAATCATTCTATTCAGGATCATCCATTTATGCATCATGTGGTACATACAACCAAACACACGCCAAGCTGCTGGACGGCGCCAACGGCTATTGTCGGATTCGAATTTCCCAATTCGGACGAATTGGTCACTCACTAGTCACTATGTGTCCATGAAGCTTCCGGACGTGGCTGAGGACACCTTCAAGAATGGTGACCGGAGCCCCATCACCATGGATGGGCTCTGGAGGTCTGCTTAGTTTATGGAGGGGGTTCACAATCGCAACTGTATGTGGGCAAGATCGGCTAGGGAGGAAAAGAACAGGATCAGCAGCGGCCACATTGCAAAGAAGCGAAGGTGATCAAGGGCTCAAGGCATGGTGATGGCGCCGATAGTCTGCGAGTGTTGTCTTTGATATTCAAAGAAGGGCCTGAATGAACCGCCTAAGCGCAATAGGGGGTGTTATCTGAATCTTTGCTTTAGAGTTTATTAATTAGCTTTCAGCTTTAACACTTTATTAGATGCCAAATTAGCTGAATCAAGTCGTCTAAGTTCTCCACGGATAATATGTGAGAGCTTGGCTCGTCACGCAAGACCAAATCTGAACTTCAGATAGGCTAGCCTGGCGAGGATGGGACCACAGCCCGTCATGCCCGCTCTACAGAACTACCTCTGAAACATCACACCACCTTGTATCTGAATGCCGCTACACAAAGCGAATCTGAGACATGGTAGCATCTTGGGTAGCCCAACCAGAAATCAAGCCCTCAAACTGGAAACAAATGCATAGATCACCGCCGGGCCGAAGCCCCTAGCGTCACTGGTAGCATGAGAATAAGCTCTGTAGTTTCCTCAAAAAAAAAAGCTATATATGACTTTCGCTTCTAGGCCATGTAAACCTCATGCTTTATCAATGAAATAAGCGTAATCTCGTGCTTGTTCGTTAAAAAAAAATATATGAGAGCTTGGGATGACAAGTTTTATGTGGATGGAACTCGTAATTGAAGGAGACACAAATATATATACTGTAATCCTTAGCACGGAAAATTATGCGAGTTGGAACTAACGGTTCGTGTTGAATTCAGCAACCGTGGATACCAAGCACCATGTATCTGCCTTCCCTGATACCGAATGTCAATTTATATATAATATGTAGGAGCACCACCCACTCTACAAGAGAATGGAGAATTCGTCCCTCACACGTTAGTACCGGTTGTCTTGAAACCCGGTACTAACGTGTCCCTAGAGGCTCCCGAGGGCCCTCGGACCATTTAGTACTGTAACGTCCCGCCACTCCGGGCCGGGCCCGTCTACCCTGGCAGCTCTCTAGAATCATAAGAATGTCCCCACAGACCAACACTTATTTTTTCTGCGCACTTTATCCTCACTCATGCGTACCTAGGAAGGACTTCCCATTCAGTCACCCATCCTGAAATTGCTCTGGGCTAAGCATGCTTAACCTCGGAGTTCTTTCGGGATAAGCTTCCGAAAAAAAAGTTGCAACTTATTGGTATGAGTATTCTTATCAATCCTATTAAGCGGGTTGGGGGTGTTACAAGTACCGGCTGGTAACAACAACCGGTACTAAATAACACCATTTAGTACCAGTTGGTGTTTAAATGGTCCCGAGGGGTTCCTGAGGCCCCCGTGCATTTAGTACTGGCTCATAACACCAGCCAATACTAAATTTTGGCATTTAGTACCAGCTGGTGTTACGAGCCGGTACTAAATGGGTCCACATGGTATAGTTCAAAAAGAAAGCATATCCCACTCAATCACAATTGATGCATAGGTGGGATGGTAGAGGGGGTTACGCGCGAGGCCAGAGGTTGTGAGTTCGAATCCCACAAACCGCGCACGTGCATTTACGCGTGAAAAAATCGCGTGACTTGTGGCTTGCGATGTTGCGTGTGTGCGAGCCTCCTGGTAAGCTTACAAATTTTTTTCTTTATTTTTTAGCTTGAAACCCGTTAGTACCGGCTGGTAACACCACCCGGTACTAACTGGTCCGCCCCGCCGACTTTGTGCTGCGTTAGTACCGGTTGCTGCAGCCGGTACTAACGGGGCTGCCCATTAGTACCGGGAGCTCGATACCAGTTGCAAAACCGGTACTAACGAGGGTTTTTGCCCGGTAATAAAGGTCTCATTCCTACTAGTGCCACGACGTATAACCCCAACTGCAATGGGTCTCCAACGCGTTGAATTAATGGATGACTCACCCTGTCGTCTAGTACATTGACACGGTCTTTAAAATATAATTTTAAGAAATACATTTTTCTATAAAATATTTATAAAAATATATTTAAAAATATTTCTAAAACTATATTTCAATATGAATCTTCCTATATCTTGCCTCCCATACGTCCACGTCACCTCAGTCGTCCGATCCTCAGCAACAAGAATCCCTCACCGACTAAAGCCGCCTCCCCTTCTGAGGAATATTCTCGGTATCATCCGCTCCTCTTCCTGCTGCCGTTTGCCCCTGCACCTATAGGCGGCACTAGCACGGCTCGAAATGGCACGGCCCGAACACGACACGGCCCGATGGCCATCGTGCTAGTGCCGTGCCCGTGCCTGGCCTAGTGCCGTGCCTGGGCCGCGGAGCCGGCCCGTGGCACTAGCACGGGCACGGCACGAAAATAGGCCAGCACGACCTCGGCCCGGTAGTGGCCCGTTTAAGAGCATTTCATATAAAAACCTACAAACCCTAATCCCCTTCCACTTCATTCCCCATTCCTCCCTGCAGCCGCCAGCCTCACTCCCCTGACTGCCGCCGCCCCTCCATTCCCGCCGCAAGCCGCTGTTCTCTCCCTCCAGTCGACGGCCGCCGCTGCCCCCTCCCTCCCCCCTCCGCCTTGGCCATAGATGGCCGCAGCTGGCAGCTGCGCCGTCTGCCATGCTGCGCCACCCTGTCCATGGCATCAAGATCTCGTGCCGGCGTAGAGCGTCGTCCCTCTGCCCGTCGTCGCGAGGAGCAGGAGCAGCGCATGGCGCCACCACCACCGCCGGGAGTAGGGCATGGCGCCGCCGCCTGGAGCAACGCATCTGCACTGGCTGTCCACCGCCAAGATGGTGTTTTGTTGGATTTGTGTTGACGCAAAAATCGGGAAAGACCTTCACGTGCTAGCACATGAATTTGGTTTTGACCGTAAATACCGGGGCGTGCCAGTTAATCGACATGTTGATTGACAAGGAAATAATAAACATAAAATTCTGGAACATATTGGCTGGATTGCCGAATTGTTCCCACGGGTGCATCGGCTGGGTGTCCGATACAGATAAACACAATCAGCTAAATTAGCCGATGTAGGCGTAGATCTATAAATATCACTAAAACGTAATCTGAGTAAATCCATGTGAAGCAACACTTGGAACAGATCTAATCGGCTGTGATAACAGATGCAGAGAAATAACACAGGTAATAGCCGATCGAAGTGTATACCAAGCTGGATAAAGGTTGAATAAAATCTAAACGAAGCAACAACGATACGCCAGTTACTAAAGCCTAGATATTTATCCGATAACTGTTGAATAACTTAAACGAAACAACAGCGATACGCCGGTTGCTAAAGCTTAAGGATTATTCGGTAAAAGATGAAACTTACGAGGCAAGCCCTGAGATCTGATCACCCTTGACGTGCTCGAAGAACTCATGAAAAGAAAATAGCGAAGTCGCCGACTTGATAAAAGTAAAGGTACTAAAGAAGTAAAGTTTGTTTATTTGATCGTGGATAAAAAACCTTACAATAACCGTGCACCCTTTATATTTATAGGGTTGCTGGACTAGAACCATGCACGCATAGAGATCAACCTCTTGGCTAAACCAATTACAAATTGACTACTTCAATTAGCATCTAAAAAAGAAATACTAAAACACATGGACTCTATCTTTTCTTGTGTAGAATCCTTCTCGATCAAGCCTTCTCCAGTCTGTCCGTAAAAAGACTAGGGATGTATTCAGATTGGAAGTAAAAAGTATTTTTTCTAGATGAATAGTGCACTGGGAAGCGTGTTCTGTGAGTGGGATGAATAGGATAAACTTGTTGGAGAAGTACTTTTTCCTGAATATGAACATAGCCTAGTACGTAATCAACTTGGACTTGTTCTCGTATAGGTCTGGAACTCGCACCGTCACTGTAGCTTCCTCTTTCTTTATTCTAATCTGCTTAGCCTTCTCAACGTGGCAGCCCTGCTATATTTAACTCATGCACGGAATTTCTCTCCCTTGAAACTCCCTTTTATTTGCTTATCCCTTAACCCAAAAAGAACCTGACACCTATGGTCAATGCGCGTAGGCAGCCGGTTAGGAAATCGATCTGTTAGAGCTGAGCAATCGGACTTGGGCATAACCAATCGGCCGTGACCACCACTTGCCTTGTTACCGATTGACTACGAGAAAATACATGCAGCAATTAGCTCCGTGAAGAAATCAACACGCGTCTATCCAGGACTCCCCTTTTGCCTCTTAGTTGATCCCACGTACAAGCTCGTTGAATAATCAACCCAGCCATGATATTAAGCATATTTGCTTTCCTTTGTCCTTTCCACGTAATAACTTGCCCAGCAATCTTGCATGCGTGTGCTAACCTCCCTCTCCTTAATTAATCCACCGGCCACCATGCATCTTAATTACTCTGTCTGTCGATTCTCTTATCTTTGGTTGCCGATTCCTCTAGCCAATATCTTTGCTTGTTTCTTGTCTTTCCGATTCCGATCACTCCTAGCCAACCTGTATGTACGTATTGATCCTTCCTTATTTACTCTAACCTTGTATGTGCAGTACGTGACCAGCCACATCTTTTAAGGTGCACTGCATGCAACTAGAACCGGCCACATTTATCAAACTCATCGGCTGACTTTCTTCAATCGGATAGTGTGCCGATTCTCTTTTGTTGTCATCCCTGCCGAGTGTCACAGTTCCCTTGTTGATTTCCTCTGGCCGATCACTACAAATTGATTCTCTCTTTCTTTCCTTGCCGATTCTTGTGGCCAATCAGTTTTCCTTGCTTGTACACGATAATAATCCTATATTTTATTCTTTGACCTCGTTTATTAATCAAATTGGCCTTTATCCTCTTGATTAACCAGACAAGGTATCTTATCATCTAACCAGAATGATTTTACATACTCCATCGGCACACGATAACTCACTCTTATCCGATCTGGATTTGCCTGTCAAAATCCGGTGTCAACAATTTGTAATCAATTTGATTATCCGTGTGATTTTTTTCTTTAACTTTTGTAATCTTGATTCGATCCATTCTCCATTTAGCATGACAGTGCCTCGTAGTGCCGTTGGCACAACACGGCACGACTCATGTCATATCTCATAGGGTCGTGCTAGTGCCTTGACCTCGGCACGGCGGCAATATATGGCATGGCACGATTATTTGGCGTGCCCCGTAGTGCCGTGCCCTATAGTGCCGTGCCGAGTTCATGCTAGTGCCGGGCCGGGCCGGCACGACCCGTTTGGCCATCTATACCTGCACCCCCGGCTCGAACTCTTCGGGCCTCCGGTGGTCGTGCTGCTACTGTAGCCGATAGAGGGACGTCCCTATGGTGCTCGATAGAATGTCACTTCCACGGGTACAATTCTGTTTTCTGGAAGAATCACAAAAACTAGTGCTTAAACTACATTGGCCATCTTAGCTTCTAGCTTTGTTTGATACTTTAACTGGTCAATCGTTGTTTTCTATTCACTAATATAATATTCTCGTTTGTAAATGATGAGAACGCCCTAAGATTAATAAATTAATCTTTGCTATGGTATTAGTAATGAGTACAAGTATGGACATCAGACATCCTCTGATGTAAACTCATTTAATTTATTTATGAAATACAATATAGTATCACTGTGAAAAAAAATCCATGATTTGAATTGGTTGGCATCCATGGTTTATTTTCCAAATATAACTGCAAGACAACATTGATTTACATTTGGCTGAAGACCTTATTGTATAATTCATTTAAGACTTTTGTCATTAAACTGCAAGTACTGTTTGCAGCTTGGGCACACATTATCAGCTGTTCTATTGTAATGTCTCATATTAATTTTTTGCCCTGCAGTTTCCTTTTCACAGAGGAAACGGAACTGTATCACATGTGATGTGAGAAAGGAAAAATCTGTTGACAAGCAAATACATTATTTTACTGCCCAACCTCTAAACAGCTCGTTCATTGCAAAGGGGTTCATGCTGATTTTTCTTTGTGATGATAGGAGCATGGCTAAAGATTCGTTGTATGGACCTTGAGATACATTAATACATCTTTTGTATCTATTAACACATCTTTTGTATCTATCGCACTATGACCCGCTGGAGGATCATTCAAGCTAATTGCATCAACTTTTCTAAATGTCGGGACCTAGAGCCCCTGCTGTACGTGTTATTCATCCAGTAACCAGTTGAAGTAGAGCTAGCTTGCAGGTTGTTGAGATCACAATGGCCATATCTGAAATACTGAACTAGTATTTGCAACCAATGAATTAGTTATAAAGTAGTGCTATTCCAGTTTAATCTAAATTAACCATATATGAGAAGGGTCATCATATATCATTTAAAATTGCTACGAAATATATCATGTTTTATTTACTAATTACTACGAATCATAACACCTTTCATTCATAATTAATTGTAAATAAGACAGCTTCTGCTTCCCACAGTGCCACATAGATAATTATATTTTGTATCAACACCGGCTACCATAAAGATTGATACTCCCATCTACAATCAACACTGGCTACCATAAGGATGACAATAATCAACACAGTCGCCCAGATTTCTAGTTAAATTCTATTATACATCATTATTTTGTGACTGGATAAGGTCGTTACAATGAGAAAGCAGCACCAAAGATACGTATCATTTAAAATCCACTAATAATATCATCCAAACATAAAGGGTGTTGCCACTCCAAGAAATACACATCGCAACATTATATTTGAGAGCTATGTTCCTACAGCTGTAAGCTGTTTTCCACGCCCCTAAAGAAATACTCATCAAAACAGTCACGAGCTGGCAAGAAACTGCTGGTAGTCTACTCAGAATCAGGGAAAACGAACCGGGGTCGCCATCAGAGCGCTGACAAGCTCGACAAGGAGCGGGACACGCACCTTAACCAAGGACATGTCCTGAATACCATTCAGCATCTGATCAGCGGTGTCCTTCAGCACCATGCCCACCTCTCGGACTCGGTCCGAGACCTCACCATCCTCAAGCTCCTCCCCAAACCGTACGAACACCTGTTCTAGTTCTTTTCCCAGACGTAACAGCGTAACCCCGGAGTTCTTCATGGATAGTAGGGCTTGCACCACGCGCCCATCCAGCAGCTTATTGGCCTCCTGATGATCCTGGAGCGGGGGCAACAGATCACGCTCGACCCTGTGGAGCTCCAGGGACAGGGATGCCACGACCGAGAAGCCATCCAGCTGGGGGTTGAAACAGGACCTCCGATTCACCAGCGAGCGGAGGAGTGCGTACGACTCGTGCGCTATGCGCACGGACTCCAGGGAGACCATCCGCACGAACACGCGCTCGTCGGGGCGCATGATGCCCTGCTGGGCTCGGAGTTCGGATTCGGAGCAGATGCCCTGCAGGGCTTGGAGATCGACATGCGAGTAGATGTCTTTGTGGACCATCGCCTTTTTCCTTTTGCCGCCGGCGGCGGCGAAACGGAGGCGGTGGTTGGCGGCGGCGGAGGGATCTAGCCAGCCGCTGTTTATGTAGCACCATGGATGGAGGTCGGCCTGGGCCTGGGCTGATGGTTTGCACTTGGAATATTCGAGTTCGGGCCCAAAACCCCTCCAAAACACTACCGCCTGGGTTTTTGTGGACGCGCGAATTTCTCACGGCCACTGGTAATTTGAGGGTCATTTGAGACTTTCCTTTCTTTTTACTCGACAGTCTGATTTTTATCATATATATATATATATATCTATATATATATTAACTGTACCGAATATAATATTCGGTACCGAGCACGTGGCGCCGAGCCCCGCCGAGCGCCCCACGGCCCCGGCCGCCTGGCCACTCCTATTTTTTCTTGCCTTCGGACGGTTCCCCTCCCCCGTCCTCCCGTTTCTTCTCATCCGTGGACGTTTTGGTTTCCAGCTGTCAAATAGATCGTGGGGTAGGATTCGGTTCCAATTTGTTGCACACCCTCGCCGGCGACGCGCCGATTCTCCTGCCTCCCGGGCGAGCTGCTCCTGCTCCCCCTCGCACTGCCCCGGCAAGCTGCTTCTTGTCGAGCAGTTTTTTCCACGACTATCCTCACCGGCGCGGCGCCTCTCATCGCCGCTTCCTCGGATGGCGCCGCCCTCGCTCCCGCATCCACCTCCATGCTCGGCCGCAGCGCTAACTTCGTCGCCGCCGACGATTTCGGCTTCCACACCGGCGCCACACATCCACCCAGGCCAGACTCCTTCCTTCAGGCGGCGGCGCGTGCTTCGCGAACCCGGTGCGGACCGGTGGCCCGAAGCAGGCAAGGATCCGCGACGCGCATCCACGGGGGTGGATCTACAGAGGGTCCGCATCCCATGCGGGCGGCTCGGTTCCACGCGATTGTACCCAATGTTTGATCTGCGCGCAGAGGCGTCCTCCGGCCTGAAGGGCGTCATCGCCAACGCCATCAGGCTGACTTCCTGCCCAACGCCATCAGGCTGCCTTCCTGCCCGCGAAGGAAGGCTTCCTCGCCCTCATCTCGCGCCTGTGGGAGGCCCAGCAGGACATCGCCACGGCCGGGACGTGCTGCCTCGTCGTCGTCGTGCACAACAGGATGCTGTTCGTCGCCAACCTCGGCGACTCCCGGGCTCGATGCGTCTGGCATGTCGCTGCAGCAGCGCGACTAGCAGCCTGGGCCCTGGAACGGCGGAGCGCCCATTGTTTCAGGAATCCTCACCGTGGCTACAGGTCATCCAGAGTCCAGACACGGTGAGCTGCTTGCTGCTTAATTTTGCTCGCCCGTTGCTGGATTGTACTTCTCTTGAATGGTGATTCTTGATTGTTCTTTATGTATTTTCTGCAGATTAACAAAGGGCAAAGGGTAATGCTGGTGCTTCGTCTTTGTTTGGGTAATGCCCCAGTGTACTGAAGACCCGTGCAGGCGGAGCATCGCTCAGGTTTAAAATGTTTTTCTTTGAACAATGGTTGAAAAGATCTACAGGTTGGTCTCTCTTGCATGTGATTGTCTCGGCCAAGTCCTAAATTGCTTCTAAGCTTTTTATGCTTAAAGATTCATCTGCTTTGAGAAAATAGCACTTGTAAAGGGCCATGTTAGCCAATATATAAAATGAAAATAGCATCCAGATGACAATGCTCAAACTGTCTTTTATGCATAGTTCTGGGTAACGGGTTCAGCAATGACCTATAGATCCAATGTTTCATTGGATTTTCTTTTATAGAAGTGTCTATCCAACACTTGGGTGTTTTAGAGGGAGGCTAGCACCTAGATTTTGTACCACCGGATCTATAAATGGATGACTAGATCTTCACATTTTCTCACATCTCTCTTTCTCTCTTTTCTATCCTCTTCTTCTCCACCACCCAACACCACCGATGGGCCCCACCTGCTGCCTTTTAGGGGGGGAGAGATTTTAGATGGAGGGGGGAGATGAATCTGAGCCATCCATTTCTAGATCCGGTGGTCCAAAATTTGGGTGCTAGCCTCCTTAGAAACACCCAAGTATTGGTTAGCTTTTCCTTTTTTTTATTTTTATTGCTAGCTCAGAGTATTGGTTTCATGCTTTGCCTTAACTTGACAGATTTTTTTTAGCTTTCTGAAATGCTGCCACTATCCATGCTTCTCAAATTGCACGTATTGAACTTTAGGCATGTCCCTGATATTATACAATTGTGGTTTCTTATTTTTATGTTGAATGATTTGTTCAGGACATCTTGCAGGCTTGCAGCTGAGGTGGCACGCACCTAGTAATATCTGTTGCTTTGTTTGATTTAGATGTCTCGTGCAGTGGTACCATTGTTAAATATGATTGCTCTATACAGAATACAGTAGGTTTATCATGCCTTCAGCAGTCTAAACTCACATTGCAAATTGAGCAAAAAGACGTAGAAAAGGTAATAGTAATACGCTTAATTGGGGAAACCGGTAAAGATAAGAGAGCCGTGTTGGTTTCTGGG
This sequence comes from Digitaria exilis, assembly GCA_015342445.1. NCBI lineage: Eukaryota > Viridiplantae > Streptophyta > Magnoliopsida > Poales > Poaceae > Digitaria > Digitaria exilis. The sequence continues at coordinate 343,205 of JACEFO010000353.1, forward strand.
GGCACAAGTCCATCTCATTATCATTTGATATGGCATAACCTAAATGATGAAAAACTTTCTTTGCAATTCCTGTTATGCCCCATTTTCCTATTGCTGTCAAATGTTAGCACAGATTCAGCTTAATGCTATAAGTTCTAACTCGATGAGATTGAGCTTAATGAAGGCAGCGCACAACTGAAAGGTGGACTTGTTGATTTAAGTTCAGTGGATGGTGTAACTCATCCATCCTCTACTAAAACATTTATCTTAATTTGGTGTTCATGAATTCTTTTGTGCTCCCATGAATTTGCTCTCTCAATACTTTGTGAGGTTGGATTGGAACATTGGCAATAATTTCCCCCCATGTTAGCTTCGTGTGAAGGTGATGTTTCAGTGGATAATCTTTGGAAATGCTATGATAATTCAGTTGGCACCTGAGATGGCTGATGTGCACTACAGGAACCTTATTATCTGAGTGTTTTCCATATGCCATCACTCTCATCACCGTGTAAAATTTTTTCATTTTAGACCTTTTCGCGTAAGATTTTTACATATGGACCCATGGACGAAAGATTTTGAAAAATGGACCCGAAGCTAGGCGCCAGGTCTCCTGGCGCCTAGGTATAACAGGTGGGCGCCAGGTCGCATGGCGCCCACCTTTGCCACATGGGATCCAGCGTGGCTGGAACCCTAGGGCGGGCGCCGATGCTGGGCGCCAGGTCGCATGGCGCCCACCTGTTATACCTGGGCGCCACCTGTTATACCTGGCCGCCAGGAGAGCTGGCGCCCACCCTGGGGACTTAACCTCTCACGCGTCCACATGGCGCCCACCTGTTATACCTGGACGCCAGGAGACCTGACCTGGTGCCCACCCTGGGGACTTAACCTCTCACGCGTCCACCAGTTTAGCTGTTCTACTGGGCGCCAACTACTTTGGCGCCCAACTTACATAGCTGGGCGCCAAATTAGTTGGCGCCCACTTGCCTGAAAGAGAGAAGTTCAATTTCAGATTCATCAAGACAAAATTTGACAAATATGAAAATATGACAGAAATACAACAGAATTAAAATATAGTCAAATACATATAGTGTAATACACATAGTCCAATACATATAGTCCAAAACATAGTCCACACGACAATTCTAGTTTATCGATCTATTCGAACAAAGACTAACAAAAACAATTATATTACATCACGAATATTGCATCAACGTAAATTCAAACTTTCACATTGAATTTCCTATACATATAGGGGGATTTTAAATGAAATTTGGTAAACAACTAACAAAAAACATAAAAATTGACACAAATTGCTAGAAAATCGCTCACATATATCCACATTGTTCATCTACACAACTAATCCAACTTATTCTCCGTAGGAATCGAAGATTCAATGCATCTATCCTAAACTATGTTTTTCAATTTCCACTATAAATACAACAAGAAAATGAGGAAAAACATGAGGGGAGGTAGTTTACCTTGCTCCCTTGAGGAGGGCGGCGGCGGCTGGGGCCGGCTGCGCCGCAGGGGGCGCTGGTGGCGGCGCCTGGCGCCTCTCTGTAGAGGAAATGAGGAGAAGAAAGAAGGAGAGGAGAGGGAGAAAGGGCTGACGGCGGGTTATGTGCCCGAGGGTGGGCGCCAGGTCCCTTAGCGCCCAGGTATAACGGGTGGGCGCACCTTCGGCGCCCGCCCTAGGGTTCCAGCCACGTTGGATCCCACGTGGCAAAGGTGGGCGTCAGGAGACATGGCGCCCACCTGTTATACCTGGGCGCCTGGCGCCCAGCTTCGGGTCCATTTTCCAAAATCTCTCGCCCAGGGGTCCATATGTAAAAATCTTACGTCAAAAGGTCTAAAATGAAAAAATTTTACCATCATCGTCTCGTTGCCATGGATCCAACTCCTGGCAATGGCATCGTAGACTAGGGGAGCTATGTTCTTTGAATCAAGCTCGTGTCGACATTACTATTTGTGTTCATCTAAATAGATTTGGCTTCCTATTCATGTATGGGTTCTGTCCAAGAAGCATATGTTGTAAAATAGCTGTTTTTTTAATGTAAATTTGGTTCAAGAGGCATTAGTTTTGTCCGACCAAACTGAATATGACATGTTCGGTGTATATTTATGTGCAAACCTTGTGTGTATAAATTCTCATAAAAATGTAGGTTCTTCCTAGGCCATTGTGCAGATGATGTTTGTATGTGTCCATTTGCTATGTTTATACACTCATTGTATAACCTAGTTATGTTTTTAGTGTATTTGATTGAGCACCAGGTGGTGAAACAATGGATGTTTATATGCCTGCCGTGGAAAACTGGAAATTATTGCAGGTTAACTTATCACTTGTGAGGTCCACACTTTGATTATGAGATAAGAAAATATATCGATTCCTATAAATAATTGTTTTAGTAAAACGTTCACTATGCTTTTATTATCGTGGTGGAGATGAAAGTGGCTGAACAACCATTTCATTCACTAGTACTAGAACGTAAAATTGTCTCATATATATGACAAAAAGAACCATCGCCTCAATGCGGAAAAGCATTCAGAACATTTATAATTATTTGTGACAAGAATAAGGGTGTGTTTAGATTGGGAAAGATTCTCCAAAAAAACTGTAGACCCAAAAATACACAGTAGATGAATAGTATTTTGTGAGTGGGAGAGATGGGATGAATAGGGAAAGTTGGATGAATAGTGTTTTTCTGGGAAGAAATTTTTGGAACTAAACGCTGCCTAATTAAGTTGGTTGCAAATAATCGATGTCAGATCTCACTAGCTTTATATGATGTCCAAGTTACATGAATTTCAAATATCGCCGAAATTTACTTTTGAATTCATTACTTGTGAAATACTAATGCCCGAGGTAATTTTTTGTTTTATTCTAACAAAAATTTAGCATTAGCTACCGCTATACACTTTCTTATACAGTATAGCAGTATCTTGTATTTGGTTGCATCGGACTATACATGTGTGTACAGGCGTGCATGGAAATGTCCTACTGCTATAGCTAGTCCATCGGCCTATGCAGCTGACATTTTTTTTAATCGGACACGAACAAAATTTGTTCGTGGGCGAACGCACGACACGAGCACTCGTGGCCTCACAAACTGGATGCAACTACCGCCTACGTGGGCACGCATGGAACCCACGCGGCCGCGCCCCCGTGAAGCCGCAGCAGGAGCAAAACCGGGCGGAACCAATGGACGAGTGAGGGGCGCGCTCGGTCTCGCGGGGGGTGCGCGGAGGGGTCGGGTCCTGAATAGTTAAATAGTTATTTAGTACGAGAGTACCATTTAACGCTGCTCTCTCTATATATATAGCAGTAAACAATTCTTGTATTTTAGAGATTTTGAAGTTTTAACTGGTCAGTTCTAACACTTTGTTCTTCCTGCATGTTAAGTGGTGACACGAACTGCTGTGGTTGTTGCTATTATTAAGTTCTCACCAACCTAACCTATGTACCAATTGTTGCCATTGATACATCGCTTGTTGAGTGTAGGTTTATACTTTGTCTCTTAGAGTGCGTGCAAAGCACATACTGGCACATATCGTGTACTGAAATACAATATATTAACGCAACATCGGTTGAGATGGTTTGGGTATGTCCAACGGAGACCCCCCCTTGAGGCACCGGTGCGTAGTGGAGTTCTAAAGCAGGTCGTCAATCTAAAGAGCGGTAGAGGTTGAGCTAAACTTACTTGGGACGAGTTGGTTAAGAGAGACCATAAGAAATACAATATTTCCAAGGATTTAGCTATGGATAGGAGCGTTTGGAGAATAGCAATCAACGTACCTGAACCATGGTCTTTGTTTTCTTTCCTACCTACCTATTTTTCTACCTTTTGTCTTGTATCCTCCTTGTGTTTCTCTCATTCTTGCTTCTCGGGGGTTTCATCTCTAGCCTACGCCAACTTATTTGGGACAAAAGGCTATGTTGCTGTTGTTGTCGATGATGATCCATATGTTAGCGTCAGAGGTGCCTAGAGGTGGACCATGCATCTAGGTTTTCTCGACATGCATGCAATGTATATACTAGTAGCGAAATTTACGCAGTTTATTTGTAATATACCTTCGTGTTCTAACAAAATACAGCTCTTGCCTGAGAGGTTGCATACTATACTTTGTTGAACAAATTTTAGGATAAAATTAATGTATACATTTTTTTGTAGATTTTTCCCTGACTTGTGAATTGTGCTAGTTCTGTACCGTTGCTCTTTCATTTTTAGTTGAGTTTAGAAAATGGAGTACTCATACAGTCGCTTGTATTAAACTCTGGGAAATTAATACTGGGGCTTTGTAGTTTAAATCCTGTTTATATGCATATAGTTCCTTGTATTAAACTCTGAAAAATTCTGGGGCCTTTGTAGTTTCAGTTCTGTTAACATATTTGCCCAATTTATTTTGTGACGCTTGATGAAATTATCAGCTTATATAGCTTCCTCAAATTCAGGTTGTGTGATATTCCAGCACTGTTCATTCATTTCACAATTTAAAAAACCTCAGTTTCTGGACGTGAGCAGCAAAAAAAGTTATTTCCACTGTTATCAGTCCCGACTGGTAGCAATGGCTACAGCTCCAGCCAATGGTGATTCACAGAATGGCCCTCGGAGGAACTATCAGGTATTCAGGCTGTTGTTGCTGCCACTCGTGACATGGGCATAGATAAGAGCAAGTATACTGGTCGACGGGGAGTCGGCGAAATCCAACGTGGAAGGTAGAGAGAATTATGACAGGCGAGTCGTTACACGGCGGCTTCACGTCGGTGAAGAGAAGCTATCATGACTGCTATTCGTCGAGATGGTCTGCTGTGCATTAAAGCTGGCGGGGTCCACCCCATTTGCACGCCACCCTACGCTCGGTTGCAGCCGGCAGCAGGCGAGTTCATTATCCTTGCTCTAAGGATGGGACCTTGCCATGGAAAGCTTCTTAGTGACCTTAAGTTCTTCTAGGATTCAACAAGTTTTTCCTATTCATCCCCTCATAGAACACGCTTCTCAACATACTATTCATCCAAAAAAACTTAACTTATTCTCCAACTAAACACAGAACCCTGCCAAGAAGAATGCAGTTACTACTGGGAAGGAAAACATGGGAGAGCATTCCAGTTAAGTCAATTCATTGCCTGGTTGTTTGAATGTCTACTTACTCGATCTGGCAGTTTTGATTTTGCAACATTAGAAAATGTTGTTATCTGTGGAAGCATGAAGTCTGCCTTAGAACTGCTAGAATCAACTCCATATTGCTTATCGATCAGTTGAGAAAGTTTTTGTTATAGGGTGTGGGAAGGTACTGAGGTAAGATATTACCTTTCGGAAGAACGTATTGTACACTCTATTCCATACAAATCTAATGCTATATTCTCCATCTGCCAAATCTTTTATGTAGGGAGTATTTTAAATGGACCTGCATGTGTGGCCATCCATCTCAGCAACAGACATTCATAAATGGAACTGACATTCATTCGAGCATTGTGTGCGACACTTTCATCCCAGCAACAGACTTCTCAGTGTTCCAGCCATTCAGTCGAGCATGGAGAGCAACATTAGGGCATTAGGCATTCATTTGCCACCTTTGTTCGTGTTAGAAAACCACTGGCAGAAACTCATGACTCAAATGGAAAGGAATCAGCTGAAGTTGATACCAAGAATGACAAGCTTGAAACAGAGAATTTCTCTTTTCTCCCCAAGATGATATTTGATCGGCATGAGGGTATTTCGGCAAGCATAAGTGCGACATCCCCGATTTTTTATCGGAACGAAATTTGACCAAGTCAAAAATTTAGTCAAAATTCGACATAAATTTGAAGTAAAAATGTATAATTGATCGGCAAGATTGGAGGAGAATGTTTGAAACAAAATGTGGATGAAAAAGAGTATGGAAATAGCACAATTAAATGGAGAAAGAAAAATGAGAAGAGTTACTATTCCTAATCTGAAAATAGGAGTTTAAGTTTCAGTTAGGGCCATGTTGAGCAGCAATGTTTGAGTGATCATAAAAATTTATTGGTTGATCTTTTGACCATGGTACAAAAACAAAAGATGTCAAGTAAGGTATAAAGAACAACTTTGTTTTTTGGATCAGCTTGAGGTTAGATGCAAATCAAGGAGAAAAACTGGGTGAAAAATCGAATCAGAAAAGGGTTGAGGAAATTCAGAGTTAAAAAGGGCTGAAAACTTCAGTTTCAAATTGAGCTCAAACCGTTGAGAATCTGAAAGAGGTCTACAAATAAGAAATGAAACTAAAGTCAAGGCAAAGAACTTTTGTGTTTTGAGGAATAGCATGTTCTACTCAAAATTTGGGAGTAATTTGAGTTTGAATTTCTGAACCAAGTTAGGGTCTCAGGATTCTGATGAACACCTTAACCCGACCGATGATCAAAGCTCAAATTCGAGCGTTTGGTCGAGAATTTGAACATGGAGTCAAAATAGAAAAGGAAATTGAGTGTGTTACGGACAAGTTTCATTTGGGGATCGAGGAGAGTTTGAATGTGAATTCAAAAGTAATTTGAGAAATTCGATTTCGGGGTCTGAATATGGGGAATAGAGTGGGACGACATTGGAGCCTCGATTTCTCTCTGTACACAGCTTGAATCAAGGAAATCACAATATAAAAGTTGGAGTTCTATGATCCATCTACATGTTTCATGTTTGGAGAAACACGAGTTTAGATGAAGATTTGGTAAATTTTGAGCCGTAAATTCTCGGATTGGAAGAGGAAAAGAGGATTTGGGGAGAGCAGCCTGGCTGCCTGCTCACCGTCGGTGGCAGAGGCGGTAAGTGCTGAGCCACGCGTCGTCGCCCCGCAAAGACAGCTCCAGCGAGTCAGGCAGTGAGGTGGCGACTCCATGGCGGTAACTCTGTCCATATATACTTCATCACCACCTCCATCGCTTTTCTTTCCCGTCGCTCGCCTTCTCCTTCTTCTTCTCGGTCGCCGGCGAATTCCGTCGTCGTCCGGCCATCTTAGACCGATTCACTCCACCCATAGCCTCGCCTTGACATACTTCACCTTCCAATCTAACCCTCGTCGACATCCATCTGCTACAGAGCTGGGAATCACCGTTTTCTCCATCTCTCCTCACCGTTTTCTGCATGAGATATTCCTTGATAGAACTATCCTTGCTTAGCTAAGAAACTGGATTAGCAAAAATCTACATTGGCTATGCTTAGTAAGTTAAGTTAAAAGATGTTGATCTAGGCTATCATCAATCTTATATGAATCATGAAAGATTTGAGTCGAAAGATAGTGGGCTGCAGTTGGTAGGTAAGATTGAGGTAAGCTCGATCCATAGTTCTACCTACTTGCTTAAGTGACTAAGGACCGTTCCGTTGTTTAAGTGATTGATCAAGTGATTCTACCTGGTTTCTTACTGGGCTGTGGGACCAGTAAAGCCAATTAGATTAGTTGGTTCACTGATTGGAAATATCGCTTACCCGTGCTTGCTGGGTCGGAGAAAGGCGGGACCGTAGCATGTAACTCACGGGGTGGTCGCTAGATGTGGGGCCCACGTGGGGGTGCGTTCCTGGGTTCGAGTAAGGATTTTTCCGGTCGTTGGCCGAGCTGATTGAAAGGTTGTTGCGTACAGTAAGATTGACTGTGCGTGACTGGGGGCTAGGTATCTCCTGCAGGATGTACATTGATCCGGATCGACACAACTCTTGGTTATGAGTGCGCTTGATCAGGTTTTAAACATCGTAGAGGAAACAAGTTGAACAAGATCAGTGTGATTCATAAATGCTGGTTGAGCTTAGTACAACCTGTATGCAAAACATTTTATAACCTAGATGGATAAGTAACAACTTAACAGATCTAAAATAAAGAAAATATAAGGATCAAATTTTAGTAATGCTTTTAAGCAAAAGAGTCGAGTCAGCCAAATCCACATAAAGCCCAATCATATCCCTTGAGAGTCTTTTTTTTTTGTAAGGCGGGTAAGTCTTGCTGAGTACCTTCGTACTCAGGGAATCTCCCTTTTCTTTTTCAGAAGAGGCTACGGAGGAGATCACCAAGAAGATCCTGAAGACCTAGATCATCGTGGTCCGATGATTCTAGGATTAAGCCAGAGTCTGTAGATATTTGTGATATAGAACTACCTAGACTGGTTTGTATTAAACTCCTAGTAATGGTTTGACTTGCATTTAAGTTCTCTTCAAAACCTGGCTTGAAATAAGTAAGAATCTTGGTATGTTGTGTAAAAATGTTAATGCCCGTTGTGTTCTCCTTACCGAAAACGATCCTGATGTAGGCAAAGATATGAGTTAACGTGGTTTATCGAGGAGTCCTTGGGACACTCGACAGATCACCAGTTTAAACTGTTTGAAGTGCGTCCGATGACCGTAACAGGTCGATATGGTGCACTTGAGCCAGTTTAAATTGGCGGTTCTGCCACAATAAGTTTTTTTTTAAGTGTGTCTATCCCTCACCCGGGTGAAACTAAGGCTCTCCTCACCCAGATTTTGAACCACTGGATCTAAAAATTGATGGCCTAGATCTATTCCCTTCAACCTTCTTCTCTCTTCTCCTGGTGGACACCACTTGCTTTATAGGCGGGCAGATTTTTTTTTCTGGGGGGAGGGAGATGAGATGGAGAGGGAAAGTAGAATCTCAGTCATCCATTTCTTAGATCTAATGGTCTAAAATTCAGATGAGAAGAGGCTTAGTTTCACATAGGTGAGAGATAGCTTTCTCTCTTTTTTTTTTATTTCTGCTACAACGTTTTTGGTTTTCCTTTATGGGATGGGGGCTGGGTCCTTGGCAATGCTCAATTTTGCGGCCCTGGTTTGTTTGCCTGTCTCAAATTCATAAGTATAACGGAGTGGATACTGGATAGGATATGCATTGGCATAAACTGCTCTGTCTTAGTTTAGTAATTTAGTTATGGCACAGTTTAGCAAAACTACGAAGCATTTAGAATTGATACTATGTACGAATGGTTACAGAAGGTTGTGAACTTTGTAAGAAGACAACTTTAACCTTGTTCAATGCTCGAAACATTTCATTATACTTATTGGAGAAGTTCCTTCTGAACCATCAAAGGATTCAACATCAATAATTCTTATGGAGTGGCCAGTCTTATAGGGACTTTGGAGGGTTTACTTCTAATATGAGGTCCCACATTTTTTTGAAAGCTTTAGGCTCAAGTCTCTCTTCTTAGTTCTATGCTTTTTTGTGTGTTTCGTGGGACATTCATTCCCTTGATTTCCCATATTTCTCTTCAATTTCATTTTTTTTCAGTTCCTGTATTTTGACGTCTTGAGAATCCTTCATATTACAATTTCTCAGAAATAATTTCGCCAGCCTTTACCTTATGATTCTTATTACCAAAAATAATGTCACTTCTAGAGAACTTATCAAATAGACGGGCAATATGTGAAAAAGCCATTCGGAGAGGCCACTGGGGTGAGGGCCGTTTAGCCCCCCATGCTTGATGGAGAACACTGGCGTGCCTTCAATTTTATCTGTCTATAGTGTTTAGATCATAAACATCTGCCAATGGATTGCCAATGAAAATAGTATATTGTTGATGTAAAAATCGGGAAAAACCTTCGCGTACTAGCACACGAAATCAGTTGTGACCGTGGATGCAGGGCATGTCAGTCAATTTGACCTGTTAATTGACAAGATCACTAAAACGTATTCTGAATAAGCCTATGTGAAGGAACACTTGGAACAGATCGAATCAGCTGTAATAATAGATACAAAGTAATAACACAGATAATAGCCGATCAAAGTGTATACCAAGCTGGATAAAGGTTGAATAAAATCTAAACGAAGCAACAACGATACGCCGGTTACTAAAGCCTAGATATTTATCCGATAACTGTAGAATAGATCTAAACGGAGAAACAGTGATACGTCAGTTGATAAAGCTTAAAAAATACTCGGTAAAAGACAGAACTTACAGACAAGCCCTGAGATCTGATCACTCTTGACGTGACCAAAGAACTTGTGAAAAGAAAATAGAAAAGATGGCGAAGTCACCGACTTGAAAGGTAGATGCAATAAAAGTAAAGGTACTGAAGAAGTAGAGTTTGTTTATTTGATCGTGGATAAAACCTTACAATAACCATACACCCTTTGTATTTATAGGCCTGCTGGACTAGTGAAAGAATCTAGGCCCGTAGTTTAGTGTTTTGGTAATTAATGACAATACTTTGTGGACTAACAAAATCTCTGACTAAATGTTAAGGTTAGTCACAAAGTTGAGCTATGCAAACCATAGAGATGGTGTTGATGGAAATCTTGAATTAAGAAAACCTTTGGAGATCAAAGTGACATGAAGTCGGAATATTCAAGGCAAAGGTATAAAATAGGGATTTCTATTTTACCGGTCAAAAGGTGATTAGAGAAGAAAATTGACCGGATTTATAGGCTAGATAGCCGTACTATCAAGAGGGTTCAATTATCATGTGCTTGACGAGTCAATAGTGTCACACTGCTCAAACTTTAGCCATGCGTGCATATAGTTGAATAGATGCAAAAGTTTGACTAAAAAAAATATGTTTTGAGAGTGCCAACTGCGATCTACTAGCGGACAGTCCGGCCTCCTGGCGCGGACAGTCCGCCAGTCAAGTGATGTTTGGACATGGAGGATTTGTCACTGTTCTGTTTTAATTGTCAACGACGGACAGTCCAGCCTTAGGGCGCGGACAGTCCACCGGTATAATAGAAATTTTTATACAGAGTCTGTCCCGGCTCTGCTCTGCCGCTGCCGCTTGAACAACGAACTGTCCGGGCCCTAGGGGCAGACTGTCCGCTGGTCATCTTCTAACCGGGACAGAGAGTTTCAACCGTTCTATGTAAATGAAACATTGAACGGAGGACTGTCCGGACCCTGTAGGGCGGACAGTCCGCACTTTTGAAAATGGTCGACTCTGACACGCATTTATTGCAGATAGAGCCGTTGGGCTGAACGGTGGACTGTCCGGGCCTATAACAGCGGACAGTCCGCGAGAGTATAGTGAAGCCGGGTTTTGAACCTAACGGCTAGATTTTGGATCCCGCTCTATATATACTCAAGTGGCCAGCGTGGGGAGGCTCTCTTGGCCTTTGGAAACACTTGCAACATACATTTGAGCTCTCCCCTCTCTCCCTCTCACTCATATGACTAGAGATTGCATCCTTGGTGAGATTGAGAGGCATCTAGTGCTTGCATTTAAGGTTTGAGCATTGGGGCACTATAGTTTATTCAAGCAAAGTGATTGGCTTGTTACTCTTGGAGGTTGCCACCTCCTAGGCGGCTTGGAGCTGTGGTTGTTCATTGAGCTCTTCAAAGAAGATTGTGAAGAAGCCTTTGATTCATTCTTGTGAAGGGGTTCTTGAGCTTTACCTCACCGGAGTGATGAAAAACATATCTAGTGAAAAAGAGGTTTGAAGAGGTTCATTGATTCCAAGATTGGCTCATACACTAAGTGGATTCTTGGTAGAGGAGCAATTGGAAGCTTTGAATCCACCTCAACGTGGATTAGAGGTGATCGGCAAGTCATCGACACCACGGGAAAAATTGCTTGTGTCTTCGGTTATTTCTTTCCCTTATCTATTTACAAGCAATTTACGTTGAGCATTTCATCACATGGACTTTGAATTGTATTTTGTCACCCTATGTTGCCAACCTTTGACATAGGCTAGTTTCACTAGTTGTAAAACTCATCTTGTGTTTCTAATTAAATTTATCTAGTGTTGTGCTTTTAGTTTAAAACCGTCTATTCACCCCCCTCTAGTCGGTAATCCTCGATCCTACAACTACGACCTAGACGTACGACGTATGCGTAGAGATCAATCTCAATTATAACTTGAATACTTTAATTAGTATCTAAACAAAAGAAAACATGAACGTACACAGACTCCAACTTACTTTTTCGTAGAGTCCTTTCCGAAATTAAGCTTCCTTTTGACCCCGTATATAAAGAGTCCTTTCCGAAATTAAGCTTCCTTTTGACCCCGTATATAAAGAAATCTATCTGTATGTGTTATCAACCCGGACTGTCACGTCCTGTCGTATGCAGGGCAAATAAACATGTGTCGTATCTTTCCTTCTTGTATGTGGAGACCTTATCTTTTTCTTCTTCAATCATGTGCTGGTCAAACTATTCAGATTAGAAAATAAATTATTCTCGCCAGGCCGAACACTATCACACCCTCACGTGTTTACACCCATGCCTCTTGCCTTCCAAGGTCACGCACAATGCAACCACCCTCAAGCACGCATTGCACATATATGGACTCTTTAACCTGATCGGCCATCTGCCGATTTCTTCGATTCCGATTTCCTCTGGCCGATTGGCGTACATTGTATTCCTCTCCTCTGGTCTCTAGAACAACATGCGCTAGTACTCCCAATAAAAATAATATAATATTCTGGCCACCATGCTAATCGCATTAGTCAACAAGGATTAAGCTAAGATTAGCCAATTCTTTAGATCACACGTATGCAGGCTTCTTAATTAATCAATCTGCCACCATGATTTTAGTTATCTTGCATGCATCAAATAATCTCCGCGTTGCTTACCAACACTTTTCTTTACGCATTTTCACACAGTGTTGCATGCCAATTGCTATGGCCCCCTCCGTTTGTTCTGCTGTCGATTATCTTCCACTCTGCCGTTTCTTGCCGATTCTTGCATTGCCTATGCTTTTGCTGTCTACTTTTACCTACACGTGAATCTATCCATTTCTGTCTAGCTTTATGTTTACTTTGTATTTGCATACGTCAAATCTTGTCGATTATCACCTGCATGCCAGCTTTTTTATTTTCTCTTGTCCGATCAGTATCCGCAACCCATCTTGACTCCACTGGAGTAAGAATTAATTTATTTTCAGCCGACCGAATCATCACACGGTCGCATCCTAAAGCATGCTGACTTTTTCCTTTTCTTGTTTGGCTGCCTGCAGCTGATTGCTGTCGATTCTGATTTCCCTGACCGACTGCTGCACTTTTCTTAATATACACCAATCGGCTTCCACGCTTGTTACTGCACATACCACTGGTCATAGCACTTAATTGTGGTTCAAATACACTTTTTTCATTCCACCTGTTCGCACTCAGCTGATGCTATCACACCTCCGGATATAGGATTTTATCTGTCAAAATCCGATGTCAACACATATGTACCGCCACTTGTCAGTCGTCACAGGGCATGCATGCAGTTTTGGACATTCACACACTTGGCACCCACAATGGAGCGAAAAAGATAGCATTAAGCAATTATTGCTGCAGCAGAATAGACCTCAACCATTGTGGGGATTGACTATAGGCAAGATTCTCTTAAAGCTCACCTCAAGCTTAGGGCACCCACAATGGGGGTGAAAAGTAGTAAGTAAGCAACAAATTCTCTGCTACTACCAGATAGTAAGTATTGTGGAAGTGGTAAACAACAAATATCAGGCAATAGCACTACTACCTGGTAATAAGAGTAAAAAAAAATCAAAGATGGCCTCTCTCTTCTACTTCACTCCTCTCTCCATGCTGCAGTGGGACCTATCTTATTGCCTGCTTTAGTAAGTAGCCATTGTGAGAATGAGAATAACACATACCTACTTTTATTTAGTCCCACCGTACTTACCACTTGGTAAAGATACATTGCTCATGCCCTTACGGTCGACCACAAGCAAATAAAAAAATGGTTGAATCTCTCTCTCCTCCTTAGTTCGTTTCTCTCTCTCTGTTACAATGCTCACTCCCGCCACCACGGGGAAGCCGAGACGGAGCTCAAGATCATCTGCGAAGGCTACATCACTGGCATGTCATTTGGGGAGAAGTTGTTCCAAGAGCTTATCTGGTCAGAGGAAGGCGGATCTTGTTGGGGAGGATGACATGGTGCTCGGTGACATGGTTAGAACTCTGATCTTGTTGGGGAAGACGACATGGTTCTTGGTGAAGAGGAGCCCTTCCCTTCGATTCCGGTGAGGGTGAACTCGATCTGGTCGCTGGTGGGTGGGGGGGATGATGGGGCCTGCCCTTCGATTCCGGCGAGGGAGACCTCCAAATAGCTGCTTGTTGGTGAAGACAATGCACGCTCGGTGAAGAACCATCTCCCTGGATTCCGGTGAGAGGAACGTGATTCAGTCACTGTGTTTTAGGAAGGGAAGGAGGATTTTGCGGCACTGTGTTGCACAGGCCATCGTCGAGCTTAGGGGCAGTTGGATATGGATGAGGATGAGTGGTGGGAGAAATTTGGAACTGTGCCATTCTCAAAGCTGGGCTTTGCCACTTTGCCATCTAGTAAATGGGTTTCGCCAGAATGTCATTCTCAAACCATGTCGCACCGCTACAATGCCTTTTCGCCAATTTCCTATCTATTTTGGTTTTTCTCCACCCAAACTGACCAAAATACCCTTCAGGCTCATGACCTTATCCATCCAATTGTTTCCTCCTCCAGTCTGACTCCGCATGCTCCCAACCCCGTCCGCCCAGATCTCGTCACCCCCAGGCCGTCGTGTAACGACCCAAAATTTCTAAGCATAGCATGAGGCATTCATAAGCATCATCTTTAGCATCTATAAATTTGTTTTCTTTTTTAGGAGGCCTCTAGTTGGTCTAAAAATAATTTTTACCAATAAACTGTGGATTTTCCGGATCTTCCGGCTCCAAGTCGGAAGATCTGGTTGTCCCCTTGACACATCGACAGCTGCACGGCCGCCACGTGTCCTCGTCGGTCCCACCCGTCAGCCCACCTGTCCAAGGCGAGCTGAGCTGCAGCTCTCCCCTTCTCCCACCTCACAGTCCACTTCCACTCCCTCTCTCTTCCTCCTCTCTCCACCATGGAGGAGCTTCCAAGGTTCCCCCATTGAAGGCTCCCAAGAGCTCGCCGGAGACGTCGCCGGAGCTTCACCGGAGCACCCCGCCGACGAGCTGCTCCTCCACGTCGACATCTTCCCCAAGCTCCTCCTTCTTCCCCATTGCTCCCCTCTTCAAGCTCAAGGTCAAGAACAAGCAAACCTCACTCCTCCTCACCCTACACCAACCTGCGACCCTTGTGGGAGTTGTGCATATCACTGGTGAGCCATTCCCTCTCTCGATCCACTCCCCATTGCTCTAGGTTTAGAGTTTTTGAGTTTCTTGGAAGAAAACCACCATTGATGAGTTCGAGCTTGTAAACCTCAATGCATGTCAAATCCATCACTTGGAATAGAAGCTTGACACTCTCACGAACCCATAGAAACAAACGGCACCCAAAACGGAGGTCGGAGCCACCGGCGGCGAACTTTTCTTTCCCGGTCGCCGGGCTGTTAGGAAGATCCGGGTAATGAGCCGGAAGATCCGATTTTGACTTCCAGTACATGCCCGGATCGGAAGTTCTGATTTTCTGAGTCGGAAGATCCGGTTCCGTTCTGTGTAAAATCAGAAGTTCCGATATTTCGATTCGGAAGATCCGAAAATCACCCAGTTGACTTATATACCTATGTTTTCAACTTAAAGTATGTTTATACATGATTCTAAGGCATTCTAAATGCATATTTAGTCACATCTTTTGCATCTCATTTTGTAGAATCCTTCCATGTCATATTTATTTATCAAGTATCATTGCATTCGTGTAGAGATCGAGACGCCGGGACAAGGAGAGGTTGAGTACGGGCCGGACCCCGTGGTTGAGGAGGCTACCTTTGAGCAACAAGGCAGGCACCTTCTTCTAAACTATTTATGAATGTCAAATGCTTATTGTTTGTGCATAAGCCACCCTCTATTTATTCATATGTAATGACTAGAGTAGAACCTATTAGACATGTGCTATAGCTCTAGGTCAACTTCTAGCTGAGTATGTTTGTTGGTTTATACGAACTTAGTTGCTTATTCATGCTTAGCCGGTAGAAGTCAAGAGGTGACAAGGGCATCACTTCTTGCGAGACTATAGGAATTTGTCTAATCTCATATTTGGATAGTTGGAATATTTTAAAGATGAACAACCATGAATATGAGTCGAGATTTGAGCAAGTAATGTAGGACCATTGAGATGGAGCTCTATTGGTTAGGCTTGCTTGAATTGATTAAGGACCGATGTGTCATCGCTTTGATACTTGAGCACATACCGTACAAACCACATGCTTAGTATGGGATGGGCAAGCCAAGTACCATAAGCCGGACCTTGCTATGGGACGGTTTGACACGGGTTGTGATGAGGGCTAGATGGCGGAGTCCGTTACCCCTATACATCTCCGGCCACCTTCTCATCGCCGGGTGTGGGTATGCGAACGGTTGAGGGCATGAATTAACTCTTATCCTAGGCCGAGGGTATGGTAGTTGGTCTTGGCACCTCGTGTGGGAAAAGTTGTACACCCCTGCAGGGTTCTAAATCTATTGCAATAGCCGCATTCTCGGATATGAACACGCTCATGTACTTTGACTTTAACGTAGAGTTTCGGAGAGAGCTTATGGAAGTTTAAGCTCATGGTTGATGATACATGATCACTTTACTTATGCAAATGTTCTGGTGTATGACATAGGGATAGATGCCTTGTCTTTTGCTTACTCACTTGTCAAAACCCGCTTGCTATTTCATAGTTGGATAATAAAACTTGATAGTCCCTTGCATCCACCAAATGTATATTTTTGGGTAAGTCCTGCTAGTACGCAATGTACTAACGGTACTGTCGTTAAGTTGATTTCAGGTGAGGTGCCTTCGGAGCCCGTCTTTGGGTACTTCTACCCCGCTGACGGAGGTGCGGGCATGGAGTAGCTGCCCAATGTTTATCTATGTTTAATGAGTCACTTGTGGCATAAGAGTGAACTCATTTATTTTTTTGTAATATCTATGAGAGCGATGTTTAAACCTT
This sequence comes from Digitaria exilis, assembly GCA_015342445.1. Lineage (NCBI taxonomy): Eukaryota > Viridiplantae > Streptophyta > Magnoliopsida > Poales > Poaceae > Digitaria > Digitaria exilis. The sequence continues at coordinate 359,954 of JACEFO010000353.1, forward strand.
CCGCTGCAAAACCTTATGATTAGGCTTGAAACTTGAACTTGGTTTGTAAGACTTGAATGCTTTTATGTATGGTGAACTCTATGTATGCAATGCTATGTGTGATGAAGATGTTTAACTTGTGCTAGTGAGGTGTGTCGTCCTGGACATTATTTGGGACACATCTCAAGGACGACCGGGGTTAAGTCCTTTTAATTAGATTGATCAACGGAAGATAATCTAATTAGCAGGGTTTAGCTTGGAGGTTCCTCACACGTCGCACCCAGGCGCCGCCGCTCGCCACCTCCACAGGCCGCTCCCAGCCTCGTCCGCCCAGATCTCGTCGCACCCAGGTGCCACCGCTCGCCACCTCCACAGGCCGCCCCGGCCCCGTCCCCCCAGATCTCGTCGCCTCCCATCGCTGCTGCCTCCTCACACCGCCAGACACCTATTGTGTGTGGAACTGAGGTAACTGGGTCGTGGAGTCGAGGCATTTGCATATTTATGATGTTGAACATGTCATGTTTTTGCCTTTACACTTTTTTTAAAAAAAATGATATGAACATGTCACCTTTTTTTCCTCTGCAGCAAATGGAAAAAATGATATGAACATTTTACTATTTTTATTTGTTGTCAATCATTTTATCAATATAATGGGTGGCTGCCTGTGCAAATGAAAGAGGTGGCAACGGTGGCTTGCTAGGCGTCCGGATAGGGAGAAGCCCCAGGGGTATTTTGGTCAGCTCAGGTGGAGAAAAACCCAAAATAGATAAGAAATTGACGAAAAGACATTGTAACAGTGCGACATGGTTTGAGAATGACATTCTGACGAAACCCATTTGTGAGATGGCAAAGTGGCGAAGCCCACTCTTGAGAGTGACACAATTCCAAATTTCTCGAGTGGGGGGCAGGTTTGCAGGAGCCAGGAAGAAGGGGAAGGGATCGAGTGGCGCTGGGCAGTTGGATACGGATAGATTTTTTTATTCGAAATGGACTACACTTGAGTTCGACCATTGTGCGGAGAGCAAGTCATATGGTAACTAGCACGGTGTCAGGGCTTAAGGTGAGCTCTGCAACAGCACATTGGTCTTGCCCAAAATTGCAAACCATTGTCTCCTTTGCAAGCGGCCACCCAACTCTGGTACGTGTAGTAGCATTAAGGGCAAGGCCAATGTATTTGGATCAAGTAGTCCTTAGCGGTGGACCCTGTTGTCAGTAGTCCATTGCTACTACAAACTTCATAATGTTCGGTAAAAAACAACTAGTGAAATGATGGGAGAGGGGAAGAGAGAGATAGAGAAAAGATGAGAGGAATTGAGAGATGAACTGTTATTTTATTCTCTATGGGCAGCCCATAAGCTTATGGGTACCCTTTGCTATGGACTACTATATGGACTACTCTCATAATGGTTCAGCTAGGTTGAATGAAATATTGTAGTCACTATGGACTACTTTTGGTCCCCATTGTGGACGCCCTAAGTATTGCTTTCACGCTACCTGTACCGGACAATATGGGTACACTTAGGGATGCAGGTTTTGGTGGAGTCAACCCAGTGACCCATTACCCAGAATTTACAATGTGGTGTAAATACCCAATGGGTTGACCCACTTAATTTTGGTTTCAATTAGTGTTAAGCCTCCTGGGTTATTGGGTAACCCAATTAACATTTGGCTGTACACGAGCACACGCTGCGCCGCTCGTCGGCCAAGCGCGGCCTCAATCGTCGAAGGACCGCTGCAGAGGGCAGTACATCTACATGTACGACCTGCCGCTGCGCTTCAACGACGACAACGTCCGTCACTGCAGCACTCCGGCCATGGACGGACACTTGCCCAGCTCGACGCCGTCGTCAGCTACCGGATGCGACGGCCGCTACGAGCGCTTCACGGACGCCGCCCGCTCTCCAGTCCTCAGCACGCCGCCCGCGCGCCATCGGCCGGCTCGTTGTTGCATCGGGCGACGGAACCACGGGATCCTGCTGCGGAGCCACCGGATCTGCCTCCGACGCCGCCACACCCGTCTCGCGGCGGGCTCCTGATTCCAGTAGCAGCCGTCCCCGCCGGCGAAGGGGAGGAGAAGAGAAGGGTTGCCCCGCCGCTGCGTGGCTTCCGGCGACGGCTCCGGCGGCGGCGCGGCAAGGGGAGAGAGGGAATGTGTGGCGCGGGCTGGGAGGAGGGGCGCTCGTGTTGCAACTCCCCGACGCACTGGGTCGATTGGTTCCACCAGTTGCAAAGACAAGTTGGTTTGGGTCGACCCAAAACTAATTACTAACTAGTTAGGTACTATGGGCCAGTGTTTGGGTCAACCAAGAACAACCCATTTACATCCCTTGGTACACTCCAGTAGTCCAGTCTCGTTCAACCAGTAGCGGCCAACTGGCGGGTGCACGCCAGGGTCGTCACCGGCAGTGGGTTTGACTAGGTGCATCGTGCACGTACGGAGCTGCTGCCGCTCGAGCACACAGCATGTTATTCGTTGTTTCATCAGCGATCCACGCCATTCTTTCTTTAATGATGCCGTACTGCCGGTAAAATCATCCGTGAAGATCATGATATCAAGCTTCCCTCTGTTGTCGTAAGGCTATTATTTTGTGTATTATTATTGCAGCAAGAAGATGCATTCAAACCCGATCATAACTTCTAGATATCTTTCTCAAATCTTGTTCGCCGCTGCCATGATGTTGGGTAGTACGAGATGTTGACGGGCAAAAATGAAGTTCATGTTCATGGTGACATGACTGGCCACGCCACAGAGTGAAGTGCCACATGCAGCCACTCCATTTTCTGTGACTGTAGCATGGCGAGTACTGTATGCGGCGAGAGTCTTGTGGCGGTGGCAAACAGTGGCTGCCGTAAACAATTATTGAAAAAAAATACTGCAGGGAATAGTAAAAGGTTAGAACGAATAATAAAAAGTTAGAATAAATAGTGGAAAGTTGAGAATCTAACCTTAGGGTGCGTTCAGTTCACTCCAGGAAAACACTATTCATCCAACTTTTTACTATTCATCTAACTTTTTCTTATTCATCTCACTTATAGAACACGCTTCCCAGTACGACCTATAGTGTTTTTTTAGATCTACAGTGTTTTTTCTCCCAATCTACCTTAGGCTATGTTCAGATTTCCAACTATTCACTATTCATTCCAACTTTTCACTATTCATTCCAACTTTTCACTATTCCCCCCTCACAAAACACGTTTCCCAGCGAATGCTACAGTGTTTTTCCTTTGCTACAGTGTTTTTTCCTACAATCTAAACACACCCTTACATGAAAATGAGCAGGAACGAAATGACTTTTGGACAAGACAAAACTTTGATGCGGTATGGAAACAATGACTATCTCAAAAAAAAAAAAAGGCTTGCAGGTGACACAAATAAATGGAGAGAGGACAAGTGATACAACTAGCTTGTGTTCGGATTCAGGAAAAATTACTTCGCCAAAAAGTTTTCCTATTCATCCCATTCACAGAACACGCTTTCCAATGCACTATTCATCTAGAAAAAATATTTACCTCCAATCTAAACACAACAGCCCTAGAGAATACCATTGATTTGATCGGTGGCTTGCTAACGTGTCAGTGCATAGTGCCTTTTTTCTTTTTTTTTCTGGGACCATTTGCCCGTTATGGATAGTGTTATAGGCCTCCGGCCTACTCCCTCCCTCCCGTCGTTCCAAAATAATAGTCATTAGGTGTTCGTACTACGAGTTTGATTAAAATTATAAAAAATATGTGTAACATTTAGATTTTCAATTTTTTTTTATAAAAAACTAGACCTTAATATCTATCTAATGATATCTATAGTGTACCATAAAATTTATTCTATTTTTATATATAATTGGCCGTAGTATTTTTTTGGAAGTGAGAAAGACTATAATTTTAAGACGAAGGAAGTAGACGTTTTTTATGATGATGGACCAACATCTTTCCGAAGAAGCTCAACATTTTGTTTTAGCAAGTTCAACTTTTGTACATGGAAATGTTGGCCTTGTTTGTTTGAAATGTTGACCTTGTTTTCTCTAAATGTTAACCTAGTATATTTAGGGGTGTGTTTAGTTGGAAGGGGAGAGAAAGAATTTTTTTAGAGCGTGTTATATAAGAGCAATGAATAGTAAAGTTAAAAAACTTTTAGAAAACTTTTTTAGAAAGAGTGTTTTGTAAAAAAATGAATAGAAAGTTAAAAATAACTTTTGGAACTAAACCCGTCCTATGTTGGCTATAATATAATGGTCACAAATTTATTTGAACAAGAAAAAAAACAGGAAGTAGGTTTCCTGACGCACACTGACATTGGTAGATAGCAGGTACTGTACGTATATAGATGAGTCAGATCAGAACGACGGAAAAGAAGCATTGTGCATTTGTGCTACTGCTGCACGTTTTCCTGGTTCTGTTTAGATTTAGGAAAAAATACTTCTCTAATAAGTTTTTTTCTATTCATCGTACTCATACAACACGTTTTTCAGACCACACAGTCACACACACATAGACATATCATTTCCCCCCTTGCGGCATTTGCAAGCCGGCAAAGAACTAGAGGGAACAACGTGCGGCCAGATTCCGGAGCAAGAACACCACCGTCGATCGACAAAACCCTGAGGTACGCCGCCGCCGATCAGTGACCTCGTCATGTTTCTCCTATAGATCCCAATCACCACCTACCTCCTACGTATTTTTCTATAGCCGGTTCATAGTCGTCCAGGTTCGCTGCACGCCAAGTGCTCGTGCAAATGCCGCAGTGGAGCAAGCGAGCAACGAGCCCCCAGTTCGTTAAACCATTCGTTGATAATTTTGCTCGTCAGGTGTCTCTCGACCGATGGCGACGTTCCCCGTCAAGCCGCTGGACGGAGCCGACGGCTGCCTGCGGTGGAAGGAGTCGGTGCTCCTCCGCCTGCACACCGTCGGCGTCGCACACGTGCTCTCCGACGAGCCACCGCCGGCTCCGGACGGCTCCCGTCAGGCAGCCAAGAAGTGGGAGCGCGACGATGCCATGTGCCGGGGCAACATCCTCGCGGCGCTCTCCGACCACCTGCTCCCAGTCTACGTCCGGCACGGCACCGGCAGGGCGCTGTGGCAGGCCGTGGCGCGCACCTGTTATATTTAGTCCCACATCGGTAATTGATGGTGGGAGAGCACAACATATAAGGTGGGGCAGTCCTCATACTATAAGGCTAGTCTTTTGGGTTGAGTTAGGCCTGAGGCCTTAGTTGTTGTTGGGCTCTGTGGACCTAGGCCTGTTAGGCACCGGCTCGTGTGTACAGCGGGCTGGGCCGGATTCCGCTGCGCCACTCTAACAAGGTATCAGAGCCAAAGGTTGTGAAACCAGTAACATCTCCGGGTCACATGTTTACGGGGGAGCCCGTTGATATCTCCGTTCGGTCATTTGACCATTGGTCACACAAGTTGACTGGAGAGTTTATACTCTGGGCCTTTGATAACGTCTTCTTTGATATCACACAATATCACATGTTTACGGGGGAGCCCGTTGATATCTCCGTTCGGTCATTTGACCATTGGTCACACAAGTTGACTGGAGAGTTTATACTCTGGGCCTTTGATAACGTCTTCTTTGATATCACACAATAGTTGTGATGGAAGAGTTGGGTCCGATGTGTGACGGGGGAGATTGTTATATTTAGTCCCACATCGGTAATTGATGGTGGGAGAGCACAACATATAAGGTGGGGCAGTCCTCATACTATAAGGCTAGTCTTTTGGGTTGAGTTAGGCCTGAGGCCTTAGTTGTTGTTGGGCTCTGTGGACCTAGGCCTGTTAGGCACCGGCTCGTGTGTACAGCGGGCTGGACCGGATTCCGCTGCGCCACTCTAACAGCACCTACGAGCCCGACGCGACCTATTGGAAGCTGAGGCTCGAAGAGCTCGAGTTCGGCGAGGACGAGACCCACCGGGAGCGGGTTGCGCGCGTGGAGTCTCTGGTCATCGCCGGACGTGGATTTCTCAACAATCCCAAGCCCTCCGACGACGGATCGGTGCCTTACGATGCGTGCAGGAAGCTTCCAGACGTGGTTAAGGAAGCCATCAGGGATCGTGACGGGAGCACCATGGATGGGCTCTGGAGGACTGCTGAGGCAATGGAGAGGGGTGACAGATGTGTGCAGATATGGGAGGCTGGGAGGAAAAATGAAAGGATCAGCAGCGGGCACAATGCAAAGAGGCGCAGGTGATCATCAAGGGCTCAAGGTCAAGCAAGGCATTGTGATGGCACCAACAATATGTCATCTTATTATATATCTTGGATGTTCAAAGTAGTAAGGAAGGGCCTGATGACCGCCTGAGAGCAACCGGAGCTGTTATCTGAATCTTTGTTTAGAGTAGAGTTTATTAGTTACCTTTCAGCTTTAGCTAAATGCCGAATTAGGCAGTTACCTGAATCAAGTCTTCTAAGTTGTCCATGGATAATGTCAGTGCTTGGGATGATAAGTTTCGTGTGTATGGAAGTCATAATTCTTAGCAGACACAGATATATCTATATCCTTTATCCTCAACACGGAAGAAAATGGAGCTCAATGAGAGCATCCACCTACTGTTAGCGAATCTACCGTTGTTGCTCAACCTCAATCGCATCAGCCAAGGCGCCAACCGAGCGCTGCGACGGCATATGTACCGATGTGTGTACCCTAATGTCTGATTTACACGGCTGGGAAAAGAAGCCAGCAGTAAGCTCCGTCGTTTCAAGTCTTAAATCTACCATTCTACGTTAGAATCCATCTAAGCATGAAGCAAAGCATCTAATGCATTTTTGCAGTTTGAAGTCGTCACTGTAGTCGATCCCCAACTCCCTTACTCCCATGGATGTCTTTTTAGAATTCAGCAACCGTGGCTACCAAGCAGTACATCATGCATCCAGTAGCGGAGCGTGCAACAAAACCAAGAGGGGGCCGGTTGCTACAGTAAAATGATGGTCACTTCGCAAATGCATGTATGGTATGTCCAGAACTCCAGATGCGTGTATATTATGTCCAAGCATACATCAGATTTTTGAGACAAAAGTATACATCATATATTTTTTTGAGGGAAAAAAGTATACATCAGATGAGCTCTCAGGTTTGGGCTAATGGGCTTTGCCGTTCTCTTGGGCTGGTTGCTCACGATATGAAGTTCACATGCCACCACTCATGCCTGTTCATCTTCTTTCCTCATCCACATCTGAGACGCAAACGCCAGACGATAGCTGCACCCCAATCGCTCTAGAAAGTCAACACCACTTATACCTTAGGCGCCACTGTCGAGCCCTGCTCCGCTGCTCGTAGGGGTGCTCCACCTATTACACGAACACCTTGGCGAGACATGGGAGGTCATCAGGCAGCTCGGCGTTTTGTTTTCTTCAGAAACTTTCCTGGCCAGGGGGGGGGGGGGGGGGGGCTCTATGGCCCCAACGTAGCTCCGCCATTGCATGCATCTGCCTTCCCTAACACCGAATTTCAATTTAGAACAAGTAGGAACATCACCCACGACGTCGGATCCCAACCGCAACCTGGCTCCAACGCGTTGAATTATAGTATGTACAACAATTTAGTAGTTGCTATATCTATTTGACATACACAGACAAATAAAGAGTTTTACATAGTTAGATAGCTAATGTTAGATAGCTAATGTCTGTTTAGCTGTCTATATGATATTTAATATGTATTATAGTTGGTATTGTTTTGCATAGGAGCATGTGCCAGAGTCGTAGACGAGATAGTAGACATCAACACTCTTTCCTCATTTAATGATGACCATGCCACGTCATTTTGCCCATGTAGATTAAAAATAGATAGCTGATGTCTAACTATTGTACACGTACCCTTAATGGATATATGGGTGTGGCGTGCGGGTGTCCAATCTCTGCCCTATCGTATGTGTGTTTAGACCTTATTTAGATTGCAGTGTTTTCTTTGCAAATGTCACATGGAATGTTTCGACACCAATTAAGAGTGTTAAACACAAAGTAATTAGAGAACTAATTATATGGATGGAATATAAATCATGAGACAAATCTATTAGGCCTAGTTAATATTTCATTAGACATTGTCATGCTACAATAAACATATGCTAGTGATGGATTAATTAACCTTAATAGATTTATCGCGCGATTTACACTCCATATGTGTAATTATTTTTGTAACTATTCTATATTTAATACTCTTAATTACTGTCTAAACGTCTGATGTGACACAGTTTTCATGGTGGAACTAAACAGATCCTTAATAAGAATAAAACTCATGGTAAAAATGATAAGAGTGGGAAGTTAGGACAGTTTTAATAAGGTGTCAAAAAGTTTCATGGGTATTAAATCCGATGAGACATCAGCATTTTTTAATAGAATAAGATTATTACAAGGAGAGAGAAGATGAGAGTTTCAATCCCATAAAACCTAATTGGTACATTTACCAAGATTCATGAAACACCATAAATCTTATACTAAGAATGTTATGATTTCATCGCATAACATATTTGATGATGACACTATGCAAAAATTAAATACTACAATCTATCTATAAAAATATTTAATGATAACTATACACTAGAGACTATTTTATTTTATTGTAAAGTCAGCTTAAGACGGTCTCATGTATTGTTAAGTCAAGGCGATATAATAAGTTGTTCCTAGTTCCCTACACCGTATCGTCTTTTAAGACAACACCAACTCCAACTCCCTAGTAATGTTATGGAGATGCTCTTATAAGACAACATATCATATGAAAACCAACATTTTCATGGAAACTATTAAAACTTCAATTCAGACCAGACGGTGTTGATATATTCGCATCATAAAATAAATCCTACATGGGTCTATGTCTCTATCTATACGGTTTACGTGTAAAAATGTCCCCTCGTTTTTTTTTTTTTTTGGTAAAAATGTCCCCTCGTGGAGGAGTTTGGAAAAGCATGTAAACGCGTAAGGCCCAATGGCCTTGGGCTGCATATTTCGGCTCCCGAAGTTCAGAAGCCCATATTTAAAGGCCCATCTATCATTGTACGGGTCCTTGTCTCCTTGAGATCTTGACTCCTTGGGAGAAGTTCTTCTATCTCCTACTCTGCTGCCTGGCTGTTGTCAAAGTCTCGAAGACAAAAGCGTCGAGAACGCAGGAAAAGGAGAAGAACGCGCTGCAGCCTGAGGTACACGTACGCCCCCAAACAAGTTGCAACCTCGTCTTTTCTGCCTACTCCGACCCCAATCAGCGCCTGTCACATACGCATTTCATCTGTTCGTCGCCGTCCAGGCTCGCCGCACGCCGAGCGTTCGTGCAAATGCCTCAGTGGAGCAACGGATCCCCAGTTCCATAAATGTTTTGTTGATCTTTTAGCTCGTCACTTGTCAGGTTCTTTGATCGATGGCGCCGTTCCCCGCTGGACGGCGCCGACGGATAGCTCCGGTGGATAGAGCACCCGCCGCCTGCAAAGCGACAAAGTGATGAGATTTGTCGATGGTGGCATGAGCATGCATGGGAATGCTGTAGAACATCGCTCAGTTCCAGGAGGCGATGCGCACGCAGATGAGAGGATTGGAGGGACGGAAGGATGGGGTGGCTCCCGTCCCGTGGAGCAGGCACTCCAGGCGAAGGTGGGGTGTCGCCATCGTGGTCGTCAAGGTAAAACCGAACTGAATTAGGTAGTGCTAGCACTTGATAGACATTGCTATGACTAGATGCTACTACTACTATTGACATATTTAGGAGCAACTTGCCATGGAAACAGTCGTCTGTAGTACCTATGCCAACTGCCAACATGTTGTGCTCTGGAACTTACTGTTCTAGGGGCTGTGCGCGCTTTCTGCTTGTGATTGGCAGTCATGCTAGAAGCCGTGCTAAATCATCAGACGAGGATCATTGGTTGCTTCTGTAGTTAATCTGGCGTTCAGTGTGTTTAGTGAATTTGTAAGGCAACTTACTATCCCCCGTCTCGTCTTCTTTGCTCAACCACTCGTCCTGACATCATGTAAAAATTTGGCCATTTTTTTAAAGAAATAAACTTTCCACTGTGTGTCCGTCACTTTCCTGCATCACCTTTAATTTAACATGTTTTCATTAGGAGGTGTTTGGTTGGTCAAATTTTTGGTGTGATCGGATCACACCGTTAATTAATTGTGTTAGTTTTTGTTTGCTTCATGTGTGATGTAATCCGATGCGGCTATGGGCTTTCAGCAAGACGATTGCGCTCGATCATGGACTGTAAGCGATCACACTCCTATCCAGCAATGAGCTACCGTAGAGCTGCCGCCGATTCTGTTACCTTTGCAGAACCAAACAAATGCCGTTATCTGTTAGTTAGCCATTCTTTGCCGGCGTTATTTGTTTGAGTTGCCGTTTACAGCATTGCGCTTGAACCTAACACCACCTTAGTGTTTACTCTTGAGAAAAGATCTTACCGATGCTATGGATTAATCATGTCGGCCTGTAGTCTCCCACTTTCCTTTCATCATCTTTTCTTGGCTAGTAACACACCGTTTGCCGAGTTCAGCAGGTCTCAGGTCTGAAGTCTCTTTCATCAGCGTGGTCAAGTGAAAGAAGGCTAGTCAGGATCATGGAGAATCTCGAGGCCGCATGCATCTACCAGCATCCACTGTCTAGGTACGTTCCAGCAGGTAACCACTCCCAGCCAAGCTAGCATTGTTTCTCTCAAGTTTCCTCATGTAACGTCTCTGTCTCCTAATCGTAAGCTTGTCTGCCAGTTTCGATGCGGAAATCCGGTGATGCAAGGGGTGGTTCAGATCCAGCGACTTGTGGTTGCGATCTACCCATCCTCCTTTTTTTTATCTAGAAATGTCGTTGTTGATGGTTATATTGACCCAGTGAATTTTTTTTAATAAATGTATGATCTTTTTGCTCATCACTCGTCAGGTTTACTGGTTCATGGTGACGTTCCCCACTTGACAGCGCTAGCTGACGGCCACCTCCGGTGTAAGGAGTCGCCTGCCGCCTGCACAGCGATGGCGTGATGAGATTTGGCGATGGTGGCATATGAGCATGTGCATGTTGTTGAACATCGCTCAGTTCCAGGAGGCGATGTGCATGCAGATGGGTGGACTTGATGTAACTGAAGGTTGGGGTGGCTCAAGTGGAGCAGGCACTCCAGGGGAAGGTGAGGCATCACCATCGTGGTCGTCAAGGTAAAACTGAACTTAATTAGGTTGTGATAGCACTTGTCAGACATTTCTATTACTAGATATGCTACTAACTAGTGACATATTTAGGAGCAACTTACCATGGGAACTGTCATCTATTGTCCCTATGCCAACTGCCAACATGCTGCGCTCTGGAGCTTACTGTTCTAGCAGCTGTGCACGCCTGCCGCTCGTAATTGCTCACTGTTCATCAGACGAAGATCATTGCTTGCTGCCTTGCTTCTCTAGTTAATCTGGGGTTCAGTGTGTTTGGTGAATTTGTAAGGCAACTGGCCATCCCCCGTCCCTGTCTTCTTTGCTCATCCAGCCGTTATGTAAACATTTTGCTATTTTTTAAAGAAATAAACTTTCCAATATGTGTCCGTCACTTCCTGCGTCACCTTTAATTTAACCTGTTTCATATAGTGTTTACGGTGGATTAATCTTGTTAGCCTGTACTCTCCCACCTTCCCTGTGTCTTCTTTTTCTTGGCTGAACACAACATTTGCAATGTTCACCAGGTCTTAAGCCTGAAGCCTTGCTCATCAGCATGGCCAGGTGAAGGAGGCTAGTCAGGATCTGGGAGAAGCTCGAGGCCGCATCTACCAAAGTCTACTCTAGCGGTCTAGCCCCAGCAGCCGCTGTCTGGATACTTTCTAGGTGATCATTGACCATTCCTAGCCAAGCTAGGATTGTTTCTCTCAAGTTTCCGCACGTAACGTCTCTGTCTCCTAATCGTAAGCTTCTCTGCCAGTTTCGATGCGGAAATCCGGTGATGCGAGGGGTGGTTCGGATCTAGCGACGTGAGGTCGCGGTCTACCTATCCTTGCTCTTTTTTATCCAAAATATCACTGCTGATTGTTATATTGATGCAGTGAAAAAAAATTAACATATAGGCTAGAGCCAAAATATCACTGCTGATTGTTATATTGATGCAGTGAAAAAAAATTGAATATATAGGCTAGAGCCATTTGCCGCTACGCAAAGGTGATTCTGAATCTTGGGCAAAGACTTGTTGCTCTTATGTGGCACTTTCTTGCTCATTTGTTTAAACAGGAGTAGTTGCTCAGTAAACTAGAAGTAACTTTCTCTGAAACAAGTATCAAGGCCTGAGCCAGTAGGAAGCTTGCATCAACAGAATCAAATTCTTCAAATTGATACATGATGCCAAGAAGCGTATATATAAAAGCAAGTCACTATGTGCTCGTCTTGCTTTCACTTATTTAATTGATGTACATCATGAGCAAATTGATTACCTTGACAGGCTCCAAGCAAATAAAGCAACCCATGGTAAAGCATATTTCCGAGAGCTGCCTGCCTGTGAAGACCAGTACATCATCCATCCTTCTTCCTGCTCCATTCCCTCATCTCTTTGGAAAGAACAGCATTGCATGGAACAGACATGGGTGATAGCAGGGCTGGGCTGGGGCGTCGCTGTAATAGGCTGGCTGCTGCCACCCACCGTCAGTTTGCTCCTCAACAGGTTCTTTCCGCGCCCCGCCTATGATGACACATCAAGAAAGCTCAGGGACCTGGAGATTTACACCATCCCGAAGCTGAAGCTGACGCTGAGGGAAGTAGAGGAGCAGAGGATGCTGAGGGCAGCCAAAGACAAGGGATCCGAATCTGATCTGATGACACTCGGCCAGCTGACGAAGGATCTTAAGTCTGCCTTGTATGAAGCTGAAGACATTCTGGATCTCGTTGATTATCACCGTGTCGAGAGGAATTTCAGTAGGGGTGCTGAACCACATGGCAGCAGCTGCCAGCCGGGTGCACCAGCACCACCTCCACAGGTCATTACCCGAGCTCTTGTCCTGCAATGTGCACGGAGATGGTATTGTCAGCTGGGCCAATTCAGAGGTGCCACATCAGGCGCACTACTGCCAATTTCCGACTCGACCTCCATTTCCGGGCTCCACAGGATCCGTGGATGGTCCAGGCAGCTTGTCGTCAACATTACCAACAGCTTTCGACCTGTACACATGTGGTTGACTGATGCTGTTGTGGCTAACCAGGTACACCATCTCATTCAAGCAGCCTCCTCTGCTGTTATCTTGTAAATTCTACCTGCTGCATGCCATTTTGTTCCCTGAAATAATATTCTTTCTATGCATGGGAGTTCCTTTCCTGTAGTCCCGATATGAGAACCGAGGAGCAGTTTGGTTGGTAGAGCCTCCAGTGGAGAGGATGCCTACTCTGCTCGGTCATGTTGTTTCTTAAACTCCTTTCTTGAGACAAACCCAGGGGACATCTTCCTGTGGTCAAGTTTTTTTTTTTCTATTTTTATAATCATGATGTTATGGTATTAAGTAGCACAGCATAGTTGTTGGAGTATTAAAAAAGTTCTATGCAGATGACTGTCCATTTCATGACCATTGACCAGTATAGTTGATTCGCAGTATAGCCAAAGAAAAAAAAAAAGAAAAGAAGGTCAAGAATCTAGTTGTTGGAATACTTTTACTCTCAAACCGTTTTATTAAATGATGTAGAAGATATTAGTACCATTTAGTATCAAATAGTTTTTTTTTTTATCTCTTAGCATAGCTTGGTATATCATCTTTCTTTTATTTCCACGATAACTTTGGAGGCACGTTTGGACCCCTGATAGTTATGCCTGGAAGTGGGAAAATTGCCATACACATCTAGATATCTGAATGGGGAGTGTTGTTGGAGAAACTTGTACCTTTGACAAGTTTAGAAGGCCTATTATTGCTTCCACGGTGAGCTGTTTCGCAACAAACATTTCCTAGCGTCACACACGTCTTCTAGTTCTAGTAGATCAGACTGCTGCGATTTGCTCAGTTCCCCAACACCTTACTATACATTAGCTGTCATATTTAAACAATAATGTTTGATGTGCACATTCTTGAAAAAAAAGATGTTTTCTTGAAATAAATAATACCAAGTGGAGCCATAGAGGGTCTAAGTTGAATACGTGGCTAGGATTTATAATTAATTGATTTTTTATTTCTTGCAGAAGGATGGCAGTGCAATAGATTCTTTCCTGCTTACTATTGATAAAAGGAGCCTTAGGGAAAGAATAGAGCAGATAGAATATATTGCCAATGAGGCAAGGAAATCACATCTGTTGAATCAGCAAAATGGCAGCAGCAAACTTACTGTCAAGCATAATGACAAGGAAAGCACCAGCAAACAGAAGGATATTGACGATTTGCACAGGAGCATTGAACAGAAGGTATTTGGTCGAGAGAAGGAACTTAAGCATATATGTGGTATACTTCGTAAGGGACCAAATGCTCATTCAGCAAGCTCCAGTACAAGTAGATGTTATTCTGTGCTTGGCATACATGGCATTGCAGGGTCAGGGAAGAGTACCCTAGCACAATACATCTGTGACTATGAAGAGGCCGAAGGCAACCATTTCCACCCTGTCATGTTCATTCATGTGTCTAAGACTTTCAGATTGGACGATGTATTTCGTGATATGCTGGAGAAAATCACTCAAAGCCGGCCCTCTTATACAAAAGGGCTTAAAAGTTTATACAAGGAGTTGAAGGATAAATTGAAAGGCAAATGTTTTCTGTTGGTACTGGATGATGTCTGGGTCAACTGCGGGAATCAGAAGGAATGGCATATTTTACTTGATGCAGTCAATGCTGGACAGCGTGGAAGCAGAATCCTGGTGACAGCTCAAACAAAAGATGCAGCTACAGCTCTAGGTGCTCAGGAGCATATTCCAATACCAGATTTGGGAAAGGACCACTACTTATCATTGTTCTTGCATCATGCTTTACAAGGCACAGTTGGTGATGATGGAGAGTACGAAAGGATTGGGAGAAGGATTGTGGAGAAGCTCCACAGATCACCTATTGCCGCAGTCACAGTAGCGAAGCGGCTTCAGAGGAACAGCAGTATTGATTTCTGGGAAACAACAGCAAACCTTGATGTGCTGAACGAGACCATGGGAGCTCTGTGGTGGAGCTATCAGCAACTTGGTGCAGACATCAGGCGATGCTTTGAATACTGTAGCATGTTTCCTAGAGGATATATGCTGAAACGAGAAATGTTGGTTCACCTGTGGATAGCACAAGGATTTGTAAAGACCAGTGATGCAGCAGAGGAGATGGAGGATCTAGGCAAGCGCTACTTTGATGAGTTACTGACATTCTCATTCCTTCAAGTACAAAGAACAATCATTGGTACTGAGCAATTCAAGATTCACGATCTGCTGCATGAGTTGGCAGAGAGGGTTGCTGGAACTGACTTCTTAAGAATTGACGCCAATGGCTTGCCGAACGATATTCCAACAGAGGTCCGGCATCTGTTTATTGAGACCTATGATAAAGCAGAGATCACAGAGAAACTTCTGGGCTTGGGAAATCTGCACACCCTGATCCTCGAGGAGTTGGGTGGGAGTGTGGCTAAAATGGTTGCGGCACCTTTAAAATACAACGAAAACGACATAATTAAGGATGAAGCCTTCGGGAGTATGCTAATGAGGCTGAGGAAACTGAGGGTGCTGATTGTTAAAGTACGAGGGCACAACAAACTAGTGTTCTCAATCCCAGCATCCATTGATCAGCTGAAGCATCTACGCTATATCAGGTTTCGTTTCACCAACATCCTGAAGCTGATTATCCCAAGCACAGTTAGCAAGCTTTACCATTTGCAGATCCTAGATACCCCTGATCTCAGATTATCCTGTGCAGAAGATGTGGCTGACCTCATCCATCTGCGGCACTGCTATTCGAGTCTGAATTTTCCCAACATTGGCAGGCTGACATCACTCCAGACGGTTCCACACTTCAGAGTAGGGAAGGAACAAGGGTACGAGCTAAAGCAGCTGAAGCACCTGAACAAGCTTCGAGGCACCCTGAGGATAAGCAGTCTCGGAACAGTTGGAAGCAAAGAGGAAGCTCTTGAAGCCCAGCTCGCCCGTAAGATTTGGCTCAGAGTACTGGTGCTGGACTTCAACGAGAAAATCCGCAGTCCAGACGTCGAAACCGAGATAATCGAGGGCCTTTGCCCACCAGTGCATCTTGTTCAGCTCTGCATCTGGTACTACTGCGGCTCAAGGTATCCAAGCTGGATGTTGAGCCGGCAGCATCCGGACGCCCCCAAGCACCTGGACAAGCTTGAGCTATGTGAATGCAGGCGACTCGTGTCGATCCCTGAAGATTGCGAGTTTTTTGCGCGTCTGCGCCTGCTCCGCATCGTCTCGTGCATCTGGGACGCCTTGCCGGATAATATGGAGGGCCTCAGGTCGCTGCAGAAGCTGGTCATCAGAAGCTGCAAAAACATCGAGCTACTTCCTACACTGCCGCGGTCTCTTGAGGAGATCACCTTCGTTGACGTTGGCAAGCTCAAGGCGTCCTGCAAAGAAAGGGGCCATAGAAATTGGCTAAATATCCAGCACATTCCCAATAAGAAACTGTACGATTGATCACTAGTCCCTAAAATGTTTGATTGGTTTAAAGGCAGTCTGCCTGAGCAAAACGAATTTATCCAATGTACTAATGCATTGCCAGTGTGTGGGTGCATGACTGAATCATGAGAAGGATGCAAAAATAAGTAACCCCATTTACTCGAACAAATCTATTTTGTTCCCTATAGTAACCAGTTATGTGTTTGTGAAAACATCAGTCACGACACCAGGATAGACCTTCACATCCCAGTCGTTAACAAACGGTAGGACGCTCTTTCTATGGATCTAAACCTGGGTATCATCATTACTATATAAGCAGCAAGAAATTCAGTACCTTCCAAAGCTATAAGAGGGTAAAGCTGTATCTTTGTTGAACAAATATGACGAAAAACTCATTCATACCTGGAACTGGAAGATCCATTCATGCCCATGACAATGCAAAAACATATCCCTTGATAAAATGATGGCATTCCTTTAAAGCATGACAAACTTGTTCACACTTGTGCCCCTCCCTGGCATATTTCATTTTTCAAAGTGATCCTCACGGGCATAAGAGACTTCAGAAAATGTGGTGTAGGTATAGCAGTACCTGCTATTCGTCTTAGAACAAGCAGCAGAATGGTAACTAAAAGTCAGAGCGGTAGAGATGCTCTTACTCTCACAGACCTACTGCAAAACAAAGATTGTGCTGGATTAGTAAGTTCAGTTGAATCAATAAGAATAACGACCGCAGCTTCCAGCTATATACCCAGCGAAGATTGAGCATAGTGGCAAGCAATTACCAAACATGACTATATATAGTATGAAACAAACACACTATTGTTGATGACCAAAAGTTAAAAGGCGTCAACGACTATCAGAACATATATTATCAAACGAACACACTATCAAAACTAAGCCAAAGTTAATGTCATACCCGGTTTTAGAAAGAAAACCGAGTACATCTCATATGTGTGCCAGGATCAAATTTCACACATATGATAGACCGTGAGTGAATACCAGAAACAATACTCAAACGAATATTTAATAAGTAAAGTATTTATTACACTCACGAATAAGGCACAAAGGCCAAAATAAACTGGTTCACACGATAACTAAGACGATAACTCCAAAAGCACTCCACAGGCATCTGACTGGTGGAACACACACCTAGAACTCATCAAGATCGCTGAGGTACTCTGCTCCATTATTACCTTCTGATCCAATATAAGTAAGGATGAGTACACTTATGGTTGGTACTCAACAAGTGGGGGAAATATGCAAGCTATCAAGGAAAGGCTTGGTTTGCAGCGGTTAGCATTTTAGTTGGTCAAGTTTTATTAACAAGCAACTATTTACTAGGATATAAGTATATACCTCCCCATATTAACAATAAGTAAGCATAAAGTAAATCATAAACATAACCAATGACATATACATGCAATGATTTAATTCCATGTTTCGATAAATTAATCACGTGAGGGTCCAGGCCGTTCATGACCGCGAACACGGCTGTTATAACAGTTTTACACTCTGCAGAGGTTGTACACTTTCACCACAATTCGCGTAAAAGCTCCGAAGAACTTTGGACCCAACCATGCAGTGCGGGCTAGGCACGTACCACACTTCCGAGGTGTGACTGCATAGGGACGCTACGAGGCCTTTACAAAGACTCCCTAGTTAGAAACAATCCGCTAAGGTTTCCGGATCGGAAGCAGGCATAACCCTCCCTAACGGGCATAGTGTCTTAGCCAAGCCCACTTCCCGAGAGAACCGGGCTATACACCGTCAACCGCCACCCCCCATGCCCTTTCGGTAAGATCATTCCTAACCAAGGTTTCTAATTAATTAGCCAAAACCAGAGCCATATAGTATTGTGGTTGTACGGTTAATCCTGGGTGGTTCTCCATGTTCCGATTAACATGGTGATCTTGTATTAACATAACAAGATATAAATAATAAGGATATTCATCAATGTTGGATAGAACCCATCATGAACCAAGGTTAAGCATCTAGCATAGCTACCCAACATAAAAGTAAATCCGGTGTATCAAGGCTTTGGTTGTAAAAGACTAGTCATCCTTAAATAGGACCCATCAAATTAATGCATCGCGAACGTAAATATAAACTTTGTTGTCATGCAATATGTATGGGTTCAAAAGAGTATGCAGAGGGGGGAAATCCACTTGCCTTGCTCAAAGTACTGCGGTGGCTCCTCCTCGAAGACTTGATCTTGATCTCCCTCGAACAGACCGTTCTCTATACGTTTCACACAAGCATTCAATCAATAAAAGCAAAACAATACACCAAACAACTTTTAAAGACGCAAAGACATATCTAGAACTATTCTTGATGAAGAGACGATCGCGTGAGCGCAAAGATCACTCAAAACGGATTTAAAACGGTAAAGATATGGCTAAAACAAGGTTTAGGGGCTTCTTTGAACTAAATCTAACCTTCCAGGGGCTTAAACAGAAGAAACCAGGGACCTAAAACGTAATTTTATATAAAAACAGAAGGACTTTTGTGAAAAACGATCAAACAGGACGGCGGGTTCTATTTTTAGAAAGCTCAGGGGCTAAAACAAAAAGAAAAGAACCTAGATCTAATTATTTTTGAACTGGCTTGGACCACGGGTTGATTTTTATAAAACCGAGGGGCTCTTTTGCAAAAACGGCACGGCTGACTCGGTTGACCGGTAAAGGATAAAACTCGATCTAATCTCGACCGTCGGATCTTGATCTAACGGCTAGAAACAAAGGGGCAACTCCGCGGCGGCGCTGACGGCCGGAGACGGCGGCGCGCGGCGGCGCCTCGTCGGAGTTGGACGAATCTCGAGCTAGAGAGCTTGAAATCTCGCCGGGATTGGCTTGGGAGGAAGCTGGGACAACGGGGATTCCGTTTTGGGGGATCTAAACGTGGGTCGAGCAACGGCGGAGGCTAGCGACGGCGAGAGGTGGCTCGACCATGGTGAGGACGGTGGCGCGGCGGCTACGGACGAGGAAAAGCAACAAGAAGAGGCTCAGAAGGTTCCCTACCTTCACACGAAGCTCGGCGGCAAGCCCGACGCGACTAGGAGGCGCTGGGCAACTCGAATCGCGGCGGCGGCGGAGCTAGGGTTTGCAGCGGCGGTGGAAACTTGATTAGCTGCGGAAGGCTGCGGCTTTCGAGTTGGGGATCGATGGAGCTCGGGCGGCGACTTATAAAGGCCGGAGAATCCCCAGCAAGCACGCCAAGGAACGCGACACGGAGTCGAGCGGCGCTCGGACTTCAACGAAGTCCTACTCGCCCACGGCGAGGAAGACGAAGCTGACAGGGAGGGCCCACTCGCCAGCGAGAGAAAGAGAAGAAGGAAGCGAGCGGCTGGGCCGGGCTGCGCGAGCGAACTGGGCCGGGAAAGAAGAGGTTTGGGCCGCGGCAGCGCGAGGGAGAAGGCCGCAAGCTGGGCCAAAAGGACTGGGCCGGAAAAGAAAAAGATGGGTTGGGCTGAAAAAAGAGAGAGGGAAAAGAAAGGTTTTGAAAATAGATTTAAACTTTTGCAAACTCTTTCCAAATTCAAATGAGCATTCAAAAATATATGTAACAGCATGAATGCAACAAAGAATTTATTGACTCTAATTTAAATGATATTTAAATATTTTAAGAGCCATGATTTAATTTGCAGCTTAATATTTCCTAAAACAATAAAACTAAGGAAAATTAGTTGCCTATATTGATTTTATTGTGATGAGCAAAATTAGGGTGTTACAGTTAATTAGAAAAGTTAGACTTTAAACAAAAGTAGAGTAAATTATAACTTTGAATGGAGGGAGTCTATTAGCTTCTGAGAACACGTCACTATAGGTAATCGGAAGAGGAACATATGTTACTACAAAAGTATTGTACATCACTCAAGTGATCTTCAAACACAAAGTTCACCATTAAGGAGATAGATGCAGATCATTATAGCAAAGACATCAAACTAAACTAGATGGTTAGGTTAATAAGGTACAAGTACATTAAAAAACACAAGTATACTATAAATAGAGAACATAAACCATTTTTTATAGAGGATGTTTTTTTAGTTTCAAGATCGTTACATCAAATTGATAAAAAAATCTTGAAACACAATGCCTTTGTATAGTTTGGATGTACACGACCTTATACTAAAACAAGTTTTAAAACAAACCAACACACTATTGATCCCCCCACTAGCTATGGGCTCTCTGTGAGAAAACAGCACGTGCACCAACCGAGGCATCAAGGGTACACATGCTGATTTCAACAATGCAAACTGAGCGTAAATCAACTTATAAGATTTCCTTGTGGAGGACTCTATCCATACGAGTAGGGATGAAAACGGATCGGATACGGATGGATATGCCCGGATACGAATATGGATATTTATTTTTTTGTCGGATTGGATTCGGATATGGACAGTACAAAATATGTCGGATATTGATATACATTACATATCTGCAATAGACATTCAACTTTTGTTATGCGGATACAGATACGGTCGGATATTGATTTTCCGGTTCCAGATACGGACTGTACCATTTAAGGTCTAAGGGCCTTCGGTCGGATGGGAAATATCCATACCACTTTCATCCCTACATACGAGTTTGAGGTTTTGAATTCACATGGACGCTTATATTTTTTCTAGATTTATTTATTTCTGTGGAAGGAGACAGTCCTCCTCCACCTCCACGCCGCCGGCGTCGGGCACGTGCTCTCCGAGGATCCACCCCCTCCAGGGTTAACCTTACCGGTAAAGGAAAAAAACCGGAGGTCACCGATAAACACATTTATCGGATTTCTCGGAAATTTTCTGGATTTGTTATTTCTTTTTGAATAAAATTTAGAAAAAACAAAACCTCATTTTGTACGGAAAACATCAAAGGCTATTTTCAAACAATCTAATATGGAAAACAAGACAAAACAATGCATAGAAGTGAGGAAATATTAATATCACACAAGAACAAGCAGGTTTATCCTATGTAATTTTAAATATCGCCGAGAATTTTATAAAAACCGGGGTCCAGCGAGAAACACGTTTATCGGATTTCTCGTTTTTTTTTCGACGAGAAAGTTTTCCATGCCCCCTCCCTGTCCGCCGTGGCGGTGAGGGCGTGGGTGCGCGACGATGCGGTGTGCCGGGGCCACATCCCCGCGGCGCTCTCAGACCGCCTCCTCCCTGACTACGTCCGCTACGGCACCGGCCGAACAGTGTGGGATGCCGTGGCGCGCACCTACCAGCTCGACGAGGCCGCCCTCTTCTACCACAGGTTCATCGACTTCAAGTTCGACGCCAGCACCCCGCTCCTAGAGCAGCTTGCGCACCTGCACGCCATGGCCGTCCACATGGAGGATGTGAGCGCCTCAGGGACGGCCAACATGGCGCGCGGCAAGCTCCCCGCCAATGCGCAGATCCCTGAGATACTTATGTATATCATTGTTGGCCTTATAGGAGAGATACTTATGTAATGCACTTCTGCTATTGCGAAGTGAGTCGAGGAGCACCGAGCATGCTATCAATTTCCATCTCCCACCCCCATGAATTGAAGATAAGGAAGCATATATGCTTTGGAAAGTTATGGAATGCCACGTTCCAAGATAAATAGCCTACATTGGCAAATAGGTTCCAATTTCTCAAAATGAAGGGACCCAAATAATGCCTAAATACAATTTATTGGACCCTACCGATAAAGGCGTAATATAAGGAATATTGTATCACAAAATTCTAATAATTGTTTTTGCATGATTTTGTTGGAAACAATCTCTAAAACACCATACTTCTCAATTTTGTGTATAGTAATAAAGAAGTATGCCAATTTATCACATGTTTAGTACATTAGACAATTCATTATACGAAATTTCTGTAAAAAAATATCGCTCCCTAGCTATAAACACTATATAGAAAATTTCTTTGGAATTTCGGCAAAAAAGTTTTTCCTTATTTTTTATGGAATTTTTTTGACACGTAAGAAATGTGACATCGTATGTCAATGTTTTATTTCTTTTTTCGGCATGTGCTTCTCAATTTTCAACATATGGTGAGAAAGACAACATGAATAGTGATACTTCGTGGTAAAGTGAAACACAATGCATGATGTTTAGGTGGATAGAAGGGGGGGGCTATGGCCCCCTACCCTCCTAAAACGAATGATCCCCATATGGCGTAAAGAGGCTAAGGGCATGTTTGGATTGCTTCCAACAGCAGCCCTACCAAATTTTTGGTCATTGACCCCATCTCCTTGCACCGTTTGGACTGCATGCAATGTTTGGGAAGCCTGCATGCCCACGTGAGCGGCCAGTACATGTTCTCGCCAACTCCAGACCAAAACACCAACGGCCGATTCCTCCGCCAAAAATTGGCTCACCAATGGTTTGGCGGGGCTCCCATGGGTAAAAACCAAACATGCCCTAAGACCCCCAACATTTTGCCCATTAGTGAATAGGAGAAGAAGAAAATTAAATATGAGGAAGAAGTGAAAGAGAAGATGAAGGAAAGAAAATGGGGAGATTAGTCCCCCTTTACTTGGAGTCTATTTACATATGCAGTTATGCACACTCTGATACTTATCTCACCCCTACAAAGGTACCCACATGCATGTTCCCGACCCAATAAAGGTATCCACATGCATATTGGGTTGTAGATCAATGAAATTATGGTAAAGCATAACACTTCTTTCTTGAGAGAGTAGGTTCTAAGTTCTAACCTTAGCCTTTGCAACTTTTATAGATTTTTTTCTATTTTTCTTATATATGGAGACCATGATGATTTTTAATTTGTTTTTTTCAGATTTTTTATGGAGAAATGATTTGTAATTTATTCTGCGTGACGAACATCACAGTGTTTTGGGCTGCACTATGATGAAATTGATAAAATGTCACGGGTTTTGGGCTTGGTACACATAATAGTGAATCCGTGATGTTCTTTGAAAATTGACATTTTGATAGGCCGATTAAATAAGCCACAGATTAAATGGTTTCTTGTAGTGACATTTTGATAGGCCGATGAAAGCTGGCGGATCTTGAAATTGACAATAAGATCATAATCAACAATTATAGTTCACAGCATGTTATGGTTATCCATAATTTGGATGCTTCTTGGTGCTTTTGACCTTTTGATGAACTGCTTATATTACGTAATAAGGGCAGAAAACTTTTACTGTTTTGTACCTCCATGTCCATTGTACCTGCAAATTGTTCGAAAGCATGCATCCTGTAAAATTTTTCTGCTTGTTCCACTTGCAATGACGTACTACATGCAAAATGTGTGGGCAGGCTAAAACCCTGTAGAGCTCGGGCTAGGCCAGGCCCGGCCAGGGTTAGTTAGGTTGCTTGAGGTAAAAAAAATTCCCACTTAAATCGAGCTCTCAAATTGGCATGAGTACGGCGATCGCATTTTTATTGGTTTTATTCTATGGATTAGTTGTTTACTCTTTCAGCAATAGGTGGTGTGCCCATCGACAATAAAAATGTTTATGAGATTTCCTTAGTCCCAATCAAGATCTATCGGATCAGTCCTCAAGAAATATTCATTGGGATAGAGTTGGAAAAAGTGAATAATACTACATCCATTCCAAATTATAGATCATTTGACTTTTTTGACCCTAACTCTGACCGCTCGTCTTATTCAAAAAAATTTGAGCAAACATGGTCAAATTTAAGCCTTTTTTTTAAGAACTTTGGTTAACTAAGCCATAACAATAACAATAACAATATATATATATATATACACATATATATATATACATATATATATACATATATATATATATACATATATATATATATACATATATATATATATATAGCCCATGGAGAGGCGCCTGAGAGAGCCCGTGTCCGTAGAGAAGTGTTCCCTTCGGGTGGAACTGCCTGACCATACATACCCCACATAATTTCCAAAAATATATTTAATGAGAGCACATGTCAACGGTCATCAGAATTTCAAGACTCACGAATGCTTAGACAAACTGCAACATTGAAGCTAGAAGCCCTGACGAACGCAATGACGTCAGACATCCAGGCAAATTGCATGTCAGCAGAGCCATAAGTACACAGAGAAGAATGTCTCGAATGCGACGGACAGCGCAAAAGGAATGAACAGTCAAAACAATGTAGCCAGGACAATTATTGAAGAACACTTCACCGTCCATCTGTCCAGGCAACAGCAAAGGAGAATAATTGAAGGCCATCAGATAAGCGCGAAGGCTGAAGAGTTATCCATCCAAGACGGCGGTCCAGAGAGCTCCACTCGTGCTATAAAGGGAGAAGCCAGGCTCCTTCAGAAATCATCGGCATTCGCATCGGCATTCGCATCGGCATAAGCATCCGCAGAACCACGAATGTTCATTATTGTTGATAACACCTGATGAACATAGGGAGTATATGTATTGATATTGAACTGCAGCTATATTAATTATTTTTCATCAATATCTTCGTCAATATCAGAGTCTTCAATATTCTGGTGGTTGTCCAGCACCACGAATGTCCATCATATTTTCATCTAGCACTTCATTATTGTTGCCATCATCATTATTATCATAATCAGATATCTGAATATTCATTTTTATATCATAATCTTTCTTTATGTATTCCTCATAATCTCTCTTTATGCTTTCTTCATAATCTTGGCTTATAGTTTGAAATTTTTCATTTAATTCTTCTAAAATTTCTTCCTTTATATTTTTCTTTAATTGAGGAATTATTGAATCCAGCCTTTCTACTATCTTTTTCTCAAAATATTCTTCATTTAACGATTCTGCCTCTTTCTTTAACGCATCCCTATAAGTGGGCATCTTTAATGAACCAGCTTCTGGTACATTGATCTTCACATCTTTTATTTTTTTATATTTTTGGATATATTCTTTGGCAAGAGGCTCTATGAAATAATTTATTCCAAGAATATTTCTTGCATATTTTAGAGCATCGTCAATATCTAAATATTTTTTCCATAACACTCCTCCATCTTTGTCTTTTTCTATTTTTTGGGCTATAACTTCTTCAAATGTTACATATATTCCTGGAGTCTTTCCTTTATATATAACATATATAGGTTTCTGCTCTATATGGATAGATGGCTCTTTTGGTTGGATCTTTCCATTTATCATATGAAAATATTCTGCCAAACTATTTAATATTGCTAGCATATAACCTCTGTCTTCTCTCTTATTGTTATATTGAAACCAGAAGTTGTCCAAGATGCATTCTTGAATGTCATCTAGAACAATATGGCTTCTAGGCTTAAATTTAAATGTATTTGGTGGAAAGATTCTTCACTTATTATCTATTCCAAATTGATAACATTCACCTCCCATAGGACTAGGGCTTACTCCTCTCTTCATTCCTGCAAAAGAGATGATCGTGAAAATATATCAGGCAAAATATTATCTTTACCTTTTATATGCTCAAATATAACCTTATAACCATTTCCAGTAATGATGTCTTCAAACAAAACCCATCGCCTAGTTGAACTTTTCTTACTATTAATTTTATTATAATATTTGCATATAGCTTCACAGTCTGTTCTTACTGTGAATTCTTTGAATCCTAGGTATAATCTAAAAGCATTTATAGCATTAATAATAGCCAAAATTTCTCTATCTGTATTATTTATTGCTTTTAACTTATATTTTCCTGAGGCGTATCTACATATTTTTGCTTCTAATTTTGATGAATAATTATGAGGCCTTTGTTTAAGTATAGCACCCCATCCTAATTCTGATGCATCTGTTTCTATAATAAAATAGTGATCATCTAAAGGTAATTCAAAAGGTTTTAAATCTTTAACTTTCTCTTTTATTATTCTTACAAGTTTTATGTCTTCAGAATTAAAATATTTTTGACCGTTTTTCCTTAATTTAGCATACAACGGGCCAGCTAATTTTGCTAAGTTCTCAATATGATTTCTAGCATAATTTACTATTCCTAAAAACTGTTGCAAAATCTTCTTTTTATTCATGACATCTGGAAATTGTAAGATTTTCTTTGCAATATGATCTTGTAAATGAAATTTTCCATCTCCTATTTGATGGCCTAGAAAGTTTATTTTTTCTTTGCATAATTCTATTTTTCTTTTAGATAGTATTAATCCATGCCGTTCCACCTTTCTAAAAAAGGTTTCCAAATGGGCTATATGCTCTTTATAAGATTTTGAAAATATTAAAATATCATCTATATAAACTATTATAAATTCTTGATTTTCATTAAAAATATTTTGCATTTTTCTCTGAAATAATGCAGGAGCATTTTTTAATCCTAATGGCATTACTATCCATTCAAAATGACCTTGAGGACATGTGAAAGCAGTCCACTCTATTGATTCTTCTGCCATTTTTACTTGCCAAAATCCAGCTTTTAGATCAAATTTTGAAAAATATTTGCATCCTTGTATTCTGTTTATCCATTCTTGCTTATTTGGAATATTATACCCATCATCTATAGTATTATCATTTAATCTTTTATAATTAATAACCATTCTAGATTTCCCTCTAGCTATTTCAGCATGATTTCTAACTATAAATGTTGCTGATCTATGGGGACTTCTACTTTCTCTTATGGCTCCTAATTTTAATAATTCTTCTATATGCATTTTAAATTCTTCTATATCTTTAAGTGTTGCTTCTATAGGACTAGTTTTGATTATATAATTTGGATTTATTATGTTAATTTTGCATATTATACCGTTCTTGTCCCAATGTTTCATAGGTATTTCACCAAATATTTGAATATCTTCCAGTCTTTGTATTATTTTATCTATGTCTTTTTTAGATTTTATATCTCTATACCAGTTTGGCGCTAAAGATTGAAGACCAATGCATTCTATGCTTGAGTTTATTATATAAAAGTCTTCTATATTTTCCCCTAGCTCATTATCTATGTAGCTATCAAGTGTTATTCTTTCAATGCTTGAATTTCTGAATTAGACTGTTCTAATTTAGCATTATTTGACTTTCGTACTTCTACTATATATGGAATATTATCTTGGTGAGGAATAAATGTTATTCCCTGCTCATGAATAATTGTTGTTTGTACAGAATATTGTAAAAATCTTAGTCCTAATAACATGTCAACATTTATCATAGATAAATCTCTTATTGTAATTTCATCTATTATATACTTAGTGTTATTTATTTGAATTTCTACATTATATGCTATTTGATTATGAGGTCTTTTTATTCCTGACATATCAGTAGATATTTCTGCTTTATCTTCATCTATTGTATGAACTATTTCTGGACATCTTGCAAAATATTTATCATGTATAATATTTTTTGTGCAACCAGTATCTACCAACGCTAAAGTTTTATAAGTAATAGATGGTGTTAAATTTATTTTTACAGGTATTCTGATTCCTACTATTTCTTTAAATGGTAACCTAACTACATATTTGCTACCATAATTTATTATAGCTTCTTTTAATTGCATGGCCTTATCATCTTTTCTATTTATTTCAGTTTGATCTTTTAACTCAGTATTACCAATATTATCTTCGATCTTTCTTACTTCACCAGATTCTAATTTAAATCTTAGCTCCTCTAATTCTGCTTCTAAAATATTTATTCTATTTTCTAAATTTCTAACTCTTTTTGTTAATAATCTATCTTCTGGTTCTAATTCTTCTTCTTGCCTCCAATTCTGGTTATTTATTTTTAAGCATGAAACACACGCTTGCTTTAAGCATTTACTACATGAGACCCTATTTTCTTGACTAGGGTAGAATATACAGAAAGTACACTTTATATTATAATCACCTCTTCCTTTTATCCAATCATGTTCACAACTCTATTGATCCATTAATTCAATTTTTTCTGAACTTTTAGTATCGTTAATTAATAGTATATCTAATCCTTCCATAGCATTATCTAGATTGCATAAATCTTCATCACTTAAAGAGTTTATGAAATCTTTGTAACTTTGTGCATTATTTTCTTCTTCTTCTACATAATTTTCTAATAATAGTTGTTGATTAATTTTCCACTGCTCTTCGCTATCTATGGTATGTTCAATATTTTTATACTGCACAACTTCTTCAGATTTATAATTCTCTGAATGATTCTGTTTCAACTTGTCTTCTTGTTTCTTTGTTACAATTGATATTTTACAATATTTATTTTCTAATTCTCTTTCCTTCTTGATTTCATTAAGCCTATATATTTCTTGTCTAAACTAATTTTCTTTTTCTCTTATAGCATTCCATTCACAAATCCTTGATGTAAAATATTCATCAGAAGCTTTTCTTAACTTCTGCTCATAATATTTAATCTGACTTTCTAAATCTTTCATAATTATTTGACTGAAAATTTGCAAATTTTAAAATTTTAACATTTTTTAGTAAATGCCTTCAAATTTAAAATTATAAACCAACCAGGCTCTGATACCAGGATAGAATCTCCGGGTAGGATAGTTCAAATTCTTCAAAAATATTCAAACTCCTCGAGCTACTATTCACTGTACTATTCAAATTCAGGGTACTATTCAAAATAGCACTAATCAAATTCAGGGTACTATTCAAAATAGCCGACACTATTCAAATTCAGAGTACTATTCAAAATACCCGACAATATTCAAATTCAGCGCAAATATGAACAGTGACAATGCACTCACTCAGTGCACCGGCCACTCACTACTATGCACTCACTATTCGACACTATTCTAGGCACTCGGGTCGCTTTCACGGTATGCGCAGGCGCGTGATTAAGGAATATTGAGTGGGATGCGTTGCTTTCAGTGAATATTCTAAGCTCTTGATTAGACCTAATTGGCTCTATTATATTCTCAGGATCTTTGGCGAGGCTGGCGAGGCCAAACGGTTCAGCCGGCGTGCGTGCAAACGGGTGTGTTGATCCTACTCGGTACTCACCGTACGCTTCGCGAGTTTGCATCAGAAGCAGCTAATCCTATTCCAGGCTATGCCCTAGCCACGGCGATATGTGGTGAGGTTCTATCGTCTCCCTAGGCAGTTCCACCCGAAGGGAACACTTCTCTACGGACACGGGCTCTCTCAGGCGCCTCTCCATGGGCTAAACGAGAGCAACTCAACGCAGAGGTTTCTCCTATAGTGTCCCTAGCATAGAAACTCTCCCCATATAGAAGGGCTAATGCAAAGCAGGGATTTTTAAAGCAAGAACCGCTCCATTTCAGCAAACAGGCTTACATACGGCTTTCCCTTTCGGGAAGCCCCAAGCACTTAGCACAAACCTGATTACCTTACACACGCAGGAGGTAGTGACCTTCCTTTATTCTCTAATTTACAACGGTGGTGGAGTGATACAGCGGTAATGGTGGAGTTCTACTATAGCTAGTATGGTGGATGATCTTCAGAGTGGTTCTGAGATCATGCGCTGCATGGTGGTCTTCGTGGTTCTGCGGATGCTTATGCCGATGTGGATGCCGACGCAAATGCCGATGCGAATGCCGATGCAAATGCCGATGATTTCTGAAGGAGCCTGGCTTCTTCCTTTATAGCACGAGTGGAGCTCTCTGGACCCCCGTCTTGGATGGATAACTCTTCAGCCTTCGCGCTTATCTGATGGCCTTCAATTATTCTCCTTTACTGTTGCCTGGACAGCTGGACGGTGAAGTGTTCTTCAATAATTGTCCTGGCTACAGTGTTTTGACTGTTCATTCCTTTTGCGTTGTTCGTCGCATTCGAGACATTCTTCTTTGTGTACTTATGGCTCTGCTGACATGCAATTTGCCTGGATGTCTGACGTCATTGCGTTCGTCAGGGCTTCTAGCTTCAATGTTGCATGCAGTTTGTCTAAGCATTCGTGAGTCTTGAAATTCTGATGACCGTTGACATGTGCTCTCATTAAATATATTTCTTCAAATATATATTTCTTCAAATATATTTTTGGAAATTATCTGGGGTATGTATGGTCTTCCATGCCTGAATAGTTGATGTTACAAACATCAACTCAACTTATTTGCACAAATTTTTGAATTAGACGAGCAGTCAAATTTGAGGCATAAAAAGTCAAACGAACTAAATTTTGCAACAGAGTAAGTAGTTTGTATGAGCATTGAAATGTACATTCTCTTCTTTGTACGAAAGGAATATATGTAATCTTTGATGACAAGCAAAGATTAGATAGCATCATATCGAAACAATACTATGTGGTTATCGATCCTAACAAGTAACATATCGTCAAATCATATGTTGCTAGAACAGTGGGATCCCTTTAATTTAGGATCACACACACCAATTAAGCGTCTTTCCATTATCCATTAGTTAGGGTTATATCATTCCATCAGTGGCGACGCTCCCTACCATCACGCCGCTGAACGGCGACGTCAGCTACCTCCGGTGGAAGGAGTCGATGCTCCTCGTCCTCAACACCGCCGGCGTCGCCCACGTCCTCACCGAGGACCCGCCGCCGCCGCCGCCGCCGTCGTGCGACGGCGGCGGCGGCGCGTCTCCCGATGCGGCGGCGGCGGCGGCCAGGAGGAAATGGGCGCGCGATGACGCCGTGTGCCGGGGCCACATCCTCGCCGGGCTCTCCGAGGCCATCTTCCCCGACTACGTCCGCCACGTCACCGGCAGGTCGCTGTGGCGCGCTGTGGCGCGCACCTACGACCTCGACGCCCCCTCCGTCTCGTGGCGCAAGTTCACCGAGCTCGAGTTCAACTTCACCGGCGGTGGAGGCGGAGCGCCGTCGTTCCTGGAGCAGCTGGCGCACGCGGAGGCGCTGGGCATCGCCGGCGAGCCGTCGCACCGTGACCTCGTGGACTACACGCTGGGGCAGAAGCTCCCGGCCGACATGGCGAGCCGCGCCACCGTGGTGTTGAGCGATGGGAGCATAAGCGTGAGCATGGAGAAGGCGTGGGAGGTTGCTCGGATCTGGGAGAGGAACCGGATTTCTGAGGAAGATGAGCTCGGTGTGCGGGCGGCAATGGCGGAGGATGAGGAGAAGGGATGGGTGTGCTGCAACTTTGGCAATAATGCAGGTATAGGATTAGGTGCCAAGAACACCAGGGCATGATCGACCATGGTATTTGATCGAGCTTTTGCCTGCTAGTCTGCTAGCTTGCTGTTTATCTGAATCCTTCAACGTTTTGTTGCTTTCGAATACTGAACACATGTTTTTGCAGAAGTTGTTGCCTTTGCCTACAACATGATCCCTTCAGCAATAAGATCGGTCGAACTTATATGAATCAGTGCATGCTTTTTCACATATGTGTTCTTATTTCAGTCGATAATTTTGTCATTGGATTGACAGAGACAAAGGAATTGAAAAAAAAACACTTTATTTGTAAATTGTAACCAGAGAATCATTGAATCAATGCACTATTCAACTGGATAAATTATTGTGAAACAATCTAGAACAAACACATATGGCCTATGGGGCGGTTTGTATATTCTGGCTATGTAAAGGCCAGGAATATTTCAAGATTATCATATCATATCCACTCGATGTAATTGTCTTGCTTGATAAAAAATTCTCTTATCCAAAATAAAAAATAAAAAATTGAGGCTCCCTTCAGTTCACTGGATGGCAGCGTAGTCCGGTGGCCCATACGGCTGCAGCCACTCAGCAAGGATCCCTCCCCCTTTCTTCCTCCTGGGGCTATACCCCATGTCCCGGCACAGCTGGTCATGGTACCACGTGGTGACAGTGCCAATGCACGACCTGAGGAAGAAGACGCCGCCGCTGCGGCGCTTGGCCCACCGGCCCCATCGCTCCCACTCCGCCACGCTCCTCTCCATGTCCTCGACGCCGGGCAGCCGTACGACGCCGGCGAGCAGGTGGGCCACCCACTTGGCCATCATCTCGTACGGGTAGATGCTCGCTGCGCACTCCACGTACCCGACCACCGCCATCTGCGGTATCCGAGGATGAACGCATTGCCTGTAGAGAGGGAGCATGGTGTCCGAAGCCTCCGACGACACGATGATGTCGCGGAACCGTGGCGACACGAACACGGTGCTCAGGAGCTTGTCGGCGTCGAAGCCGGTGGCGAGGATGACCACGTCGGCATCGACGACGACGCGCTGGCCGGTGCCGGCGTCCAGCACGACGCCGTTGGTGCAGAAGCTGAATGATGAGTGGCTTCGCTTGAGCTTGATGCTGCCTTCGTTCACCATGTCGTAGAATTTTTCAGGGAGGGTGCCTAGACGCCAGCCTAGCATCGACTCCCCGAAGCTGCATTCTGGCATCATCCCATGCTTCTGTAATGGAACGTTCATCTTGTAGTATGCTTCAACCAGCGTTGCCATTAGTAATCTCTGGAAGTTTATGTTGAAGAACAATGGCGGCAATGGTTAGATCAACCTCGTTTTTGTACTGTTTGTAGTGATGAGTGAGATTGTGGTCAATTCATATATTTCATACCAGAGGAGTGAAGATTGTGGCGAGAAGGCTCAGAAGAAATCCTTGTTCTGGCTTGTGAACCATTAGTTCTGCAAATCGAGTCATGGCAAGCTTCCCGAAACTGATGCCGCCCCAGATGAGCTTGGCATCCACCATCCAATGGGAGCTTCTGTAAATCAATGTGCATGGGTGCTTGGTACCTGATAGCCAAGCCATGATGACCATAAGGTCGATGCATTAGCTGTTGTTGTCATTCTTTAGTGTCTCTTGCTGCCTTTGTTCAAGAGACTCCAACTTTTGCTATGACATCATTGGTTTTACTACAAAGCACCATTTGTTTTGTGGCCAACATAACCTGAACTCCCACAAGAAAGGATAACCGTCCCTAACTGGACGACACGTGCAAAAGCCATAATTATTGTAGTAGTTGGCAGGAAGATTGTTTTTTTATTCAATGCTCTTATCCTTTCAGTCTATGGCTGCTAGCTCGTTGAAAAAGGAATTAAAGTAGTCTATGGCTGCTAGAGCCGTTTTTAAAAAAACTAATAAAATGCCCTTTGCATGTGTGGCGATGCTTCTCAGCTGTTACATCTGGTTCCATTATTTTGTGTGGATGCAATTGGATGCACTCCCCTGATACGGATACCAGAATTTTTAGCATGCAGCTACGTAAATAAGGCCAATACTTTGTAAGGCCCTTGTTTGTGAAAATGTCCTGTCAAATCTCTTGTGAAACTTTGCTGCTCATGATACATGAATTTTCATAAACTAGGTAATTAGCAAAACAAAGAGGGTCCTCACCGTTGGCTTGGGCACACTGTGCGACGGTATCCAAGCCGGACTTGCCGGAGCCGACCACGACGACACGCTTGCCTCTGATCAGCTCGTCGGCGTCCGCGTGCGCCATGCGCGCGTACTCCATGGAATGGAGCACTTGGCCATGGAACACTTCGGGCCCTCTTCCCTGTGGGAACTTTGGAACCTTTGCAACGCCGTACCTCCCAACGCAGAGGATTAGGAAATCAAACTTGTATGTCTGTCAAATTAAAACACCAGTGCCGCCCAAATCAAGCAAGGTTTTTATGTGTTCCTGCCAAAATGTTATCTGAAGCTGAATATGTGTTCAGCCATTGAAGGACATGAGTCCATACCTGAGTCTCCTCTGCCTCAGAGTGCTGCACGGTGAGGTGCCACTCGCCGGAGCCGTCGCCGAACGCCTCGCCATTGCCGGACCAGCGTTCCCAAGCCGCCACCTCCGTCTCCGGCGGGCCGACGTACTCGGCGGCGAGCACCTTGCTGCGGAACCTGACGCACTCGAGGACGCCGAACCGCCGCGCGTAGGAGGTCATGTACGCTGCGACCTGATCGTGGCGCGGGAAGTCCATGTCGGGCGCCGTGGTCACCTCCTCCGGCCACGGGAAGTCGGAGAACCGGAACGCGGCGGCCGGGGTCTGCAGCCTCGTGGAGGACAGCGTCCGGGCCCACACGCCGCTGACGGCCTCGCCGGACTCGAAGACGACCGGCCGTAAACCTTTGGCCAGCGCGTGCTTGCATGCCGCCAGGCCGCTTGGGCCGGCGCCGATGATCGCCACGCGCTTCTTCGTCTTCACGTCGTCCATTTGCTGCCGGTATAAGTTGTTACTGGATTCGGAGGAGGACTAGTACTGTGTGTAACACTTTGGGAGGATCCATGTATTTATAGGTGTTCTTTTTGGCCAACATGGTTCACAGATGACAGATGCAAACGCTTTTATGTACGCATGCACACACGACACTACGAATTAGCGTGTCCAAGATTCTCGCTTAGCAGAGGAAGTCACGTAGACGCTTCGTCGTTGATAAACACATTGCTACTAGTATTAGGCTACTATTAAAATCTGCTGCTGGTATAATTTGTTGTTATTGTATTCGGAGGAGGACTAGTGCGTAACACTTTGCGAGGATCCATGTATTTATAGATGTTTTTTCTTGACCAAAATGGTTAACCGATGGAGACGCTCACATGCACACAACATTAGATATAATCTCCTTAGCATGTTCAAGATTCTCACTCCATAGATGAAGTCACCTAGATGCTTCGTCCTTGGTGGACACATCACCTACCAGGCTACCCAATACCCATTCAAAATCAAAGTACTGTTAGCCAAAATGCATATTATGGTATTTAAAAATACATGATATTATATACTCTCTTTCGTTTCAAATTACAATTTTTTACACTTTTTACTTTTTTAACCACAAATTTGATCACTCTTATTATTCAATTTTTCTTTTTTTTAAAAAAAATGACATATTTTTTTTTGGTTATGTCTTGCGAACCTTGACCCACTGGAGATGGAGAAGACGAGTGAGAGGAAAAGGGAAAATCGTGTTCGAACGATTCAAAACAGTCAGAGCGTGCTTTAGCATTCCCGTAATAATACGGATTCCAATCTCTACAACCTGCAAGCTGATTGCTGATGCATAATCCACCCCGTTCTCCCCCTCGTGTAACCGTTGCTATAAACCCGGCGTCGCCTCTTTGACTGATCTTATCGTGGCCGCCTCCTCCGCTGCCAACAAACGTAACGCATCGTCATAACAACATCAAGATTTGGAAACCACACATCTTAGCCCCCGTCTCCTTTCCTTTTGGGCTCATAATATAGGAGTACATATCCAGCCGTCTCAGGTAGTAATTGCTGCTTTAATTTCGATACTATAAAATATCCAGTCATCCAGATCGAATCCACCTTGTGCTTTGATCCATCCATGGCGCTGCTCCCCATCAAGCCGCTGAACGGCCACGGCGGCTACCTCCGGTGGAAGGAGTCGATGCTCCTCCGCCTCCACACCCTCGGCGTCGCCCGCGTCCTCTCCGACGACCGCCCCTTCGCCGCCGACGGCGACGACGCCGCCACGGCCAAGAAGTGGGCCCACGACGACGCGATCTGCCGCGGCCACATCCTCCACGCGCTCTCCGACCGCCTCCTCCCGGACTACGCCCGCTTCGCCACGGCGGCCGATCTCTGGCGAGCCCTTGCGCGCACCTAAGACGTGCCCTACACGAGCGGCGTCTGGCAGGACAGGTTCGACGCGTTCGAGCTCGACATGGGCACAGGCGAGGTCCTCCTCGAGCAGATCGCGCACGCCGAGGCGCTGGGCGTCGCCGCGGAGCTCCCCGATGACTATGTGGCCCGTAAGCTTCGTGCGAAGCTTCCGGAGGCCATGGGCTCTGCCGTCGTCATTCGCTCTGGTCCGGACGAATCGGGCATGAGCTTGGTGTGGGACGTCGCCCGGCGTGGGGTGGCGTCTGGCGCCGAACCGGAGTTGCTCTGGATGGCGATGGACGACGTGGATCATCAGGGAGGCTACTAGTACTACTTGCATGGCCCAATAAACCGGAACTGCACGCGCAAGGTTTGAGATGGGTTAGTTCGTCGTGCGTGTTTATTAGTTTGGATGTTGAGAGGAAGGTTTGGAGCTTTGTACTTTCGCCAGGATGGAATTGGTACAAATGGAGCTCGAATGGTGATCTCATCTATGACTATAAGACTATAATTCTATCTCTTTTGGTAGGGTTTGGGGTTTATAGTCGCGAATTAGTTTACAATCTCCTAGACTTCAGTCAGAACCATGTCCATACTCCATACACTACAGGGTTCAGGTTTTTTTTTTCCGTACGCCATCCACGGCAAAGGGCACACTACAAAGATTCACCGGCAAAGAGTGCCTTTGCCGTGGGGCATTTGTCGGGCACATGGCAAAGGCTTTGCCATGTGCCACCCATAGCAAAGGCACACGGCAAAGATTCATTGGCAAAACAGTGCCTTTGCCGTCGGTCATTTGTCGGGCACATGGCAAAGTCTTCCTATAGATAGAATTCCAAATAAACAAGTTCATAAAACTTAATGGGAGGGCGGCGGCTGTGGTCACGGCGCCCACGACATCGACTGCGAGATGTTAGATGGCTGTGTCCATTACTGGTAGCGTGAGGCGGCTGAGGCATGAGCGGTGAGGCTTGAGGTGGCTGAGGTAGAGGTAGTGAAACTCTGGTGCGAGGGGCCCATCATTCGATGCCGACGTCGACCGAATCTGCACATAGGATAGGAGATTGCATTTATAAGACAAAATTTAGGCTTGGAACATTCTAACTAAGTGACTAAGATTTAAGAAATGAATTTTCAAAGTTGTCAAGTGACTCATAGGAGTACCATCCGCAGGAGGTGGCGTAGCCCATAGGATTTCTGGTGGTGGTGACCTAACCATCGCATCCATCTTTAGCCAGTCGGCTGTCACACCCAATTTTGATAACAAAACTAGATGTATTCCATATGTGCGCCAGGATCAGTTCACACACATATGTCGACAAATAGTGATTACAGAATTCATGCTCAAGCGCAAAAGAACATAAAAGGTACTTTATTACACTCTCGATGGAGGCACGAAGGCCTAAGGTTCAACATAAACACCAAAAGCGTTAAACTAGCAGCGGAAGGTCTTCACAGGCAGCCGACTGGTTGACACCATCCTAGAAGTCGTCGAGCTCCTCGATGTACTCTCAATCATACTCCTCTGAGTTCCAAAAGCAAGGGTGAGTACTCTTATGGTTGGTACTCAGCAAGTGGGGTGAGAATGCAAGCCATCAAGGAATAGGCTGAGCTAAGCGGTGAGCATTTTAGTTGATCAATATTTTATTAGCAAGCGACTATTTACTATGATGTAAGTGTATACCATCCCACCTTAAGCATAAGAACATAACAACACCAGATCTCATCATCCAAACCAAGGTACCACAGGTTAACATCAAATTTCCAGTATAATTATCATGTGAGGGTCTAGGTCGCTCATAACCGTGAGCTCGGCTATTGCAATAGATTAGGTAACACTCTACAGAGGTTGTACAGCTTTACCCACAACTCGTGTCCCCCTTTTCGCCTGGGTTTGCAAGGCCCTTAAACACTTCCGAGGTGAGTGGCGAGGGTTTCACTACTAGACCTTTCCAAAGACTCCTTATACGTATGTGTTTGGTCCCAGCACAGACGGTTACAACAGAAGGCCTAGCCTTCCGATCCCCGCACGATCCATTTACCCAAACCCATCTCATCCACCCTACCAACAGTCCAAACACAACGTGCAGGTTGTCTAATTAGGTGGTCTAGGCCAGTGCCCATGTGACATTGTGGTTGTACGGTTAATCCTGGGTGGTCGCTCCATGTTTCGATTAACCGTGTGATCTTATTTACCATCATTCATCAGATAAGCAACATTCATTAAGTTCATGGTTGACGCTTAAAACTATTTCAGCAGCAAGCAATCTATTAGCATAAGCATAACCCATGCGGCACAAGGTTTTGGACATCAATCTAGTCATCCTTAACTAGGTTCCCATCCATTTCATGCATAAAGATATATAAAATAAGCATTTCATTAAGCATGCAATTCATAGGTTCAAAAGAGAATGCTGGGGGGAATAAACCACTTGCCTTCTTCCTCGAAAAACTGCTGCTCCTCCTCCACGAACTGACCTTGTCCTTCCTCTTCGAGCGGCACGTCAGCGTTCACTATACGATAGCACACAAGCATACAATAAATAAAATGAATACAATACATCATGCAATTGTAAAAAGCATAAACGTGCAGCTAGTCCTACTGTTGATGCAGAGACAAACTCATGAGCGCGAAAAACACTCAAAACCGATTTGTAAAACTCAAATTATGGCCAAAACGGGTTTCCAGGGGCTATATTGTGACTAAAACAGACTTCCAGGGGCTAGATCTAAAGAAAACAGGGGCTAAAACATAATATTGCATAAAAACCGAAGGTCTTGCGTGAAAGAAAACTAGTCCAGGACGGCGGGTTGGATTTTTCAAGAGTACAAGGGCTAAACCGATAAAAACAGGACTGAAATGCAAATACTTTAATTTCTTTTATCTTCTCATCCTCTGCCTGTCCTTCTCGGATTTCCTGCTCCAAAGTTGGTTCAACTTCCATAACCACGGTTTCACTGTGGGCAAGGATTCCCAGGTTGAGTCGTTCCATCTCTGTACACAGTTCATCAGGTATCTCCCGACCCAGTGCCATATGGATCTGACTCTTGCGACTGAGAGCGTCCGCAACAACATTGGCCTTCCCTGGGTGATACTAAACATCCAAGTCATAATCTTTAATCAACTCTAGCCATCTGCATTGCCTCAATTTCAGATCCTTGTGAGTGAAGATATGTTTCAAACTCTTGTGATCTGTGAAAATCCGACACCGGTTACCCACCATATAGTGTCTCCAAATTTTTAGAGCATGCACAACAGCTGCTAACTCTAAGTCATGCGTAGGATAGTTTCTCTCATGCTTTCTCAACTGCCTTGAAGCATAAGCTACGACTCGGCCTTCTTGCATCAGTACACAACCAAGACCTTGACCTGAAGCATCACAATATACATCAAAGCCTTTATGTATATCCGGCATCAGAGTATAGGCTATGTGGTCAGTCTCTTCTTCAGTTCCTCAAAACTCTGCTGACATGCTTCATCCCACTTAAATTCTTTTCCCTTTTCCAGCAAAGAGGTAAGAGGTTTAGCAACCTTAGAAAAACCCTCAATGAATCTGCGGTAGTATCCTGCCATTCCTAGGAAATTCCTGAGCTTAGGTACATTCTGCGGGGGTTCCCACTTCAAAACATCACGGACTTTGCTTGGATCCACCTTGATTCCTCCATCAGTGATCACATGCCCAAGGAAAGAGACTTCATTCAACCAGAAATCACACTTGCTGAACTTAGCATACAGTTGATGCTCACGCAGCTTCTGCAAGACTAGCCTGAGATGTTCCTCATGCTCTTCTTCACTCCGGGAGAATACCAGGATATCGTCAATGAAAACCACAACAAACTTGTCTAGATACTCCATAAACACCTTGTTCATCAGATACATGAAGCTGACAGGTGCATTGGTCAAGCCCAAAAGACATCACTAAGAATTCATACAATCCATACCTTGAAGTGAAAGCAGTCTTCGGTATATCTTCCTTCCGAATCCTTATCTGATGATAACCTGATCGCAAATCAATCTTGGAAAAGATGATTGCACCCCTCACCTGATCAAACAGATCTTCTATTCTAGGGAGTGGGTATTTGTTTTTGATTGTGACATCATTCAAAGCTCTATAGTCTATACACATCCTTTGGGTGCCATCCTTCTTATCCACAAAGATAACGGGTGCTGCCCAGGGTGATGAACTGGGCTGAATAAACCCTTTAGCTAATAAATCTTTTATTTGTTTCTTTAGTGTCGGCGAGTTATGCTGACTAGGTTCTCGAGGGGATGCCCCGAGAGAAGGGTTTAAGGAGAAGTCATCGAGAATCTATAATCGAAGGTGACAAGAGGCGATTTAGACAGGTTCAGGCCGCAATATACGTAATACCCTACGTCCTGTATGATGTGTCTTGTATAGATGATATGCTTCGAATGGGGTCCCTATCTCCCCTTATATATGTCGGAGGATAGGGTTACATGGAAACCGTATAAGGTTAGGAAACTTTTACAAGTTTATCTCTAATTTCCTAATATAGCTTATCCTAACCGACCAGGACTAATCCTTGTCTTATACGTCAAGTCTTGTGCTTGGGCCGGCCCATAGGATGGCCCGCCAGGGTTGTTTAGTCCATAGGACTCTACACCCACAAGCCCCCGAGCACCTTATCTCCTGAAGAACAGCACTGTTGAAAATACAGAGTTCTTTGAGACCCACCAGGGTTGTTTGAAGCCCGCAGGGTTCTTTGCTTTTCGAAGTTGCAACCATGCTGTTCAATAAGTAATGAAGTGCTCATAAACCTTCTTAAAGTTCGGATTGGTGCGCACCGATTAGGTGCGCCCAATTGGGCAACCTCCAAGCCTCGTTTATCTTTGAAGAAGAAATTCGAGGCTCTTTCGAAGTCCGAACCCGAAGAGAATCAATTTCCGAAGAAGTCCGAGTTCTTTTAGAACTCCTTTTGAATTTATCAATTGAAACAAAAAAATTTCAGAAATATATTTCCTAAAAATATTCCCACAGCCCCCGAGCCTAAATTTGAACGAATTCAAATATAGGATCAAGGAAGGACCAAAATTGGAAAGTACCAAAGTAACGATTCGAAAAGTCAATATAAACCGTTCGCCTCCTTGTATCCGCACGCCTTTAGCGAAACAGATCTAGGTTTAGTGATAGTCGCTCTGTTAGCAATCCTAAGACTGCGCAAACACTTCCACAACCTCCTCGAGCCCTAATCCCATCCACACCAAGCCTCAAGAAACCGCAATGGCCGGTGGAGAAGGATCCAGCCGAAGCAAGAGCGCGAAGAGGAGAGCAGAAGCCATGAAAGAAGTCGTGGTGACTGATGAAGCAGCGCCCGTTGGAGACATTCCATGTGTGGAAGATCCAATCAGTGACTGGCCAACCAGTACACTGTAAGATAAATCCATCAAGAATCTGTAAGCGGATGGTTTCCTCGCAGCCCAAGAGATCAGTTGGTGGAGGAGTGCACACGGTCATGAGTACCCCACTGAGGAAACCGAGGGGATCACGGTATAGAAGGCATTTTACGAAGTTGGTTTTGGTTTGCCAACCTGTGATTTCTTTCGCCGAGTATTGCAATTTTATGGAATTGAGTTGTGTCACTTGAATCCCAACTCCATTCTAAATCTTTCTATATACATCCACTTGTGTGAGGCGTTCGTTGGAATAGACCCACACTTTGCCTTGTTCCGCCATCTATTCAGAGTGAAAACATCAAGCGGACCATCGCAGGTGGTTGGGAAAGTAGTAATCTAGTTCCGCCAAGGCATGAAGCCAGTTTATCTGGATTATTCCACCAAGGAGAGTCTTAAGGATTGGCAGAAAGAGTGGTTTTATGCATGGAACTATCAGCCACAACTACCCAGCCGCTCAGGGAATCCTCCAGTGATGAAACCATTCTAGAGCGAAACCGTTGGAATTAATCAAGCCATGCAGATTCCAGAGTTGCTTAGTATGATCAAAGATGTGAAGGCGCAAGGGCTGACCGAAACCATGGTATTCAGGTCATTTCTTTTTAGGAGGATCCAGCCTTGCAAACAACGCTGTAATCCAGGGTACTCTTATTCTGGAGAAGCTGATCTCTCACGGAATGCCACCGGTGACTTGCCTGAAAAGAGGTTCATGCAGCTGTTGAAGAAGTATCTGGTCATCAATGATGAAAATTTTCCAGAGATAATGGAAGTTTCCGCAGTCACCATGACACCCGAGGTATGAACCATATCTGAAAGTCAATACATTGTCTTTTTCATAATAATATGGTATTAACTAAGTCCTTGTTCATAACAGTATGAAGCCCGACGATCACTATATGTGAGTTTGCCTCCCTTGGATCCAACCAATGCCGAAGAAGCAAACTTATTAGCCCGCTGTGTGGATCCAGGGGTAAGGGATCAGGTTCGTAAACACAAGCCTGGTACTGATAAGTCAGCTGCATCTGAAGAACCTGACGAACCACATGCCCATGATCAACATCAGGTTGCTGAAGAACCCCGTGCCAAGGCAGGGGCAACCTCCAAGAGAGGTGAAGGGTCAAAGAGGGCTGCAACGTCAGAGCTGAATGCGCCTGTGCCCAAGAGAGCACGTACCCTACCCAAGCCTCGGGTAGGGGTCATCCCAGAGGAGAAGGAGAAAATATCCCCACAGCCAAAGATACCATCATCTGTGGGGATAGCAATAAGAGAAATCGGTACCAGCCGATCGCAACAAGGCGGCACTGCCCGGCAGCCGCTTTCTGAAGAAGAAATTATCCACAACATCTACAACCCTGTCTCAGCGCCATTTTCTTGTTCAATACCAGTGGCAGAAGAACACCGCCCAGCTGGTCCATCGGTGTTGGAGCAGGAGCCTGAAGAGGAATTCACACTGGGAGAGCCAGAAATCCCGATGCGGCCTTCCATCATGTAAGTACTCTGGAGATCTTGACATAAGTTACAAATTTTATACTCGTATCAATCCATGCTTACTGTAAAGTCATTGATGCAGAGTTGAAGAAACTCCAGCAGCGGTCATGGAGGCGCCAAGGGCCACAGTGCCAGAAGAACCCAGGGAAGAACTGCAAACAACCCTTCCAGAGGTCCAGCCAGCCACGCCATCAAACCCGCCAGTACCAGCAGAAGCGTAAGTTGAAGAAACAATTGCTGAGGTGCTGGCGGACATTGAGCAACTGGTCATGCAGGCGGTGATAGAAGAAACCGAAGTTGAACACCATGGCCAGAACAATGCTGAGCCCCCAAGCAACGTAGGTACATCCCAGGGAGGGGGGCGGAAACTGTTCCAGAAGCAGAATGCTCGAGGGGTAAACAAGTCGAACAATCAACCCAAGAGCAAGTGATCGAGGAGATCCCCAGAGTACCCAAGAGTACTAGAGCTGAAGAGGAGATTGGTAGCTTCCGCATCGGAAGTTATGATCCAGTGCTAAATCCAAATCCGCAGACCTTCGAATATATCTTGGACGCGGAGGAGGATGAAGAGCACATCGACAGGGGTCTATATCATGCCAAGAGGGCAGTGGCATACTTTAAGGTATGGAAAACAACCATGTACTTGTTGTCATTGTAAGTA
The DNA here is from genome assembly GCA_015342445.1 of Digitaria exilis. Lineage (NCBI taxonomy): Eukaryota > Viridiplantae > Streptophyta > Magnoliopsida > Poales > Poaceae > Digitaria > Digitaria exilis. Next base: position 403,299 of record JACEFO010000353.1, read on the forward strand.
TATATCTCATAACTGTGTTCTGCAGGCCGTCGGTGAAGCATCAAGGAAGAAGACAGAGTACATTCACAACATCTCACTGATGCACGCCAAGGCAGATCGCCTCCAAAAGGAATTGGAGCGCGAACGCGAGGACCACAAAGTCCAAGAGGCGGAAGATGCAAATATGATCCGCACTTTGCACCTGCGGACAAAAGAATTGGCCGCAGAGAAAGACGACTTGAAGAAGAAACTCACTGCAGCCAAATCAGAGCTCAAAGGTACCCTGACGCTGCTAAAGTCTTGCAATTAAATATTCATTTCATGTTTGGTATAACAACTCTGTCATGATCTTGTGGAGCAGGGGTTCAACAACAGTTGACAATAGCCTAGAGCAAAATGATAGATTGGTCAAACTTGGCCAATCGTCATGAAGAAGCGTTGAAGACTCTCTCTGCAGAGCATGATATCATCAAGGAACAACTCAGAGTGGCAGTCCAACAACGCAAGGATGCTGACGTGCAGCTGATTCAGGTCATTGAGCAGCAAAAGAAGGCTGCCAAGGACCTTGAAGATGCGCACGAAGAAAAGAAACAGCTATCCGAAGAACTCATCCAGCTGCAGAAGAATTTTGCTGACAAGAAGACGCTTGATGAGAAGCTTGAACATACGACCAAGAGGATGTCGGAGCTTGAAGAAGCTATGCAGCAGATGAAGAAGTCGGATGAAGACCTGGCCGAAGCCCTGAAGCGGATTGCGCTGCTGGAGAAGGCGGCAAATCCGGTGGTGAAGGCCTTGGTCCCTGAAGACCCTGCAGCTCCACAATCTTTCCCGGAGCGTCTGAAGACCATGCCTCGACTGTTGAAGGCTTACATCAAGAGATCATATAAAGCCTGTCTTGTGCATGTCCTTGCTGTAGTAAAGTCTAGGTACCCTGAAGTAGATATAGGCAAACTCGTAGAGGGCGCAGAGCCAGATTGTGCAGAGGCCGCCTTCAGGGACCTGAAACAAGAGGCCGAGCCAGTTGCTGAGGCAATTGCGCAGAGCCTTAGATTGTAATTTGAACAAGTAATCTTGTAATTATAAGTTTCATGCAATCAAATGTTGATATTTCCGCATATGAAGAACAAACCACGAATTTCTAAGAATCCTTGGGTGTCTCTATGTCGATGACCAGGACTTAGTCAAAACATACGTGTGTTGCGTAAATTTTAACTGTCGAAAAACAACCCTGGTAAGGACCCGAGGGAACCCAGGGAGATTTCTATACCATAGGCTATCTTTAAAATAAATGTACCCCGACAGGATACTTGGGGAACAAACTGTCTTTGGTTCATTATGCAAGAACCCAGCAAGACCCACGGAGCGGCAGCTTTAAGCTGAAAAACATCGCAATGTAGCAAAAACTTAGGAACCCGAACAGACCTCATGCAATTGCCCCGAGTGCGTAAAAAACAAACTTTCTGAGTCCCAAAAAAGAACACGGAGAAGATTTGAACGATGTCATAAAGACAAAGTAATATTGGACATAAACAACCTAGTAAAGGAAGATTTATTGAATTATATCTCGTTGCCGAAACAACGGTATAGAAGAAATCTCGATGCCAAAGCAATCGGTACATGTGTTGCCGAAGCAATGATACGATGAAGAAACTACGCGTAGAATTTGCGTAAATGTTCTATATTCCAGGGATTTGGTAAATCAGTACCATCCTCTGTTTGAAGTCTGTATGTGCCTGGCTTGAGGACTTTGGATACAATGAATGGACCGTCCCAAGGCGAAGTGAGCTTCGTGTGACCAGCTGTATTCTGGATCCGTCGTAACACCAATTCTCCAATCTAGAACGACCTCGCCTTCACATTTTTGTCATGAAATCGGCGAATACCCTGAAGGTACGCAGCATTGTGTAACAAAGCTGCCAGTCGCGCTTCTTCAGACGTATCGACCTCAATCATCCATTGTTCATTCGCCATGGCTTCTTGGAATTCCTCAATTCGAGGGGCGCCATGCATGACATCAACAGGTAGGACTGCTTCATATCCATATACTACGAAGAAAGGAGATTGCCCTGTAGCTTTGCTGGGTTGAGATCGTAGGCCCCAAACAACCGGGTAGAGTTCTTTCATCCACCGGCCTTCAGCTTTCTTCAAGGTTCGTTCCATCCGAGCTTTAAGTCCATCGAGTAACATGACGTTGGCTCTTTCAACTTGACCATTGGCGCGAGGATGAGCGACAGAGGCGTAGCACACCTCGATGCTATGATCTTCACAGTAATCCCAGAACTTGCTGCCTGTGAAGGTAGTACCTAAATCTGTAATGATTTGATGCGGTATCCCGAAACGAAGAATCAACTCTTGAAGGAATTGGACCGCTTTCTCGAATGTTGGTTTGACAACCGGGAAGACTTCTATCTACTTTGAGAATTTATCGATTGCGACAAAGCAATATTCAAAGCCACCAGGTGCTCTGGGTAGTTTCCCGATCATATCAAGCCCCCAGCATGCGAATGGCCATGACAGATGTATCAATTTAATCTTGTGCGCAGGTTGACGTGAATGAGGAGCGAAATACGGACAATCCTTGCAGTGACGAACAATTTCCTCTGCACCGTGTAAAGCCGAAGGCCAATAGAATCTGGCACGAAAAGCTTTGCCCATGATGGTACGGGAAGCTGCATGATTACCACATTCACCTGCGTGGATTTCCTCTAGGATGCTGATGCCTTCTTGCTGTGAGACACATTTCATCAATGCACCAGAGCGTGCGCCACGTCGGTACAATGTATCCCCAATTATCATGTAGGACTTGCTGCGACGAACAACATGTTGGGCTTCTGCTTTCTCCCTGGGAAGTTTGTCGTGCAAGATGTAATCTATGATTGGTGCCCTCCAGGTTGCATCGATGAGCATAACCTCAGGAGCCGAGGTTGTAGTGGCGGGAAGTCTTGCTGCAGGAATAGACGGCTTAGAGAGCTCATTAACGAACACACCACTGGGTACCTCTGCTCGGGAAGAACCCAGTTTGGATAGGACATCTGCAGCAACATTGTAATCTCTCTCGACATGATGAAATTCAATGCCGAGGAAGTGCTTTTCCAACTTGCGAACTTCTTCACAGTACGCATCCATATTCTCATGGTTCCGATTCCAATCCTTGTTGACTTGTTTGATGACCAGCATTGAATCCCCATATACCAGTAGGCACTTAATACTGAGGGTGATAGCCATCTTTAGCCCGTGAAGAAGAGCTTCGTATTCTGCAGCGTTGTTGGAGACGGCAAATTGGATCTACAGAACGTACTTGAGTTGATCTCCTCGAGGTGAAATCAACAGAACTCCAGCGCCGCCACCTTCCAACTTGAGAGAACCGTCAAAATACATAATCTAGTGCTCAGGCTTGATGGTGGCGACGGGAAGATTGTGCTCAGTCCATTCCGATATGAAATCAGTGAGGACCTGAGACTTCATGGCCGTGCGAGATCGGAACTCAATGCTGTAGGTTCCAAGCTCAACAACCCACTTGGCGATACGGCCTGTAGCATCTTGGTTATGGAGAATTTCGCCAATAGGATATCCAGTAACCACAATGATCTTGTAGGAGTCGAAGTAGTGCCGCAATTTCCTGGATGTCAATAAGACGGCGTATAGAATTTTTTGAACTTGAGGGTACCTTGATTTGGAGTCCGAGAGGACATCGCTCACAAAGTACACAGGCCTTTGGATCTTCTGGAGATGACCTTCCTCGTCGCGTTCAACAACAATGGCAGCACTGATGATATTGGTGGTTGCTGAAATGTAGAGCAAGAGATCTTCGCCCGGGAGTGGCGCGGTGAGCATAGGTCGTGTAGTCAGGAATGATTTGAGCTTGTCAAAAGCGTCTTGGGCCTCCTATGTCCACTGGAATCTGTCCTGCTTCTTGAGGAGCTTGAAGAACTCAGTCCCGCGTTCTCCGAGTTTGGAGATGAAGCAGTTGAGTGCAGCCATGCAGCCCGTAAGCTTCATGACATCCTTGACGGTGCGTGGCGGCTCCATATCCATGATTGTTTCTATCTTTTCTGGATTAGCCTCAATGCCGCGTTTGCTGACAATGAACCAGAGAAGCTTTCCTGACGGAACGCCGAAAACACACTTGGCGGGATTAAGCTTCCAACGCCATTTGCGTAAGTTGTCAAACGTCTCGGTGAGATCGGCGATTAGATCCTCGGGGTTTCTTCTCTTGACAACCACATCATCAACGTATGCTCCGATGTCTTGAAGACAACCCTGTATCGCCCGCCGATATGTGGCACCTGCATTTTTCAAACCAAAAGGCATGGTTGTATAACAATACGCGCCATATGGCATGATGAATGAAGTTTTGATCTGATCCTCTTCTTTCAGAGATATCTGATGATATCCTGAGTAACAATCGAGGAAACAGAGAAGGGTGCACCCGGCACTGCTATCGATGACTTGATGCGAGGAAGCCCCAAGGGATACTTTTTGCAATGTTTGTTGAGATCGGTATAATCAACACACATTCTCCATTCATTAGAATTCTTTTTTCTTACAAGAACCAGATTGGCTAACCAATCCGGATAAAAGACTTCTATAATGAAGCCGGCTGCTAATAACTAAGCTAGCTCTTTCTTGATAGCTTCCCGACGCTCGGTGGCGAATCTTCGGAGTCACTGCTTTTTAGGCTTCGCGCTCTCGTTGAGGTCTAGCTTGTGCTCGATCAACTCTCTGAGAACTCCAGGCATGTTAGAGGGTTTTGTAGCGAAGATGTCGGCCTGGGCTCGCAGGAAGTTGACGAGCGCGCTTTCCTATGCTGGAGTAAGGGAGCAGGCAATCACCACCGTCTTTGTTGGATCTCCTGTCTGGAGATCGACTGTCTTCGTGGCAACTTTATCCACAGGCTTGATGGCTCGCGTCTTCTTCTACGCCGGGGCATCCTCGTCTTCATCAACAATGGTAGCTGCCAGGGGGTGGAGCTCTTGACGATCGATGGTGGATGCGGCCCTGACAACGTACTCCATTGTCTCTTTGTCGCAGACGTAGGAGCGTTTGATGTCACCGCGAAGGGAGAGAACACCATGAGGTCCTGGCATCTTTAGTACCAGGTATGTGTAGTGAGGGATGGCCAAGAATTTGGCCAGCACTGGACACCCAAGGATGGCGTGGTATGATGTTTCGAAGTCCGCAACTTCGAACTTGATGAACTCGGTACGGTAGTTGGATGCGGTACCGTATGTGACGGGCAAGGTGATTTGCCCAAGAGGGATCGCTGCTTTCCTAGGTACAATGCCGTAGAAGGGGGTATCAGCTGGCTGCAGCTTGCTGGTGTCGAGCCCCATGTGCTTCAGAGTCTTGGCGAAGATGAGGTTGAGCCCGCTGCCTCAATCAATCAGGACCTTGGTGAGCTTGCTATTCGCCACCACGGTTTCTAGGACGAGAGGATATCGCCCAGGGCAGGTGATCTCTGTCCATTGGTCTTCTCTGGACCAAGTGATAGGGGTGTCTGACCACCACAGAGGTGTGACCACCGCTGGTTCTGCTGTGTAAGCCTCGCGCCGTGCGTTTTTGCGATTGCGCGAGGTATCGCTGACTACCAAGCCTCCGAAGATGACATTGACAGTGTTGATGACGTCTGGGAAACCGCCGTCTCCCTTATTCTGCTTGTCATCACCGTCGCCATCCGTCTTCTTTTTCTTGGTGGGCTTGCTGAAGGTTTCCAATAGGAGCCAGCATTCGCCCATAGTGTGCTTGCTATCTGGATGGTATGGACAGCGCTTCTTGAGGAGTTTGTTGAATTCCTCCTTTCTTTGTTGCGCGGACTGAGCTGCGCGAACGGTCTGGACGGTTGCGACCGTGTTGTTTGGTCGCTTCCGTGGATTGTTGCCATTGCGCTTGAAGGAGTCGCGCGGCTGGTCCTTGTTGTCTTCTTGATGCCCTCGCCCAGTGTTGACGGGGCGTTTGCCGTAACGTTCCCGTTCTTGATCGTCGGTGTCCATCCAGTTGGCCACCATTGCGCGGAATTCTTCGAGGTCATGAGGACGATTGTGACCGAAGTCACAAAAAAGGTTGCGGTCGGTCATCCCTTCTTGAAAGTAGTCAATGACTTCCGAGTCGGGGATGGGAACGCATGATGCTTTTATGGTGAAGAATCACCGATTGTAGTCGCACAAGGACTCATCTCGCTTCTGCTTGTACGCTCAGAGTTCATATTTGCTGTCAGGGCGCTCGAAAGAACCCTGGTAGTTGGAGACGAAAGCCTTCTTGAGTGCGTGCCAACTGTTGATGGAGTTCGGGCGAAGGGATTCGAGCCAGGTGAGTGGGCCTTGCTCCATCGCGACAGGGAAGTACAACATTTTGGAGATGTCATCGCCTCCTGCTGCCTCAATCGCCGAAGAATATCTGTGCAGCCAGATGTTGGGGTCTTGCTTTCCATCGAAGTTGGTGACGCCTGACGGCTTGAACTTTCGGGGAAAAGAGCTGACGCGGATGGCGCGTGTATAGCATGGCAGGGCAACGGGATTGCGGATGTCATGCATCCCCGCAGAATCCGCGACATGTGATGTAGCCCTCCCCTCCCGGATCCGGTTGATCTGATTGCGGGCATCATTAGGGGCGACGTGAGATCGGGCCGGACGGGGTTCCTCACGACGTCTTGGGGGTTCCTCGCGAGACCTGGGGGGTTCCTCGCGAAGTCTGGTCGTATCCTTTGTTTTTGCGGCGGAGCTACCGTAATGGCTGCTTTGGCGCCTTGCTGAGGGTGTTCGGTGGTGCGAAGAACTCTTGCTTCTAGAGGCGGAGCGACCTCCGTCCAGGCGATCAACCATGACTGCTGCGGCTTCGAGGCGAGCCTTGGCGAGGTTGATATCAGGAGTGGCTTGAAACCCTTCGAAGACGCTAACCGCGAACATGATGTTAGCCGCAGACGATTTGAATATTCCTTCCTTGTCGAACTCCCCGTTGAGATTTTTCATCCAAACGTGGCGACGCCTGAGGGCACGGTTGCGGTTTTGCTCGATACGGAGCTCTCGGTCTCCGTCTGTTTCTCCGTCAACAGTTGGAGCATCATCGGAGACAACTTTGTCGTAACTGTTGTCGTTAAGGATGACAGAGGACTGGCGGCCGGGGTTGTTAGGCCCGGTTTGTCTGTTATCCGAGATATCCCGTACTGTGGAGGGAACGTTTGCTTACGACAGGATCCATGTCAGGCCAATGGACGATAACCCCCAAGGGAGTTGTGGTCATGACAAGATCTGAGTTGGCCTGGCGAAGTTGGTAAGGCTTCTTTGTCAGATGGGCCTGGTAGGTCGTGGCTGAATTTGTCAACCCGAAGGGGAACTGAGGCGCGCGCGATCTACGTGGTGAAGTCTTCGTCCCACGGGAACTGGAATTGGAGTTCCTGGGCGCCCGTGGGGTTGTTGTCACGGTCATGATCGTTGAACCCTGGTGGAAGTCAGAGGTGATTTGAAGTCCGCCAGGGAGTCGTGGACACGTGGGTCGATCCTGCCGCTTGACAGGGGCCGGGTCGACGTGGTTTGCCCGAGCTTGAGTCTGCTTCGGGCGCCATGTACTCCTCCGAGTAGGATACGATCCGAAGATCATGTCGGAATTGGGAGTTTTTCGCGATCCTTGCGGCGTGATCTGCGCGGGTGGCGGAGCTGACGCGACCGCCTTGTCGCGCAGTTCATGTTGGAGCTTGCTGTCCTGGTTTGCGATGCAAAGCTAGGAACCGAAGATGAATGTAGCGCCTGCTTCGAACTTGGTGACGATGGAGGCGCTGAAGGATGCCATCGACTCTTTAACGAGTTCTCGACGAGTGGAGATCCCACGGACGGTGCCAAAGTATCGGCGAGTTATGCTGACTAGGTTCTCGAGGGGATACCCCGAGAGAAGGGTTTAAGGATAAGTCGTCGAGAATCTGGAATTGAAGGTGACAAGAGGCCATTTAGACAGGTTCAGGCCGCAATATGCGTAATACCCTACGTCCTGTATGATGTGTCTTCTATAGATGATATGCTTCGAATGGGGTCCCTATCTCCCCTTATATATGCCGGAGGATAGGTTTACATGGAAACCGTATAAGGTTAGGAAACTTTTACAAGTTTATCTCTAATTTCCTAATACAACTTATCCTAACCGACTAGGACTAATCCTTGTCTTGTACGTCAAGTCTTGTACTTGGGCCGGTCCATAGGATGGCCCGCCAGGGTTCTTTAGTCCATAGGACTCTACACCCACATTAAGTTCAGCCAGATCTTTCACATCCATTCTATATGCTCTTTTATTGATAGGTGCAGTACCAGGTATTAACTCAATGATAAACTCAAAGTCACGATCAGGTGGCATACCTGGCAAATCCTCTGGAAACACATCGGGAAAATCAGCAACAACTCTGACATCCCCTGGAGTCTTCTCCTTCATCTGATTGACTGTCACATCATTCTTGGCTTCTAGGGTTGATTCAAACTCAATCATGTCTCCTTGAGAGGTTGTCAACAAGACTGACTTCTAACCACACTGTATAACCCTATCATGTTTGGCCAACCAATCCATTCCCAGTATCACATCAATATCATTTGATTTTAGGACTACTAGGTCCGCTAGAAAGATTTTATCCATAATTTTTAGAGGGATTTGTGTACACAAGTGAGTAGCTCTCATTTCACCCCCTGGTGAGCTAACTAGCAAGTGTTTCTCCATAGATTGTCTAGGTATGTTCATTTTAGTCACGAATGCATCAGTTATGAATGAGTGAGATGCTCCTGAATCAAACAAAACTGTAACTGGTTCAGAGTTGATATGGAACATACCGAGTACCACGTCATTAGCCTCCTGGGCTGTCTCAGCTGCTATGTGGTTCACTCTACCACGAGCATAGTTCTGCTGACCTATGTTGCTCTGAGCTGGTGCAGATGACTGACCATTCTTCTGTGCGCTGTTCCTCTGTGCCTCAGGAGTCTGTGGATTATTCCTAGGACACGTGTTGGAGTAGTGCCCTAATTCTCCACACTTAAAGCATCCATTAGGCCTGACTGGTGTAACCGGGTTGTTGGTTCTCACCGGTGTACGAGTAGCATTACCAGAGCGATTCTGCTACGGATTGGCAGGTGTACGCTGATTCTGCTGATTGTACCTCTGCACTTGCTGGACAGAATGTTGAACCTGACTGTGATGCTGCTGCTAACTGCTCTGGCCACCTGAGCGGTACTGATATCCCTGTGGAGTGCCATAGCGCTGACAGAAGTTGCTGGACTGGCCCTGAGACTGATGCTTTCTTTTGAAGTCACTCATCTCCTTGCGAGTGTGCTCCAAACCCACAGCCATATCAATCATGGTTTGAAGGTTGGGGAATGTGTGACTCTGGAGTTGGTACTTGATAGGTGTTATCAGCCCACCTAAGAACTTCTTCTGTTTCTTCCTATCAGTGTTTGCCTCAGTGGTGGAGTACCGGGACAACTGAATGAATTTGTCCCTATACTCGCAGATGGTCATGCTTCCCTGTTTCAGGTTCAGAAACTCCTGTAGTTTGAGTTCCATCACACCCTCAGGGATGTGGTGTGCACGGAAAGCTTCTTGAAACTCCTCCCAAGTGATTGCAAGGGCATTGCCAGGACGTGCAGCTACGAATGAATCCCACCAATTAGCTGCTACTCCCTCCAGCCTGCCTGAGGCGTACAGGACCTTCTCTTGGTCGTTGCATGGTGCCAAATCCAACTTCTTGTTAATAGTCTTAAACCAATCATCAGCATCCAATGGATCAGAGGAGTGAGAGTAAGTCGGTGGATGATGGCCCATGAATTCCCTGTGCTTGTCCCTGCCCTGTTGTGCATGCGGTGGGTTGTTCTGCTGCTGATTCACTTATGCTGCCAGATTTGCCACTGTTGCCGTGAGATTCTGGAGCAGCTGCATCTGAGCGGCAACAAAAACGGGATCCATCTCTGCAACTGGTGCTGGAGGTTGAACTGGTGGTGGTGGTGGTGATGGAACTTGGTTCTGCCGATTCTGAACACGTGAACGAATCACAGCCGGAACGTCTTCTCCTGCTCTAGTCCTGGTGTTAACCATCTGAGGTGTTAGAAAGATGAGACTCAGAGACACCTCAGCCATAAACAAAAGATAACACCAACATCCACAAAGTTTCATAAATATATCACAAACAAACAAGATTGCTTTGAATTCCAAACACAACTAGAGCACACAGATTCTGTATAGTCCAAAACTTAGGTCATAACTGTCAGATTTCATATCCAAAAATCACGAGAAAAACACAGATCAAACTTTATTAAGTTGTGAGTCCAACCCAACTGGAATCACCCCAAACGGAGCTCTGTAGCTCGAGATATAAAATTCACAAGCCGACTGTGTCAGGCTGAAAACAGATTCTGTTTAGCTGTGAAGCTCAGTGTATTATTCCCAGCATACATCTCCAAAAGTCGTGCAAAAAATCATAGAAATTCACTTATCAAGTTATGAAACTATTCCCACTGGTTTCATGTCAAAAGGAGTTGTATAGCTTCAGTTATATTACAAACAGTGCAGCACACTTCAAATAAGGCTGAACAGATACAGATTAGAGAGATAACTCAAGATTTCTATTAACCCAACTTTATTTTATTTAAATATGCTAATTGCGGCCATCACACCACATTAGCATTCACAGTCATGTAAAGATCCAAATCAAACATGAGTACAAGCAACAAGCATTTATTACAACGTCTCGTTCTCACAGGAACGGTTCTACTAGAAAGATAAAGGGTTGCCACCTAGGATCCTATCCTAGCGACGACGACTGGGACCACAGCCAGGTGCACTGAAGCAAGGCCTCTTCTTGGGAGGCAGATCACAGCCTCTCAACACAGCTATGTGGTCCTCCAGTTGACGGATCCTTCTCCTTGCTTGAGATAGCTCATGGCACACATCATAGTATCTCCCAGCAGGGAGAGTAAACTAAAACCCTGCACGACCAACCACACGGCTTTCCGCAGTGCTGTTGTGAACGTCCGAGTCGTCCCTATCACCAACACTTTCCCAACTTTCATTATACTCTTCTTCCTCTTCAGTGTCCTCGGAGCTTTCCGAGAGCCAACCTCCAAGTGCAGGTGCTAGAGCCACTGGTTCGGGGTCCTCGGGTGCGGGAGCCTCCTGTGAACCATTCAGAATGGCTGCAGCTCCTGGAGACAAGGGCACCAGCATAGGATTGTCGGTTGAATTCTCCCCGTACACGTAGATTGCACGTTCTTCTGGGTCTTCTTCCTCCTCTTCTGGTGGAACCTCTTCTGGTTGTCCACCCACCGGCTCAACAGGGACCTGCTCCTCCAGAACTTGTTCATTTGGCACCTGCTCCACTGCTGGCAGGTCTTCTGGCTGTGCCTGTATGCGAAGACGAGATGCAAGCTGACCCAGTTGATGGCGAGTTGCTGCCGTGTCCTTGGTGATGACGTGCTTGGTCCTGCCCATCTGAACAAACAGAAAAAGAGACAGAGTGTCACATAAGAATTTTGCAGCAAACAGGATGAGAACTGTAACATATATTTTTATGAAAAAATAAGCAATTTTACAAAGACACAAACATGGCTTGCTAAAAGAGTCCTTATAACGGCCATTCTAAACTAGGCTAGTGTCCTACAGTCAGCACGGCTCTGGTACCACTCTGTCACACCCAATTTTGATAACAAAACTAGATGTATTCCATATGTGCGCCAGGATCAGTTCACACACATATGTCGACAAAGAGTGATTACAGAATTCATGCTGAAGCGCAAAAGAACATAAAAGGTACTTTATTACACTCTCGATGGAGGCACGAAGGCCTAAGGTTCAACATAAACACCAAAAGCGTTAAACTAGCAGCGGAAGGTCTTCACAGGCAGCCGACTGGTTGACACCATCCTAGAAGTCGTCGAGCTCCTCGATGTACTCTCCATCATACTCCTCTGAGTTCCAAAAGCAAGGGTGAGTAATCTTATGGTTGGTACTCAGCAAGTGGGGTGAGAATGCAAGCCATCAAGGAATAGGCTGAGCTAAGCGGTGAGCATTTTAGTTGATCAATATTTTATTAGCAAGCGACTATTTACTATGATGTAAGTGTATACCATCCCACCTTAAGCATAAGAACATAACAACACCACATCTCATCATCCAAACCAAGGTACCACAGGTTAACATCAAATTTCCAGTATAATTATCATGTGAGGGTCTAGGTCGCTCATAACCGTGAGCTCGGCTATTGCAATAGATTAGGTAACACTCTACAGAGGTTGTACAGCTTTACCCACAACTCGTGTCCCCCTTTTCACCCGGGTTTGCAAGGCCCTTAAACACTTCCGAGGTGAGTGGCGAGGGTTTCACTACTAGACCTTTACAGAGACTCCCTATATGTATGTGTTTGGTCCCAGCACAGACGGTTACAACAGAAGGCCTAGCCTTCCAATCCCCGCACGATCCATTTACCCAAACCCATCTCATCCACCCTACCAACAGTCCAAACACAACGTGTAGGTTGTCTAATTAGTTGGTCTAGGCCAGTGCCCATGTGACATTGTGGTTGTACGGTTAATCCTGGGTGGTCGCTCCATGTTCCGATTAACCGTGTGATCTTATTTACCATCATTCATCACATAAGCAACATTCATTAAGTTCATGGTTGACGCTTAAAACTATTTCAGCAGCAAGCAATCTATTAGCATAAGCATAACCCATGCGGCACAAGGTTTTGGACATCAATCTAGTCATCCTTAACTAGGTTCCCATCCATTTCATGCATAAAGATATATAAAATAAGCATTTCATTAAGCATGCAATTCATAGGTTCAAAAGAGAATGCTGGGGAGAATAAACCACTTGCCTTCTTCCTCGAAAAACTGCTGCTCCTCCTCCACGAACTGACCTTGTCCTTCCTCTTCGAGCGGCACGTCAGCGTTCACTATACGATAGCACACAAGCATACAATAAATAAAATAAAAACAATACATCATGCATTAGTAAAAAGCGTAAACATGCAGCTAGTCCTACTGTTGATGCAGAGACAAACTCGTGAGCGCAAAAAACACTCAAAACCGATTTGTAAAACTAAAATTATGGCCAAAACGGGTTTCCAGGGGCTATATTGTGACTAAAACAGACTTCCAGGGGCTAGATCTAAAGAAAACAGGGGCTATAACATAATTTTGCATAAAAACCGAAGGTCTCGGGTGAAAGAAAACCAGTCCAGGACGGCGGGTTAGATTTTTCAAGAGTACAGGGGCTAAACCAATAAAAACAGGACTGAAATGCAAATACTTTTGCATAGCCTTGGACTGCGGGTTGATATCAAAAAAACTGAGGGACTTTTTAGCAAAGATGCCAAGGCTGACCGAAGCCTTCCTGGTTGACTGGATTCAGGGCTGACTTCGGCCGTTGGATCACGATCTGGTGGCCGCAGAGAGATGGGGGGGGCTGCCGGCGACGAGCGCAAGCGGTGGCGCTGCGGCGGCGCATCACCGGAGATTCGTCAATCCGGTGCTACGGACCACCAAACTCGACGATTCTTGATCCATGGTGAAGCTGGCGTCAAGGCGAACTTGAAGGTGGCGTCGGAGAGGCGATTCCGGCACCGGAGACGGCCGACGATGAGCGGTGGTGGCGACGTTACGACGATGAGGCCGCAATGGGGTTAGAAGGCGGGATTTTAGGCTTGGCTTGGCTCGGAGGGTAGCTCGGGTTGCGCGGAAGCGGATTAGAGAGGAGAGGGCCACTGAAACGGCACCGGGGCGATAAACAGCTCACGGCGGCGGCCGATATAGCTCCGGCGAGCCCGAATCACGGGGCTATGGGCTTCGGTTCACGCCGGTGTGAGGCTCTAGAGGAAGAGGGAGACTTGCCGATGCTAGGAGGAGGGTTCTCATCGAGGTTCAGGCGGCGGGTTGCTCTAGCGACGATCGACGACGGCCGGCCGAGACTCCAGCGAGGTCTCAACAAGGAAAGAAGGAGAAAAACAGAGGAGATCGGTTGGGAACCTTTCTTACCGTCTTACCAACTCGTGGGAACCGTCACGGGGTCGGAGAGGCGATAAACGAGCGACGCGAGGCGGAGCACGGGTGCGGCGGCGGCTATGGCGACGGCGAGCGCAAAAACGGGCAGCGTGGGCGCGTGCTTGAGGGAAGTGGAAAGGGGGCTCGATAGGGGAAGGAAGAAGCTTTAAAGACCAAGGCCGGGCAAAGGAAAGGTCACGGCGCAATGGGAAGGGATAGAGCGGATTTCGGCTTTCCATTGATAAGCCATCAATGGCGCGATGAGTGGGGGCGTTGCAGCAAGGGAGAAAGGAAGGAGAGAAAGAGTGAATGGGGTGGTTGATTGCGCAGCAATAAAATCCCACTGGACTGGAAACGGCAGAACCCGAGCGGGTGTGGGCACGCGCGAGCGCGAGCGTGAGCAGAGCTACGCCGCGAGATGTGCGGCGGTCGGACCGGAGGAAGGAGACGACTCCGACAGGAGGGCCCCACCTGGCAGCGAGCGCAAGAGAGAGGAGGGGACGCGCGAGCGGGCGAGGGAGCGAGCTGGGCCGCGTGCTAGCAGAGCGAGCTGGGCCGAGCGCGGGCTGAAGAAGAGAGAGGAGAGAAAAGAGCGGCCGGGCTGGGCTGGAAAGGAAACTGGGCTGAGCCGGCTAGAGAAAAGGGAGGGAAAGATTAAAAGGTTTAAACATTTTTTTCAAACACCTTTCAAACTTTGATTTGATCAAACTTCACACGAAAACAAATGCAGCAGCATGAATGCACTTGCACTTCTTATTCTAAGAGTATTAGTGTTGCTCTTATATAAACAAAAGAAAATTTTATTTAGTCATTTTATTTAATCCTTAACATGAGAAACTGGAGAACATGTTGCTTACTTCATTTTATTGTGATGGTCTTTTTAGGGTGTTACATCGGCCTCCTACCCACCTCCTCTCCATCTCCTCCCATGATTTCATCTTTGCTTCCATTCGAACCTAAAATATTTCAACCCAATGTTACAATACAAAGAAATTATCAATTAACGATGATAAAATAGAAATAACCTAGAGTGCGCGCGTCCATCTGGGCCTGTGTAGAGCTCGACCTTGGGCTTATGGGTGGGGCTGAGCTCTGGCTCGTTGCTCGAATATGAGAGATAGTGAGAGTAATCGTCGTGTCGAGTGTGCTATCGCAAATCTACCTTGTTTTTTGCTTTATCCCACCCTCATGATGACTTCTCCACCAACGTCCTCATAGCTCGGATCGTACTCCACCCCATGGACCTCTCGTGTCTTCGATGTGTACTCACTGAGGCAGCTGCAGATGGTCATATTGCTATACACATAGGGGGAGTCATCCGGGTTGTAGGTGATGTTGGACTCGCCTTGCCCTAATGGGTCAAATCCCAATCCCAGAGTAGGGACAAAAGCTGGCCACCATGTGCCGCTGATGGAGAAAAAAAATAGAAACATAATTAGAAATTATTCAAAATTCATCAATAACTAAAGAAATGAATTCACGTACCCATCTAGCCCGATACGCGTAGAGTTTAAGGCTGCCTTGATGGTGTGTTGGACCTGCCATCATCAGATGCCTCTCCCAGCAAGTGTTGTGGGTCTCCACCCAATGCTCTGCGTTGTCCACCATTCTTTCCCAGCACTGATTGTGCATGGCACACCACCAACGAATCTCATGCACGAAATCAAGTATACGATGTATAAGAAGATAAACCTAAGAAGATAAACCTAAGCGTACTTTAATCTAAGAAAAAATATGCATTCAATATTTACCATCAAGAATTGTTCCCTGGTCAGCCGCATGTTTCTTGCATCCTTCTTCGAGACGGTCACACGTTCGTAGACGCCTTTGTATGTGATGATGGTCTGGACACGTGCCTCGTAATCCATATCCATGACTTTTTCAAGACAAATTGTCCACATGGACTGCCTTATCTTCCTTCCCTCCTCACATATGAAGAAATCCTACATATAAACGAGATGTCATTATTATTAGAGTGTGAAATGAATGATATGTATCGAACAACACAATATGACAAAGATTTACCCACAGTTCGGCCAGCACCCGCTCTGCCTTGTTCCTTTATATCCTTTATTCCCAGTTTGTCTGGTCGTCGGTGGCGACGTAGTGCACCCACGATATGCCATTGGGTTGTTGACGATGAGCACCTGTAGTGAGCACCTCCCAGGACCTAAACAACTGATGTAGACAAATTATTAGTTTGAATAGTACTTTTGAACATATCAAATTAAAATGTACATATAAAATTACTTGACTAGGCAAACATGATCAAATTTAAGTTACTTATAAAGTCTTTTTATTAAAAAAATCAAGCCACAACAAAATATGTGATAGTTTGCGTTATTTTGTAAATAGAATGAGTGGTCAAACTTAAGGTAAAAAAAGTCAAAAAGATTATATTTTAAAATGGAGGAAGTATACGAATACTATAAAAATTTCATGTGGTATCGGATGCTACGAAATTTAGCATACAAGGTGGGGGTGAGTATCATTTAATTTTGGTTTGTTAAAATCATAGTATCTTAATAAAACTTTAAGATACAGATCAGGATCAAGTCTTTAGAGCATCTCCACCCGTGCCGAAAATATATTTACAAAATCTTGTTCTGAATCAATGAAAAAACTCCTACTCCAACAATGGTCTAAATTGGTGGGTATTTTTTTTTCCAAACCACCAAAACGCAATAGGCTCTAGAGCCATTTTTTCATCCCTATAATACGCTCCCAATCCTAAAACTAACTATTGGGAGCTGTTGGAGAACAAGACTTTGTTTGCTCCCAATAATTTTTAGCAAGTTTATAAAACCAGTGTTTTGGTACTGTTCTTTTTAGGCATGTTGGAGACGCTCTTATAAGCAGCTGCAAGCTGATTGCTGACGCATCCACCCTGGTTTTCCCTCGTGCAACTGCTGCTAGAAACCCGGAGTCGCCGCCTCTTGTGATCTCGTCTCTCGTCGTCTTTTTGTGCCCGCCTCCTCCGCTGCCCAGCCAGGAACGTAACTCATCATAACAACATCAAGATTTTGGAAACCACATGAGCGTCCCCGTCTTCTTTCCTCTGGCGCTCAATATATATCCAGCCGTCTCTGCTAGTTGCTGCTTTAGTTTCCGCAGGTATTCAGGTCGGATCCACCTTGTGCTGTGATCGTCCATGGCACTGGTCCCCATCAAGCCGCTGGATGGCCACGGCGGCTACCTCCGCCGGAAGGAGTCGGTGCTCCTCCGCCTCCACACCCTCGGCGTCGCCCGTGTCCTCTTCGACGACCGCCCCTGCGCCGCCGCCGGGGTCGCTGGGTGGAAGGAGTTGGCGCACGCGGAGGCGCTGGGCGTCGCCGCGAAGCTCCCGGATGACTACGTGGCCAGCGCGCTGTGCGGGAAGCTTCCGGAGGTCGTGGGCACCGCCGCCGTGGCGCGCACGGACGCCGAGATCGGCATGAACGTGGTGTGGGATGTCGCCCGGCGTGTCGTGGCGTCTGGCATTGGACCGGAGTGGCTATTGAAGACGACGGAAACGGACGACGAGGAGCAGGGGGGCTACTACTTGGACGGCCTGATGAAGCCGGGGCAGAGCACTGGGCGCAGGGAACGCGGCGAGCATGGACACGTTGCCAGGAACTGCAGGCGCAGGGGCTTTGTCCGTGCTTAGTTTGGGTGGTGAGACGAAGGTGCGGAGCTTTCTTCTTTCGCCAAGATGGAATTGTTGGAAATTAATTGGACTAGTTAGAATAATAGTGATCTCTCATCTATGTATAAAACTATAATTATATATATCTTCTGGTAGGGTTTAGGGTTTACAATCTCCTAGATTTGTCAGATCATCACACCATGGTAAAGATGCCTGTTAAAATATGAACATTTGGAAGCTATATATGCATTTGCCTGTTGTTTCTACTTTTGTGTTTGCGTTCCAGGAAGAAATGCGTTGTGTAGCATCGTGATCAGGCTCTCATATTATAATCCACTATCAACCTTGAAACTTTATGACTTCTCACATAGACCATCACGTCGCTTAGCAGTTTTGAAGATCTCTGAATTTGAATTGTACTTGATACGGATGTGGATGTTGATATATATCCAATATTATCCGTACTCGTAATTACGGATGTTGATGTTTATATATATCCAACATTATCCATATTCGTAAAGGATAATAATACACTCTGATCTCAACTGAACTCTAGTCTCTTGTGCGTGGATATTCATAGTAGATCCACGTACCCATCATCACTTATGCACTCTCTGGATCATAAACATGTTATTATTCCTAATTATATTAGATTGTTTTAAAATTGCTTGCATTTAATATTTAAAAGTTGAATGTATTTAACAGTTGTCTCCACAACTAACGGCAATTGATATCAACTTGTATGTTTGTATCGATCACTTTGATCTAATAAGTTGTAAACTTTACAATGGTACACATAATTAACCTTGTGAAGTGGGTGCAAGTATGGTCACAGGATGCATGTCCAATTATACTGATTTTAGTTTGAATAATGACACAAATTTAAATTAATATAACAAGTAAATATAGTAGAAACCTAGGATTATATTAATTATTCTAATTGTCACAAAATTACAATGGCAGCAAGGCCCACATGCCAGCAACCATGGTCATCAATGTTGTATGCCATCTGCATGCATGGTATTGTATTCTTGTATTGTGTATGTATAATGAATAATTTAATAAGACCATTGACATATAATTTACAATTAAATGCATTATGATTACACAAGCGGTCATTCGTTATATATATGTACTGATTTCGATCTTTACAAGTATTATTTCAGATTTAAAAAATTATCACATGTGGAAGGAGACTTGCAAACAGGCCTATCATATATTCAAATGTAGTAGCTTCGAATGCCAACCATCTAATATGTATTCATATTCGACAATATAATATTGACATTCTCATTCATACTAAAACGTGAATATGATAGAAGCAAAGTTTAAAATAGCCAGCTATTGCCTCGCTGCAGCGTTTGGGAGGGTCCAGCGCTAGGAGTACAAGCTTTTAGCACTAAGCATGATTTTCCATTAATGAGCAGGCTAAATTGGTTAAACGATTATTCAATTCTCTTTTTTAGCACTCAATTCATTCAGGCATGTACAAAGGAGAGACCGCTGTTGTCTTTTTGTGGCTACCTCAGCTAAAAGTCCTACTTGGACCCTAATTAGTGAAGAGAGAGGGAAGCCGTAGTTGAACGAGACGACGGCCCGGGCGCGTGCTCCAACACGAGGAGACGACCCGTCACCGCTGTTGTATGAAGCTTTCTCTCTCTCTGCCGGAGACTCAGATCCGATGGGTGCAAAACAGAAACTACTACATCTAGGGGAGAAACATAATAACTACTGACTACTTTGTTTCATTTGGTGGCATGGAGTCGATTGTTTGATGTCTGGAGTATGTTTAGACCTCCTAAAAACAAAATAAATAAATAAATAAATAAATAAAATATTGCATCCAATGAAATTAATTAAGGAGAATTTAGAGAAGAAATAAACTACATACAAATCAAAGTAGAGGAAACATGAGATCAGAGGATTAGATTCTCTTGGTCTCGAGCATGTCAAAGCAGGGAGCAGACGGCGAAGCCGAACTGGCAGAACTCTGAATAAGGCCTGGATTGGCTCGGAAGTGCCATGCGGCAAAAAGGACCGCCTACTCTTTGCAGCTTGTACACATATCCAAGTGGGAAATGGTCAGCGAATCAATTTTTGGACACACGCCTGGGCGCAAGGTAGGCGCGCGAACAAAAGAGAAGAGGAAAACCCTGGCGCAGGCGCTTCATCGCAGCAATTGGATCAGAGACATCAACTATCGTTTTGACTTCAATGCAACCTTACTACACGGGTGCTTCGCTTTGTGGGACCTCATTAGTTAGGTAGAACACCAAAGCTCGCAAGCGGACCGCATCACGTGGAAGCTCACGGAAAATGGCCAATACTCAGTGGCAGCATACAGGGCGTAGTTCTTTGGATTCACAAAAAATCTAGAGATTGCTTCAATACGGAAGTCATGGGCCCGCCTAAGTGCAAATTCTTCTCATGGTTCATCGTGCAAAATAGAGTTTGGTCCTCGGACAGACTAGCGATGCGTGGGTGGGACCACATCCCGGCTTGTCCCCTCCATAGATGCGTGGTGGAAATGGCTCACCACATCCTCACGGAGTGCCAACTAACAAGGATAATTTAGACCCTCATAGCTACATGGATGGCCCAGCCTGCCTTTCATCCTGAAAGCTGGCCACATAGCTCAACAACCATCCAATGGTCGACCAATACCACTACAATGCCGAACACACCAAGGAAGGCATCACGTAGCCTAACATAGGCCTTAGTATGGATAACGGTTGGAGACACAGCCTTAGAGAATCTCCTGGCGCGAGAATACATTATATGTAAACATCATTTAAAATGGCTTGTAAACTCTCCTCTTTTTCAATAAAATAAGCACAATCTCGTGCTATTTATTAAAAACACAAAATAAAAAATAATTCACCTTATAAGGAGAGACAAATCCATCATCTTTTGCCATCTTCAACCATCAAATACAAATGTCAATGTTACAGAAGCCGGGAACGGCGGCAGACAGGAAAGGAATAGAGGAAAAACGGTTCATCTTAGCTCGCAACTTTGTCTGGCTGATCGAGTTGCTTGCCTGTATTACAAGTCAAGTGCTTGGTCCATGACATTGGCCTGCGACAGATGCTCTAACCTTTTCTTCTTCGTAGGATGCCTCAAGAGCAAGTTGTCCGGCCCTGATGAATATTCCCCTATCTCTTCGTGCCACAACCACCTCACGTGGGTTGTAGCCGGCGGCAACGAGCAGGAGCAGGCATAGGCGATCCGCCTCGTACTTCTAACTGTGGTACCAGGGCCCGCATGAAGACGGACCGCAAGGCGCTCCGCATCGCGGAGTGTTGAGGAGCTCCCCAGCGAAGCTGGCGAGGAAGCCGACCAAGACCCAGTTCCTATTCCTCTTCTCGATGTGCCTCATGATCACGTGCCCAATCTCATGCACGAGCACAGTGGTGATGACGGCATCACTGTACCATAGAAGCCCAGTGGTGACCCAAATGCGGCTGGCGATGGTGGATAACCCGTTTGCTCACTTAGCGTCGTCCACCACACCGACCGACCAGTCGATGCCACGGAAGGGGCGCGGGATCTATGGTGAGAGCCCGCGTCTAGTAGGTGGCATCGCACACCACATCGATGAGGTCGTGCCATGCGCCTGTACGTGGATGCTCTCGGGGTGGTTCGTGGGGAGCACGCGCTCGCCTTAGGCCATCGTGTTGGTTGTTGCAGCTTCTCCGGCGCTGTGGCAGCGAGCGGATGGTGGCTAGGTAGAAGGCATCTCTTTACTAGCGTTTTAAATAGTGGGCTAAGGCTCTTAGCTTTGGGTCTCTAAAACAGCTAAGCACAGCTATAGGCGGCTATAGCTGCAACTAAGCCGTTTAGCCTTTCCGTAGAAATAAGAAACAAAAATCTAAGGACTTGGCATAACAAGTACTTCACTAATTTACATCTAAAGCCTCCTAACAGGTCATCAACCTTCGTAACAATACATACATCACAAGTCTGTTATAGCACAAGGCTGTTACACTACAAAATAACAGATCAACCTGACCATCAACAACATTAGTTCATCAGTATTCATCAGCCTACTAGACATGACACTTGACATAAAAAAATGGATTTTGTCAGAATATAGCCTGCTATATGCCTGCTTGTTTAGCGGATTTCACCGGATATGGCTAACTATTAGTGCCCATGATACCAATAACGCCAAAAGTGTAATCTCCTAGCTTCAAGGCTTCTCAGAGGCTATATTCCCACACTACTTTGTCTATGTAGACTTTCACCTAGAAGCAAATATGGGAAACCAGCTGTCTACAAGAGAACTCAAACCTTTATTCACAGCTAAACTTGACACAACACGAGAGGACTCTTACACTTTTTATATGGCTACCATGTGACTCATCATGACACATACATGTTAGCGCACCAGGGAAACCTTGCCATGCTACCTAAGACTCAAACGACACTTCAAATCATGGCAACTTGGGTGAGGGGATGCACGGCTATTTATACTTCCATATCGTCTCTAGAATGATGTCACATGTCAACATTCTACTCTTTTAACCAAAATATCTAACTCTATAATATTTTTATCCTTATCCTGATATCTAGATATTTTTGCCATACATAAATATCTACTCCCTCCATTCTAAAATAGAATTCGTTTGACTTTTTGACCTAAAGTTTGATCACTTGTCTTATTCAAGAAATTATGCAAAACATCATATTTTTTATTATGGCTTGCTTTATTAATATATATAATTCAATATGGGTATAGGCATGTTGTATTATCAATAGGGATGCAACACAACTCTCATCGAAACATCAAAAGTGATCTTAGAAAAACCCATGAGAGGATAACTTAGAGTGAACCTTTTGTGTCCTGACTAGGCAAAATAGGCTTGGATAGTTTTTGCAAACATGGCAGGTCGGTTTCTGATAGGTTCACAGGCTAACTTCTAGTTTATTTAAAATGTCAACCTAGCCGGTTTTGGAGGTCGGCCTGGCTGGTCTCCAACGGCTAATTGGTGTTGTTCTAAGTATTTATACTCTCCATCTTCCTCATTAAGGGTCTAGTGCCATTCACTTCTAACACGCCCAAAGACTCCAAACCACCAGCAAGGCTCTCCCCAATCCCTCTTTGTGAGATTTAAGTGATTGATGTCATATCTTGGAGTTGGGTTGAGATAGCGATTGAGTGTGAGCAATAAAGAGCTGAGAAGAGCAATACTTAGGCTTGACCATGTGAATCTATGAAAAGTTTTGAAGCATTTGTTACTCTTGGAGATTTATCCACCTAGAAGGTTAGAGGTTGCCCGAGGAGCTTCCAATTGTGTGGTGGGCTGCAAGAAATATGTGAAGGTTGTGCTTCTCCTCTGCAAGGCAAGAAACAAGCTAGTGGAAGTGGGAAAATGGTTGAAAGAAACCCAACTCGGTGGGAGGAGTTGAAAGAGACGTACTCCCTATAGAGTTTCTCAATGGAGAGGAGGACGTGGTGGGTTCAAACTTCGGTCAAACGAATCATTCATACTATGTGGTGGATTCGAACTTTGGTCAAACAAACAAATCTTCATGTCTCCACTTTGGTTTGCCTCGCTTATTTGATTCTAGCAATTACTTTGTGCATCCGCTTCAATCTACTCTTGGTGTGCTTGTCTTATGTGTTGGAACTAGTTGGACTCTTTGAAATACTCATACAAGCATTACAGGAACTTTGGTTGTGCTAGAACTTGTAAAAAGGGAGAAATTTATTTTCTTGTTAGTGTGAAATAGGTTTTGGTAAACAGGCTTGGCCAGTTTCTGTCCATGTCAAGGTTTTCTTTGTAATAACCGGCCTAGTCGGTTTATGGAACCGGCCTGGCTAGTTTTGTACTAACAGAGGAGATTAATTTTTTAATTTACAGGTAACAACTATTCAACCCCTAAGAGATATCACAGTCCTTTTAGGAACAGAAAGGAAGAGAGACACATAACAAGTGGTGGGGCCCGTTTGATGTCGAAAGCGCACTATCAGCTCTCGTTACATGTAGCGGTAGCCGCTTCCTCTCTTCCTCCACATAAAACATAATGCTTGTGTGGCCACCTTGTAGAGAGCACATAACGGCCGTTGCGGCTGCCCTTAGCAGCTAGCTGAACACATTCTCTGAGATTAAGTTGGGTTCCACTTATACACATCCTCTCACTCAATCTGTGATGTAGCCAAAGATATTTATGTGTATTCACATTAATAGCCTTGGTTTCAAATAAACATTGTGTATATATATATATATGTGTGTGTGTGTGTGTGTGGTATTAATACTTGCATAATTACCAACATACTAGCATATTGTTGCTCATTCTACAAGGAAATTTCTATAGAAGTATCACGAGTTTTCACTTTTTCTTATTGATTCTTTGGTGATGTGTATTGTATTAGAAAAATCTTAATAAATACTCATGTTTAAAATCTTGTCTAGGCCACTGCACTCAATGTCTTATTTCTCTAAAAAATATTTAAAAATTACATTAGCACTAAATGAATAGACTAGTTATTGTTTGTTTAGTCTCGTAAACTTGTCTACCGATGAAATGGCTTGGCTAAGGCCATGTTCAGATTCCCAACTATTCACTATTCATTCCAACTTTTCACTATTCATTCCAACTTTTCACTATTCCTCCCTCACAAAACACGTTTCCCAGCGAATGCTACAGTGTTTTTTCCTACAATCTAAACACACCCTAATAGCCAAAATTATTGGAGCTGCTCTTAGGAGAGGTTTTAGAGAAAAACAACATAATTGCCACGTGTTACACGTAACATGCTACCACGGCGGCGCGTGGCTGCCAGCAGTCTGCCACTGGGCGTAGATGAGCTAGCGGCTAGCGGCATGCGCGCCACTTGACAGGTCCTGGAACGACCACCTGGTACCTGTAGCTGCAGAGGAAGGGCATTGGGAGGTGAACAAGACGGAGTAGAGCCCTCGAACTTGTTTCTCGCCTCCTCGTCTCGTTCAATTGCTCGCGGAAATGCGGCAATGGAACAAGAACGCTCTCCTTGCAGCTGCCAATATAATGCAACCCCACCACACCTAATGCAGCGATATTGCTCTGTCTGGTTTCACCCTTCACTCAGGTTCTTGGATCCATGGCGTTTATCCCCATGAAGTATCTGGATCTGGATGGCTCCGGCGGCTACCTGCGGTGGAAGGAGTCGATGCTCCTCCGCGCCCACACCCTCGGCATAGCCCGCGTGCTCTTCGAGGATCCCCCCGCCGGCGACGTTGGCGACGACGCGGCGGCGCAGGCGGCCGCCAAGAAGTGGGCGCGCGACGACGCTCTGTGTCGCGGTCTCGCGGCCACATCCTCGCCGCGCTCTCCGACCGCCTGCTCCCGGACTACGCACGCTTCGCCACGGCGGGTCACCTGTGGCGCGCCCTTGCGCGCACCTACGACCTGGAAACCGAGAAGCACAGCGCCTGGCAGGCGCACGATAAGTTCAACGCCTTCACCTTCGACAGAGGAATAGACAGATATATATAGCAAGCAAACTAGGACAGCGAGGCACATCACAACACTGCTTCTATTAAACACACCACGCCATCACACGTGCACATCGAATGACTAGAAAATAAACACACACCAGACCAACATAAAATTCATACCAACTAATTGAATATATGCTAGGTTCACGATCATTCCAGAGCAGCCACATAGACCGGCACATATTGCCAATACATGCTACTTGGTTACAGACTAACACGTAGCACAAATCACATAACTAATAGAACCAACTTCTTCTACCCCACTCGATGCCTGAACTTAAGTCCTAAATTACCTACACTTTTAACTATAGCATTAGATGGTAGAAGCCTGCCAGTAAAGCAAAACAGTCACCCTCTCTGCATAACTGGTAATTCATGGCATTGTTGCACTCCACAAAATAGCAAAAAGAACCAACTTCATGCCTCCCAGCACCTCATACACCCATAACAAGAAAGCACCTAACATAAAGATGCCCCGCCACCTCGCGAATGGAGAAGACAAAGACATCTCCATCTTCAAACCCGTAGGCCTTCACAAAGGTACCCCAGCCACGAGCGATGCGAGCCAGACCATTGTCCTCACGCTTACGAAGAGTAGCATGAAGCCTCAGGTTCCTATCAGCAAGAGAAAGAGACACCGGCCTGTCTGTCCTAGGCAGCAACTCCGAGAAGGAGATACTGAAGTACTGCAACAACAATTCGAGCAACAGAAAGGCAACGATTAGTCACTCCACCTCGAGCAATGAAATAGATACAAAACTGAGAGCCAAAAAATGTAAAAACAACTTACGAATTCGCCAGACACCACATGGGTGTGGTTTAACCTAGCAGCATAAAGTGGATAAGAGCAGTCAAAGTTCATCCACACATCATTTAGCTTTATCATCAACGGGGCAGACATAGTCAGCCTCGGACCAAGGTCATACTGCATCCCAAGCACGTGTTCCGGAACTGACAACAAAAGAAGCAAGCAAAAAAGTAGAGGCTAAAGTTAGGAATCATCATGTACACTACACCAAAACCATTAATTAAAAACATCTCTCTACAACGTATCAAAATAAAAAAAAATGAGTAAATACAACTACACTTCACGTACCAATAAACTGCTGAGGTTCAGACTGAGGAGCAGCAGGTGCTGCACCAGTGTTCTCAATCTCATCTCCAACAGCAGTGAGGAAATTCCAACAGGCCGGTCTAGCAGACAAGGGTTTAAACACAGACCATTTCGCCCAAGCAGACGAAACTCAAACTTGTTCGGAGCAACGAGAACAAAGATACCACGATCACCACGGCAAATCTTTTCAGCTTCAACAAAAGACTCCTAGCCAGAGGCAAAGCAAAGAGAGGTGCCACGATTTTCCACATCAACATGAAAGTAGTTCAAAGTTACACCACGAATACGAACAGATGGCATGAGCTCAGCAGCAAAGTCTACTCCAAATTCGTCAGGTAAATCCTGACAAAAAGGGAGAAAAGGTAGCATGCAAAATCATCACACCGTGCAAAAATAAAAAACCCCCATGTCAAACCAATATCCCGGAGGCACAAAATACATGGCCACATGTACACTAAAACCATTTACAGGATATAATATATATACCAATCCGCACCATACATACTGCCATGGAACATAGTCGACATAAAATTTTAACAACAAGGGAACAAATATCTAACCATTTCAACCAGGAACATGCCATCAAAATCTTTGACAAAGCCCCGACCAAGAGTGATAAGCTCCAGAGAGGACATAGCTGGAGTCCAATGCGCCGGCAAACCAGAAGACTAACAGGAAAACAATAAAGACAATGCAGAATATTAAAACATCACCAAAACCAACGATGGCACACTAAATCGTTTGAGCACCAAGAAAGATTTACCTGATAAGAAGAGTCCATGGCAGGACCTCCATGTAAACCAGATGCAGGAACCCCATTTGAAGCCAATGGATCAGCCATGCCAGGGGTTGGCATCATTTGTGGAGCTTGAACACCAGATTGTGCTGATGGACCGATCTGGCAAGAGCCGCTTCCCTGAAAAAACCACACAAAGAAACCCTAGAATACTGTAGAAACTCCAAATCTGAAGGAGAAAACATGAAATACAAGCACATTGCATGAATCCAAAAGCAATCAAAGCATCGAACGAGCAAGGACATAACAGAATATGACCCCATGCTACAGGCAATTGAAAATCTACCTCTCCATTCCCCTGCACACCAAAAGTAAATCCCCCAGAATTGCATCCAAGAACCGAGCTCCCACGACGCTCCAGCATAGCAGCCAAGGCTGCAGCAAGAGCTGCGTCCAAGCTCTCGCTGGGAGGCAGACCACGACTACCTTCAACCGGACCAAAGCCAGGCAGAGCACCGGCCGTGCTTCCCTCCCTTGGCGCGACCGTGCTTCCCTCCCTTGGCGCGACGACCCGCTTGCCGGCTGCAGCAGACTTGCGGTACAACTCCGACTGCTCCCAGGATCCAGGACCTCCACGCTGCGCCATTGCAACTACTACGCAAGCCGCAGAGACGATGCAGGGCGAAGCCTTGGGTTGCCTGCAGTGAGATACTAGTTCAAATGCTGGAATAGCAAGGGAACGGCTGCGGGAAGGTGTTGGGGGCGCGATGGGAGCACGAATCCACCCATGCTGCACTGTGAAGATTTTATAATGGCCACACGCAGTAGCAAACGCGCCACTTGACCGTAGAAAGTCAGACTTCCAGTCCAACGAAGACACAGATTTGTACCGGGATCTAAAAAAAATCAAAATCTCGCGCCCAAAGAACATATTCCAAATTTTCAAATCGCACGCGCCCAAACTGCACAGCCCAGAACGGTTCGGACCAATCGCAAGCCAGCACAAACTTGTATAAAATAAACAGTGAGCAAACACTTTACCATCCATCCACTAATACGGTGTGTTTAGATTGGGAAAGATTCCCCAAAAATACATTGTTCACCCAAAAAACACTGTAGTTGAATAGTATTCTGTTACTAGGATGGATGTGATGAATAGAGAAAAGTTGGGATGAATAGTAGACTTTTGGGAAAGGTAGGTGAATCTAAACGGGGCCTAAACCAAACCAACAGTAAGAGCTTGCCTACCACCTCACAACAAGGTAAGCAACCGTAAATAAAGACCAAAATACCTCAATTTAAATCTCCAAACACTAATCATCTTGCAAATAAAATAGATGACATTTAAATCACAGAAAAAATCTAAACTTCCTATAGAGCCTACAATTCTAAACTTCCTATAAAAAACTTAAATCCATGTGCACTTTGACAGTATAATAATATTTTAGACCAAAAAAATAAATAAAAGGCAATAATAAACCTGCTAACACAAAAATTAGTTTCTCTATCCATTGATAGTATCACACCATTTACATAGGTACAATACTATTCAGTCAACGAAATCACTTGAAAAAAAAGAAATGAATGTCTATCCCTGCTAACATGCAATAAATGAACCAAACAGCCATCCAGTCAAGCTATGGCCTCATTATGCCACAAGGTGTGAACGCATGAAATTACAAATTTGCCCATGCTCATAACCCTACACCAAGGGGCAACGACCGGGAGTGACCCCAACCAGAGGATGGACAACCAAAGAATCTTCCTCACGAAGCTGGAGTTCCCACTGTCCACGTGCCCCCTGAACAGGCAGCATAAACTTGCACGGCGCCAGGCAGCAGTAAATGAGACGCCCCCTCCAGCAACCAGCAACAAGCAACCAATGGATAGACACAGCCTGCCCCTGCAAACAGTAACGTTGACAAATTGGCACCGCTTCACAGAGAAAGGACGCCTCCGCCGCCTGACCAGAACACAGCTGAAACAAAAAAAAAAATTAAATGCACACCAAGCATGGAGCGTCCACGTGGCCAGAATTTTTTCATATCAATACATAAGCCAGACTGATACTGCGATAACAGTACCCATTATTCCCACAAGCGTCATTCCCAACAACTAACACACAGTTCTTATTATTATATCTATTTCCCTAGAGCAGTCCGTCCACCACTTTACAACCACACATAAACAGATCGACAAAAAAAAGACCACATAATCTAACTAAACACTTGGTAAACCCAACGCATCAGTGCAAAAAAAAAAGCCAACGGAATCCAAATTTTAAAGGAAAGCTTTATAAAAGGAACCATTTCGCCCTCCTCAGGTTGTGCTACACGATCTTGCCAATAACCATACTAGGAAAGATTCAACTGCAGCCTATCCCAATTAATGAACCGATGATGGTTGGGCAATCCAAATGCAACCTCCAGAAAATACATAAAAAAACATAGATGAAGAAGAAGTCCACGACAGGCGCAACATGGCCCCATCGATTCAAATCTTTTTGAACATACGGGCAACAAAAACAAGCAACCAGCCTGTACAGACCTTCCATGAATAACTATAATAGATGAAGCATTCTTTAGTACCATAAACGTAAAGGCAGAAGATAACACGCTTTTGAACAGCAATGCAACTTGAAAACAATAGCATCTATATATATCCCTTCCTCCGAGTCACTTCGATCATACCCACCACATCTCAAAACCTAGCAACAGTAAGGAACCAACCCATCACAATACCAAAGGCTACTAATAAAACACAAGCATATTAACCCAAGAAAATGGAGACAGACACCCCAACCAAAACTACAAACCCTCCTAAAACCGAAGTAATGAGCACACCATCCATGATAAGTCCAACTTTAGGAATTACAACAACTCCAAACCACATGCATGTCACAGTAAAGCAGATCAAAGATGCCTTAGAACAACCAAAGTACAAGGGGCGCCTAGTCATCAACAATACCCAAGTTTACACGGTACGTATTTTATACAGAGCAGCATTATAATCTTGCTCAGGCAAATATACATTAGGATCACTACACAGTCACCCCATCAAAAGGCCAATATATTTATTACTTCCCTTTAACATAAAGATTACTAATCAGTAAATAAACCACATGGCTCAAATATACACTAACCTGTGCAGGTTCAACTCTGTGGAATGCTTCAGATGATCAATAACAACGAAGCGTGCACAGACTACACCATCTATGACGGTACGGGTTCTATCAACGGGCGCACTTGGTAAGAAAAAAGCATCGACATATCCAACAAAAAATGATATACTAGTCAGTGTTTATAACCATCACAGCACACTGACAAGTACATCTTAATTTGTTACCGCAATTTTTTAGTGAACTCACAAAAAAACAACTGTGCAGGAGAGACTACAAGTCTGGTCACACACTACTATCCGGCGCCAAGTAAGACAACTAACAAATATGCCAGCACCATGTGTGACTAATCCAATTTGCAAGCATCCTATTGTATACAAAGTAATTTGAATTCCATAAATATAAATAATTGGTGTATATAAATTTATTTTGATGTGCACGGCAGGCTGCTAGCTTACTACACCATCCACGCTACAGTGGACCTCAAAGCTTCAAGTAACATAATACTTATGACCCTTCAAGCAAGGTAACTCCACAAATTTCATCTTCAAAGGCATGATTGATTAAAATTATATGAAAATTGTACAATTACCCTACCATCATATTCAATATTTAAAAATCATTATCCTCTAATGCCCTTTTAATTTTCCTTGCACAGGAGAATTACTGATCACAACGAGCTTAACCATCACTACCTATCAGTAATACATGATCACATTCAGCAATCAAGGACAAATAAAATCCAAACACCATCAACATATAGCCCTCCAATGACTTCTAATGATATAGAAAAGGAAGGTATTATCGGAGCCCTTGCTAACAACCATGTCAGGTACCTCCCTTACATCAAAATAATTTTCACTAAATTGATCAATATAAATATCCATCCATTTCCATTTATTTTTAATCAGCACAATACAGAAAAAAATTGCCACATGAAGTAAATGGTGCATCAAATATATTTTCGAGAAACCCTTAACTTACACCAAATTATCAGTTGCCACCATTATTAAACACCATCTTGTGTATAACAGGAACTCAACTTCCGGCGCATCATTTGACAGCCTCGTTAAAGAAGTCCACGCAGTTCCAGCTGAATTATGGTGAGTTAAAAAAAATAAGACTAAATAAACAAAACAATCCATTGCTACTACTGCAAATTTAGAAGTTTTGACACCAAACAATCATCAATCTCTTCAGGACCCTATTGAATGAATTGCTGGCTGAAGGTCTTATTTACAACACAACAGATGACACCCAATACAAGCTGGCAGAAGACTGATTTCAACAAACACAAATTCCTGCATGGACAAGAAAAATATAGAACCTCATACCCAACATATTTTAAGACTGTCTACCGACCTGTTAGGTGTAAACAAGCACAGCCAGCTACAATTAGGGTTAAGGCCCTTGCTTAAAAGCATAATTCTCTTCATATAATCATAAAACATTTATATGACATGCATATTTCAATGAACTTGGCAACCTCCTGCAAACATGCACTATGGGCAGCACCTACGTCCACCAGTGTAATCACAACACATAATGGCCAAGACGACAATGTAAGATTTGTCTATGCATCAGAAACATACTAATCATGTATATTACCAACAAGGGAAGATATCAATAATTATGCAGGGAATCAAAGCAGTCATCATACAATGTACTTGTCCTCTACAACAAACTAGTATACAGCCCTAACCAAATTAAAATATCAACAAATCAGTACAACCACAACACAACAACAATAAATTTAATAAAGTTTCATAAGCCCACCATAACATGAACTTCCATCAAATCATGGTAAACACAATCAAAAGAGGATACACATAACATCACGGCCTGGCTAGCAGATACAAATTACAAATAGTCTCCAATCTTGGTACAAGAATAAAATTACAAACCTTTCGTAAATTTAAACAAAGTGTGAAACAGTTTGTTTGATTTTTTTTTTGAAAAATGGTAAAACCAAAAACCATACATAGATATCACATTGTTTCCCTTTTGTAACTATTTTAATATAATAAGTAAATGGTATAATAATGTTACTGAAGCTAACCCGCATAGATATGAAAAATCTCATTTATTGCCATCAACCATCCAACGCATATCCTCAGGTATATATCCATGGTTACCAGACAACTTTAATACCTCAACTATCAAATTCGCCCATGCACGGTCGGAGTTTTCCTGCTCAAATGGAAATGGCAAATTTCACATGCCAAAGAACTCACAACCCACAGAAATAATTAATGCACGAGGTAATTTAAAACAAAAAAAATTGTCGAAACAGATATGAAACTAAGAACTCACAATGCAATTGTTGAATCCACCAGCACCTCCATCAAACATGAAGCAAAACTGCGCACACATAAACCCTGTCCAATTTACACTGGCAAATAAAGAAGAAGGATCTAAGTGTTGTTCATTCAATTATATAAAAGGAGACATAGCAAAAAAAAAAGGTATCCTTCAATAATTATTTATAGCAGGCACAAAGCCTATAGCTCACCATGCTTCTTTACAAACATCCATACGGAGATGTACTACAGACGCCATTTCCCACTCATGAGTCCAACCAGGAAACATACAGCTACTAACATCAACCATAGCCCTCTTCAAAGAGTTTAGCACTTGCAAATGTAGCGTCTCAATATCAGTGCCCATTCGCATGGTCATCAGCGGATCAAACACCGTGATACAATTGTTCTCCATGCTCCAAGCATAGCACACCCATCTATGCTCCAATAAAGCAGGAAAAAAAACTGCATAAATGAAACTATTAAGACATCCTAATTTGTAAAACAAGAATAGATAAACAAACTACAAATATAAAAATGCATTACACAGCTGGATTTCACATACCATACTGCATTTTGAAACATCATAATTAACATGATGATAACAAAACTGACGTGCAATGGATGGATGAGAGGTGTCAAATGTTCCGGCGAGGATATATGCCTACAAACATAGACAATACAACTTATGAATAAGAAAGCACATCAAAAGGCATTAAACTCACGAAAATACCATCCATATAATTGCACATAAAAAATTTAGAAGTTGTATTTACCATAAAGTCAGATCCTACAAATTGCCTCCATCTTTGATACATCTTTCGATCATACAACATGTCATCCATCTCTTTGAAACGTCTGATCGCAGCATCAAAAAAATCCATTTCCATTTCCAACAATCCAGCAAGCTGCATTTTAATTCCTCCTACCAATACCTCAATGTATTTTGGAGTATAGTGCACAATGCATGAACTGTGAAAACATAGAACAAAAATAAAAGTAATTGCCAATAAAAGGAAATGCCAGTAAACTACATGTTGGTAAGCAGAAAAAACAGCTACGGTTACATATGCAGACAATATCTAAAAAGAAAATGTGACTGGAAGTTTAATAATGTCACTAAATATAACATGAACATAGGAACGTCAAAATTCCACATACCGTCCTAACTCCTGGCATTGAGCGAAATTTTGTATAACCACCAATGCTTGAGCCTCATCAATTACTGCCAATTCATTACGTTGACCAAGATCTGCTGGAGTCTTAACAGGAAAACAGTCTACAGACAACTTAGAGCGTGCAACCCCATTACTATCTACAACCGTAAGTGCTTCCGAATTCAAATCAAAAGCACCTCGCATCTTCGACCCACGAATGGCAAGGTAATACTGAGACATCGCCCGACTAGCCATGCAATGCTTGTATAGCCATAAAGGTGACTCACATAGAACATTACCAGCACGCTCCCCAATGAACATGAAAAGTGCACCACCGTATTTTCCATTGTACGACTTCTCTCTGAAACCATAATTACAATCACGTGCCCCTGATACAGCAAACAAATTTCTTGAGTCCAACTGCACACAAGAACCAGAGGAACCTTCGGACGAGCCATTTTGCACCAAAACTCCATCATAGTCTGAATCAACATAAACTCAAGAGCAGCAACGAAGATGCCTCCTTCCATGCAGTTCACGAATTTGAATCTCTAAATCACCTACATCAATATAAATTGTGAAAAATAACTATAACAACAATTACGAATAGCCAATGAAACATGTTACTAAACTCATGTGTACCACCCAATAAATTACAAGCGCCAACTCCAAAGCAGAAAATCAGAACTAATACCAAGCACACAAAAAATCGCTGCACCAATATATCAAGATAAAAGGAACAACTAAATAAATATGTAAATCACTACAAAGTGATACGAAATGAGTTAACAATAACATACCTATTGAGTACCTAAATCCCATTAAATACAGCTCCATGATATGCATTAGAGTCGAAAAAACCCTCATTCCAGAAGTAGACCAGATTCTATTTGTATATTTGTAACTATCAGCCATAGCAAAATACAAAGGTCCAACAGCCTGAGAAAATAATTTAAAGGGAAAATATTGTAGTTAAAACTGAATAATCAAGAGCCTGCAGACAATGTACTCAATAACCAAAATACAGAAATAAATTCCACATATTTAACTCAATAACGCACCTCTGGAGGAGCTCTAAGTCCCCGGGCCAAAGATGTTGCTGCCTCCAACAAACAATCACCAGTAAATAGGACATCCACAGGGTCGAACCACTGAATTCGGATGCCCAAGAATAACACACTTCCGATGGATCACGTAGCTGCACACCAAAACATAAATAGCATTTTAAAAAAACGAATCCCAAGTTTACAACATAATATGAAGAAACCACAATAAAATTAGTGCACAAAAACAAACCTGACTTCTGCCAAAATGACACACCGAAGGATCATCTCCTTCGGATAGTGTATCTGCCAAAATCATAGATCTCATAACCTCATGGCCAAAAAACTTTATACGTGGAAGTGTGTGTAGTTCCAAGTTCAAGACACCGGTGTCAATACTATCAAGATACAACACCTGCAATGAGAATAAAACTTTTAAAAAACTATTGTACATAATCATACCATCTACATAAAATAAATACATCTATTCAAATTATAACTAGGTACTAAAATAAAAACAACTAAACAGTACTATATCATTGAACTAAAAGGTAACATAAAGACACACAACTCTCTTACCTGCAAAAAAAGAGTACACCCTGTGATACTCGGAATCTTCACACTAGAGTTCAAATCTGATTTAACCTTCACCACAGCCTCAAACAATCTCTTAATAACATAATCAGACCAATCATAGTTACCAATATCTGAAGGATTTGTCAATGCATTCCAGTAATCAACAGAAGCATAGTCATACTTCGCGCCAGGAGACAACAAAGTGGATACAACATATATGACAAACGCTACTTTGAAAGCATTCTGCTCATGCACAGACATTTCATTTCCATAGTCATGCTCAATAACCTCTTGAGCAGCTTTTATACTACGGTTCTCTTTGCCATTTATACCAAGAAAACCAGAGAGGACAAGGCTTGTTACTTCTTTGTTTGGCATCCCCTTATGATATACAGAACGACCAGTGCATGGGATATGAAACACACGATGAACATCCTCCTTGGTATAAGTAATTTTCATGGACTCATTAATAACTATAGTCTGAGACCTAGGGTCAACCCTGCTCATTAACCACACAGCAAACCTCCTGTTTATTTGACGAAGAGGTGGAAAGCACAAAATCCCACCAAAACCAATAGATTTCACCAACTCTATTTTCATTTCATTGAACTTAGCAACAACATCGTGTAGCATCTTAATTGAAGATTTAGCTGATACATGGTTATAATCTGTTCTTCTTTTGACACTTAAACCACCACATGTACCAGCGCCACAATCATTAACAATAGATGACCCCTACATACGTAGATAAACAAAATAAGATACCATTGAAATTAAACTGCAGGACCTTAACCTATAGTTAACCCTGGATCTAAGAAATCATATTACTAACAAATTGTACAAAAAAGAATGATCGAATAGGAACAATCGAACCTCGTCCGGCTGGCTAGCTTCAGTCCGCCTCTTCCTGGTAACCACTAATCCCTTCCGCAAATGCTCCGCAAAAGGGGATGACATCAAGTCCGCAAACGCTCGAAACTACTCGCCGCCATCGATCTGCCAGCCAAATACTGAGATCTTCAGCGGCGGCGAAACCCTAACAGGAGCGGCGAAAGAGGAATTGTTTAGGTGTCGTCGAGCCAAGCATTCTGGAAACGACGACTCGAGGAAGACGAAGAGGGAATAAAGTCACCGAGCATGGCCCACAACCAACCCCACAACACAATAAGTTATCAGGATATACGTGTGAACACATCTCCAAATTAACTCGAGTCAACGACCTAACCTATCCATATGACAGTAGTACTTAATGAATGCCGATCCACGTTGGCAAGGGAAAACGAATCGTAAAGCAAATCTGGGCCGTCCATATATGGGGGCTCACCAAGGCCCCGAGACACGGCAACATTTGCGCCCTGGTACTACAAGCAGGAGTACGAGGCGGACCGCCTGGGCCTACTCCTGCTCGCTGCGGCCAACTACAACCCGCGCGCGGTCTTGCCGATGTGTGGGTGGCTGTGGCCAGGAGAGATGGGGGATCCGGCACTGGACAACCCACACTCGAGGCATCCTCCTAGCAAGGAAAGACGAGAGCATCTGTTGCAGGCAAAGGTCATGGACCAAGCACTCGACATGTACAGGCAAGCAGCAGCTCGATCAGCCAGGCGAGGTTGCCATTCCCGGCTTCGTTATGTAACGTTGACATCTAGTACTTGATGGTTGAAGATGGCAAAAAAATTGCGGTAGGAGGTAGTTTTTTTAAGTAAAATGCACAAATGACCATTGTACTTGTTGATAAGTTTTAGTTTGGCCATTATACTTCGAAAAATGTAGATCATGGCCATCAAACTTACCCGGCTAGAGCGATACGGTCATTATCTAACTAACTATATGTATTGGACTAGGTTTGACCAATCTTCGATGTCCTTTCCATTTTTATATTTTCTATTTTACCCCTTCTTCTTTTTCATATCTAGAACCGTTCATATTTATTAGCTCTTGTATTCAATATTAGCCCACGTTCATTAGCCATCGTTCTCTCTCTCTCTCTCTCTCTCGCTTCAGATTCCACACTGCATCGCGCAGATCGACTAAAAGCCCTTGCACGAACGCATTATGTGGGCCTTCATACCACGGAATGAACTCGCACCCTCCATCTTGGCAGATGAGAAATTAAGCCCAAATCAAAATGCAGCTCCAAAATCAGATCATAGACGAGAAAAAGGGCTGAATTGCCAAAAAAAAATGCATGATTTCTCCTAAAATCAACGTCCAACCATCTCTTTATACGCCTCTACTAGCTATCCGGTTGGCCATCCCACCTCCCATGCTCACTTTCTTGAGTCTTTTACTTGTATGCCATTAAAAAAGATGGTCGTTACCTGTGTACCACTAAAAAGTTCCGAGACATATGTTTGCCATCGCGCGAACTTTATTTTACCCGTGTGCCATTCTGTCCATCCGCTGTTAGGA
This sequence comes from Digitaria exilis, assembly GCA_015342445.1. NCBI lineage: Eukaryota > Viridiplantae > Streptophyta > Magnoliopsida > Poales > Poaceae > Digitaria > Digitaria exilis. Next base: position 440,843 of record JACEFO010000353.1, read on the forward strand.
CTTCACGATTTTACACCCCTAACAGATGGGACCCAAGTCCATTCTTCCCCTGAACAAATCTTGTTCTCATCTTGTCCACCCCGTCGTCGTCGCTGCCGTCTTTCTCAGGTCCGGCCGTTCATCATCACCACCCAGCACCTTCTCCTCCGGGCATGGGTCAACGACAAGGTGTATCTCAAGGTTGCCACATGTCGTCGTCATCGCCGCCCGGCACCTTCTACTCTAGGGCACGAGGGTCAACGGCGAGGTGGATCGGGGCATCAATGGTGGTCGGCAGCCCTAACCTTCAATTCCCGACCAAGAAGAGGTGGAGCTTGGCGAGCATGGGTTGTGGAGGAAGCTGTGGGGGTGATGGAGGCTCCGTGATGTGGGATTGGAGAGGGATGGAGCAGGACGTCGGAATTTTGGTGGCGGCTCGACTCGGCTCTGTTCGCTGCAGTGAGGAAGAAAGACGAGAGAGAGAGAGAGGAGGTGGCCGACCACCGGCCTGAGGCAGCACGGCACCGGCCCGAGGCCGCGAGCGCGGTGGCGAGGTGGGGGCCGGAGGAGCCCACCGGCGCTAGCTCTGCCTGGGATAGCCCCACCGTGGCCTACCCTAGCCGTGGGCGACCTCCGAGTCCACGGCCTGCCCTAGCCGGCGAGGTGTGGGAGACCTGAGGTAGAATATGAGGAGGTGAGCATGTAGAAAAAAATTGTCTCTATGGCATGTAGGGTCCGCTCGTAAGTGAGAGATAGGCAAAACCATCTATTTACATCTCTGTTACCCTCTGTTAGGCCTTCATCCGTAAAAAATGGCACCTAGGTAAAAGAAAGTTCACGCGATGGCACACAGGTGTCTCGAAACTTTTTAGTGGCACACAGGTAACAACCATCCTTTTTAATGACATACTGGTAAAAAGCTCAATTTTATTTGCCAAGCCGCTCGGATTCGGCATCCTGCCCGGCCACACGCCTCCTGCAGTCCTACCCAGGGAAAACTTTCTCACCGAAAAAAAACAAAAAAATCCGATAAACACGTTTCTCGCTGGACCCCGTTTCTATAGAATTCTCAAAAATATTTAAAATTATATAGGATAAACCTGCTTGTTGTTGTGTGATATTAATATTTCCTCACTTCTATGCATTGTTTTGTCTTGTTTTCCATGTTAGATTGTTTGGAAATAGCTTTTGTTGTTTTCTGTACAAAAAGATGTTTTCTTTTTTCTAAATTTTATCCGAAATGATAAATCCGAGAAATTTTCGAAATAAATATGTTTATGGGTGATTCTCGTTTTTTTTTTCCTTTACTGGTAAGGTTAACCCTGTCCTACCGTCCTAACCCCGCCATCCCCGACCCGGCCGTCTCGCGCCCACCCTCCCGCCATCCCCGACCCGGCCGTCTCGCGCCCACCCTCACAGCTTTGTCGCCATTGTGGGGACTGGAGGCTTGGACGCCGAGGAGGAGGAGACGAGGGCGGCTCCTCGCAGATGGCCGCCGCAGCCCGCAGGGTGCTAGCCGGCATGGATGGCTGCTGGGCTCAGGCTCATGGAGGAGCACGTGCATGCTGGTTCGTTGCAGCCGCCGCCGTTGTTTGACAGCTTAGCTTGGTCAGTGGTCCTTCGTCCGTACGAAGGCCCTCGAGCAGAGGATGGATGCGAGCCGCAGAGCCATCTCGTTGTGGGGGAACAGGTCAACAGGTTCCATTCCATCTCCAGTGATGGCGTGGGGAAGAGGATTGTTGGCAGTTACGGAAGTCGCCAAGTTGCTGATGAAGAGGAAGACGATGTATAGCCGTGAGATTCTTTCCAGGGCCGGCTCAATAATTTTATGGCCCCTGTGCAAGCACGAAAATGAAGGTCTTTTAAATTAATTTTTAGTATCAAAATTATAGCATATATTACTAATACTAAAGATTACTTTGTAATATATGTGCAGCACATAAAACATAACAACAGTGTAACAAAATTCTAAAAACAATAACCATTAACAATAATCTTGCAAACTTCAGCATTTCGAGAAACAGGAAAAATATTATGTAGAGGACTAGAGGACCTCTCTGTGATTCTTTGAACTGATCTTCCTGTTTTCTTTTTTTCTTGTTCTGAGAACCTAACAAATGCTTATTAGCCAACATCTAATATATACAAATAAATACAAATTAGAAATTTATAACCCTATGATTGTTGGGAATTAAGGAAAAAATTTATAACCCACTAATCGATAATGTGTGTTAGTGTGGCGCTTATTGTGATCACGTGTGTCCGTTTTTTGTGTGTGCGCGCGTGTCGTCCTCGCCATTGGCGCCGTCATCGAGACACTGAGTGAGAGCGAATCAGATCGCCACAGTCGCAGCTGCCGGGAGCCAGAATGCGGCAGGAGTCGTGAAACATTGCCTACTAGTGGTGGTCCGTCTGGAAGATCAATTAACGAAACGTCGCTTTCATAGAGAAACTAAATGTTGGCCTCCTTAGTCTTGTACGTATTCGTAGCCCATCATGAGTCGTGAGCAGATTTGTTATAATTTTAAAGGCTTAAGAGAAAATTATATGTACTAATTATCTATAGAATGTTGGTCCCCCTAGTTCCATGGGCCCCCGGCGGTCGCACCACCTACACTCCCTAAAGCCGGCACTGATTCTTCGCCATTGTTTACTTAGGGGGTGTTTAGATTGGAAAAGATTCCCCAAAAAACACTGTAGACTAAAAAACACTGTAGATGTATAGTGTTCTATGAGTGGGAGAGGTAGGATGAATAGGGAAAAGTTAGATGAATTGTGTTTTTTGGGAGGGAGTTGGTGAATCTAAACGCACCCTTGCAATTGCAAGTCTGATGACCTCAGTTCTTCGATGCTCCTGCGTGTATTCGATTAGTGATGCAAGAGAAAGGTTAACATGAACTGTAAAGAAATTGATTGAACTCAAGTTGGCATTCGTGTTCCTGGAGGGCGAATGGCCTTTGTTTTTCTTCAAAATAAGTGATATTGGTGATGCAGAGTTCTCGATTTCAGGTTCTGATCATGTTTTGAGGCTGCCGGCAGACATGTCGCAACACTGTTGGTGTTCGTGAGGCTGTTCTGGTGAGGCTGTGACTGTTTGGTGGATAAGGATATGTGAGGCACGTACACCCATAGACAGTAGTTGTCTTTATATTGCTTTGTAAACATATCTATCCTATGTGTACCATAATTAATGAGAAGAGAGACGGAAGCCGTTGTCTCACGAGAGGACAGCACCAGCTCGTGCTCCCAGGAACCCATCGCATTTGCAAAATCGATCAGGCTCCGCTAGAAAAAAGGCTCCGCTAGAAAAAGTACTTTTTTTAGATAAATAGTGTGTTGAGAAGCGTGTTTTGTGAGGAGAATGAATAGTGAAAAAAAGACTTTTGAGTGCAACTAAACATGGGCCTCTTGCGTGTGCGCTGGGAAAGGCCACAAGCAGCACCAAGGTCTCAAGCAGCACCAGCCGCAGCAAAGAAAGAGCAGCAGCAATAGAAAAGCTGTCAACGGTTGAAAGGACAACTATTTTCGATTTTTTTGTTTGTCCTAGTAGGACTAGTTTAGGCCTTGTTTAGATCGCCAACTTTCGCCAACTTATTTTGCCAGCTTGTCACATCGAATGTTTGGACACTAATTAGGAGTATTAAACATAGGTATAAAAATAAACTAATTACATAGATGGACTCCACATCGTGAGACGAATCTATTAAGCCTAATTAATTCGTCATTAGACACTGTCGTGCTACAGTAACCCGTCATTAAAAATGCACTAATGACGGCACATATTAGGCTTAATAGATTCGTCTTACGATGTAGAGTCCATCTGTGTAATTAGTTTTATAATTAGTCTATATTTAGTACTCCTAATTAGTGTCAAAAGGATGGATGTGACATTTCGCCAACTTTCACCAACTCATCTAAACAGGGCCCAAGATATCTACTATTCCTCCCATCACATCCATCACATCATTTCTCATCCTTTCCTCACTATTCATTGCTACAGTGTATATCTGCTATAGTAAATCTCCAACTATCTCCACCAACTAAACACTCCCGTAGTAGTGATTCTGGTAGTAACCTTCCACTATTCCTTCCGTCACATCCATCATATTCTTTCACATCCTTTTCTCATTATTCATTGCTACAGTACATATCTTCTACAGTAAATCTTCACCTATCTCCACCAACTAAACACCCTCTGAACCTGTTTTTTTTACGAGTTAGCAGACTAGTCACAAATCCAATCAATATTAATTTGACATATATTTTGTTACATGGAAACATCAATATGGCTACAAAGATCAAATTGTATCAGATCACCATGATTTATGTGTCAAGGGATGAGTTAATACTCTTGCAGACAACTAAAAAACAGCAATTAATTGTCTAAACTATTATATAAACTGTCTATTTAGCTGTCTGTGTATGACAAAAAGACAACAATTATCTACACTGTTGTACATGCCTAATGAGGCGGAGAGCTGAGTTAGGCGGCGGGGTGCTCCAGAGCGAATGGGCAAAGGGTGAGCTCCAAGTCCTGGGCGCGATGCTCCAGCGGATCGACCAGCGCGATGCTCCAGAAGAAGGGAGCAGATGACGTCGTGGGTCCACACGTCAGTCAGCTAGAGAGAGGAGAGTTGGATATGAAGAGAAATATTTGATAGTTAAATGACTAGCTAAATAGGAATTTAACTAGTGCGATTTGAAAAAACTCTTGGAGATGCTCTAAACTTTTGGAGATGCTCAGAACTTTAGTTGCAGTGGATGCAAACCGGGCCTCAAATATTTCTTTAGGACTGCCAGCACTGCCATAATCTTCTGCAGATTTAACTAATGCTAGTTCATCAAATTGTTTATCGCACACTTTGGTTAGACTCAGGAATCTTGACCCACTTTCCAAAGAGATGACATTTGAAATAGTATGCAAGGTGTGATATCGATGACAAAGCATCTGGCACTCATGATCCGGATTTGTTTTGTATATCATGCTTGGGCTTCGTGAATCTGTTTTGGTGCGTTTGTGCGTAGATGCATGTAGCCAGAATTGGGGCACCAAAAAAGGATTGTCTAGACTCGCATAATTTAATCGTACCAACTACGAAAGACAGATTATTTGCCTGAGAGAAAATTTCAATGTAGTTCCTTAAATTATTGCCGAGATCTCGTCTAGGCCCATGAATTAAAAAAGTGGATATCTAGGTCATTAAACTATTATCAAGGTTTCATCTGGATCCATGAAGTAAAAAGGTGGTCATCTATGTCCGCGATCTATTAAAGAGTAGTCATATATGTCCAAAAGCTTTCGTAGAGATATTTTTTTCCTGCATGGTAATTCCAGCGTGGAAAAAAGTTGCAAAAAAACTCTCCATAAAAGAGCAGATGACCATCGAAAAATGTCTCCATGGAAGAGGAGAGTTTTTTTTTCTTGCATATTTTTGCCTGCTAGTGTTGCCACACAGGCAAAAAGTGCCTCGATAGATGTTCATGGACCTAGATAATTACTCTTTAATAGATCACGGACCAAGATAACCAACTTTTTAATTTATGAACCCAAATGAGACTTTGGTAAAAGTTGAAGGACCTACATGACTACTTTTTTTTAAGTTTATGGAGCTAGTTTATGGACCTAAATGATACCTCGGCAATAGTTTAAGAAGCTACGGTGAAATTTACTCTTTGCCTTACCTTGAGAAAGCAACCACGAGAGGCAGATTAACTCTGAAGTTACAAGTTGCCCCGGAGGCCCAGAGTACCATGTATTTTGTATCCTAGTGTAGGTGGCCGATGACAGCATCTGGATTTTGGATGCTTTGTCCAAGCGCTCGAAATGCATCGCGGGCCCATGTCCTCGAGCAGGCCACCGTCCACACCTCCACGGGACCACTGTCGCCTGATTTGACAATTTAAGCAGCACCTACCATGAACAACTGGACGCCGTGGCGCCAGCGCCATGGGAGAACGCCGCTCGATGTGGTTCCAGGTCTTGAGAGGGATAGGAGAGTATGGGCTTTGTGGCGAGGCTGAAACAATTAATGTTGCAAACCTGCAATAGCTGAAAAAAAATCTGATCCGCAGCATTTTGTGACAACTGCCTACCTTCGACCACAGCAGAAATGGATAGATGTTACGATCGCCTCTGCTACTACGAGACCCAACAGAACATCAAGTGGTGGCTCATCCCATTTGCCATCCTCCTCCTCCTTCTAGCTGCCGTCGCCGTCGTCATCATAAGTTTCGTCGTCGTTCCCCAAGTGAAGACCAACGTCGCAGACGCCCGTCTCGACACCTTCGCATTCGCCGGCGCGCAGGGAGGCGAGCCTGCCGCGACGTCCTTCTTCACCTACAACATCTCCGTCGCCCTCCGGGTTGGCAACCCCAACCGAGCAATGAGCATCAAGCATACCAAGCCCCTCGTTGCCACCTTCGTCTTCCACGACCGGCGCCTGCATAACCTCACTGTAGTGGAGGCAGGGCACAAGCACCAACCAGGCAAGACAGAGGTACACCTCCTCCACGCTGGTGGGCTAGTCCCCGGGTTCCTCCTCGGTGCCGCGGCAGCCGAGGACTTCAAGAAGCAGAATGCGACGGGCATGTTCAAGCTGGAAGTGCGCCTCTCCGGGGAGATCAAGTACCAGCGGGTTGCCACAGCCATGAAGCGCAAGCTCAGCATGAGCTGCCCGGTCGGGTTGCAGCTCGCTCCACGGGGCCCTGAGGTCGTTGTGTTCCATGAGGTGGACTGCATGACCGTGAAGCAGGACGAGATGTACTTTTGAGGTTTTTTTTAAGGAAAAAGTCCAAATTACTACCCTAAGCAAAGTCTACATAAGCTCCTAAACTATCTTTTGGTTTATTTTACCCCCTAAACTATGTCATTTAGCCTATTTTACCCCCTAACACAATTTGTCTTTTTTATTTTTCCATGTAGAAGTGTCATATTACGTTCAAATTTTGTGAGATGATAGTAGACATCATAATGCATGGTAGAAAAATATAAAATGATTTTTTGTCATTATTTTGATAGGGTAATATATTTAATAATTAATTAATCCTTAAGATGCAAAATTATACAAAAACTAATAACGAAAAATTCATAATATATTTTTCATATACACTATGATGTTTACTACAATCAGGCAAAATTTGAAAGTAAAATTCAACTTCTGTATGGAGAAATAAAAAAGACAATTTGTATTAGGGGGTAGAATAGACCAAGTTACATAGTTTAGGGGATAAAATGAACCAAAAGATAGTTTAAGGGGTTATATAGACTTTGCTTATAGTTCAGGGGAGTAATATGGACTTTTTCCTATTTTTTATGGCTGAATGTATGCTTCTGAGTTTTGACCAATGGGACTGCCACAATCATTCATGCACTCCACGTGTACCTTCAGTCGATTTGCTATGAGATCTTATACGAGTGTGTTTATTTCCTTCAAATATGACCAACGGTTACAGATCTTATTTAGAATTTCTATCTTATAGACCTGCACGTTTTAAAATTACTAGAGGCATTCACGACTTTCCCTTTTGTCGGGAAATGTTGTCCAAGTAATATTTATTTGCTGTAATCTGTGTTTTTTTAAGAATTCATGCGATTTGTGTTATGGGCAATGTTGAAATTGGACAACATAACCCTTTCAAAGGGTCTGATTGTAATTGTCTATCCCTCACCTAGATTCTGGACCATTGGATCTAAGAAATAGATGACCCAGATCTATCCCCTCCCCCCCTCTCTCACCCGGTTTCCTCCCACACCACCGCTAAAGGATCCCCACTTTCAAGAATGCATGCACCCATGAGGCCAGCTAGCAATATTCATGCAAGAAGTACACCACTATAGGCAGCAAGTCTTGCACTTCTTTTATGTGCGGAGCATATATGATGAAAGCTTGGGGCATGTATGCAATTCAAAAAAAAGGTAGGTCCCCATGCTTGGAAATGCACGTTGCCAACTGATGATCTCCCTTGTGTCTGATGAGTTATCTCGATTCAATGGGGTTTGAACAACACCGATGATAGTGACTCATTTTTTCATTTCACATAATATTAATTGGCATGTAGCAGGATGTTAAATGTGCATGAGAGTAGCAATGATGTGATATGTCGTTTTTATTCAACAGCTCCAATAATTCTCGTGATGGTGACACATCTTGACATGTATGAGAGTGACAAGAAAAGACTCCATAGCAGATCAAAACCGGAGAAATCTCATCAGACGAAACTAAAATATCATGCTAATGTGGCCACCCTAGAAGGCTGTGAAAACAACGAGGCCTTATACTTTTAATTTAGTTGTTAATAGAGACACCGCAAATTGCGGGTACAAAATATTGTGTTTTCAAAATGCTAATTTGACATGATGATCAACTTTACCAGAGGCCAAAAAAATAAAAGAAGAATAGTCCAAACAAATGGTTCACATGAAAAGAAGACAAAAACATGGAACGGTCGCATATTAATTTCCAGCGGTGCTTGGACCAAGGTGCAAAATGGCACCAGCTATTTGTCTGGACCTCCTAGCTACCTTTGATAGCATTCCAGTAGCAGCAACACTGCATAATCAATAAAGCGGCTTCTCAGGGTATATATATCGTCATACATAAACCAAAATCACAAAGAATTTTACACAAAACAAATAGTACTGAAGAAGAGGAATAAGCAATATGGTCGGGGAAAAAAAATCAAAACTGACCTGCTGGATGCTTGGTTTGGGGGTACTGCTGGCTGCGTGGTTTGTCCCATACGTCGAGAGTACGTGATGAGCAACCAGTTGGGCTTATTAGGATGGCACCTTGCAGCATCTTTCCAACTAAGCATTGTACCTTCATCGACATCTGGATGGAGTGCGACTTCCTTGAGACTCCTGAGTTGCCTGATCTGGTCAGAAGAAGGGCCGTCGAGACATTTACAGATCAAATGAAGTAAGGAGAGACTCTCCAGAGCTCCATCTTGAATTGTTATCCCGAGGAGGCTTCGCTCAACCTCAAGGCGCATCCGCTTGAGGCCACTGAGGCTTCCAGAATCGAAGACAACGGCACCATCGATGTTTTGTGCGACCAGCTCCAGGCTGTTCAATATTTTCAGGTTTCTCACACCATCTTGAATGGCATTCCATCTCAGAGTGGTCGCCAAGAGGCACAACTCTTTAATACCAGTCAAGCTGGTGACAAACGTGGGGATCCTGTTCAGCTCACCACGACCGCGCATCTTCATAGTCGAGAGAGTAGTACAAACCGTAGGGGCACGCATTGAGTCCAGGAACGCTGGCGACCATTCTTGGAACTCCATCGACAAGGAGTGGGTGACAGTGGGCATGCGCGAGGCTTTGTCAAGGAACTTATCGAAGGCCTCTTGAAGATCGTCCTGCAGCCTCGTAGCATCGACATCAGGTTCCCACCATATCTTGACCTTCTGCAGCCGGCTCATATGACGCATCAGTCGTGGAAAACCTCGCCCATCCTTGCTGCCAATGACAAATCCTGACAACAACTCCAGCTTACTTTCCTTGGACAGGAACCTTTCTAGGCTCCTATTCTTCCCGCTGTCGCATCTTCGAAGCTTTATCTTCCCGAGGAGGTGCTTCAGGTGTGGGAGCCACAACACCTCGGCGGGCACCTTGACCACCGTCTGTTTCCCAAGGTCAAGTGTCTCCAAGCGCTGCAGCCTGGCTATCTTCCTTGGGACCTTGGTGATACTAGTTCCTGCCCTCAGGCTCAGATATCTCAGTAGCTTCAGCAGTTGGCATATCTCTTCGAGGTGGTTTTTGTTCAGGCCATGGCATGCTTCCAGATCCAACACCCGCAGCAGCTCGCACTTGGCGAAACTTAGACCAGCCTCGCCTTGGTTGCTGCGGAAGACCGCCAGTGTCCGGAGACGAGACACATCCTCCTCGACCAAGACCCGTCCGTCATCTGGAGCGCTGGTAGTACCATGGAGGGCAAGTCGGCGGATACCGGTGGCGGTTCTCCGAGTCTCATCATCACCACGGCACAGGGCCATGAAACCAGAAGACTCGGATTCGCCGGCGATGTACTCTAGCATCATCCCAGGAGGCTGGCATGTCTTGATGCTCTCATTGATGGGCCAGACGACATTCCTATCGATGAGGGTGTCCAAGTTCTTCTCGGCTGCCTTGAGGCTGGTGCTGCACCCAACATCTGGCCCTTCAGCGAGCCATCGCCGCACCAGAGATCCCCTCCGTATAGGATGGCCACATGGGAACATGCAAAGATATAGCAAGCACCCATGTAGGTCAAGACTGCATAGGCTGTCGTAGTTGTCCACGAGCACCTGCTGCATCCTTGCTAGCCTGTAGTCCTCTTCCGGCTTGCACAGTTTCCTCCACGCTTCTTCGCACCTGCTCAGGTCTTTTCTGCAGAATCGGGCTATACTGGCCAGAGCAAGTGGTATGCCATCGCATTTCTTTGGGATCTCAGTTGGCTGTGGCCCCGTGCGAGCCACATTGAAGAATAGGTTTTTTGAATCTTCTTCGTTGAGTGGCCTCATCTTGTAGACGTGGCCATCGCCAGAGCTACAGCTTTTCGCCACAGACTGTATGCTCGTGGTCACGATAATTCTGCTGTCCACATCCTCCTGCTCGGGGAAGGCTGATACAACATCACTGCCAAGCTGTTCTGTTCGTACATCATCGATCACAATCAAGTACCTATACGAATATACCAGTGAGAGCATGTTTATTAATAACAGTACAATCAAGAGGCTGTTAGAATACGTGGCATGCTCACGTTTACACCACAAAATCGAGGGGGAGAATGGAATGTCTCATTGGAGGCATTATAAGAATTTCAAAAGTATAACTTAGATTTGGTACTCGGTGGTCGTCAGTACCGTAAAATGGTGGTATCTCAGGTACTGGAATATGCATGTTACTTAACCATGACAAATCACGTTTACACCACAAAATCGAGGGGGAAAATGGAATGTCTCATTGGAGGCATGATAAGAATTTCAAAAGTATAACTTGGATTTGGTACTCGATGGTCGTCAGTACCGTAAAATGGTGGTATCTCAGGTACTGGAATATGCATGTTACTTATCCATGACAAATCCCATTTCATAGAAGATCGGTTGTTCCTCTTGATGGACCTCACCAAGATTCATAAATTAAATGTTGTATTACGCACAGAAGATCGAAACGTTTTCTCTGCTTGAGAAGGAAAAAAACTTAAGCTAAAATTATCAACAATCAGTTTATCATGCCCTAATAATGATGATTAAGATGATAGAATAGGATCATTGACACAATCATCAACCAAACATATAATAACCGTTAATGGAATAAATTAATTTAATAATAAAGGCTAGCTAGAGTTTAAAATTATCCCTTCAAATTATTTAACGGTATTGCAAACTAGCCTAATAAGGTTTCTTTGGATAAATATCCGAATATGTCTATTATGTTGGTTACCAGTTTTCTGGGAGATATAAAATTGTTTTCTCGGTATAAAGGATGTTTTATTGATTTCGAGAGATAAAATTCCTATTACAGTAGCTATGGTACCTAAAGAAAAGGTAAACCGAACTAGATTTTTCTCTCAAGTGAGGACTAAAAAGAATCACTTATGATGGATTGATGGAGAAAATTGATCAGCTTTGTAGAATAGAAAAAAAGTAGTCAAGTACCTCTTTCCCTGTATGTATGATCTGAGACGTGCGCGTACGTCCTTCATGTTTGTTGTGGCCGCATTAGAGATACTTGCACAATGGACGAAGCCATTCTGCAATTTTGGGGCTTGGGTGGAGGTACTAGCAGTTGCAACATGGACGGCGCCATTCTGGAAGAGTTGCTGGGTTTGCGTGGAGGTACTTGCAGCATGGATGACACCATTCTGATGTTGTGGGTCTTGGATAGAAGTCTTGGTAGTCTTCCCCTTGATGTCTCGCTTGAGTAATTCCTCGAGTACCTCATGAAGGATCTCCTCCGTACTCTTGCCCGCCGCGCCAACAAAAGCGTGCAGAGGGTACTGATTGCGCACATCTGAATGCCTGTACACTTGGTCGGCAAGCTGAGTCTTACCGATTCCACCAAAGCCGACGATGGAGATCACCTTGAGTTTCTTCTCCGCCGGGCTCTCAGCTTCCCGTACCAGAGCCAAAAGATCTTGGACGCTGTCGTCCATGCCAACGAGGTCAGGCTGAGTGTCATGCTGCCCTTGTGCATAGTTGCAGATGCAGGCTCCTGATCCAGAGGATGAACCAACTTTATCTGGCTTCAGCTCTGATTCAGCACTGATGGTGTAGCACTCTAGCCCTTCTCGTATGGCCTGTGCTAACTTCTTGCATTGCTGAATCTCACCAGCCAGGTCCCCATGGTTTATCTTCTCGCTACCGTGAGGCAGGAAGCGGTCGACGCAATCCTCTATGAGGTACGCCAAACGCCTCAGCTGCACCAACCAGGACTTGCGCACATCGCTCATATCATTGCGACGCTTGCGATCTTCTCGGATAGCTGCCTTGATGAAGTCAAGCTGCACATTGATGAACCGGACATCAGCATCAAGGTCGCTCAGCTTCTTGCTTCTTTCTTGTATCCCCCTGTAGAGCACCGGCAGGGTGTGGCTCAGCAGGCCGCCGACTATGGCAGCATCCATCTATCTCTCTTTGCTTCCTTGAACGGGGCCTACAGATTGCTCCACTCTTCTTTCGCAAGACCGACGGGTTGGATGGGAGCAATTGGCACGGATTGAAATGAGCAGAATCTAGTGCATGCAGATCCAGGCACAGTGCCGACAATTTCACATGACCCCCATGTGCCATCTCCTTGTCTTCTAGTATAGGGCAGTGAGTAACGACAACATAATAGTTTACTGCGTAGCAGGTTGTAAACGACAACAAGCAATACAGATCTCTACTCTTATAACACTCGGATAACATAATGATAGATAAAGCTTGTTGTTTGTCCATTGTGCATGCATGATATATGTTTTTTCCCCAAAACACAGTGTAGGAGAACACATTCACACATACGAATACACACATGTAACCATACCCTACATGTATGTAAGAAACATGGCCCCATAAAGGTTACTAATTGTGCTTTTGGTGATTGAGGACAATATCATCATTTGCACTAACATAGTAACATGTTCAACAAGTTGTCTATCCATAGGTCTAAATGATAGATTTCAAATTAATACAAAATTAAGTACCATAAGGCATATTTATAAATGACCGGACCTACAAAACAATAATCATCAGATCACCTAATGGTGCATTTTTTGAAGGTAATTTATTATCCAAGGAGTATTGCAAAGTTATACAGAGATGCTGCAGAACAAGACCCTATATATCAACCATCGGACGAGTTTTCATGACAAATAGAGAGTTGCCAAGTCTCAGGAGAAATGGACTCGCAATCATTGATGGACTGACGTGGTGTGAGTAGTTGAAGTCAAGAGAAGAAGGTTATGGAAAAATCGGATGGTAGGAAAATTGTAAGCATCAAATTAATCGTCGAAGCTTTATGCGCAAAGCATGTTGGATGGACTGGAGAAGAGTTTGGGTGATCATATGATCTGATGGGCCATCGGGTGAACTCACCAGATGAATTCTATTAGGCGTTCCAATGGAAATCTTAGAAAGTATGGTGCACCGGATGATCATCGGATGAGCACAAAATATATCATCGGATCATTCGATGAGTGTTTTCTTTTTCTAGCTGTTGGAGAAATGATTCTCTTGTGTTGTTGGGCTATATCTACTCCATCCATTATCCTATCTTAATTAGTTGATGATGGAATGTCACGAAGTCCATGTGAGTCCAAGGTACATATCAAGACACAACGAAGCCACAAATGTGCCTAAGGCCATTCCTAGTAGGGAGTTTCATTTCTCAAATTCCAACAGTGACATGTCATCGAAGAGATTTGGCTTGATGAATGAAACATGGTATCCTAATGCACAATTTCATTTTAAAGTTTCATTGGTCAGCCATAACATTTAATAGTTTAGCCCCATGGTAGCTAGTGTCAATTCGTTTCATAGTCTTGGAAACAACGCACACCAAGTTTCATCTTGATGAAGCACATCTCTCCTTTTCTCATTATAAAGATCATGATATACCAGTGTTTCTATCTACATGGCACCTTATTTATCTTTGATCAACAATATTTAATTAAATCCATGGAAATTGAGCAAATTCAACTTAAAAAGGATGTCACTAGTTTTGCTCACCAATGTTACGACACAATGGCAAAAGCAACCATATGGCAAGCCTAGATGCTCAGAGTAACTTCAATTTGATGAATTCATCACTTTGCTTGCAAGAATTCACCTAAAATTACTAAAGCTTTTTTGTGTTTTCAAAAATTATTGAACAAACAATGTAAATCCTAGATAGTACATTTCACATTTAAACCATAAATTGCACATTGTAAAGCCTAGATAGCACTATAATCCCTGATAGCCCATGTCACTTTCTAATGAATATTTCACATTCAAACCTAACAAATATTTTCCCTAAACATTCAAACCTCATCGCATTCGCATTTGTACATTCTACATTTCACATTTAAACCCTAGATAGCACATTTCTCATTTCACACAAAGGAAAAGAGGAAGGTGAGGGGATACCTCATCGCCGACGAGAAGAGGAGGCTGAGGGATGGCCACAGAGGCCCCAGTGTGGTGGCCGAAGCGTAGGAGGGCCGGCGAAAAGGAGTGTCGGCGGTGCGGAGGCTGGTGGCGTGGAGAAGGGCAGGTGCCATGGAGAAGGGATGGTTGCATGGAGGTGGCAGCGCGAGGAGGCAGCACAGAGGAGGGGACCGGCGAGGAGGAGGGGGCCGACAGGAAGGAGGGTGCAGCGCTGAGGAGGCATCGCAAAGGAGGGCGTCGGGCCTTTCCGAAGAACGAGTGTGCGCCCTACATACAAAAAAATACATTGGTAACGGGGCATTGTTTGATGTCGGTTACCAATGATAGGCCATTGGCAATGGGCAACATAGATGTTTGTTGCCAGTGACTTTCTGAACATTCCGCCTAAAGACCTGGCAACCGAATTGCCGCATGACAGGTGGGACCACTTAGCGAATCATTACTCTCCATGTATACGGAGAAGATTCAAGCATTGACTAACACGTTGTGGTGTAGAGGCCACTGAATGAATTGGTATGGTTCAACTTGCCCAGAAGCAGAACTGCGCAACGCACCGACTAATATGGTGATGTATTGTAACGTCCCACCACTCTGGATCGGGCCTGCTTACGCCTGGCAGCTCTCTAGAATTTGTTGTCAATACATCACAAAGAAAAAGAGGCCCAAGCTCATTAATACATATCAATTTTGACAAAAAGTCTCAAGTTCATGAATACACATCAAATTGGGCAAATTCACTCAAGTTCATGAATACACGTACAATTTGACAAATTCACTCAAGGTCATGACTATACAACAAGTTTGACAAAATAGCTCATGCTCATCACTATATATCAAATTTGCTTATTATATTTTTTTGGACATGGACTGTTTCCTCATGGTCAGTTCGTTTTTTTTCGATAAGGGAAAATTTTATTAATTTCCATAGTTTTACATCAAGATGATACAAGACCTTAGAAAATACTTCCTGACCTCTGCATATCCAGGATGCACACAGCCTAAATAAACAGATAGCAGACACACTACTGACTATCAATTCGAAAACTAGATCGCCACCCATGTGCCTGGGTAAAAAACTCCTTGGCCACTCGGGCTAATTGTTGAGATGCCGCTGCAACCAAATCCTGTAAAGCAAGCTTCTGTAGGATAGCCCAAGAACGAAGCCAATGGATAATTGAGTATATAACCTGCAAGGGAGAAGGATTATATTTTTTTTATCAAAAACTATATCATTCCTGCATAGCCATAGTGACCAACAAGTAGCGGCCGCCCCTAGCAGGACAGCAGTTTCGAATCATTCTCAATACCCCAAAGCCAAGTACCAAATAAATGTGATACACTACGAGGTTGAGAAAGTCCTGATGTCGCTTGTATTATGAACCAAATGAGACGAGCAAAACGGCATTAAAAAATAAGTGTTTAATTGTTTCATCCTAAGCAACATTTTTTGCTACCTTGCCAATTACGTTTTGCAAGTTTATCCTTTGTTAAGATTACCCCTCTACGAAGAAACCATAAAAAAATTTTGATCTTCAAAGGTGCTTTTAGTTTCTAGATCCGCTTATTCATATTAGAGATGTCAACGTGGATCATAGCCAGGTAACAATGAAAACTGTCCACTCGGATGTAGGTTCCAACGAAATTCATCACGTTCCTAGCTCAACACAATATTAGCAATATGTGGAAGTAAATCATTCCATGCTACTAACTTGTGTCCAATGAGATCTCTACGCCACGTAAGGTTAGGTGGTGAAGTACTTAGGGTTTCTGCTACGGTAACCTGTTTGTGACACGCTATGTTATATAAACAAGGATATTGCTCTCGCAGAGTTGTATCATGCGTGTTAGCTAGGCTAATTTGGGCAGGGCACATGAGCCATGGTGCCCACGGCTGGTGGCCAGGATTATGTGGATCATGCTATCCCACACCGGGGTCTTATGGTAGATGATTATTGTAACACCTATGGTGTTTAAAGCAATAAAGCAAGTGTAATTAAACCTAATAAAATGCTTCGGTAACTTTTTGAACATCAATCAACTAAGGCCATCTACAAAATCATAGATATGAGTATATGATCATAAGCTATACATAAGACAATCGAGAGAGGGAATTAATACTTAGTTAAATACTTGGGAACCTTGAATAAAAAACCAAACAACTTTCTCAGTTGGACTTCTGTCCAACAACGAAAGGAAAAAATGCTACAAACACTCATTAAGCAATTGTTGGAATTGAATTAAATTGTGACCTTATGAAGGAAGTTTAAGTTTTGTTATGCAGCGGTGCTGGTAAATATTTTAGAAAATTCTAGATCTCAAATGTTAAATTTATAGTATTTTTACAAGATTTATGGACATTGTTTGCTATGGCTAAAAATTCAAACTTCAAATTAACGTCTTTTTTATTTCAAATTGCAACAGAACCAAAACTGGAATTCACCCTTTTCAACTTGTGGAATGTTCTTTGTGTTTTAATCTTTCCAAAATGTAATTATTCTTGAATTTTGGACTCCAGGAGCTATTTCTTCTAAAGCAAAACATTTGAATTCGGATTTCAAAAGGTGTCTCACTTACATGCGGTACCCGCATCAGTGCCTTCTCTCAACTCCAGCCGCCTGCTACGCTGCTGCCTTGCTACCGCCCTGCTTCTGCGTTGCTGTCGCCGGCCACCAACCCTCGACGCGCCATTGACCACATGAAATGCCCCTTTTGCCCTCGCCTCACTCCTCCTATTTAATCCCTGAGCTCCCCGTCGCCTAAACCCTAGCCCCATTCCTTCCCACTGTGTCACGCCATTGTTGCTCAACAGAGATCGCCTCTAAGCCGATTCATCGTGGCAGCTCGTCCCCCTGTCCGATTCACGGCCGCCCGCACCATCTCCTCCACCCGGCAAAACACCTCCACAACACTTCCTCCGCCCGCAAGCTCGCCTCAAGTCATGCAATGTCGTCGCTTGTCGATGCCCCATTTGCACTCACCAAACCTGCAATCCAAGGTGGGGAACAAGTTCACCTCGACCTCCTCGTCGCTCCCGTGTGCCTAACATGGCCATCCCCGGTATCGCTAGAGTCGGGATTGTCGCGGGCGCACATGCGCTGCTCCGTCACCGGCCATGTCTGATCCGCCTCAGACCCTGCGAAGCTCACAAACCAAACTGTGGTAAGCCTAGCATCAGCTTCCCCTCCTCCCCGCAAATCTTCCCAGCCACCGAGCCGCCACCCTCACCGTCGCCAGCCATGCCACCATTGTTGTCCAGTGCCATCACCCACCACCGTACGTCGGCAACCCCTCCCCGGCCACTGTTTCTTCCACCGAGGTATCAAATCGGTTCCTCTCGACGCCCTCTTGCTCACTATGCCCTTTCCCCTCGTTGGAGCCTCACCATAGGCAAGGAAACGGCGGTCAACCACCAGCCAGTCAATTTTGACCGCCTGTGTCACTGAACCATGGGGCCTCATCAATTGCTGGGACATGGGTGGATGGATGTGTAGATCAAACATTTTCCCAGGTGCCTTGCTGCGAAACGGTTCTTGGATTTTATTTAAATCGGCTGAAATTGTAAAATATGTAGAAAATTGTGTAGTGCTCCAAAAATTATCATTCTTGTTTTGTTGCACTTCTTGTATTATGCATATTCATACAAAAATATGTTTTGTTACTGTACTGTTACCTAGATTTATTTATATTTCATATATATTGTTCTAAGCTTGTTACATACGTACTAAATATTCTGTTGTTCTAAAATTGCTATATCCAATTTTGTTAGCCGCCTTTTATGATTTACATGATAGATCTTTGCTTTTCCATTAAACTTTCACATGTTTTTACCATTTTTTCAATTAAATTATGTGTTTGCTGGATGAAAATGAAGAAATGCATAATAAATAGGTCAAAATGATAAAATGGTGAGACAACTTTTGTTGTTTTCCTGTATAGTTGTTGTTTTCCTATATAGTATATAGGAAAAATATCATTCATGATTTTTCTGTTTATAAACATGCCTTTTATGATTGAATTTCATTTATAGTGCTTAAACATGCCTAATTAATGTTTAATTGTAAATAATTGCTATTAATGCAAATCCAACTCTAACGACTCTGTTTAAACCATGGATGGATGACATGTGTTTCAGTGCGCCTTCTATTCTTTTATTAAGATTTAATTGTATGTTTGTGTTGCTTGTTAGTAGTTGAACGGTGAATTTTTATGCATCTTGTCGTTGTGGCTGTTTTGGTTAACTTGACGTGATGCTTTAATAATCATTCATGTTCATCCACTTCATACTCGTACGTGGCATGTCATCCTCTCTAACACATGCTGGTTTAATTAAAAGTCCATAAAGTCTTCAAAAATAAACCCTGGTGGTATGGTGAAGAAATAAAGTCGTGGATAAGTAAAAGTTACCAGCCTTCTATATCTATGCAACCACCATTAAAAGAGGTCATCAAATGTGTTTGCCCATCTACTCCTTAATAGAGAGAAAGAGTTGTTAATAAATTGTATAGGTGAATATAGCCTCATGTGCAGCCCAAACATTTGCTCGATCAATTGAATTCAAATTGAACCTTATGGATGTGCATCTCACGTAAAAACTACGCTCAAGGACAGTACCTACAAGCTAGTCCCGGAATTGGAGGAAGGGATTCAAGAAGGACAGGTGAACGTCTTCGATGCCAACCAAGTGCCTTGAGAGCCCGAGACTAACTTTGTGCAAGAAGGCCAGTCCCGGAGCATGACCTGACTTTCTAGATTCATGCAACTTTGATTCTCTATGTTTGTGCGTTTAAGTTTTCAGGAATTGATTGAAACCTTAGTTGCCTAATCCTAGTACCCATGCGTTGGAATACTAGTATAATAGGTTGATAGTTGTCATGCTTTAAGGACACGTTAAAAGTCGAGTGATTTTCTATCACTCGCGAGAACATGAGTTGTTTTCTATACTTATGTTGGGACTATAAGGACTGACGGACGGGATGGTATGTATAGAGATCACGTATGTGTTGATGAACTAATTAAGGTCAAACGTGTGGTAAGTTTCGTGTCAAGTTTGTGAATGTACAACACACATGCTAGGGACATGGACCGGTAGGCCAATTACCTGATTGATGCATAAAGATCCTTTAGCCTGATGTCCTTGGAAATTTATTTCCCTTATGTACACACGTAGGTATATGCATGATGCCGAGTAGCGGTAAACCTTTGCCCTAAGATAGTGAGATCTGGAAACCATCTATAGATTGATGGGAACGGACCGGGTTGTGTTTGCTTTGCAGGTCTGCCCGTGAGTGTGGGTTTCCCTTGCAAGGTTATGAAATTCAGTTCGAACTATACTCTTCTTGTGATTAGTGAGACTGCTTGACCGTTGTGTTGCATTGAGTAACAAGTGCAATGATGAGAATGATGAACTTGATGTTTGAAATTAATTGTATTGCAACACTTGCTTGCTTAGAAAGGTTGCTAACCTAGAATGGTTTATATTACTAGAACTTGATGCTAAAATATTGAAAGCAAGGATCCACTCTTAGAAGCTTTTGGCAAAATCAATACCTGCAGCCAAAAAGCCTCTCATGTCTAGGAGTCGGTGAAGTAATTATCAACCTGCGGGTAAGCCTTGCTGAGTATTAGTATACCTTCCTTATTGATTAAATTTTTAGCTATGACTCATGAGGAAGTAGCAGCTATTTTCACCTGGCCTGGCCAGCTTCCTCCTGGATGGACTATCGTTTGGGACATATCCTCTAGAGAGGATCGTGTGGAGTAGCATCTTGGCAGGCTTCGTCGTGATGTTATTATGTATCATCATTAGCACTCATTTATTTCCGTTGACAATCAAACCCTTAGTACTATTTCCTAGTGTTGAACCCGGTATGTAATAACTCTAAATTATGACTTGATATGTGGTGTAATTTGTGGTATGTTGTAATCTCTAGGAATCGCCTTCACGCGAGTGTGTTGTTTCTATCATAAATGCGTAGTTTAATTGAGCTAGACTCGATGGACTCCCAGTTTAATCCTATTTAAGTGTATGATTGCCTTGTGATGGTCATGAGTGCACTTAAATTGGATTAATTTGGAGTGGTCCACCACAATTACACATTATGCAAGGATCTCGATTGATTGAGTGTGTTCTTTAAACCCTAGATGACCCTTGCCTACATATATTGTACATCCTTGTACCTCTCGAAATCAATCTAATATTTTTCATACCATATTTGTTTTCATCGTATCATGATTCAAAGTATTTCCTCGGAGCTCCTCTGTTCCCCTGCCCTAGCATGTCGGCCATTCACATTGTTGCATTGGTTCCCTGTCGTGCTACGCCATGTCCAACTCCGAGCCGTCCTCTCCGACGGCCGCCCTCGCTGCCAAAGCTAAAACGAACGCCGCAATCAACTCCACACCGCCACCCGATCCTCTGGGTGCGTCGCGACCTCGCCACCCCGATCCACTGGACGACGCTGCGGCCTCCTCGTCCGAGCTCGCGCTCCCATCGTTGTCTCGCGCGCGGGCCAGTGCCATTTCTGCCGATGGAGGAGGCCTCAACGTAGGAGGCGCCCAAGGTTTTTGTCTCCTTTTAGTTGGATCCCAACACGCCATCACAAATCTTCAATGGGAGCACGGGGGTCTGCTCTGCAAGGAGCAGGTGGAGGAGTTCAGGTCAGGGCGGTGACGTCGTGGCCGCACGGGAGAGAGAAGAAAAGGCAGTCGACGACGTCGGGGAGGCGAGGTCAGGGTGCGGCAGGGAATTGTGGCGTCGAGGTTCCGTCATGGCGAGGTAGCGGCAAGGAACCGTCTGGAACCGAGGAGGGGGTGAGTTTACAAAAAATGATTTAGTATGGCCAATGGTGGGCTTTTAAGTCTAAAATTACCCCACCTCTTTCCCTAGCCATGGATGAGCTTTTTGTGGTCTTAGTTGGAGTTTCATAGTTTTCAAAGGTACCCTAGTTTACACCAGATATGCTCCTAATTTAACATGACAGTCACCACTAGCATATTGGTGTCCATAAGAACATTACCTAGCACTAAAGAATAATGCCAATAATTTCTTAAATAGATGTAAGAAAATGAGTGGAGTCAAATCAAGGACTCACCAAGGAATCTAAGAGCATCTACGAGAGTGTTTAAAACTAAAAGTGTCTAAAAAATATTGTTACCGAAAAATATTGGGAGTAATATTTACAAAGGCTCTCCACAACCGTTCCCAAAAATTGATTCCAAAATAATTTAGTTGCTGCCATCATGATCCTTGGACCTATCACATGGTTTTCCTTTGGGAACTGCTCCCAAACGCCCTGCTCGCGATGATCCTCTAGTGAGACACCTTCAAAAAAGAATGGATTGGATCCAGCACGTGTGTGCTTCAACAGACGTCGTGCCGGACTAGATCCCCAACTCCTTACACGCCATCCTGTCGGAGAGGTAGGTAGCCCGAGGTACGGTCGCCAAGCCATAGGTTCATTTAGTCACCCGCTTGTTTTGTCTTTTCTCTTTTTGGTTGTTCAAACGTTGTTTGACTCTATCTCTTCCTAACGAAATATGTGCTATGCATATCTTAAAAAAGTAATATCGCTGCCAATGGGAGGAGATAGCAGAGGCAAAATGATGCGTATGGATGTCGAGAACACGTAGGAGATGAAAATATTACTACTCCATCTGTATAGATATATCTATATAATCTTTTCCTTAAATACGACTATGTTACAATTTCAAGCTTGATTTAGTGAGTGGTCAGACAAAATAACCTTGTAGAAATTAATTGTCTCGTAGTCCTTGGTTAATTGGTTTAGTGATGTGGAGAGGAAGAATCAGGAGAGACTAACGTTGTGAGAGGTTGCAGACTTGCAGTGAGCGGGGTCCCAGTGTGACCAAGAGGCACAAACTGGGTAGCCTGACACTATTCACGGGGACCATTTTTCTGCTTTCTGCTTTCTTCTCGAAACAGTGTATAGAGAGTTTTTTTAGACAAAGCAAAGAATCCGGGCTCTATAATTGTACACAGTCCAATTATTATAAATTTTGACACCTCATCTTTAATTGCTGATAACTTTAATTGCTGATAGCACGGGGTAAAAAAAAACCCGAAAGAGAAATTAAAATTGAGCCAATTTATTATTATGTTTCCATCCTCGATTGGCATGATTCAAAGCGATGATCTTTAGCATTAAGCTCGCCTTTTACACAGAGTTTCGACCCTATGAAACATATTTCACCACTTTTATCATTAAATCTATGCCACATCACCAAAAATACTGACATGACACTGCATTTAATAGGGATGAAACTCTCACGAAGTAAGGGCAGTCTCAGTGGGGTTTCATGGACATAGTTACCTAGACTAGAAACTAGGTAACTGTGCCACAGGAATTTCATGGTGATGAAACTCTCCTCACATCCCATGAAACTCCCCTTCTTAATTACCCTAACATGTCAGCAAAACTGCTGATGTTGCAGTGTATTTAATGCCCATGAAACTCTCATGAAACCCCATTGAGACTGGCCTAAGTAGTACTGTAACTGCTAATATTAACGTGTGAATTGGTACATGTGCAGTCAAAGACACCTCCCAAAGTTGTCAAAGTTGGTACGTCCCAAGTTATTTGTTTACTTATGGGCAGTATATACAATCGGTCCTACCTACAAGAAACGACAAGGTTAGGCTTCTCGTGTTGCTTCCCACCAACTATGCTTTTCGGGATTAGCAAGTTGATAACGAAAGACACCCCACCGGCCGGGCTTACGAAACGTCACAGCAGCCAGAGGGCGTGCCCCTCATCTTTGTATCTCCAGCTGGGTAAATGATTGCTGCGGTAAGCTCCGCTGTGATGCTGATGCATACATCACAAATCCCCCTTTTTTTTTCTTTTGTCCGGCGATGAAATATATATACTCCCGTTTTCAGTTCGTGTATCTGATAAGTGATCTTCGTCGTCGTCATCCTCCTCCATCTGCAGGCGGCGTGAGACATGATAGAGCCAGGAGCAGAGGCCAAGAGCGGGCTGCCGGTGTTGTTGCCGGAAGATGTTCCGGTCAGTGGCTCACTGGGATCCATGGGTCCCCTCATCAGGCGGCTCCAGTCGTTGCTGCACACCGACCAGAGTCTGCCACAAGGGGTGAGCAAGGATGAGCTGCAGGGATTTATGGAGGATCTCAAAGCAATAAACGCCTCCATCATGGACCTTTCCGCTGCTAGGGACCCTTCCTTCATTGACAAGTGCTGGATGAAGGAGGTGCGGGAAATCTGCTATGACACCGAGGACTACTTGGACATGGTGCTGCTGCGCTCTTCCGCGGGCGGCCGCAAGATTCCTTGGATGAAGCAGCAGCGGTGCCACCTCAAGATACCTTGGATCCAGGCAAAGATGAAGCATCAGCAGCGGCGCCCCCTCAAGATTCCTTGGATCCGGAGTAAGAAGATGAAGAAGCATCAGCAGCGGCGCCCCCTGATTGCCAAGGATATCTCAGAGCTGAGGTCTCGTCTGCAGAGTGCAACCGGAAGAAGCGCGTCTGCTGGCTTGAAGACCATAGTCAAGCCAAGAATACCAGTCGTTAATCTCGGCCATCTGCTGCATGCTCCATATGCAGGGATTGACAAGCATGTGAACGAGATCCACGGCTTTCTGGCTCTCGACACGGAGCAACAACTCAAGGCGGTGCCCATCGTTGGACTTGCAGGTGCTGGGAAGACAACGCTTGCTACAACATTGTATCGGAAATACGGAATGGGGTTCCACTGCCGGGCTTTTCTACGCGTTTCTCGAAATCCAGATACCAGGAGACTTCTCGCCAGCCTGCTCTCACAAGTTAAGGGACCACAGCCCCGGCGTGGCATGTGTGATTTGCAGGACCTCACCGGCAACATCAGAAAACATCTACAAGACAAATCGTAAGTATTAGTTCTTCTCATGTATCGCAATTAAGGCCATACCTATCATTCAATTGTTCTCCCTATGCATATGTGGTCTAAATCAATTAATGACTCTCAACATAAGTTTGACATAGCTAGATTCATTTCTAAGTAACCAATAAAAGAGATTCTAATGTCCAATACTAATAAATATGAGTCACCATTGCAAAAGGTTATATGCGAGCGGGAGGTCGCGAGTTCGAATCCCACTGGCCGCATAGCTTGGATGGGTGGCTGGCCGGTGGGGCCCTCCTCCCACAATTTTTTTGTTGTTTTCCCGTGTGGTTTTATAAAATTAGCCTTTGCCAAAAAAAAAAATCTGTTTGTCATAGCGAGTGTGATTACATCATCCGTCTGTTATTGCAGTGTCTATTTGTAATAACGGACACAGTGGCTATTACTGCAGGGTTGAGCCTACAATGACAGGAACTTTATAATGGCCGAGCTGCACGTTATTACAGCGTCATTTTGTGCGTTATTGCAGGCGCCCATTGTAGTAGTGATAAGCATGGTTTCTCCGCAACATGTCAATTTTATGTTTTAGACCCTTATGTTCTTACATCATGTGATTATGCCCTTCCAAGTACGTCCTCATTAGCATGCCACACCTGGAACATACGGATTGCTAATGTATAGTGAATTGCATATAACATCATGAACTTAGTGTATGGTGGGTGCAACGTTTGCTTTTTACTAGACCAAAATGATATTATGATGCATTTTTATGTATGTGGGTGCAACTTTTACAACTTGTTGGAGTAAAATAAAACAATGATGCAATTTCACGTATATATGGTGGATGCACTTTACTCCTAAATAAAAACTAGTAATTGTTTTGTATTTGGTGACTAATGGTGATATGGCAACGTTAGGGGTATAATGATCAGTGCTATTTATTGTTAAGGGAATGCAGGCACAAAATCAGTGCCTTTTGATGCAATTGATGGGGTGGGTAGTGTCGCCTATCTGTACTGACCAGTGGACTCTTGCCATACTAGTCATATATTGGTGGAATTAGTAATATGATCCATATCATTGGTTTCTTTGTTTCTGACCTTTTTGTATCTTGATGACATCTTCATTTTTTCCCTACAGTTATTTCATTGTAGTTGACGACTTATGGGCTACATCAGTATGGGATATCATCAGACGTGCTCTTCCAGAGGGTAATTGTTGCAGCAGAATAATAACGACAACAGAACTTGAGGATGTTGCTTTAGCTTGCTCTGGTTATCACTCAAAGGGTATATTCAAGATGGTGCCTCTCAATGATGATCAATCACGACAATTACTCTTCAGTAGAGTTTTTGTCTCTGAAGACAACTGTCTTGACCAAGAATTTAATGAAATTTCGTATGGAGCAATTCAAAAAAGTAGTGGTTTACCGTTGGCAATAGTATATATAGCTAGTGTATTAGCAAGCTGGCCAAACCTCATATTGGAACAAAGGAAGTGCATTCAAGATTGTTTATGCTCTGCTTTGAGGACAAATTTTCCTCCTGAAGGGATTAAAGAAGTTTTAAACCTTATGTACAATAATCTTCCATCTCATCTGAAGACGTGCTTGATGTACCTTAATATGTATCCAGAGGACTATGTGATCCGAAAGGATGATTTGGTGAGGCAATGGATAGCTGAAGCCTTCCTCAGTGCAGTAGAAGGGAAAGACATTGAGCAAATTGCAGGGGAGTATTTTGATGAGCTTGTCGCCAGAGGATTGATCCAACCTGTTGATACCAGACTTAACGTTGAGGTGTTATCATGCACAGTTCATCACATGGTAGTCGATCTTATTGCATATGAATGCATGGAGGAGAACTTCATCACCGCAGTAGATTATTTTGACGCAGTTACAGGAATTGCTGATAAGGTTCGTCGACTATCTATCAAGTTAGGTGGGGCAAAGAGTGCACAGTTACAGGGAAGCTTCAGAATGTCCCAAGTTCGGTCACTTTTATTTTCTGGATTCTTCAAATGTATACCTTGCATTGAGGAGTTTAGGAATCTGCGAGTGCTTATCCTTAATATTTGGAGTGATCAACGCAAATCTAAGTTAGATCTTGCTATACTACGTAAATTATTTCAGCTACGGTATGTGAAGATCGAATGCAATATAGCTGTCAAACTTCCAGCAAAGATTCAAGGGTTACAACAGTTAATGGTACTTGAAGTAGATGCAAGATTAGCTACAGTTCCATCAGATGTTGTCAATTTGCAGAGTTTGTTGCACCTCCACCTTCCAAGCGAGGCTGAACTGCCCTGTGGAATTGGCCTCTTGACATCACTTCGCAGTCTTGGTCATTTTAACCTTAGCACTAGCTCAAGACACAATGTGCTGGACCTCGGCAAGTTAACAAATGTGCAGGATCTTCACCTGACCTGTTCTCCAGCACCATCAAAACGTCTGATAAGAAACATGGAATGTCTAGCCTCAGTCCTGGGGAAAATCAGCAACTTGAAATCGCTAGTGCTGGATGGTGGTTCTTCATCAAGCACGACCATTTCCTGTGATGGCTTAGGTGATGTTTCCCCTGCTCCTGCCCTTCTTGGGACACTTAAAGTATCTCCACATATTTGTATAATTTCTACCCTCCCAAGATGGATTGAAGAACTGAGCAAGCTCCGAATCCTAAAGATTGCGCTACAAAATCTGTCGAGTGATGATGTTAACATCCTCAAAAAGCTCCCTATCCTGGCTGCTCTCTCGCTATATGTCCGAACTAGCAACCCTGCAGAAAGGATTGTCTTTAACAAGGAGGGATTCTCAGTTCTCAAGTATTTCAAGTTGGTCAGTTCTTCACCATGTGTGGAATTTACAGAAGGAGCTATGAATACTGTCCAAAGGCTCAAGCTAGGTTTTAATGCTGATACAATGGAGCAGTACAGCCCCTTAGATGCTGGCTTCAAACACTTGATTGGCCTTGAAGTGTTCTCTGCGAAGATTGGATGTGCTGGTACCAATGAGGCAAGCAAAAAGGCTGTAGAATCTTCTATGCGGGATGCCTTTTCCAAGCATCCAAGCCCTCCTATTATCAACATACAACTGGTAGATTGGATTTTTCATGGAGAAATACAAACAACTTCAGTGACACAAAGGAAAAAGCGGCATACCACAGAAAAGGGTTCAACTGAAGTTCCAAACAAACAGACGTTTAGCAGGTACATATTCTTAATTCCAATTTTTTTTTAAAAAAAATGGCACCCTCTAATACTGCCCTTCTTCATATCCTCTTTTTTTTCTTCATTTCTCGCTCCTCCAACCTTGAACTTGACTTCTGCATTGTATGCGATCAAGTATAATTGAACTTTTAACGAGTGTCAAATGGTTGTTGTCATTAGGATTGATATGACATCAGACTGCTCTCCAGACATGCAGCATCCAGAATCATCTGCTCATACAATGAAACAAGGTAATATCTTTTTAGGCATTTCATACGTCGGTTTCTAGGAATAATTGAATAAATGCTGAAAGATGGTAAAAACGACAACATAAAAACTGTATGAATAAGTATGTGAGATAAAATCGTTCGGATGGTAACTATTTATATGTGTATTCTTAGGTAATATCATCATTATTATTATTATCCTATACTATCTATGATATGATGACTTCCAATCCTGCTGGATATGGCTCCTATTCCCATTTTAGTAGAACTACTGAGGAGATATGATGTTATGGCCCAACACGGCCCCACACAGGCGCCGGCGCAGAAGGATCCGCGACCCCCAGTGTGGATCACGTATCAACACTGGAGGCGGCAGACACGTGGCTAGGTTTCCTTAGAGATTAAGTTACTCTCCATACAAATCGATTCGATCTTTTGTAATTGGAGATAAATACCCCTACTCTTAGTGAATGAATTAAGCAAGTAATTAATTTAATTGACGGCCTCAAGGGCGACTCCCAAAACCCTCGACTCTTTCCTCTCCCTCATGCTCCCCCAACCACAGCGCCACCGTGCCGCCCTCCACAACCTCCTCCTCATCCGCGCCACCCTTACAGCTTAAGCGAGGCTCCTGGTAGGGCTAGGAATCCTACCAATCTAGTATCAGTTATGCCACATGACGACAAGGAGAAGCCCCCACAACAAGGGCCCCGTTGATCATGGAAGAAAATCGGCACCATGTTCTCCAAGTTGATGGCCCACATGGACGGCATCACCTAGGAGGTAGGACTCTAGGGATCACACATGGACAACATCGCGCAAGACGTGAAACTCTCCCCCT
Organism: Digitaria exilis; assembly: GCA_015342445.1. Taxonomy (NCBI): domain Eukaryota; kingdom Viridiplantae; phylum Streptophyta; class Magnoliopsida; order Poales; family Poaceae; genus Digitaria; species Digitaria exilis. The sequence goes on from JACEFO010000353.1 coordinate 469,563, forward strand.
GTTCGCCAGCCTAGAAGCGCATGTCGGGCAATGAAGGCTAACCCATCGCCGCCCTCCCTATCCCATGGGCTCCTCTACGGGATGCCGATCTCCTCCCTTTCAGTGGCCGCCGCCACGACGGCTGTTTCGACCATGGCGACGTCGGGCCAGACACATCATCTCTGCTCCCCGTCACCAGCATCCCCTTCCCCCACTCGCCGTCCCATATCCCTCCGCCTTTCCAGTGGCACGAGTGATACCATGGGGGGAGGCTACACCATGCCGGGTGCCTCTTCCACGAGCGGTTTGGCTGCATCCGGCGCCGCCTTGGGTGGCAGGTATCGCAATATCACCCTTCCCAGTAGGGGTGGGCATTCGGTTTAAACCGACATTTCGGTTCGGTTTGTTCGGTATTTAAAAACTCCTGTGTTCAACAAATGGAAATCAATCGGTGCAGGCAAAAAAACAAAAATACAAGGTGGCGACTTTCAGGATCACCTCGGCATTCCACAGTTAGTAAGCTGGATTTTCCCAGCTTTAACGGCACTGAAGACCCTTTGAACTAGCTCAACTACTATGAGTAGTTTTTTCGCGGATAGCGGACCCTCGTGTTTGACCGTGTCTAGCTCACCTGCTACCATCTTAAGGGGGTCACTCAGACATGGTATTACGCCTTGGAGCAAGATGAGGGCATGCCATCTTGAGAGCGCTTCATCGAGCTCTGCCACCAGCGCTTTGGGCCAGCGATCCGTACTAATCTCCTGACAAAGTTGACGTGTCTCCCCTTCACGAGTGGCATGCAAGACTATGAGGAGCACTTCAACACACTAGTCTGCCACACCGGTGCACTCCTGCCCCACCAGAAGGCAATACCTCTTCGTCGGCAGACTTCACGAACATCAAGGTTGATGTCGAACTCCAGCAGCCGCAGAATCTCCCGATGACCATGCACCTGGCCTGGGTGTATGAGTTTCGGGCAGTGAAAACCCTACCATCGCCGCCTTAGTGCCAGCTGCATCCCTCGCGGCGACCTCTCCAGCAGACCGTGGCGTGCGCCCCGACATCCGGTGTCCCGATGCCTCTTCTCGCTCCACCTACACCGACCAAAGCAGTGCTACCTGTTCGTTCTGCTACCTGACACTACGGCAGATGGTGGAACGGTGCCACCAAGGGTCTCTACTACAACAACAATGAGGATTTCATTCGCGGTCACTAGTGCAAGCACCTCTTCTTCGTCATCAGCACCAACGACCCTGCTGATGTCACCGACGACACAATCGACACCTTGGCTGATGCCAACGTTAATGATGTGCCATCATGGCGGCACAACCCTTGCTTGAGGTGGCTCCAAGCCTATTGTGTCCATGTATGCCATCGCATGCATCCGTACAACCAAACCGATGTATGTGCCAGTCTACATCAACAGCCATCGCCTGATCGCTTTGCTCAACATCGGCTCGACCCACAACTTCATCAACACCGCGCCCATGTGACGCATCCAGTTGGTCACCGTTGATGCCAACTTGCGTGCCATGATTGCTAAGTGACCATGTCCCATGCAACGTCGTGGCACTGAACGTAACGATCACCATCGGTCAAGAGGACTTCTCCATCAATTTCTTTGGCATAAACCTCGGCAGGTTCAACCTCATCCTCGGTGTCGACTACCTCAAGACCTTGGGCCCCATCCTCTGGGACCTCGAGGACCTATGCATGGCATTCAATCGGGGTGGTCGACGCATGTTCTAGCGCAGGGTCAGCTCCCCGCGCACCAACATCGCAGAGCCGAGCCTACTTGCACTAGGCAACGACCCTGAGCACCCTCTCCTAGATGCCCTACTATGATATTTTGTCTACGTCTTTGCCGAACCGTGCGGTCTGTCTCCCTCCTAGCCCTACGACCACAAAATCCACCTCCTGCCTGGGGCGGCGTCCATTGTCGTCCAGACATACCACTATCCCAGCTGTAGAAGGATGACCTGGAGCGCCAGTATACGGAGATGCTGGTTCAAGGCATCATCCACCTCAACACCTCCCTGTTGTCAGCGTTGGTGCTCCTCAACAAGAAGGCGGATGGTTCATGGCATTTGTGCATCAACTACATAGCGCTCAATGACAAGACGTCCAAGGACAAATTCCCGATCCCGGTCGTCGACGAGCTTCTTGACGAGCTACACGGCATGTGTTTCTTCACCAAGATGGACTTACGCTTCAGCTATCATCAGATGTGCATGTTCCTGGACAACAAGGAGAAGACGGTGTTCCATACACACCATGGACACTTCGAGTTCCTTGTCATGCTGCACGGTCTCTCTGACGCGCTGGCTACATTATTCTAGGATCTCATGAACGGTGTGTTGCAATCCTTCCTTCGCCGGTTTGTGCTTGTTTTCTGTGATGATATTTTGATCTACAGTTAATCTTGGTCTGAGCATCTCCAGCACGTCCACCTGGTTATCGATGCCCTATGCACCAACCGCCTTCATGTGAACTAGTCCAAGTGCTCTTTTAGCGAGCGCTCGGTCTCCTACCTTGGCCACATCATCACGGCTAACGGCATGAGAATGGACAATGACAAGGTTGCCGCTATCTCGTCCTATCCTGAGCCCCGCTCGGCTTGGGGCGTCCACGGCTTCCTCATCCTCACCAGGTACTACAGGAAGTTCATCCACGACTTCAGGTCTATCGCCGCCCCCTTGATGCAGCTCCTACGCAAGGCGAGGGCTTTGCCTTGACTCCAGAGGGGGCATCCACCTTCACTACCCTGAAGCAGTCACTCACCATGGAGCCGGTCCTACAGATGCCAAACTTCGCCCGCTGCTTCATCGTGGACTACGACAATCTAGCACTGTCTTTGACACCGTGTTTCACTAGGGGAAGGGACCCCTGGACTTCTTCAGTCGCTCGCTTGCTGCCCCCCATAGAAAATGGCAGCATACGAGCGTGAGCTCATCGGCCTGGTGCAGGCCGTCCGACATTGGCGTCCTCGTCCACACCGAAGTTTGTGCTCGACCAGCGGTTGTCCATAGTCCCTCATAAAGATGGCAACGGGCGTCACACCCGCGGATACTGCCATCTTACGCCCGCTCCCGCGTGTTGAATCTCATGCCCGCGCCCGCGCCCGCCACCCGCCACGGGCAGCAGATCATGACCGCGCCCTACATCCGCGGGCATTTCGTGCCCGCGGGCAGACCCGCATGCCCGCCAAATTGGGACAGATTCATTGTGATAATACTAATTGAACAAAATTGCAAACAATACAAGATACAAAATTACAGATTCACAAAATCACAATAATGGACTAATGGTTCACAATGATAACATTAAACACAATCATTCAGTTCACATATTACTTGTTTCACACACAAGCAACAAACAAGAATACAAGAAAACACAAATCAATACTCTAGCTTGCAAGAAAACTACTGAATCAAGTCTACAAAATAGAATCAGTGGCTGATATTACCTAGATCTGGTGGCCGGCTTCAGGCAAGAGCGGTGGACGGGCAGGGGCGGTCGGCGCTCGGCGATCCTCCTCAGTCCTCGGCAGGGCGGTGGCCAGGCAGGGCCGTAGGGAGCCAGGGACCAAGCAGTGCTCGGCGTTACCTGGCGAGTGGGACGGGGAGAGGAGAGCGGTGGCCAGGGAGGGCGGCACTGCGGCAGGGACCAGGGCGGCGCCAAGCGCCGACAATGGCCAGCAGCGGCGCCGGCAGAGGCTTGAGGCCAGACGCGCGAGGGGGTGCGGCGTGTGCGACTGGGAGAGGGGCGGCATGTGCGGCTGGGTCGCTGGGAGGGGGGCGGCGCAGGGAAGAGATGGGGGATTTGGGGAGAAATTGAGAACCCTAACATTATGTATATATATGTGCTGACATGTGGGTCCCATATGTCATAGCAGGTTTGGCGGGTATGCGGGTGCGGATAGCAGTTTTGTGTGCCCGCGAAGAAATATCCGTTTGGTTTCATTTTGTGCCCACGCCCACGGGCGGGGATCGACGCCCGTATCCGCGCTCAACGGGTCTCATGCCCGCGGGTTTGCGGATTTTCCACGCCCGTTGCCATCTTTAGTCCCTCAACATCAGCAGCTCAGCAAGCTATTTAGGTTCGACTTCAAGGTCTAGTATCGCTCGAAGCGCCTCAACTCGGTCATCGACACCCTGTCTCGCCATGATAGCAATGATGCCCCCGACGCCACACAGGTTCAGGTGTTGTCCAGACCGTCATTTGCCCTCCTCGATGAGCTCTGAAGTTTGTGCTCGACCAGCGGTTGTCCTTAGTCCCTCAACATCAGCGGCTCAGCAAGCTATTAAGGTTCGACTTCAAGGTCGAGTATCGCGCGAGGTGCCTCAACTCGGTCATCGACACCCTATCTCACCATGATAGCAATGATGCCCCCGACACCACACAGGTTCAGGCGTTGTCTAGACCGTCATTTGCCCTCCTCGATGAGCTCTGAGATGTGACCTTGGCCGATGTTGATGCATCTACCTCCTCTAGCAACTCCAGACTAGCGAGCTGGGGGCCCCATGGTGGGTGGACGACGGCCTCATCCTCCACAGCAAACGTGTCTTCGTCCCTGACATCGCCAACTTGCACTAGTTCATTCGGCTGGACATGAGGGCATCCAAAAGGCCTTCCAGATGCGGTGACATCCAAAAGGCCTTCCAGATGCGTTTTCCTACCGCATGCCAAGCGCTTGGCGCATGCCTTCATCCAGGCGTGCACGACATGTCAGCGCAACAAAGCATGCCTTCATCCAGGCGTGCGCGACATGTCAGTGCAACAAGACCCAGACTCTTCAGCCAGCTAGATTGTTGCAGCCCCTTGACATGCCCTCGCGGATTTGGGCGGATGTTTCAATGGACTTCATTGATGGCTTGCCAAAGGTGCATGGCAAGTCAGTGGTCCTCACGGTGATGGACCGCTTCTCCAAGTATGCCCACTTCATCACACTGAGCCACCGCTATAAGGATGGGTCGGTCTCCCATGCCTTCTTCGATGGCATCGTTTGTCTACACAGCTTACCAAGCTCCATCGTCAGCGACCGCGACCTCATCTTCACAAGCCACATGTGGAGGGACTTGTTCATGTTGGCTAGTGTCCAGCTTCTTTTCAGCATAGCTTTCCACCAAGAGACGGATGGCCAGTCAGAGGTGGTTGACAAGGTGCTCGCCATGTACCTTCGGCGCGCCACTAGGGACCGCCCAAGGGTCTGGGTTGATTGGCTCTCCTGGGCGGAGTACTTCTACAACACCTCATAACACACAGCTCTTCATGCTACACCATTTGAGGTGGTTTACGAGCGGCAACCCCCTCCCCCTTCTTCCCCACACGTCGGGCGCAGCTACGAGACCGAAGGCTAACACCTTACTCCGGGATCATGATTCGTTCCTTAGGGACATTCTTGAATGTCTTTTTTAGGCTAAAACTATGCCAAGCTTTACTACGACCACCATCATCGTGAGCTGCAGTTTGTTGTGGGTGTCTCGGTGTGGTTGGGCCTTCTACACTGCCCCCACCTAGTCTCTGGAGCCTCGCACCAAGGGGAAGCTGGGCCCTTGCTACACGAGGTTGTTCCATATTGTTGAGCGCATTGGGAAGGTGGCCTATCGCTTGGCACTTCCAATCGTCTGCATAATGTGTTCCATGTTGTTTGCTCAAACCCTTCCATGGCACGCCTCCATAGTTCCACTACCGCTACCCCCCACTCCAGGACCGCCTGGTTCCTACCCCGGTGCAGGTGCTGCATGCCTGCAAGGTGCAGGACTCCTGGGAGCTTCACGTGGAGTAGGAAGATCTTCCAGCAGAGGCGTCGTCATGGGAACCCCTACAGGACTTCAAGGATCGCTACCCCGAATTTCAGCTCAAGAACGAACTGTTTGTCGAGGATGGGAGAGATGTTATGGCCCAAGGCCCAACACGACCCCACATAGGCGCCGACCCAACAGGGCCCCTCACAGACGCCGACGTAGGAGGATCCGCCACCCCCAGCGTGGATTACGTATCAACGCTGGCGGCGTCATACACATGGCTTGGTTTACTTAGAGATTAAGTTGCTTTCCATACAGATCGATTAGATCTTTTTTAATGGGAGATAAATACTCCCATACTCTTGGTGAATGAATTAAGTAGGCAATTAATCTGATTGTCGGCCTCAAGGGCCACCCAAAAACCCTCAACTCTTTCCTCTCCCTCGTGCTCCACGGACCATGGCTCCACCGCGCCGCCCTCCACAACCTCCTCCTCCTCCACGCCACCCTTACAGCTTACGCAAGGTTCCTGGTAGGGACAGGAATCCTACCATATGCATAAGGTGTTGGAGGCTATATAAAAATTGAAAATACCTATCAGGGTTGATTATACACTAGCAGTATATCACTGAGCACCAACTCTTTTGTAGGACAGGAAATCGAGGGTGCAAATGTAGTTTCAGTGGTTTGTGGGGTATTGATAATTCCTTTGTTTTGATGTTTTGATAAAGAACATAATATCAATTTTTGCCAAGTCTCGTATATTATTTTAAATTCTTTTGCATACTTATTATCTGATGGATTCTTAAACGAGAGTCATCTACAACATCCTTTACAATATTCATTTTAAAAGATATGGAGGCTGCGATGCACATGGGAAGATGTAACCAGTTTAACACCTCTTCTATTTTTTAAATTTAAATATACACATTTCTGTTTCCTTTCATTCTTCTCCATTCATCAAGGCAATGATGATGAAACAAAGCCACGGGAGGAATATTGCCACAGTACAAAACAACGTGATGAGGTTGTCAACGAAGATTACAATGAACAGCATGGAATTCAGGAAATTGCCTCAATTGAAGATTCAAGCAAACAAACTGATAACAGGTAATTCTTCAATATCCTCTGACATCCTATTCTGACTCTGGCTCAATTTGATCTCAAATTGTCTCCAAAAATTTATCTTAATTTTTTGAGGACTGCTGAATTATTGTTATCAGGACTTCCATGGCATCAGAATCCTCTTTGAGCATGCAAAATCCAGGTAACTGATTCATGTGTACAAGCCATTTCTTTTTAGAAAAGATGTGTACAAGCCATTGCATTCTTTTATTTGTAAAGTGGCACATGCTATGTTTTGAATGTTGGAGTATAAGTGAATTCCCCACATTTCCCTATCATCTTAAGCTTTGGGTTGAATTGGTTGGAGGATGCCACTCAATACTGAAGACATCTGTTTTCTATTAATGTTTACTGATCTTATGTTTGGAAATATTATCCGTACCATCGTCTGATGTGTTCATATCTGGGATCAATGCAAGATATGAATATGGACAAACAACAGGAGGGACTCCGGACTGCAGAGCAACAGGATGACATCATGGATGAAGACCAAAAATCAGCATATGAACTTCACGAAAAGGAAATTGATAAAGACACAAAGAAACAAAGTCATGGCAGGTTAGGCCTTCTATTCCTAAAACATGCATGGCTATCCCTTGTTAAACTTTTCCCAATCAACTCGGGCATCTTTGTTTCTTTACTTTATCTTCACCTCTGATCTCAATCCTTTGCTTTTGAAATTTTGCATGGGCTAAAAGGTTGTTAACTTTCATCAGGGTTCCTACATCACGAGAGCTCTCCGCAGATCCACAAAATGCAGGTAATCTATCTTACTAAGAGGGAGTAAGGCTCCACCAGCCCCATAGTGAGTGTGCATTTCTTCTAGTCGTTGTGTGAACCGCATTGTGACAGAAAAAACAACAGAGGACAAAACATAGGGGCGTGTACTACTGAGGGATGTGTGATTTCTTGGCCCAAATAGATTTTTCATTTCGACTAAGGCACTAACTCATTGGCCCATAGGGCAGTCTTAATACATATAGAGACCTAACCAAGGTATATTCTAGTGAATATCCTGGAGAGCTAAAAGAGTCTTAGGACCCTAAGATAACCCGATACAAGTACACTCGAGTGGTGCTTTAGTCATATCACAAGACTTAAACAAGTGCTACTTTAACATGGGCACCATCATTCTTCCATCATCATTTACTCTGTAGTCACCAAAACTTGGTTGCTCAGAGTATGTTTTTTTTTTAAATATCTCGCTTCAAGGTTACGATGAAGGACAAAGGTCGTGAATAGCTAAAATATATTAGAGACATGCTGAATTATAACTACGAGTAAAATAAATGGGCAGTCTTAAAACTTGTCTTGATGTGTCATCTTAGTCCCTAAACTCTCAAAATGCATTTTTCAAATCCCTATACTTGTCACAGAGTATCATTTGGGTCCCTGAACTCTCAAAACATATTTTTAAGTTCATGAACTTGTGAAGGAACCTGGTTAGTGTTTGAACTCGATCTCAAGATGGTCTCCCCAGCTCGTCGTTGTAATGAAACTCGTTATATGTTTTCTATAAAAGCAGGATAAAGCCTTTATATAAAAAAAAACTTGTGAAAGAAGGGAGCTCTGCCTCTGCTCTATCTCAAAAATGTCACACTCACCATTATGCCACAACAATCGTTGCAACAATTCCACATGCATGTTACATAACTTAGATTAAATTTCACCAAAATATGCCTGTTGATAAAAAATTGTTTTCACAAAACCAAGAATTCCACTCTCACATTGCAAAATTACAATTTCATGAACGTTGCCACGGTTTCATGTCTTGCGCTTGGTTTGGTCCTTGCCGCAAAGTACCTTGGCCCGACCTAGGGCGAACATCTCATTAAGGCTTCTTCGATGCCAAACTAACTTGTCTTGCCTTTTTTTATGACTAATGACAAAACTGACTCATTTGGCTCATGTGCCTCACATTGTTCGACTTCTAAATTAAAAAGCATATACGAGATTAATACCACAACAGGATGGGAATGAAGTGTTGATTTTTCTATATAATATGACAACTACAAATATTGCCTCTACACGCTTGTTGTTAGGAGCAGTAAAAGCCTTGCAAGTAGTCATCAATTTTATGATCAGTGTTTTCATTTACCTATTGCATGTAGGAAATATTGAATAAATTATTAGTCATGAGTCGAGGGGCAAATGCACAAGGAAAAAGCCTACATAGCCCCACCCCCCTCCAATGTATCAATGGTGGATCACATCGCCCCTTAAACTACAAACCGGGTCTCTAGTCCCCTCACCTTTGAAAACCCATATAAATGACCCCCTAAAGTAATTTTACAACGTGGTTTTGCTAAATTGGCAAGAAAACGTCTATATAACCCTCCAATGTATCAGTGGTGGATCACATCACTCCATGAACTACAAAACATGTTTTCTCACGACCTATATATACTAGTGAAAACCATTCATCTGGTTTTGCACCCTAGTTTTACTAATTTGGCATGCCATTTTGACAAGGATGATACCTAGGCGTTGTTGGACCCACATGTAGGTTTTCCATAGACTCACAAATTGTATTAAAATTACATAATTTTTGGAGGGCCTTTTTGCAAAGATTAGGAGCATGCTCCCATGGCCGATGGTGGCTCTAAGGGGTGGGGCCACCTCCTATCACTGAGGCATGCAGTGGTGCGGGTGGGATGGGCCCGCCTCCTAGCGCCTGGTAGCGAGGGACCCAAGGGATTCAGGAGTCAGCAGCGTGGCTCGGGAAGGAGGGAGCAGCATAGACGGCAGTGCATGATGGGAAGAAGTGACGAGTGGTGGCACAGGAGGGAGGGAACAGTCTGCTACAGGTGCTTTGTGTGGAGGAAGAAGAAGACCTAGCGTTTCATAAGGATCACGTGAAAAAACATTGGTGGACACCTCAGTGGCCACCGTGGTGAAACCTCCTACATGCATGCCTTAAACCCCTATTTAATTTTGTAGTTCAGGGGCGATATGATCCACCATTGATATATTGAGGGTTGTAGACTTTTTCCAATCTACAACATGGATTTTTCTATACATGCTTGTGGCTGCATGGGCTATCCGAGTCATTCAATGTTGAATGAATAGTGAGAAAGATCATAGGTAGGTGATGGAATCATGGGTAGGTGAACATTACATGGGTAGGTGAGGTTAATCAACAGTTGGATGGAGAAAAATCGATAATGCTTGTGGTCACATATACATGTGGTTTAACATTTCCCGGCAAATGCAAGGAACTTATACTAGATTAAGAAAATCTACAAGATCAAGTTATGGTCAATAGTCACTTTGTTTTGCACATCACTTACTCCATGACCTGTAGTTATTACATGTATTACTTTTAACACTTAGGTTTAGTAGCAGGATTTTTTTTCATACTGTGCCAACAAAAAAAATCATTGCAGGACACAAGGAAGTTGCGAGCAAGCCAGCTACAATATTGGAGGATGCAATGGTGAGCGCTTCCACTGGGGCAATGAATTCCCTTCTAAAGAAACTCGTGACTCTGATGGTTGAGCCATATGAAAAGTTCAAAGGCACGGGTAAGCAGGAGTTGATCCTAATAGATGAACTTCAAGCCACCAATGCTCTTCTCAAGCAGCTACCAAACGTGGCTGAGCTGAACGTACCAATGAAAAACTGTGTGAAGCAAATAAGGGAGATGACATATGCCCTTGAGGATTTTATTGATGAGATCATGGTCAAATTTCTCAATGAAAACCAAACTTCTTTCTCCATTAGGAAAGTCATTGGGTACTCACAGAGAAGTGCTATTCTGCAAAAGTTCATCGACCAAATTCAAAAGCTCAGAACACAAGTGGAAGCAGACCTAGGAAACATTATGGGTAAGAAAGAAATGAACGCTGCATTTGGACTGAGCTATATGGTAACAACTGGGCCACCGTTGTCCACGGTCCTTGATAAGGGCAGCGGTATCGTAGGAATGGATGGTCCACAAGATGAAATTGTGAAGTGGCTGATTCGTGACAAGCAAGATCAACTGCAAGTGGCATGCATAGTTGGCCTTGCAGGAATAGGCAAGACCACGCTTGCTACCAAGGTGTACAATACGATTAAATGGCAATTTGATCGTAGAGTATTTATACCTGTTTCCAAGAACGCCTGCACCACAAGGCTTCTCCAAAGCATACTATCAGAACTCCGATGGTATCCAGAAATATATGATTATGATGATAATAATGATGATGATGATATCATTGTCCAGATTCAGAGAGATTTGGATGACAAGAGGTATTTGTTACTCCCTCTGGTTAAAACGTATGTCGATTAAGCCTCTTCTATTATTTCCGGATACATGTTGTTATAAAACTTCGAGGTAATTTTAGCTATTGTTTTATCTGAACCCTTGATAACTTTATCATCTCTCATACATCTCATCTATTAGTCATCCATACGCTAGCTACTAGAGAATGCAAACCAAGACTTACATCTCGACTTTTAATAATGACTTTTTCACCCAGCACTAGAAGTCACCTTTCGCACCTTTAGCATTTGGTCCAAAAAATAATTGAAACACATATTTCGATTATAAGGGGTGCCTATCACAAATCACGCGATTTATTGTGCACACACCGTAGGATTTGAACATAAGATGCTTACGTCGCACTAAGCTTCCTTGGCATCTTAGCTACACAACATATACAACTTAGCTACGAGATGCTTTACTATTTTTGAATTTACTCATGTAAACCTCTTTAGTATTGGTAACACTAGTACCAAAAAATGCACATGTGCATTAGTACCGGTTGGTGTTACCAACTCCATTACTAAAAGGCCTCCTGGAGCCATGACCATTAGACCGTCATTACTATCAACTATATGGCGCGATACATATGTGATGGACCGAACCATTTTCCTAGTCATGAAGCATCAATAATACCGAAATAAAATGCTAAAAATGCATGAATGACCATTGTAATTGTTAGAGTATTTTAGATTGGTTGCCTAAAAAAAGAGTATTTTAGCTTTGTCATCATACTTTAAAAAATATAAATCATGGATATTAAATCGTCGTACTTTGAATACGTATTTGCAAGACAGGGTAGGTTACATTGATGACTTGCTTTTTCATCATTTATCCCTCTCCTAATTTTTAGGGAGCATTTAATTCTACCATGAGTTTGGCCCTTTTCAAATAAATCTAATTTAACCATCTTAGTTAATTATCTAGAGTAGTTTAAACCATTTTTTTAAAAAACATGCATATGAACTTTCAATTGTTATGTTTGTTTATGTGCGGTCCCAAACCCAAGACCATGTCAAATGGCTTGATCCATGGACCGGTGATATCACACCACCACCAGAGCAACTCAACTTCGCCTCCGCTAGTAAGAGCTCATATGCGTCTCAATGTCACTAGAGAGGCTCGACCTCATCTTGTAGGTGAACCTCATCAATACCTTGCCGCTGCCAGAGCTACACAACCTTGTGAAGGCGATGAAGCAATGCCACATTTACCCCCTCCCCAATCCATGCCTACATCTCGAACACATGTTGCCAGCCGCTCAGCCTTGGTCCATGGAGTAGCAAAAGTAAAGGAGAAAAAATAGGTGGAATACTGAAGGGTGGATTAGAGTACCGAATGGGCCGGGCCACTTAATTAGTGTTCATCTACACATGCTTACTAGATGCATTATCATTTGCTAAATATATAGGTGCTTTTTTGCAAAGAAAAAACTGTCGTCCAAATACTCACAATTAATAAGCTAATGACTCTATAGATGTAGTTCGGTGAGTTCAATGCCCGTGATTTCATTTCGAAAATGTAGTGGCTAAACTTTTTTTTCTCGAGAACAGTGTATCATTGTATTAAAGGAGAGGACGAGTCCAAAATAGACTCACACAACACACACATACATACAGACACATAGCCTTTCTTCAGGGTACTAAGCACCCGAAAGGCCAAGACCTAAACAGCCGCATGCCCAGGAGTTATCCCACCCATGTGGCAGCACTTAGGGAGAGACCTTTAGCCCCTACTATACTCCATAGCAAGGCCTCATCCCTCATGTAGTGGCTAAACTGAAACCTTCTAACAAGTGTAATGGTCATCTATGAAGTGTACTCATTAGAACAAATTAAAAGAGATTAAATAAGAGTAAAGTGGTCATTAAAAGGGTCAGCAGTTACCTCCTTAGTCCTTTGTTCCAAACTCTAAATGGGACATCAGTTTTGAACCCAGTGGAGAATTCCTCTATGAAAGGAATTATCCCTGTTATTTGTATCATGTGTGACTTTTTGACTTTACTGATATACAAAGGTACTGCTAGATTATTCGGATTTCGATGTACATTCATATGATTACAATTTTCCAATGGAGAACTAAAAGGCCACTAATTTTTGTTAAACTAAAACATTATGATGATTTTTAAGGCTATATGTACACAAGCAACTCAAGAAAAGGGCAAGTCCCTCGTTTAGTCGTGGGGTCTTTTTGTTCTACCACATATATATGATAATATTTGACTAATTGAACATACAACACAATGCTTCATGCCGATGCTAAATTGACATGCAAAAATATTGTAGGTATATCATCGTTATCGATGGTGCAACAGCTGAGGTATGGGAGGATATGAAACGTGTTTTGCCTGAGAATAATCTTGGAAGTAGGATAATAATCACTACTCGCTGCAGCAATGTTGCCAAATCATGTGGCAAACAGTCCTCCAGTTTTATCCATCGCATGGAACCTCTTTCTTTACAGAAATCGCTCAGCTTATTCCAGAATATAGTATTTGGATCTAACAAACATTACCCGACTGCAATGGAAGAGATCATTGAGAAAATTGTGAAAGCATGTGGTGGTATACCATTGGCAATAAGTGTAATAGCTGGTGTCTTAGCCAACAAACATGTAGAAAAGGAACAGTGGATCAGGTTTCAGGAAAGCATTAAACAAGCAGGGACTGATCACCGCGATGAAGAATGGATGAGGAAAATATTTTGCATTAGTTATTCAGATCTTTCTTCAGAGATGAAGACTTGTTTTCTATATTTTAGTGTTTTTCCTGTGAATAATGTTATCAGGAAGGATCGCCTTATAAGGAGGTGGGTAGCTGAAGGATTTCTTCCCAGAAGAAGTGAGGAAAGTTGGTGGGAAATAGGGGAGAGATTCTTTCTAGAACTTATTGCTAAGAGAATGATTGAACCAGTTTACCATGAGGAAGACGATGAGGTGCCAATTGGCTGTAAAGTTCCAAGTTTGATTCCTGATTTCATTGCATCCTTATCAAGTGAAGAGAACTTTGCGAAGTCCGATACTGCAGATCTATCAAGTGTGCAACATGATGTTATTCGCCGACTCTCTCTCAATTATGGTAATAGTAACCAAGGTAGTGATAGCTCCATATCTACACGAACCCTCCAGCAACGACGATGGAAAAAAAATATGGACCCATCTAAAGTCCGGTCCTTCACATTTTCTGGCTTTGCTAAATGGATTCCTGATCTCTCAGCCTTCAAACATGTACGCGTACTAGATCTTGAAAATACAAAGGGATTGAATAACCAACAACTGGAATCTATTGGAGGTTTGTCTATGCTGAGATATTTGGGACTTGGAGGAACTAGTGTCCTGAGGCTGCCTGAAAAAATTATGGCACTTGAGCACTTGACTACCTTAGATCTAACAAGAACCAGAGTAAGAGAATTGCCAGCATTTGCAGCTACAAAATTGGTATCTCTTCTTGCCAATGGTTTGAAAATATCAAGAAGCATAGGGGACATGCAAGAATTGGAGGAACTGTCAACTGTTCGTATAGATCATAATTGTTCATGTCCCGACAATGCGGCAAGGCTTGTTACTAAGTTGAGGCGTCTGAGGACGCTTGGGGTAACATTTGGTCACATGTATAATGTCACTGAAACTGATCGCCAGAGAGTGAAGCACTTCCTAGAGGAGTTGGGAAAATCAAACCTGCAGTACCTTTTTCTCGACGGTTATCCCCGTCATTTGTTTGACTTGCTGTTGGATTATTGGCCCTGCCAAAGGCCATGCCACCTTCAAAAGTTCAGCTTAAGAATTCATGGCAGCCTCTCAGAAATTCCACAGAAAATGGTCTACATCATAGCCCTCACACATTTGAATATTAGAGTTAAAGCCGTTGGAGGAGATGCCCACACCTTGAAGAACTTGCCTAACTTAGTATTCCTCGACCTAATTTCAGAAGAAGGCACCCGAGGAAGGTGGACCATCAGCATGGATGGCTTCCAGTGCCTCAAGGTGTTCTGGTTCTGGTGTCTGGGTGGCGGGATGGGGCTGCATTTTAAAGCAGGAGCCATGCCAAAGCTCCGAACGCTTCGGCTTGGCATGGAAGCATGGGAAACAAAGCGTCAATATGGTGATTTCAATTTTGGCATCCAACACCTCTCTTGCCTAGTACAAGTCCGTGCCACCATCAGCTGTCGGTCAGCTAGAGCATCGGATGTGAAGGCTGCAGAAGTTGCCATTAGAGATCAGGTATCTCACATCCCGAAGAATCCTGTATTGGAACTAACCAGAGTATTTAAAGACAAGATGGTGAAGGATGAAGCCATGAAGGGTGTAATGGATCTCAAGGGGGCGTTTACATTAGGGGCCCATCAATGGCCGGCAACGTCGCCAGCTTCCGTCCAAGAGAATACCACCAGACTGTCCACGTGGAGGCAAACAGTGCCAAATGAAATCCGCCCCGCCTGAGATCTAGTAAGATTTGTTGTTGACATCTCTTGTTTACCAGTTTCCATGACAAAAAATTCTAAATTGTTATCTTTAATTTCATCAGCTATGTATCGATATTTAACCAAGTGTGAGAGACCTCTGCTATTCCAATAAAAACCTTTCATGTAGAAACTATTTTTTTAGATTTATGCCTTATGCGGGCTTTACTCTTTTTTAGACTAGATTTGGATTTACGATCAACAACCATAAGATCACATATTCTTGTGTCAAGGTCTGTATCATTACGATATCCAAGATATCTTTCACTAAGTGATCCAGAAGGGCACTGCATGTTTCAATGTCCTTAGTATCACTTGCCTCAAATTGATCATCATTACTAGTTTGATTATATTTACTTTCCCCTTTTGAGCTAGGAGTCACAGTCATTTGATCAAACTCAATCCTTTTTAAAGCATTAATAGATATATCTACTGTTTCACTGCTGCTACCTAATAGGAACCCCAAGTTTTTTAAATTCACAGCACATCTATCGCAAGGTATATCAGTAGCTGAAATCACATAGGAATGATTGGGCGTACCCGTCATTGTATGATACGGAGTGGAAGGCGAGTGTGGTGATTTATCATCCACCACCTTCTTGTACTCCGAGGGTGCATCCAAATTGTGTGCCGCTGTTCGCTTCGTTGCTTTGAGCAACATGTCTTCATCTGCAGGAACAATTCCATCAACAAAGAGAGAGGTGTTAACTCGTAATCTTTTTCTTTCGCCCTCAAGGTAAACAGACATGTGCAACATATCTAGCCAACAGTGGGTTTGTCATCTTGGCCAAACTTGGGGTCTCTTTTGAGGACAGTCGCTCAGGGGTTGAGTTTGCACCTGCCGCATCCATATTTTCCACTGTATGCACCATTGCTGGAGCTTGTCTGGACCCTGACGTGGCACATTTTGCTCCAATGCTAGGTCGTGTGCACTGTTGCGCATCAGTAGGTGAGTCCCCTAAAGGACATTGCTCCACTGCAACACTCGAGACCCCTGCTGGAACAGAGGGCAGCTTCAAAGTTGCACTCTTGGCATTCGAGGGTGAAGCTCCTGGTAATCCTACAAAAGCAGAAGGATCAGAGTTAACTTCCATGCATGTTTCATCCCTTTCAAAATCTAATATATTATCATTTGAAGCAGACAACTTGTAAACTAAAAAAGGCTTACTCGCGGTGTGTCGTCACAAACATTATCACTAATGCTTGGAGATGATGCTCTGGGTGGTGCGACTGCAACAAGAGATGGAATCGCCTTCCCATCAATAAAAATGGGATGTGCAGGTGGTACATGTAGATTCTTTCCAAACGGTGTAACAACGACTTGCATCTGCATTACTGTCGGACCCGATGGGTAGGCGTACTACCACTTGATGACCCAACACTTTTTTTGCTTTTTTGCCACATTACTTGCGTCTTCGGTACTAGCAGGACCCTCATTGTCTCCCTCTCCATCTTGATCCATGGGGTCATGGTCAGTCGGTGGAGGCATAGCTGGTACAAAATCATTTTGTTCCAACATGAAGGTGATGTTGTAGCCCACCATACCAAACACAAGTTGTGTGGTGTAAGGCAAGTGTTCTCTATTCAGCATGCCTGCCAAAACTCGAATAATCCATTTCTTCCGGTAAGTTAGCATGTCAACCTCAATTGTAGCTCCAACCACAGTGCCCAAAGCCCAGAATGCAAGGTAAATTCTCCAAGCATGGGGTAAACCCTGTTATATGGTTCCACACCCATCCAACTAATAAGCAGGGTGACATCTACTATGTTTTGCCACTCTGAGATTGTTAGTGTGACACCATAATTCTTCAAACAAAAATCAATGCATGCCATTCGCTTGAGCTCTTCATAAGAGGGATAGGCGACCAGGAATGAGTCCTCACCGTGTGGTAGGGCCTCCCAGTTCCAGGCTGCTCTGGTGAGCTTAGCAAGTTCAGTATGGATTACCTCTGCAGTAAGTTAACCACCAGCCACCTTTACCAAAGCTATAGGCGCCGGATCAAGGACCTCCAGCTTATAACCAAAATCCAGCATTCTCAAAAAATACATATAATATGTTCCATAACCGAACAAGCTGGCGTTCGGCTATGAGATCTTGAGGATAGGCATTTGGTAGAAAGATGTGCATTCTTCTTGTTGCAAATAATACAATCTAGGTCTGCTTTACAGTCTTCTACTGTGCTCCCGCTACACTTGCACCTCCAACAGTAAGGAGGTCGAGGTTTTTTGCCTTGACAGTCCCTTGATCCACCGTAGCTGCTTGTACCTCGGGTCCAGGTGCATTCATGCCCTGTTGAGATGATGTTACAGCAGTTGGAGCTCCATCTCGGCCATGTTATGGCACTTCTCGTTCCTGGTAGTGTTGTTGCGGCATTCCCCAGCCACGACCAGGTCCACTACGTTCGGTGTTGACGCGCTTCTGGTCAACACACGAAAACACTAGATCGCGCGGTCGTCGAATTCTCCTCGCCGGAGCTCCTAGATGCAGCAGGTCAGACCGCCTTTAAGGGCCGGGCAATCACAACCTCGGGAGGGACCCCGTCGAAGGCTGCGAACCTAGGGTTGTTCTAAGATCAGCAAGGCCACTTAGAATGTCCTAAAACATCATAGAGACGAAGAAGGAAAGCAAAAGGGGTTGAGAAAGCTAGGGTTTGGAGATAAAAGTAAGACAATGATTTGTACGATTGGGTAGAGGTCCTCAATCGGCCACGGCCCTTTATATTTATAGGGTGGAGAGGTCTTGCCCCGCAAGGAAGTCCTTGTACAGATCTAAAAATAAGGAAAATTCTAGTTCTACTCGGACTCGGGAACAGATGGTCAGACCGCTTGGCACATTGCCAGATAGGTTACAGGCAGTGTTAGCCTAAATGCTAAACAGTGAACGGTCGGTGACCCACCGTTTAGCAAAAAGTTGGTCTACACGGCCGTTTAAACGGTCTTTTAAACGGCTAAAATGGGTTTACACGGCTTTACACGGCTAATCGGCCTACACGGCTTGCCATCGTTTAGCGTTTACACGCTGTGTAAATGGCCTAAACGGCAGTGTAGGCGAACACTGGCTACAGGGCCCAGCCGGTCTAACCGCGTGTACAGGTGGTCTAGACCGGCTGTCCTAGCCTCATCGGCTTCAAGCCATTTTTTACCATCAACATATGCCCCCCTGTTTTTTTTTGGTAAAGCTTTGCTTACCACAAAACATTTAATCAGACTAAGAGCGGTCCTCTATTGTCAGCCATTTTTTTCTCTAAGGGCGATATCATATATTGGCCATATCATTTCAAGCATGTTGCCAAACACTTGGATAATATTTCTTGAAGTACTTCCCATTTAGTGCCCTCGGCAACTGAAATCCTTGCAAAATCTCCACCATATATGAATTCCCAGAACAAACATTCACAATACAATATGGTCCTTCCCAATTCGGCGACCATTTGCCAAATTTGTTGCTCTTTGTTCCTATAGGTAAAATAGTCTTCCAAACCCCAAATCATCAACTTGAAAGGATTTAAGTTTTACCTTCTTGTTATATGCTCGAGCTACTCTTCTTTTATCTTTTTCAATTTCCTCTAAGGCCTCCAAACGCTTGTCGGTCAGTTCATCAATATTATCCATCATCAAAGCACAATATGTGCTAGCATCAAGATCATTTTGCTTAGTCAATCTATAAGCAGTCAGATTCACCTCCAAAGGCAAAACGGCCTCTTGACCATAGACAAGCTCAAACGGAGTAACCTTGGTAGGCCCATGTCTAGAAATATGAAGCGCCCATAATGCTTCAGATAACATCTCATGCCACCGCTTAGGATGATCTTCAATCTTCTTCTTTATGAGCTTGATCAAAATCTTATTGCTAGACTCGGCTTGACCATTAGCTTAAGCATAATATGGAGATGAATTGAGCAACTTAATACCATAGGACTCAACAAACTCACGTACCTCCTTAGATATAAACGACGTCCTTTGATCTATCGTCAATGTTTGAGGAATCCCAAATCTATGAATAATATGCTCAGTAATAAACTCAATCACTTCTCTATGTGTCATGTTCTTGAGGAGAACAGCTTCAGTCCACTTAGTAAAATAATCAGTAGCCACAATCACAAAACAATGGCTCTTAGATGACGAAGGATGAACCTTACCAACAAAATCCAAACCCCATCCTCTAAAAGGCCAAGGTATAATGATTGGATGCATCAACACAGCAGGTGCTAACTGAATATCCCCGAATTTTTGACACTCTTCACATCCTTTGTAATAACGAAAACAATCGGCTGTCATTGTAGGCCAATAAAAGCAAGCCCGCCTAAGGAGCCACTTCATCATCCGAGCCGATTTATGTGTACCACAAATTCCTTCATGAACCTCTCCCATAGCCAATCTAGCTTTATCAGGATCTAAACATTTCAAAAGCAACCCATCCATGGTCCGACGATATAGTTCATCACCAATCAAAGTAAATTTGAAAGCCCATCACCGGACTTTTTGATCCACTGGCCTGCTAGTATTCTACAATACTCCACCAGAGGCTTCCTCCAATCACCAACATCGGCCACAATACATTGTAAATCCTTAACAGCTGAATCGGTGTTTTTAGAGGCGCAGGCGGTCAGACCGTCTGTGCTGGCGGTTAGACCGGCCGGGCCGGTCGGACCGGCTGTAACAGGAGCTCTAACCGCCTGTTCCAGAGCAGAATCATCGGCTTCACGAAACATCGGCCGCTTTTCATGAAAATTTCTTTTCTGAACATTATAGCCTGATGCTTGCTGTGCCAACGCATTAGCTGTAGGATTCTCTTCTCTTGGTATATGATAAATGAAAAATTCATCAAAGCAAGATATAATATCTAAACACTTATCAAGATAAGCATTTAAAAATCCATCTAAGCATTGACAAACCTTAGATACTTGCTGCACCACCAATAGAGAGTCACCATATGCTTTTACATGCTTCACCCCCATGTCATATAAAATCTCCAACCCGAATAATAAGGCTTCATATTCGATATTCGGTTTGGTTATTATTGCATTTATGATCTAATCGGTTAAGAGCTTCAAAAACAACACCATTTGGTGATATAAGAATAACACCAACTCCGCAACCACTTTTGCAAACCAATCCATCAAAATGCAATTTCCATGGACAAAAAGTAATATAGCCGACATTTAAATCAATATGTTCATTAATCCTATGTTCAACAATAAAATCGGCAACGATTTGTTCTTTCATAGATTTCAATGGCTCAAAGACTAAATCATATTCAATCAAAGCATAAGCCCATTTGCAGATTCTACCACTTAATATAGGTCTATGCAACATGTATTTAATTATGTCGGCTTGACTAGCAACTATGCAAGTATTTAATAATAAATAATGCCTCAACTTTGTACAAGCATTATATAATGATAAGCATAACTTTTCAATGAAGGTATACCTTGTTTCAGTGTCCAATAATCTCCTATTTGCATATGCAATAATATATTCCTTCCCTTTAGTCTCTTGGATCAAAACAGCTCCAATAACACTTTCTTCGGCCGCAATATATAATTTGAAAGGAACTCCTCTCTTAGGTGCCCGAAGAACCGGAGGCGAAGACAAATAATGCTTGATCTCATCAAATGCCTCCTGCTGTTTTGCCCCCCAAGTAAATTCAGATCAACCCCTCTCCTAGGAGTAAAAGCATTCACCTTCCCCGATAAATTGCAAATAAATCTCCTCAAATAATTCACCTTGCCCAAGAATTTTTGCAACTCCTTCTTAGAACTAGGCGCCTGCAACTTGTCAATAGTATCAGCCATTTTCGGATCAATCTCTACGCCATGCTCATGAACTATAAAGCTCAAAAACTTACCGGCCGATACACCAAAAGCACATTTTAATGGATTCATCTTTGAACCATACCGGCGCATCCTTTCAAATGCAAGTCTTAAATCGTCCAAATGAGAAACACTTCCAGCCGATTTGACTACAATATCATCAATACAAACTTCCAAGATAATACCAAGTAAATCATGGAAAATCAAATTCATCGCCCTTTGATAAGTAGCACTAGCATTCTTTAAACCAAAAGTCATAACAATCCACTCAAATAAACCAACAAAGCCTGGACATACAAAAGCCGTTTTGGATATATCCTCTTCGGCCATAAATATTTGATTGTAACCAGCATTACCATCAAGAAAGCTAATCATTCTATGTCCAGACGCAGCATCAATGAGCATATCGGCTATTGGCATAGGATATTCATCTTTAAGAGTAGCACGATTAAGATTTCTAAAATCAATACACTCTCTAATCTTACCCGTTCCTTTCTTCTCTACAGGCACAATATTAGAAATCCAATCGACATATCGACAAGGTCTAATAAACTTTGCTTCTAATAACTGATTTATTTCTTCTTTAACTTGGTCATAAATTTCAGGATTAAAACGCCTAGTTGGTTGTTTATAAGGCCTAAAACCAGATTTAATAGACAACCGATGCTCAACAAGCTCTCCGCTTAAACTAGGCATTTCATGATAATTCCAAGCAAAGCAATCGACATACTTCTTTAACAACTTTATTAATTCAGATTTAAAAACAGGATCTAAATTCTTATTTACAAACGTCGGCCTGGGTATAGAACCATCACCAATGTTTACCTCCTCAAGAGGATCGACCGACGTAAAACCACATCCTAGCTTGCTTATATCATCAAAGTCTTCAATGGCTTCACACATATCGTTCTGATGCGACCGATAGTGTTCAAGTCTCTACTGCAACCACTCTCGATTATCCATTAAATCATATGAGATGATCCAGCCGATTGTTCATCGGCTTTATGACAGCAGGGATGAAGCCATTCTTAGTATAGCTGATAAACTCAAATTCAGAAAGATCTAAGCCTGATAAACTTCTAACATCATCATGAATGCCAATCAAAGAGCTATCAGCTAAAGCAACACAAGCAGAAGTATCACCATGCACAACCTCTACATCATCATCTACCCACTGAATCAAGCATTGATGCAAAGTAGAAGGAATGCATTGATTCGATGAATCCAATCATGACCCAAGATTAAACTAAAGTTACCTTGAGTCTCAGCGACGAAGAAAGCAGCGGCCAAGGTCTTGCTCCCAATAGTAAGCTCCATAGAAATCACTCCCTTGGCACCAATAGGCTCTCCTCCTCCAATGTCGCTGATGGTCATGTTGGTCTTGATCAGCTCCGAATCTGAACCACCAAGCTTCTTGTACAAAGAATAAGGCATCAAGTTCACAATAGCCCCTCCATCGACCAACATCCGTGAGATTGGCTTCCCGTTGATGTGTCCCTTCAAATACAAAGCCTTCAAGTGATTGTCTTCAGCTTTAGGCATCTGGAATATAGCTTCCTTGGGACCAAAATCAAGATGAACAACTTCCTCCTCCGATAGCATGTCTCCATTCATAGACATATGCAACACATTCACATCAAGATTCATGCGTTCCGGAGAAGAACTATAAACAACAAGCTCCTCATCGTTCTTAACAGTGGGAACCGATGGTAACTTGCTGCCACAAGCCGAAGAATCAGAAGAAGAAACACCGAGTGCTCCTACATCACCCGGTCTGACCGCCTGTACAGGCGGTCTGACCGCCTGGACCGCTGGCTCTGAATGACAGGCGGTCTAGACCGCTTGTACAGCCGGTTGGACTGCCTGCAGGTCTTCAGCTTCCACTCTTTCTTCTGGGGAATCATGGGCCTGTTCTGGTTGAAGAATTCATCCCTCTGCTTCTCCAACTCTTGTTCTTGCCTTTCCCGAAAACGGAGCCTCTGGAGCTTCCTCTTCTGCGTACGAGTCAAGCCTTCGGGACACCACTTCGGAAGAAAGCGTTGCTGAGTCTTACTACCACTAGACCCCTGATCTTCCACCATCTTTCCGCTGGAAGTCGGCTTTGTAGCCAGACTTTTCTCAATAGGGACATCCATAGTCCCAAGTTGAATAATATCGAACTCAGTAGTCCTCTCTGAGTCCACCTCCATGTTTTGCACCTCCTCCTTCTTCTTGGGTCGATAAACCTGCTCTTCAGAGGAGCCTTTGGTAGTTGACCGTGACGGGCGGTCTGAACCCCTGTAACAGGCAGTCTAACTGCCTGTGACCAGTGCCCTCAACCATATTGGTGGAAAGCCGATCGGTCATGTCCGGGATGTACAATCCTGTCTTGTACGTGTCTTCTTGGACCTTCCCAGCCAGGATGAAACGAAGGTTGCACTATTGAATGATATGGCACTCACATCACTCCATTGTTACCCCACACCAGATCCAAGTTCATGCGAGGAGGCAAAGGAATCCTCTCATGCTGAATCGGTGATCTTATTCTTTTTTTAACGGCCGATCGCTTGGAACGGCCTTTTGTTTGGTGTACTTGTCATAAAGCATATCAAACATGACTTTAGTCTTCTGAACCCACTGTTCTTTTGCCACATTCATCTTCCATGTACCAACTTCTGGACGCTTCGGAATTAGCATCTTTAGGCATCCATGGGGATAGGCGGTCTGACCGCCTGGCGTAGCCGGTCTGACCGCTTGTAGCAGACCAGACCTGGGCGCCTGCAATCCGGGAATAGCGACCGACCCTTGCCCTCCTTGTCTAGAGGACTTCACAGTGACCTTGAACGACTCTTTGCCATCAGTTGTCTTCTCATAAGTCACCTCTCTAACCGACTCTTTTGAAGATGGTCTTTCTTCTCCAATCACCACGTTCTTCCCCTTGGGATGCTACAATTCCATGGTGTTAACCAGAAAAGGAGTTTCATCAATTTGTATCTCATGAAACTTCAAACGGATCTCATTAATAATCGATTGAACCTGCTGACGAAAGACATTGCAATCGTTAGTAGCATGTGAGAAAGAATTATGAAACTTACAATAGGCACGCTTCCTCAATTCTTCCATAGGTGGTATAGCATGAGAAATCTTGATGTAACCAAATCTATGCAATTCATCAAATATGCGATCATATTTGGACACGTCAAAAGTAAATTTTATATCTTCTTGCCGGTTCTTATGAATCGGCTTAAGTGATTGACATGACATAGTTTTCTTATTAGCAGGCCATACAAATTCTGCTAAGTAAACATCATTATCATCGTTGGTCGAAATATCGGATTCATAAGCAACTAGATGAACATTTTACCTACGTGTCTTAAAACCCTCCTTCTCATTATTAATTCGGCCTTCAGCCACCTCGGCTCTAATATGCACATGCGCGACCGAATAATAATCAGAATTATCAATCTTCTCTCTAATGGAGGATTTTAAACCTCTAAAACATAAGCCAGCAAGATCAACTTCAGAAATTGACAAATTAAAGAAACGGTTTTTAATATCTTTAAATCTTCTCATAAACTGAGAGACGGTCTCATCCCGACTCTGTCTAGCATATGCTAAATCTGCCAACTTCATTTCATGATTTCCACTATAAAAATGATCATGAAACTTACGCTCTAGTTGATCCCAACTCATAATAGAACCAGGAGCTAACGAAGAAAACCAAGAAAATGCAGTACCAGTAAGTGATAATGAAAACAATCGTACTCTAATTGCTTGTATATTTCTTGCTTCTCCTAGTTGAGCAACATATTGGCCAATGTGTTCCCAGGTGGTGCGCTCATCATCTCCACTAAATTTCACAAAATCAGGCAAGCGCCACCCATTGGAAAAAGGAGCAATATCAAAGCTAGCATGATAAGGTTTTTGATATATTCTAGTGTTACCAAAATCAACACCTAGCTTATTTCTCATCACATCAGACAATTCATCCTTGAATCTGGTGAATTCGGCCCATTGGGGGTTTTGTTGGGCCGATGACTGAATAGCATTCATATAATTCAGGTGAGGTGCATGTCTATTCTGCATATTCCTATGTGCATCAAAAACTTCATCGGGAATACCACCCGATTATGCAGTATGCATAGTTGTAGAACACGTGACACCTGTCGTAGCTAATGCACCAGCACGGCCAGGGGAGACCGAATTTGGAACAATAGACAGCGGCAAAGGTTGATTCGGCACAAATATCATAGCATTAGTAGAATTATTCTGACCCCAGAACCAGCGGTCTGACTGCCTGTACACACGGTCCGACCGCCTGTCGCGGTTGGATTGGTCGTGCTGGCGGTTTGACTGGCTGCAGATCCAACCGCTACCGACCCATCTGCATTGACCGTTTTCGGTCCGAGCATGTTGGGTGGTGGTGGAGTCTGTCCAGCAAAGTAATTCAGTGGCATGCCATAAAAAATATTATGCTCAGGTAATTCACGAGTATCTAAAGATTTTCCTTCTAGTTTTTCGAGTCGTTCTAGCAATTGTTTAACTAATGCATCACGATCCAAAAAACTTGGAGCGATAGGAGTAGATGTAGTGGGTGAGGTGCAGAAGTGCTTACATCGTTGATTAACTCAATCTGCCCCTTACTAATCTTGAAAGAAGGCATCACGAAGTCTTGAATGCTTTTTGTTGGACGATCTTCGAAAGTCTTCAAAAACTTCAATTCAAGATGCCTCTGAAGCGCCATGAATCTCTCATGACCTTCAGCGCTAAGATCTTCAAGTGTTGGCGTCACAATGTTGTCTTCTCCAACGTCGAAGCCCATGGTGCAAGAGATAGTAGATCGGTCTTCAAAAACCAGATTTCTATCCCCAACGGAGTCACCAAAATATGTTGACGCGCTTCTGGTCAACACACGAAAGCGCTAGATCACGCGGTCAGACAGTCTGTAGGGGCCGGTCAGACCGCCTGTAGCAGAGGCGCCGCGAAACCCTTCGATCACGACCTCGGGAGGGACCCCGTCGGAGGCTGTGAACCTAGGATTGTTCTAAGATCGGCAAGGCCACTTAGAACGTCCTAAAACGTCGTAGAGACGAAGAAGGAAAGCAAAAGGGGTTGGAAAAGCTAGGGTTTGGAGATAAAAAGTAAGACAATTATTTTTACGATTGGGTAGAGGTCCTTAATCGGCCACGACCCTTTATATTTATAGGGTGGGGAGGTCTTGCCCGCAAGGAAGTCCTTGTACATATCTAAAAACGTGGAAAATTCTAGTTCTACTCGGACTCGGGTACAGGCAGTCAGACCGCCTGTGACAGGCGGTTAAACCGCCTGGCATATTCCCAGATCGGCTACAGGGCCCAGCCGGTCTAACCGCGTGTACAGGCAGTCTAGACCAGCTGTGCTAGCCTGATCGGCTTCAAGCCATTTTTTGCCATCAACATTCGGCTCCAAGCCCATCATGACCTTGCCCCTACCCACTCCGTCTAGGTCCGTTTCCACAGCCAGTAGGGGGATGGTTTGGGTGACTTTGCCAGTGATCAAGTTGATGCCTGCCCGGCTATGTATTGCGCTAGAGCGGTGGATGCATGTGGCAACACCACCTAATTTAAACATGCTCAACGCCATAACATCCAATTAAGGACACTGAATGCACTTCAAACAGTTTAAACCAGTGACCTATCGAGTGTCCCAAGGACTCCTCGATAAACCATGTTATACTCTTATCTTTGCCATACGATATGATCGTTTTCGGTAAGAGAAATACAACGGGCATTACAAATTTTACATAACATACCAGGGTATTTACTTAATACAAACTAGGTTTTGAAATGAACTTAAATGCATGTTAACCCATTGCTACGAGTTTAAAGACAAACCAGTCGAGGAATTTCTATTATACAAATATCTACAACCCCGGCTCAACCCTAGAAACACCGGGACCACGATGTTCTAGGCCTTTGGGACCTCCTTCTCGACCACTTCAGGAGCTGCTTCTGAAAAGCAACAAGGGAGATCCCCGACGAATGTACTCAGCAAGACTTACCCGCCTTACCAAAGAAAAGACTATCAAGGATAATGGACGGCTTTACAAGTGGTTTGGCTGACTCAACTCTTTTGCTAAAGAGCTTACTATTGATCCTTATCTTTTATGTTATTACTCCATTAAGTATTACTTAACCAACACTTAACTACCCATTTTCAAAAGATTCACAACTTTACTTCTCGATAAAGTTGCAAGCCAACACTTAACTACCCATTTTTAAAAGACTACCCATAATTTTCTTTCATTAAACTTGTCCTTAAATATTTTTTGATTTGTTGTGAAATAACTATTAATAACCTAAAAAGGATAAATAAATCAAAATAAACCTATTTCTTATTTATTTTTAATTAATAAATAATTATTCAGATTTTTATGCATTTTGGAAAATATTAAGTATTTATTTATTTAGCTTAAAAGGAAAGGCAATTAAATAAATACTTAACTTTATTATTTACCTAAGCTTTAAGAATTTTAATGCATGAAAAAAAATAAAAAAAATCCTAACAAAATTGGTTTCACTATTTTTGGACATTTCTATGAAATTCTATGAATTAAATGGTGAAAACGAAATTTAAATCTAAATCTAAAAAACTAATTCACCTTCTTGCAGAAAACCCCCTGCCTTTTCTTCTCTTCTCCCCCGAGGTCCTTCTCGCGCCCTATGCAGATGCTCGATTGACCGACCTCCCCGCTGGCCTTGACCGGAAGCTTCCTCGCCGGCGGCGAGGTTCCTGGCGATGGAACTTGCCCCAACAGGACTTCCTTGACCTCGCGCACCTATTCTCCCTCTTCCCCCTTGCGATTTCTGCCAAGAAGGTGGTCGGCGGCGGTTTAGGCGGCGACACCGAGCAAAGGCTCGTCGGTCGGACAAATGGCAGCCAACTGCGGGCACTCTAGCCCAAGAGCAACACCAGACCTAGGGAAACCTATTGCGAGTGCTGTCTCGGGCGAAGGTGGCCTGGCATGAGCTGGCCACATGCGACTGCGGCCATGGTGGGCGGGGGCCGATGGATATGAGGAAGATAGCAGCGCTGCGAGTTCTATGGTGGATGGACGTCATCGAGGGTTGGTGTGGGTGGTAGAGGAGGTCGAGGCGAAGCTGTGGGTGGAAGGAATTGTGTCAGTAAGGATGATAAAATGGCTATCTTGAAGTGGTTCAAGCAATTGAAGTTTCCTGATCGCTTTGCTGCTAATTTAAGTAGTTCTGTACACTTGGATAAGAAAAAATTTATTGGACTGAAAAGCCATGACTACTACATTACGGGGATTTATCCCTGAGAATGAATGGAAGGATATATCAAAATTGTGTTTTTTTATAGACATCTATGTGCCAAAGAAATTGATCCAGAGAGAATGCGTGAACCTAAGAAAGGGATCCCAGTTTTGCTATGCAAGCTAGAGAAAATGTTTCCACCAGGGTTCTTTAATGTAATGGAACATTTGATTGTGCACGTTCCATACGAGGCAAGGGTGGGTGGTCCTGTAGCATTTCGTTGGATGTACCAGCATGAAAGGTACTTATTCAAATTATTGTACCAATATATCAAACTAACTCCATTTTATAGTACTAACACACTACAACAACATGTCAGGTTCCTGCACGACATTCGATTGAGAGTGCAAAACAAGGCAAGAGTAGAGGGTTGTATTGTAGAGTCTGAGATTGTGAAAGAGATGACTAATTTTTTTTTCTGGATACTTTTGGCGACCATGTTCGTACTAGATGGAAAATGGTTGATAGGTATAACAATAGAGGCACACGAGTGTGCAATGATGGTTGCACCTTAGATGTGTTCCAGTATCAAGGAACCCTTCATGGCAGGGGTGTCCCTCATGACCTCTCAGTTAAAGAGTTGAACGCAGAAAGGCTATACACATTTTGACAAATTGTGCTGTTGTAGATCCTTATCGAGAGTAAGTTATGCAAAAAGAAAAAATTTAACCTTGGTTGCTATGTGTTCTCTAACGTGTTTATATTTGTAGAGCATATATGGAAGGTTGAATTTGTGGAACCCAATTTGTCCCTTGATCAAAAGATAACAGATGAATTTGTGGAATGGTTTAAGAAAACTGTAAACAATTGTTCCCTTAGCCATCTTCCATGTACACCTGATTAAATAATATAGCTACTAACTAAATGCACAGTGGTACTAACTAAACAATTCTCGTTCAAGATTTACCACAGACCACAGTTAACACTGGGGTTTGTTTGTCTTCCTTCACCTCAGATGATCAGCAACTCAACTACTATGGTGTCGTTGAGGACATTTTGAAACTGTCCTTCACAGCTGGTAGAAAAATTGAAATGGTTCTTCTAAAATGCCGCTGGTTTGACCCAATCACTGGTCTTAGGACAGAACCGAAATTAGGTTTGGTGGAGATTAAACCGTCTTCCAGGCTTGTGAATTTTGAGCCCTTTGCCATGGCTCACCAGGCTACACTAGTATATTACTTAAAGTATCCATCTCATAGGCGTGATCTTCTTAGTTGGTGTGTTGTTTACAAGATACATCCAAGCATCACGAGCAGCCCAGATGTGGATGATGCCCATGCTCCACCTATTGCAGATGTAATTTTCCAAGAAGATATGCTACATGGAAGATTTACTGTTGATGTTGATGGATGGCTTCACGATGTCGTTGTATCCACAAATGAGTCAGATGATGTCCTGGATCCTCGTGAAATTGAAACAATAGAAAAGCAAAGCAGCAATAATGAGGATCCATTAGATAATGTTTCTTGTGATGGGAGTAGCACTGAGGAAGAAGAAGGATTTGCTGAAGAGGAAAACAGCGACCAAGAAGACATTGATGATGACGAGGATAACACACCAGCGGATGTCTTAGAATATGATTATGATGACTACTAAATGTTTAATTTTTTTCTTGTACAATAATGCTAATAAGCTTTCATATAGAATCTGAAGTATGGTGCCTGCTACATTGGTGATATTGTGTATTCAAAATAACTTATTACACAGATTTGTTTATTTACTACTTGTTTCAATGGTGCTTTGGTTCATTCACTTTACTTGTCAGTTTTTTTGCATACTGAGTCTGTCTTATTTATATTTCCCACTGTAACACTAATTGCCTTGTCTAAAGCAGGATGAGTGGGCGCATGAAGCATAGGCCTCTGACATCGTCGAGGCCAGGAGATCGACAACAAGTACTCATAAAGGAAAAAATGGCTTGCCATCAGCAAATCAGCAACAACCTTGTGGCAAAAAGAGAACTCGATCAAGGACTGATAGTGGTGAAAGGCTGAAGGAAGAAGACAAACCCACCATCAAGGCTGTTGGCGAGTAAGAACATTTATGGCTGCATGATATTCTTTGTTTACTTTCATTATTTACACCACTTAAGCATATTAGAATTTTAATTCATAAAAGATCAACCAATGCATATTCTTAATTTTATAGGCACTGGGAAGTGCATCCATACCTGGGTTCTCGCAAACCCCCAACAATTATTGGTGCTCTAATTCGTGAGATGTATCCAGATGTTGTTGATACTGTAAACGGCCCAAAGCCCGTATTGACATGGGAAGATTTCAAGCACCACCAACACACATGGAGAACCGAATGATAAACGGGTTGTGAAAGAGTTCTGGGTAAGCTTTACATGTGCAGTATACTTGCAATGTTTAAAATTTATTTCAGCTGCATATCGACATTAATTGATGTCCTATGTTCTTGTACAGTGGCGTTTCAAGTGTTTTTTTCCGAACACGTAGGAGAGCTGCGTATCATTGTATTAATAGAAGAAGAGCCCAACACAGGCTTACAAACACACCAACTCCACCCATTCACACACAAAAACCCACATGTCCACTCCCTAACACTTCACCCCTTCCCTTGTGCAGTTAAGCTCAGGGAGAGGGACCTGACCAGCGCCTAGATTTAGCCTATTCCAGTGGCAGTGAGCAGGGAGAGACCTCTAGCTCCTGCCATGGTCCATAGCTGGGCCTCGTCCTTGATCATGGCCAGGGCAGCAGCAAGACTAGGTGTGGCATTATTGAACACGCAGTCATTGCGTTGACGCCAGATACTCCAACAGCTCAGGATGATAAGGGAGTTGAGGCCTTTTTTCATATCCCCCGTCACAACTTGATTGACTTTTGCCCACCACATATCAAAGGAAGTATCAGAGGGTTGGGGGCAAGGGAAGCTAAGCTAATTATCTGAAGGAGATGGAACCATAATTGCCTAGCGAAGATGCATTCGACCAGGAGGTGCTGGATGTCCTCCTTCTGGTCACATAGAGGGCACTTTGCCGGGTGTGGGAGACCCCTTTTAGCAAGACGATCCGCATTCCAGCAGCGCCCATGGGCTGCAAGCCACATAAAAAAAATTGCATTTGGGAGGAGCCCAAGATTTCCAGATATGCTCATACGGTTCGAACCGGGTTGCCCCCTCGAAGAGATCATCATAGGCCCACTTGGCGGTGTACTGTCCCGAGGTGGACAGCCTCCAGGTGTGGATATCGGCCTCATCCTCTAGCAGCTCTACTTCTTCAATTAAGTTCCACAATATCAGAAACTTTATCACTGTTTCAATTGAGACTTCCGCTCGAGCACTTAGGGCTGCTTGGATATCTTCTACCCACTTCCCATTCGTGAGGGCCTCTAGCACCATGCACTTATTTATGCTTCTTTTAGTCAGCAGCATGAAAACGTTCGGTGCAATTTGCTGGATACTTTTCCCATCTAACCATTTATCTTTCCAGAATAGCGTGTACTTTCCATTACTAACTTTTGTGGTGACAGCCAAAGACAGAAGACCCTCAATGTCTTTGTTCACCTGTAGAGGAAGACTTGTCCAAGGCCTATTGGCGTCGGCCTTCATAATCCAAGGCCATCGGGCCCTCAAAGCAATACTGAGCAATTTTAGGTCTGAAATCCCTAAGCCACCCAACTCACAGGGTTGGCAGACCTTGGGCGGCAATGAGATAGTGTCCCCCTTGCACATCCTTGCGTCCTCTCCAAACAAAGCCCCTTCTATATTTATCGAGGGCCTTGAGTGCCAGCCTGGTAAGTCATACACCAGCATTGTTGTGAGGAAAAAACGGACCTGTACTACTCTCCCAGCTTTCGTCATGAGATCTGCCTTCCACCCCGGTAGCTAATCAGCGATCTTGTCAATGATCAGCTGGACCTGTGCCTTAGTTAACTTCTTGAGGGAGAGTGCAAGTCCAAGATATTTACAAGGGAATTCAAGGATCTCACAGGGTAGGAGATTCTGGATGACATTCAGACTGTCCTCTGAGCATTGTATTGGCAACACATTGCTTTTCTGCACATTGGTCTTGAGGCCAGAGGCATCTCCAAAGATCTGTAGAATTTCTAGTGTCAAATTGATATCTTCCGCTGCAGGTCGAAGGAAGAGAGCCACATCATCTGCATACATCGAGATCCTATGCTGGATAGCTCTGGTTGCGAGTGGTTGCAGGAGTCCATCTTGAGCTGCATTTGTGACTATCCAATTTAGAATATCTATGACCAAGATAAACATCATAGGAGATAAAGGATCTCCCTGACGAAGTCCCCTTCTATGTTGTATCATTTCTCCTGGTGTACTGTTCAGGAGCACCTGAGTAGACGAAGTGACAAGTAGACCACAAATCAGATCCCTCCACCGCTGCCCAAATCCCATTTTTGCAAGCACTTCCAGTAGGAAGGCCCATGACACTGAGTCAAAAGCTTTTGTGATGTCTAATTTAAGGAAGATTCTTGGCTGCTTCTGTGAGTGCAAGAACCTCACCGATTGTTGCACCAACATGAAGTTGTCCTAGATAAAGCGGCCTTTGATGAAAACACTTTGGCTAGGTGAGACCATATCGTTCAAATGCCCTGCCAGCTTGTTGGCTAGGATTTTAATCACCAATTTCGCAAAGTTGTGCACTAAGCTAATGGGGTGAAAATCCTTCACATGCTCAGCATCACTCTTTTTTGGGATAAGGGTGATATATGCATAATTCAGCATCCACAAGTTTCTGAAATTTCTCCCCCAGATGGCCTGCACTGCAGCCACTACATCTCTTTTTATGATTGGCCAACAGGACTTGTAAAACCTCCCTGTGAAGCAGATGCACTTTTGGAGAAGAAATTCAAAAACGTGGTGCCTAGCATGTCGAGCGAAGAGAAGCAAGCAGTGTTTAAGAAACTATACGAGGACAACAATGTGCCACAGGAAGATGTGGATGAAGATGGTAATCACTAGCCAACAAAAGAAGCACTAATTAATGTTAAGCCAGACGACTTCACAACTTGAAGGTTCAGCTCTACTTTGTGAGCATTGGAGTACACCAAAATTTAGAAAGGCATCCTTACGGGCAAAGGGTTGCCGTGGTAAGGAATTATACCATCATGGTGGCGCAAGAAGCTTGACGGCAACACGCTAATATCTGGTATGAAGTACTGGTCAAAATCCTCTTTAACACTCATAAACTACTGATGCATAGTATTCAATTCATATGGAAAGCATAGTTACTATTCTTTAAATGTAGGAACTTAAAACTGGTGTTAGACCCTGGACTTGCTGGTGCTTGGCTGCAGAATCATGATTTACATCCTGGGACAAACGATGGCCGTCTTTGTAGCCAAAGTGCTACTGATAAATGGGTTAATACAAAATTATTTATTTAATAACAGCTGCAGTCCCCTGTTACTATACTTGGTTTCATGCTTCTATTCTTTATGGAAAGGCACAATATGAAGAAGCAATGGCAAATAAATATGGACCCAATTGGAAAGCTGAGCATCCCAACTTTGCTGCTGGGGAGAATGTCACATGGTAAACTGGGAATTGCTGATGAGGCAATTAGTATTGCTGAGAAGGAATCAATTAAGACAAGGAAAGTGCACAACCACATGCTTCAGCTAGATAGAAACGACTTGAAAGGGAAAATGAGAAGCTGCGAAAAGAAAATAGTGTTCTTTCTCAAATTGAACGTGTTGTGCAGGTAATAATGTGGACTCATAATCTAACCATATGTCTAAAAAGCTAGAAATATATGTTGCTGATATCGAAATGGTAACAGGCTATGGCTGCTAAAGGAGGACTGGACTATGATGCACTAGCTCAGGAAACTGCAACTAACTTGGTAAGTTTATTTATAAATTAATAACTTATCTACTATCACATATATAACAGCATGTGGCTAGGGAATGTACATTGCAAGTATGGACAAGTTTATTTGTCTCTTTTCACTTCTTAAAGTACCTGTGCATGTCTTCCTCTCAACCATGCATGATAGAATTTAAAATATAACAGCAGAAATGTCCAAATCTCTTGACTCCAATACTCTCTACAACTGAAAGAAATGAACATGATCAACTAAAGAATATTAAATTGATATCAGTGTTGGTCTGCACTCCAATCACTCCTATGAAAACACTAGATGGCTGCACATCAATTATAGCTGCCTGAAAATACTTGTCTTGAAAGAAATAAAAATATTCTTAGTGCTGATCTGCACTCCATGCATGTATGTGAATATGGTTACAAGGTCTGTTCTTGGGTCATGCAGGCTACTTCCTGAATCAGAAGGTGGGTTGTCCAAGGAAAATGAAAATAGTGGCGGTGATGGAGCTGACGATGTAAGTATTACATATGGCTAACATGTATTTATGTCAACATTGCCTGCACCTAGTGTTGCAGTTGCAACACGACAAGCATGTCCTGGAAAAAAAATGCTAGTAGACAAGCAACTGAGATGTTTTATTGTTCCCATAATTGGTCAACAATGGCAAGGTTCCAGTTCTGCCCCCTGTTTTATATATTGTGGTCGTGGGCCAGCTATCCTTGGATCTTTCGCTGCACCACTCTCATGATATATCATTACAGTATAGGCTATTCATATGCATTATGGTACCACTGGAATCTGTGGGTGGTTCTGCATTTCATTTCAGGAAAATAATGGTTGATATTGAATTGTCGGCAAGTGTATGTGTATGCTTGATTTTTAAAATGCATAATAGTATTTACATTTAACAATTTGAAACTCTAGATTCTGAAGAACTGTATGTTGGAAAAATAGGCAATTGTAAATGTTGACACCGGAATTTGACCAAATCTCAACTCAGAGTAGCAATCGGCAGGAAGCAGCCATATAGCATGCAGAGTTGTGTGAGCACGCATAAAGAAAGGTGCTGGTAAGCAACGTGGAAATTATTTGATGCATGCAGGACAACCAAAAGCATGGTGGTCGATTGATTAATTAAGAAGCCTGCATACGCATGATCAAAAAACTGGCTAATCATATCCTTGTTGTCTAATGTGGTTAGCATTGTGGCCGGAATATTATATTATTTCTATTAGAGATAGTGGCACATGTTGACCAGAGGAGAAAAATCGGAAAGCAAAGAAGCAATGGGCTGGATCGGCCGAGAAATCGGCAACCAGAGCTAAGAGAAATCGGCATGCCAAAAGAAGCATGGTGGTCGATGGCCGATTGAGAAGTAAGGTGTCCGTCAATTGAGAAGCAAGCTGCAATATAGGCCGATGACTGTTATATTGGAGATATAGGCCTGTGGGTATAAGTGACCGATAGAAGATGGATAGCCGATGATCTACAGTGATGCCAAGAATCTGAATTATATCAGTAGCCAATGGAAAGGCAACAACGTATGAAACGTATTCGTAGGATGGGAAGTGCTGTTGCATACACGTTATACATGTGTGTATTACTTGCACGCAAGGCATGGGAGGCAGGGATGACAACGTCAGAAGAGAATCGGCACAACAGTCTGTTCGATTGAAGTCAGCTGTTGCGATATGTGATTCGTCGATTCTAGTTGCGGAACGCATGCTATATAGGCTTCGCCGGTTTGGCTGGAAAGAAAAAACATGTTTAAAGAAAGGGTAATGGCTTTGGTCACGTACGTGCACGTGCAAGGTTGGATCAACCAGAAGTGAGAGGGATCGGACAAGAGGAGATCGGAAAGATGGCATGCTGGTGATAATCGGCAAGTTCGACGTGCGTATGCAAAGGAAACATGAAGCTGCTTCTTGCCTAGAGATAAGTTCACGTGCGCAAGTAAGAGATGGACATATGCCCGGGATGGCGCTTAATTGAAATAAAGAAAGGAGATGAGTTCACGTACCGTACGGCATGTATATTATTCGTGTCATGTATGAGGTCTAGATTAATCACGCGTGGGGAATAGGCCTTTGAGAGCACGTTCGAAGGAAAGCTTCATCGACAAGGATTCTACACAAGGAAGGATAGAGTCCCTGTGTCTTAGTATTTTCTTTTGATTAAGCTAGCCAAGTTGTAATTTGGTTTAACTAAGAGTTTGTTTCCTGTACGTGAGTTACACATCTAGGTCCTAGTCCAGCCCTATAAATATAAAGGGTGCATGATTATTGTAAGGTTTTTATCCACGATCAAATAAACAAACTATACTTCTTCAGTACCTTTACTTTTATCAAGTCGACGACTTCGCTATTTTCTTTTCACGAGTTCTTCGAGCACGTCAAGGGTGATCAGATCTCAGGGTTTGCCTCGTAAGTTCCGTCTTTTACCGAATAATCCTTAAGCTTTAGCAACCGGCGTATCGCTGTTGCTTCGTTTAAGTTATTCAATAGTTATCGGATAAGTATCTAGGCTTTAGTAACCGGCGTATCGTTGTTACTTCGTTTAGATTTTATTCAACCTTTATCCAGCTTGGTACACGCTTTGGTCGGCTTTTACCTGTGTTATCTCGTTGCATCTCTTATCACAGCCGACTAGATCCGTTCCAAGTGTTGCTCTGCTTAGCTTGTTAGATTACGCTTTAGTGATCTCACATAGCTTTGCTCTGAATCGGTTGTCTAAGCCGATTTATTATTTACCAGATCGGACAGCTTCTGCCGATACGCTCTAGTATTTTATGGTTTCATCTCTTGTCAACTAACAGGTCAAATTGACTGGCACGCCCCGGTATCCACGGTCACAACTGATTTCGTGTGCTAGCACGTAAAGGTCTTTCCTGATTTTTGCGTCAACAGTAAGTTTAATTTCCGAACTAGATTAAACATGACGATAAACAATCCTAGCATGCAATTATCTAGCAGACTACACAGAACGAATAACATAATCATGACATCAGAAAACATGATTAAAACATAATGTACGTACTGAGGAATTACCGTAGGAGACGAACGGCGCAGTCGGAACGACGACGGTTCTACGGACGGAGCGCAGCAGACGATGTTGCAGACGATGGTACGCCGTAGCACCAGACTTGGATGGAGGACGAGCCGTGGTGAAGACGTCTTGAGCAGTCGCGCGCAGCGCTTCCCAAACACCTTATTCGCCCTCTCCTGGTGCAGGATCTCGAAGACGACTGGTTCCAGAGACCTGCTCTCCCGTTTGTCGGTGCACGCCGACGCTCGAGATGGAGTAGACTATGATGGCAACGCAGCGATGAGAAGTAGCAAAACCCTAACTCGTATAGACCTTCTTAGGGACTCCCAAACCTAGGGGATTCCCGTATATAGAGTCTATGGTGCACTTCTTCCATGAGGGAGGTGATCTCTATTTATTGGGAGGAAAACCCCCCACACCCTCATCCATTAGCATTACGAGACTAATAGATGACGTACCCCCTCAAGTGCTAATGGGCTTTTGAGATTTATTTAGGATTATTCATATGGGCCAAGCCCAATAATCTAACAATCCCCCACCAGATCTCAAATTCCCATATAGAGATTTTGCTTGTTTCTCACGACTGTTTATATACCAATGTTTCGGCAAGGACTGTTAAGTTGAACTCTCACCTAGAGCTTCACGTTACACTCATCCACAACTTGAACAATGGACTACGCCCTGAATTGCAAGTTTTGTGCGGACAAGTTTTACTCAAAGACCAAACCAGTACTTGGCTACCAGTAGCCTACCCCGCGGGTGGAGCATATACGTCGTACTCCTTGGTCTCTTCCTGAGATTATTAGAGATCACCCAAATCTCAGACTGCGACGTTTTACAATCGGGCTCATATAGGTGTGTTCTTTCAAGAATGTTCTGTAGGACAACAACTTCGCTTAATCAAGCCAATAGAAACACATTAAAGCATATTGCTAACCTGCCTTACAGCATTTTGAGAGACTGCATCTTCACTCAGAGAGGGTCTAGTAATTACTCTCCTCAGTCAACCAGCAGCTTGTTTTTCCCAGGTCCTAATTCACGGGATCTCCGATCACATAGATTGGGTTACTACTGTGGCAACTTACACGGGTCTCATACCCATCTCCCTCGATGCATTTTCTATCACATTCCGTGATAAACCTTTTGTAAAAGGATCTGCCAGGTTTTTGTGAGTTTGAATATAAGTCACACTTATTACTCCGGAGTTTCTCAACTTCCTGACAGACTTCAATCGTCTCTTGACATGTCTTGATGACTTCGCATTATCCTTAGCACTGTTCATTTTGACTATCACTGTTTGATTGTCACAGTTCATAAGGATAGCCGGTACTGGTTTCTCAACCACAGGCAAGTCCATCAAAAGATCACGCAGCCACTCAGCCTCACCGATGACTGTGTCTAAAGCGGTTAGTTCCGCTTCCATGGTTGACCTCGTCAAAATGGTCTGTTTGCAAGACCTCCATGATATAGCACCACCTCCAAGGGTAAACACATACCCTCTTGTGGCGTAAAGCTCATCAGCATCAGAAATCCAGTTCGAGTCACTATACCCCTCCAGCACAGTGGGGTGCCCAAAATAGTGAATCTCATAACTCATAGTACCTACTAGATAGCGCATAACCCTTTCAAGTGCATGCCAATGATCTGAACCCGGGTTTGACACGAACCTACTCAATTTGCTCACAACAAAAGCTATGTCGGGTCTCGTTGCGCTAGCTAAGTACATGAGTGAACCAATAATCTAATAATATCTCAGTTGGTCTTTGGCTATCTTCTTATTCCTTCTGAGCATCACACTGGGATCATAAGGCGTTGGAGAAGGCTTACTGTCTATGTAGCCAAACCGGTTCAAGACATTCTCCACATAATGAGATTGTGAATGAGTAATCTCATTCTCTTCCTTAATTAGCTTAATGTTAAGTATAACATCAGCATCTCCCAGATCTTTCATATCAAAACTCTTTGATAGAAAAGACTTGACCTCATTGATCATATCAATATTTGTGCCAAAAATCAGTATGTCGTCCACATATAAGCACAATATAACTCCACCCCCACCATAGCGATAGTACACACATCTATCAGCCTCATTAATGGCAAAGCCCGCAGAAGTTAGTGTCCTGTCAAACTTCTCGTGCCACTACTTAGGTGCTTGTTTCAGGCCATACAAAGACTTTATCAGCTTACAGACCTTGTTCTCTTGACCCTTCACCACAAACCCATCAGGCTGATCCATATAAATTTCCTTATCCAACTCTCCATTCAGGAAAGCTGTCTTTACATCCATCTGATGGATGATAAGACCATATGAGGCAGCCAAGGACAGTAATGCTCGAATCGTGGTCAGTCTAGCGATAGGTGAATAAGTATCAAAGAAATCTTCGCCTTTTTTGTGTGTAACCTTTAGCCACAAGTCGTGCCTTGTACTTATCAATAGTACCATCTGGTCTAAGCTTCTTCTTGAACACCCATTTACAACCCAATGGTTTACACCTGTAGGGTCGTTCAGTGAGCTCTCATGTTCCATTAGAAATAATCGAGTCCATCTCGCTCTGAACAGCTTCTTTCAAATCATCAACATCTGCAGATGCATACGCTTCAACTATAGACGTGGGAGTATTATCCATAAGGTACATAGTGAAATCATCACCAAAGAATTTAGCAACCCTCTGTCTCTTGCTCCTTCTAGGAGCTTCACTGTCATCCTTCTCTAGGATATTCTCGTTCTCAATAGGTTGTTCAAAATACTCAAAAGATGCAACTGGTATAGGAGTTATCTCAGTAGAAAATCTATAAATGCTATGCATATCTTGTGCAGGAAATATATTCTCAAAAAATGTTGCATCACGAGATTCCATAATAGTATCAACATTCATATCAGGTACCTCAGATTTAACCACTAAAAACCTATAAGCAATGCTCCTCTGAGCATATCTTAGAAAGATACAATCCAATGTCTTAGGTCTCAACTTACGCTTCTTAGGAATAGGCACATTTACTTTTGCCAAACATCTCTATGTGCGTAAATAAGAAAGTGATGGTTTTCTTCCATTCCATAAGTCATACGGAGTTTGATCTTTATTCTTGTTAGGAATTCTATTCAGGATATGACACGAAGTCAATACAGCCTCCCCCACCATGCCTTTGATAAACCAGCAGTGTCTAACATGGAGTTAACCAAGTCAGTCAACGTGCGGTTTTTTCTCTCAGCAACCCTGTTAGACTCGGGTGAATAGGGAGGTGTCCTCTCATGAATAATGTCATATTCCTCACAGAATTCATCAAATACTTTAGAAAAATATTCTCCATCACGATCAGACCTTAAACGCTTGATCTTTCTCTCTAGTTGATTGTCAACTTCGGCCTTATAGATTTTAAAGTAGTCCAACGCTTCATCCTTAGTTTGCAACAAATAAACATAGCAAAATCTAGTCGCATCATCTATTAACGTCATGAAGTATCTCTTTCCACCATTCATCAAAACACCATTCATCTCGCAAAGATCAGAATGTATGAGTTCTAGTGGTGCCAAGTGTCTCTCCTCAGCTACCTTGTGAGGCTTCCGAGGTTGCTTCGATTGCACACAACTATAGCACTTAGAACCTTTGGCAATGGTGAAATTCGGAATTAAACACATGCTGGAAAGACGAGACATCAAACCAAAATTCACATGACATAAACGTGAATGCCAAATGCTTACATCATCACTAATATTGCCACAAATATGGTTCACGGACTTATTACAAAAATCAGCAAGAGAAAAGCGGAACAAGCCTCCACAATCATAGCCTTTACCAACGAATTGTCCATGTTTCGACACGACAAATTTATTGGACTCTAACACTACTTTAAACCCGTCCTTGATCAGGACCGACCCGCTCACAAGATTCTTATTGATAGTTGGGACATGCTGCACGTTCTTCAGCTGCACGATCTTTCCCGAAGTAAACTTCAGATCGACCATGCCAACACCATGAACAGAAGCATGTGACCCATTGCCCATCAGCACGGAAGAATGCCGGACAGCCTGATTAGAAGAAAACATAGCTATGTCAGCACACACATGAACATTAGCATCTGTATCAAGCCACCAACTCGTGGATTGAAAAACTGAAAGTACGGTAGGTAAATTACCATACCCATCAGTATTGCCAATGGTCACCATATTGACATCCTTGGGCTCTTTTGCTTTGTTTCCCTTATGGTCTGCACGATCTGGACAATCCTTAGAGAAGTCTCCTAGCTCACCACAAGTAAAACACTTCAGCTCAGCCTTGTTCTTCTTCTTCTTGAAGGTAGTAGTCTTCATTGGCTTGTTTTTTCCCTTGTTGTTTTTTGTTGTTATTCTTGCCTGCACGCGAGAACTTCTGGACCATGTTGGCGTTGGACTGACCTTGATCTTCCTTCTCAGTAGCATCCTTCTTCCGAGCCTTCTCTTCAACATCAAGAGATGCTATCAGGTTTTCAACTGATATTTCCTGTCTCTTGTGTTTCAGAGTTATGGCGAAGCTCATCCACGAGGAAGGCAGCTTTGCAATAATGCATCCAGCCACAAACTTGTCGCGAATAGGACACTTAAGGAGGTCAAGATCCTTGACAACGCACTGCACCTCATGCGTCTGTTCCACTACAGAATGGTTGTTAACCATCCTGTAGTCATGGAAGCTCTCCATGAGGTATAGCTCATTGCCTGCGTCTATTGCATCATACTTAGCAACCAGAGCATCTCACAGGGCCTTCGCATCTGTCTCTTCTATGTAAACACGGACCGGCCCGTCACATAGATTGCTCATGATACATCCCACGAAGAGATTATTGGCATCGTCGAACTTTTTCTGCTCTTCAGCATTTAGTTCGCCCTCAGGCTTGCCAAGTCTCGTCTCCTAAATGTGCATAGCAGTAAACCAGAGGCAAACCTTGGATTTCTAGATCTTAAAGTTCACACCAGAAAACTTTTATGGCCTCAGTGACTCAGCGAAACCAACCATCGATAAATCAATAGATTGCATATAATAAGGTTTTTTGGATTGTTGGAAAAATAGGCAATTGTAAGTTTAATTTCCGAACTAGATTAAATATGATGATAAACAATCCTAGCATACAATTCTCTAGCAAACTAGGCAGTACGAACAAAATAATCATGACATCAGAAAATATGATTAAAACACAATGTACGTACTGAGGAATTGTCGTAGGGAAGACGAAGGGCGCAGTCGGAATGACGACGGTTCTACGGACGGAGCGCAGCAGATGATGTTGCAGACGATGGTACGCCGTAGAACCAGACTTGGATGGAGGACGAGCCGTGGTGAAGACGTCTTGAGCAGTTGTGCGCAGCGCTTCCCAAAAACCTTATTCGCCCTCTCCCGGTGTAGGATCTCGAAGACGACTGGTTCCAGAGACCTGCTCTCCCGTTTGCCGGTGCACGCCGGCGCTCGGGATGCAGTAGACTACGATGGTAACACAGCGATGAGAAGTAGCAAAACCCTAACTCGTATAGACCTTCTTAGGGACTCCCAAACCTAGGGGATTCCCGTATATAGAGTCTATGGTGCACTTCTTCCATGAGGGAGGTGATCTCTATTTATTGGGAGGAAAACCCCCTACACTCTCATCCATTAGCATTGTGGGACTAATAGACGACGTACCCTCTCAAGTGCTAATGGGCTTCTAAGATTTACTTAGGATTATTCATATGGGCCAAGCCCAATAATCTATCACTATAAGCCTTGGAACTCTTGGGTTTTTTAATTCGGATGGTCATTAGACAATAGGGTTCATACTTCATAGGCAGTGGTGTGACACTCCTCCATGATGGTTTTGCTCTCATGCATATATTCCAGATTTCACCAGAAAGTCGTGATGTTGTTTTCCATGGAATGGTGTTAATTTTTTTTTTACTATATGGTAGTGGTAGTTTAAGAGCTTACACAAATATTTTTTAAATACCTACAGGATAACATTGGCAGAGACTCTGTCGGTGAGGATGATGTGGAATACAATTATGATAACGCAGGATACCATGACCATGAATATGATGAGAATTATAACAATGATGGTGGAGACTTTTGTCATTTAGGTGATCCAGATTATGACCTTTGGTAATGAGTTGGGGGCAAACAGTTGCACTTTGCCTTTGGTGTTACAGTTTGGAGTTGGATGACATTTTAGGTCGTTTATGTTGTTCCTTATGAACAACAGTGTCGTAGTTAAAATTTTTCATTTGGACATTAGCTGTCACTTTCATGTGTACATATTTGTTTCCTACTTAATTATTGGATTTGGATGAACGATGCATCAGTGTGATTGTTTAACATGTCATTTATCTTATTGACCATACTTGAATTTCGATTGTGTATTCAAAGTATCATGAGCCTAGCCAACAAATAGGACACAGTAAAAAAAGAGTTGGGTATTTAGATCACCGTTGGTGTAATGAAACAGTTGTACACTTGAAACACGACAGAAACATTGTTTAGCCAACGGGTAGACAAAGATGTCGTATATATGCATAGCCAACGGTGTATAATCCCCAACCGTTACTAAAGTACCTTCAGCGATTCATTTCCCATCAGGTAACAATATTGTTAAGAAATATGTTGCCAACTGCAAATCTTGTTGGCAATTCCGGGTAAGCCTAAGCCTGGACCACCTAATAGCCGACTGTCAACTGTCGGGAACTTACTATTGGCCATTAAACTACCAACTACCCCTCGGCAAATTGGAGAATGGCTTACGAAGAGTGCCCGACAGCAGATGGCCGACAGTACACACTCTACTTTTGCCGACTGTGCAAACTAATGCCAGAGAGTATATAAACCGTTGGCCATTCCTACGTTTGTTGTAGTGGTAGACGATCTGTTTTTGATGATTCACTCTGTTTTTTACTGCTACTCTGTATATTTGTCTGCTGGTGGAGAAGGAGGCTGCTGGCTGCAGCGCCGGGACGAGGAGGCCATGGCTCGGAATGGGGCAGGAGGAGGAGTGGAAGGTGCAGTGGTGCGTCGGCATCGAGCAAAGGCCCACGGCAGCTATGGACTCTTGCTCTGATTTCTTATTTATTCTCTTCTAGTGTTATCAGTCATTGGAATGTGCAGAATTTTTGCTTTGAGTTCCCAGAGCCACTTTCTCATTCTAGTTTCTTGGTGCATTGTAATTTATGAATTCTTTGTGCCTTTAAATCTTGTTGTTGTGTCTTGAGCTGAAGAGCTTCTGGGTAATGAACTAAGATCAGGAAAAAGAGCTTCTGTGTCTTTGTACCTTTATTCTCTTCTAGTTTATTGCAACTATAAAATTAAAAAAAAAGCAAACAGGAAAAATAGAGGGGATCGGTAAACAGGGAATAAAAAAGAGATGGCCTTG
Source organism: Digitaria exilis (assembly GCA_015342445.1). NCBI lineage: Eukaryota > Viridiplantae > Streptophyta > Magnoliopsida > Poales > Poaceae > Digitaria > Digitaria exilis. The sequence continues at coordinate 514,441 of JACEFO010000353.1, forward strand.
TGGTTAGTACCGGTTGGGAATAGCCACCGGTACAAACCCGATTACCCCCACTCACGACGTGGGTGGCCGGTTAGTACAGGTTGCTCTTACTAACCAGTACTAAATGGTACATTTAGTACCGAAACGGGGTATCGGGCCCGTAACCGGTACTAACGTGGCTTTCGGCCCGGTACTAAAGGTCGATTCTGTAGCAGTGACAGGGGACATCCCTTCCAGATGAATGGATGATGGCAGGCGTGGCACCAGTGTGAGCCGACGGCGACGGCGGCGATCTTCATCGCGATGCCTCTCGTCGCCATCCGAGTCACTCTGAGCCACAACGGTCGCCATACAAGGGTTCCTACGATGGCTTCTTTCGTGGTTGTGTTCTTGGTATCATAGCATCACAATACAAGGGTTCCTACGATTCATTCCTCAAGTCAAGCTTTGAGCGAAATGAAAGACAAAAACCAGTTGTGCGCTTTGATCCCGAGCAGCCAAGGTTAGCCTGTTGGAGACTTGGAGCCAAACATGGCCATTGAACAATACAAAACAGTTTTCAATAGCGCTTGTTTTACCACTAGCTGCTGGCGGCCTGGCTGAGGTCGAGAGCGTGTATGCCGGAGGTCCCAGAACGGCACAGTTGTCTTTAGTTTATTGTCTCTCGCATCCACGTTGGCAAAACCATATCGTTATACCACTGGAGGAGATATGTAAGACTGACTCCAACAGCGTATGCAAAGGGGTAGGGCAACCCAAAATGCCTCTCTAATTGCTACTGTTCATGACGAATTTGTTCTCAAACAGAGTAGGCAAAGGATGAACCATTTTTGCCTTCCACGAGAGAGGCGAGCTAAAAATGGATACCCTCTCTCCTCGAATGCATTTGACGAGTACGCCTGGCACGTGGCAGGGCGAGCGCACACCTTGGGCTCGGGCGAGAATCAAATGCATTTGCGCTGTTGGAGACGGTGTCATTGGATGCAAATGCAGAGCACTGCTCACGGAGTCACGGTGAGCAATCATCAAAATGCCTCTTCTTGTTGGAGTCAGCCTAATGATAATAAATGTGGCCGTCAGTGTTTTAGAGTGACGAAGTCGGCCCTCTTAAGCATTCAAGTCTTCACAAATACCATTATTTCCCTAGATACTTTCCACATGGTATATATGTACTGAAAGTTATAGAATTTTCTATAATAGTTGAACTTTAAATCAGAATCTAGATTGCTAGAAGAGCAAATGTACATAGATATGATAAAACTTTACATAACTAGAAATAGAAATCCAGGCTTTGATAGATTCTGATTTGAACTCAGCGATGGGCCTCCACACAAGCCATCCTAAACCTGAACTTCTGCTATCAAATCCGTGGCCGCGCTTATGAGGCGGCTGCAGATCACGCCCTCCGTTGCCTTTCATTTTAAAAAAATATAATATTTAGGATAAACAAATTAATTTATTTTTAAAATATCTTAGACTGATTATCTTTCACTAGGTAGATAGGGGTGCCCCTAGTGGTCGTGGCTAATTAGTAGTCGACTTGGCTAATTAATTATTTCCACAACATACCACACTGTTTCGAAGCATAGTGCAAAACAAGGCTTATTATCTGGCTTTCTAAAATTAAAAAGAAGAAAATTGCACAACAGGCACACTGTTTCTTCCAAACTCCCAGAACGTGGTACACTCCAATGCCGCCTCAATGTTTTCATCCTGGCTATACAACGTTGTAAAGGCAGCCATTGCAGATCATGACAGCCCTCATTCCACACTCCACTTAGAAGTGCCTCTTTCAAACTCCTTTAACTTGCACCAAAAGGATTTGGTTGCAAGGTTTTGTCAGGTCACACGAAAGGCCAGGCACTGCACTGTACTAGTATGGCCACCAATCGCTGATAACTGTGCGGTTAGTCAGATACCATCCAGTCCTTCTGGATTCCATTGTTATTTTCCATTCAGTAGACAGGACTGCGATCTCGTTTTCCAGTCAACCTTCGGCTTTTTGGAGATGGTGATGATGCTTTACCATAGCCACTCGATCTCATCTCTGTTCACCAAATTAAAAATGGAAATAAGCAACCAAAATGAATCATTGTATGCAATAAGAGAAATAAGGCATTCTTCATGCATTAGTCGACTGGCAAAACCTTTTATTTACCTCTTTCTCTTTTAAGTTCCTGATCTAACTCTTCCTTCCACTTCTTCTGTACTTCTGAAAAGCTAAGGCTGTTAAAAAATAGTATGTCAACTGTTAGGTATCAGTGGGAACATCAAGATGAATGAGTTACCTAAGTGTGAGATCGACCAAACTGAAGAAATCACAGCACAAGATCATGTTCAAAATTCAAGAGTGGAGAACGAGCAAAATACCCTAACTAAATTAGTACTAGGTGAAAATATTTTTGTGAAAAACTAGAATTGCTATGCTATATCAAAATATTCTGGGCAAAATATGAATGCTACACAGGTTACTATTTCTTATATATACACATCTCACACAAAGCAAACGTAGAAAAAAAACTAATTATATTGAATGGAGGAAAACAGGAGTATATATCTAAGTGAATTTAATCTTAACACTGTAAGAAATGTGCTTCACACAAACCTTGGATTGTCTTGGATATCATCATGGACCTTATCCTCATGTTTATTGAGTTGAGGAGAAGCTATTTCTCTCAAAACACGACTGCTCTCCACACTGCTTCTCGAGAAGCGCCTAGCACAACTCTTGGGACTGGAATTATTCAGATTAACACAAATTGGCTCTATTGATGCACCTCTCGCTAATTTAACTGCTCGAGGGGGCAACTGGGGATTGGTCATGGTGCTTGCTCGGCAAATATCACCAACTTCTTGAGAAACTACAGCATTCACTGTGTTGTAGAATTCATATAAAGGTGTTTGCAGTTTCTTTAGGTCTATGGCCTGCCAAGAACAAAAAAAATGTTAAATGAATTATTGTTTATTGAGATAAATGGGCTAAACTTGCAAAATCTCATACATAACAAACACCTTTTCATCCAAAAATTCCTTTATTCTTGATTCTGTAAATTCATCATCTTCTTCACAGCTTCCTTCACAAGGGAAAGTAAAATCTTTTTCAGACATCTGACTTTCTGCAAGTTTGGCTAATCCACCAAACTCCCTTGATTGACTTAACCGTTGTGCTGGGCTTATGTCAAGTTTGCTTTCCCATTCATCAGATGGTTCACACATAGGATTGAAGCTCTGGAATTGACAGAAACATCACATAGCTGTAAGAACACCATTATCTAAAACAAAAGGCTGTAAGAACACAACTTTGGCAATTCAAATTACACATTTTTTGGGTGTGTATAATCTAAATTTAGTGATGAAAGCAGACAAAACTAAAGCCTCAGGAGGATTTTCGAATTTCAAGAGTATAGCACAGATTTTCTTACTGCTCCAACCATTGGGACATCGTCATTATCAGCAAACTGACACATGTCATCACCATTGCTGTGTAGATCCCATAATGGTCTGGTGCCCGATGATTTGTAAGAATTCAAGTTGCGCAGCTTGCCTGGGCGACTCAAGTCCCTATTCAGTAACCAAAGAACTTGCTCAATACTGAACTGAAAGCGGACAGCCTAGCCGGTTCATGAATAAATTTTAAACCAGAAATAACTTACGAGTCATCAGTTGGCATCACATAGGCAGTAGGCTCCTTGCTGCTGGTTTCCTATGAGTATTTATTCGTTTAGATTTTCATGTTACGTTAAACAAGAGAGAAAACGGAGAATAATAATAGTTCTGTTAATCCAACCTTGGGCGCAGCATGATTAAGCTGACAAAAATCCTCCATACCTCCTGTAACAAATGGGTGCTGCAAAATATTTGGTAGTGTTACTCTTTTCAAAGTATAATACATACATATACAGCTACAGAAACGCGGCCATCATTAATGCAGGAGATCTACTTTACAAATACCTGCAATAAGTCTGATGCAGCAGATCTCATTTCTGGTTCCCTGAAATAAGAAACAAGAATGTCAAGGTGCATCAAACTGCATCTGTTTACTAGTTATTATTGTTGGAAATAATCGTGTCATAAGAAATGTGTGGATCCATCTACATGCATCTATGGGCATGAGTTGTAAGTCAAAAGGAAATTGACTTGTTCTTTGTGCTAATGCTTAGTTAGCATTAGGAAGTAAAGATGGGATTGACTCCTTGAAGAAATCAAAGTCAAATTGGCTAGGAAATCTAGTTATCAATGAGTTGTAAAGTGAGTAAGCTAGCTAGTGATTAGCTAGAGATGAGTTGTGTTTTTGTATGACGGTTTGTAAGTCCTATATAAGGACGTGTGCCCCGCTTGTGTTGTAAGAGAGCATGAAAGTGAGTCATAGTAGTGCTTGGTTGTGAAGATCAAGCTAGTAGTGCTAGGTTGTGAAGACCTAGCATGTTGTGTAAGATTATAGTGTGAATCTATAAAGTTTTGAGTTATTACTTGCCTCTTCTTGTGAGTTCAAGCAAGAGAGAGATCTAGGCTTGAATTGAGTGATTCAATCCCAGCAGTCTATACAACAAGTAATTCTTGTTGTGGTGCTAACATTTGGTATCAAGAGCCAAGGTTGATGAAGACGATGCCGCAGGAAGATTCGACATCAGGCAAAGCCATCGTGAGCAGCGACTTAGGAAGCTTGATGGCGACGACGGCAACAACGTGGAGGCTCCCGTTCCCGATGCTCACAAGGACAAACTATGCGGCGTGGACAATGAGGATGAAGTTCTTACTACGAGCCAACGGCGCATGGGTTGCTGTTGATCTGTGGAAGAAGCCATCGACTGAGGCTGTCGATGAGGTCCAGGACCAGCTAGCCTTGTCGATCATCTCCCAGTCGGTCGACGATGAGACGCTGTTGCGAGTTTCAAAGAAGGAGACCGCCTATGATGTGTGGGAGGCGTTGCGCTCCATGCATGTGGGCATTGAGCGTGTCCGGGAGGCAAGGGTCCAGTCCTTGAGAGCTGATCTTGATAACCTAAAGATGAGTGATGCGGAATCTGTTGATGATTTCACTGGGAAGTTCATGAAGCTAGTTCAGCGTATCGGTGAGCTTGGAGATGCAGTGGAGAAGTATGTTATCAAGAAGCTACTACGATCAGTCTCCACAATATTCATCAATGTTGCGTCATCAATGGTGTTGTTCGGCGACGTCAACAATATGGCCATGGAGGAGGCCATTGCGTCATTGAAGGCTAATGTTCCACCATATTCATCAATGTTGCGTCATCAATGGTGTTGTTCGGCGACATCAACAATATGGCCATGGAGGAGGCCATTGGGTCATTGAAGGCTCATAAAGAGGTGCTCAAGGGACAGGAGGTCCGATCTGAAGAAAAGCTCCTCATGGCAAGAGAACGGGACTCGGTGCAAGGTCGGGGACATGCCAAAGGTAGCCGTAAAGGGCGCAAAGACAAAAGCAAGGTAAAATGTTATAATTGTCAAGATTATGGGCATTTTGCTTGGGAGTGTCCTAAGAAAGGAAAGGAGGAAAAGGCCTTGTTAACTCAAGGTTAGTCCAATGATGAGCCTGCCTTACTATGATTAAGGCAGCAACAATAGATGTGACGGTGTGAAGCCGTGTTCGGACTTGGTGGCGTGAAGTCACTAAGAGTAGAAGTCAGTGTGAAACTTATAACCATGAATGTGTGATGCTGTTCTGTTTGGTGTGAAACCAAGATTTATGGTGGTGTGATGATGCCAAAAGGTATTTTGGTGTGATGCTGGCAACCAAGACAGTGAGATATTGTTTGGTTTGGGCGCATGAGGCTGCTAGAAGTACAGTGGTGTGATACTACTAAAAAGTGTTGACGGTGCTGCAAGGGCGCTATAGGATGCAAGTGGTGTGAAGCTACTGTGAGATGGTGTGAAGCTATTACAAGAGTAGTGGTGTGAATCGGCCATATGAAGGCCACGGTGTGAAGCTATGGCAAGGTGATGATGGGGCACAAGGGCGGCTGCTGCTCATAAGCATGAAGATAGGGGTGATCCACAGTTGTGAGTGATTATGACAAGATTAGGGGGGTGAATGTTGGAAATAATCTTGTCATAAGAAATGTGTGGATCCATCTACATGCATCTATGGGCATGAGTTGTAAGTCAAAAGGAAATTGACTTATTCTTTGTGCTAATGTTTAGTTAGCATTAGGAAGTAAAGTTGGAATTAACTCCTAGAAGAAATCAAAGTCAAATTGGCTAGGAAATCTAGTTGTCAATGAGTTGTAAAGTGAGTAAGCTAGCTAGTGATTAGCTAGAGATGAGTTGTGTTTTTGTATGACGGTTTTTAAGTCCTATATAAGGACATGTGCCCCGCTTGTGTTGTAAGAGAGTATGAAAGAGAGTCATAGTAGTGCTTGGTTGTGAAGATCAAGCTAGTAGTGCTAGGTTGTGAAGACCTAGCATGTTGTGTAAGATTATAGTGTGAACCTATAAAGTTTTGAGTTAGTACTTGCCTATTCTTGTGAGTTCAAGCAAGAGAGAGATCTAGGATTGAATTGAGTGATTCAATCCCAGCAGTCTATACAACAAGTAATTCTTGTTGTGGTGCTAACAATTATTTTCTAGTGTGGATAAAATATGTCTACGTGAAAAATTTAAAGATGATTATTAAAGAATGCATGTACCAACAGATGTTGAATCGACAACACATAATTGCCTCACAAACAACAAATTCAGTGCTAAATATCACTCTAAACCTTATTTTGTCCTTCATCCTTCCTATTTGGTGTTTATACATGTGCATACTAAGAAAAAGCTTAAGATCATTACATGCTTTGTCTAATTTGCACCCATCTTTAATCTTGGCCACAAATGAACAGCAACAACTAAGTCATGTGAAATGTAGACTTCATAAATGAGGGACCATAAAAAGAGTAATCCAATGTGGCTAATAAAGTCATACCATATTCCATTGTCAAATCATTGTTACCTTTGACTTTTTTTAACACCAATGTACGCCATTAATTATTTTTGTTATGATGCAAACAAACACAATCATGCCAATAAATCTATTATAGGCTTTTCATATTATCATCTTCGAGAGTTGAAGTGTAGTTTTGTAAACGATATGCAATTGAAAACCCAGTATTCCACATCTTCTGCCCAAAATTTAGTTTTTGTAATAGTTTTGAGTGTTGGCAAAGGTGCTACCAATTTCTGAAAGTAAATAATTTCAATATACAAGTAATCAAATCTGGAAACATTTGTCTGTGTGGACACAAAAACCCACAGTTATGAGTGTTATGATTTTTTTGTGGGAAAGTTAGGAGTGTTATGATCGTAGTTCTATCTCCATGTAAACATGACTAAAAAGTACTTAGGTTCTGTCAATGGATAATGTCAATAATAAATTATAAAATTAACAGTGAAACAAAAGGCTTATGTTTCTTTACAAGATTTTAGAAGTTGGCAGACGAAATTTCCTGAGTATAGCAAGTTTTCATTAGTCTAATATCAAGGCGAATCGATTGTATCTTTGTTTATTATCAGCCATGCAGAAATACTTGTCATTTATAAAGGAGCATAAAGTATCAAGATGTACTTTTGTAAGCATTTTAACAGAAAATCCTTGGCTTCTGGAGAAAGATGTTCTGGTATAGGTGGGTGTGATTTCGTCGTCCCAACATAATAAAGGAGAGAAACCTGAAAAGATTTAATGACTTAAGAATAATCGATGCCTATAAATTCCATAAGACAAACAGATGTTTCAGTTTACCTCTTGATATTCATGACTCCAGGGGGGTTTGCCTGTTGCCATTTCAATAACAGTGCACCCAACACTCCATATATCAGCGGAACTGCAAAAATGGATGATAAGTATCAATTCAAAAAATTGAAGAAAGGTCGGCAATGCAGCAGGAGAGACATCCACAGCCCGAGATCTTGTCCTGGTTTTGGCATAACTATCAGTATGCTTGGAATAAATTAGCAGGAGAATCATCTACAGCAACCTGTCAGATAGGAATACTCATGCAAATTCATTTGAGCAGCAATTTAAATGCAAGAGTTTGGAGAACATAAAATGCATGCAGAAATGTTTCCAATAAGAAAAAGAAACTACAAGTATAGTTCGATTACAAATTTTAAAAATTGTAAATATTAGTAGTATGTAAGTAAGAAACAGGCTTCTCGCTGTTCCGTAGTTTGTCCAATGCCTCCAGCATTTAGTACAGAACTAGCTATATTACTACATAATACAATTTTTTAGACAAACAAATTGCAATTATTGAGCTCCTATATGTAAAGGAGATACATTCTTAAAGAAATAACGACAAAGGTGTGATTTTTCCATTTTCAACTATATGGTGATGAATACAAAAAAGAAATTCATGACTTACCAATTGTGACCACTCCCAACAATGACCTCTGGTGCCATCCAATATGGCGTACCTTTCATCGTCTTTGCAGCAGTTGCAGTTGCCTAACAGAAGAGAAGCGTGCAAATACAGAGGTATGTGAAGGATATAAACAATAAAAGATATACAGACAATAAAAGGTCACAATGTGAAGGATATAAACAATGTTGTGCTGAGATGATAAGCAATAATTGCAAAAATTCTGGTTTCCACTTTTCATCTATCTCATATGGTTTTGTAGTGAGTTCTGCTATAATTTCTTCACTTTATTTAATGGAAAATAAAATAGATAAAAAAAGGCACGTAAATTTGAAAATTACAAGAAAGTACGGTCAAATATTAAATTAGGCCGAACAAATGGTCAGCTTGGCATGAACTAGTCTTTAAAATGGATCACAAGCCATTGTAAAGGCATATGCAGATATAATAGATGTAGGACATAACCAATACACCTACTCACCAACTTTTCTACTTGCTTAGATGCTCCAAAATCCGCTAACTTGATGCCTCCTTTGTTATCAACAAGTATGTTTGCTCCCTGAAATATGACAGAATCACAAGAACCCCACATTATAACCACAACCTCAAAATTTAAAAGCATTTTAGAACACAGAGTTAAGTTACTGGAGAAATACGCATGCCTTTATATCCCTATGTATGATCCCATTGCGATGCAAATACACCAAGCCTTGCAAAAGTTGTCTGGTGTACTTTCTGATGACCTGATATACAAATAACTGAATGAAAAACTACTCTTCAATGATCAATTCATGAAAGTAAAAGAGCAAGCTGAACATATAATACAAACAGCTTCTGGGAATGATCCGAGCCTCCCAAGTAGTGACTGGATTGAGCCTCCAGGAACAAATTCCAGCAGAATATTTAGTGTATTTTCCTCTCGTACTGTCCCAATATATCTCTGATCAACCAACAGGGGATGTATTAGAGTATTAGACACCACTGCCAAAGGGAAAACCACCCATGCTAAAAACGATTAGTGCACTTACAACAATGTTGGGATGTGAGAGGTTCTTAAGCATCTTAACTTCGTCTTCAAGCTCCATTACATGTGCCTAGTACAAAAAACAATACATACAGAATCCTTTTAGGGTCCACTAAAAGCACGAATTTGAGAATTGGGCAAACGACAAAGACCCGAATTTGATAATTGGGCAGATAACAATAAGTGAGCTAGGAGAAGAAAAGTACTTGGGCCTTCTCCCTCGTCGCATTGCTGCTTCCAATCAGAACCTGAAACCAAAAAAGCATCCGTCAAATCGACCCAAAACCTCCCCTAACAGAAATACTATGCGGTGCAAACTTCCCAACCTGTTTGACGGCCAGGAGCTCGCCGGAGTCGAGGTCCATGCCGAGGTACACCTGCCCAAACGCGCCGCTCCCGAGGAGGTCGCCCTTCCGCCACCGAATCGGCGGGTGCTCCTCTCCTACACGAGTTCCTTCTGCCCCAACACCATCACATCCGTCGGAGGCCGAGGACGCGGCCACGTCCTGGGGAGGGGGCGGGGGCGAGGACGGCGGCGGCGGAGGCAGGAAGCGGCGCGTGGGCGAGGGGCTCTTGGCAGCCATCCCGAGCAGCCCCATCCCCCGTGACCTGCGGAGGCGGTTGCTGATCCGCTCCCTGAACCCTCGACCATCCGCGGCGGCGGAGGAGGAGGAGGACGGGGACGCGGCGGGCTCGTCGAGCGCGGCGGCGCCCGCGCGGAAAGAGATGGAGCGGCGCACGGAGTCGAACAGCTCGTGGAACCCGCCACCGCCGCCGCCTGCGTCGTCGCGCCGCATGGTGTGGGAGGTCGTCGGCGGCGAGGAGCGGGAGGGGCTTGGGGATCGGATCGAGTGGGGAATTGGGGATTCGGTGATCTCCTTTGGCTTCGTGTCTGTCTCATCAGTGTGGCACGGCGATTTGAAAATCTTGGGGACGGGGGAGATCGGGGGTTGGACGGAAATGACCCTGCCGACTCGACCGTTACGATGGGTCGAACGGGACGGGGATTTTGGTTTGCGGATACAATGGGCTTTAAGGCTTTGCTTGGGTGGGCCAAAGTTCGGGCCGTATATACAGGCTCATACCTGTAAGTGGGCCAAGATTAAGGTAAGAGAACTAACTGATCATTAGCGTGTCCAAAGCCCAAAATGGTAATACACAAGAAAGTTGGTAAAGCGACCGAGGAAGGAATCTTCACTCGTGCCTGGCTGAAGAAGTTTCCCTTCCTGACTGCCGACCGGACTACTGCAGTACTGCTCATTCAGCGCCCAGAGGTGAAATTGCCAATTAGGTCTAGCCGCTTAGGTCGTAAAAAATTGACAGCACTCAAAGAAAATTTCAGTTAAATCGGTAATTAAATGCTGGAACCATTTTTATGCCCATGATAGGATCGGATCATAGGATGCTTCCCGTCAGCCACAACGGTTCCACTTTGACAACGTGTACAGTTTCTTTAAACAACAGCTCCAAATCCCAAGCTCCTTTTTTATAAGTGTGTAGAAAAATAAATATTAGAAGAACACTTCCATTCCAGGTTGGCCAAACACAGCGTTCATGGCAGCTGTTCTTCCTTTACAGCCTTACAGGTATCCCAATCAGGGTGGCCTCTAGTTGCAGCCTGAAATTTATTCAGTGTTGATGCTCACTAAATTTTGTCCGTCCCTACTTTTCTGGCACGCGATGCTTCGCTTCCCAGACACCGGAGACTTTAATCGTTCTGATAAAGACTTGGGTTACCAATTAACCTTCCAAAAGCACCAGCGTTCCTCAGGTCCACCTGACCAGTTGCAAACGATTGAGTTTTTCAGTCAGGTTGCTCACTATAGTTCTGAAGCAGCCAAGCGAGCTACAATGGCTGCAGTTTCTTGGATGCCAAACAAAGCAATGTCGCCACTCGCCACATTGGGTCCAGCCCAGCTGTCCAGCCGTCGTCCCCAGGGCTTCTCAGCAAGCAAAGTTCATGTCTGGAGCGTGCTCAGCTGGCGCGAAAGGTAGACAGGGATAACAGTTTCATGATGAACCCTTGTCCGGATATTCAACTCACCAACCTTCATCCTTGACCTCTCACCAACCTAGAAACATACAAAGGCATTGACAATTGACATTATTCAGTACATAGCACATTGCAGTACCATGTCAACTAAAAGTCTTATGCTTTGACGTTACTTCCTGCAAACTCAGTATACTAACATTTTCGACGACACATCTCCAAACAGTAGTTTTGACGGTAATTTCACAATGTAATTATTAAATCAAAAATAATTTTGAACAAACTAAGAAATATCTCAAATAACCGCCATACACACATTTAACCATCTGCTATTTCTAACAATTCCATGGTCTATTAACTCCATCAAGATTCCAGGCAGATTTAGCAAAATAGTAGTACTGGGAAGGAAGCGGAGATAAGAATCAAACACTGCGAACATTTAGGCAAAATAACAGTTCTCATACAAAGCATCTAAACCCTGACAAATCTCAAAAAAACATGTTGAGAGCTAATACAGCATTTATCTCCTGACGAAACGAAGCGATACGATCCCGAAAGTGCACCAGAGTCAGAGGACCTTCCAGCACTTTTAGTGCTTGATCCCTTAACAAAGTCCCAAGATCGGAGAGGGGTTGCCACATTATCGACCTGGGTTTGATATGGTACAAATTCTTGGGAACCTCGAACTGCGCCCCAAACCTTCTAATCCGGACGAGAGATTCCAGCACGTCAGCTTGTTCTAGGGCGCCCCCTTCAGCCAGCAGAGTTTCTAGAACAACATCGCGAACCTCAACCAGCTGTAGAGACAACGCGTAGAAGGACTCCAGGACGTTCAGCTTATCACATATCCACCTCTTGTCGACCACCACCTGACGAAGGAGCCGGTACGAAGTTCCCGCCGTGTGCAGCGCGCCCAGTTGCTTCAGATCGATGGTCGCTGACGCAACAGGGTCATGCTCCAGGGCTTCGATGTTGCGATGGGAATAGACGGTCCGTGCCGACATTTGGGGAAGGCGGTGGTGGGTGCCGGCGTGGAGGGTGACGGCGGCGGCCGCGAAGACGTGGTGTTTCTTTTTTTTATTTGAGTTGACGAAGACGTGGTGGTGATTGGGATTGAAGTGAATATATTTTTTTTTAGGAAAGAAGTGAATATATATTGTTAGGGTTATGCCAGCTGGGCCGGAGCGGGGCAGCTGGGCCTGGACTTACTACTGATCGTTCAGTCGTTATCTAAAAAAATTACTCTCCAGATCAGGGCAGCTGGGATCAGGGCAGCTGGGCCTGGAGTTAGAACCTGTTTGGCATGGCTTCAGAGCTGAGCTCCATCATCTTCAGCCAATTTTCCAGCCAAATACCTCAACCTCGCCAACTCTGGAGCTCCCTTAACTCTGAAGCTACAGTGCAAATGGAGGTGGAGTTTTGTAGTACCTCTTTTGCAACTTCATAACTTTCTGTAGCTTAGAGTCGGAAGAAATTACCCATCACTGTCACTTGTTACATAAAAAATGGTTCGTTTCTTTCTTCCTTCCCTCCCCAACCTCCCGTCCCACATGGCCGCTCCATCCCGTGCCGCTGCCGCCGCTCTCCGTCCCGCGCTCTCCATCCTGCATCGCCGCAATCGGGCTCGTCCAGTCGATGCCGAAGGATGTGGCTACGTGGACGGAGGCGCGGGCAGCGGTTGCCGGCCAGCCACACCACCGAGCACTTGCCCCCGGCCCCATCTCGCCGAGGAGCAGCACGAGGATGAAGAGGTTGGAATGAGAGGATGACATGTGGAACCATAGATTAGGGGCAATACTGGCAATGCACCATAAAAAAAACTCTTTTTTTAGCTGTGACTACCCTTCTAGTCAGATACCCCATCTAGACAACTCCAACTCCATTCAGAGCCAGCTCCAACTGGAGTTTAGAGTTGGAACTGAGAGTGATGCCAAACACGTCCTGCTCCACGGTGGAGCAGAGTCCTGCCAAACACGTCCTTACTACTTATCTTTCAGTGGTTATCCAAAAAAAATTAATCTCCCTCAAAAAAAATTACTCTCCCTCAAAAAGAAAAATCTAAAAAAAATTACTGCTCGTTCAGCGCACAGCTGCTTTCATCTAGTAATTGCTTTTCCCTCAAAAAAATCTAATAATTGCTTTGCTTCGTTAGAAAATAAAAGGGGTAAAACGGCCAATTAAGATTATGTATAAAAAATTAATAGCATTCAAAGAAAATTTCACTTAAAGCAGTAATTATATGCTGAAACCATTTTTATGCCCACTATTTTTTTTTTTTGCGGGTACCATTTTTATGCCCACGATAGGATAGGATCACAGGAAGCTTCCTGTCTGCAAGACTGCAACCACGGTTCTACTTTGACAAGCAAAGTTTTAAACAACAGCTCCAAATCCCAAGCTCTTTTTTGTTGTATAGAAAAATGATATCAGAAATTCAGAATAACATTTAATTTCCAGGTTGGCCAAACATAGTGTTCATGGCAGCTGTTCTTCCTTTACAGGTATCCGGAACAGGGTGGCACTAATTTTATTCAGTGTTGCAGCATGATTTATTCAGTGTTCATGCTCACTAATTTTAGTCGATCTGTCCCTACTTTTCTGGCACGCGATGCTTCGCTTCCCAAACACCGGAAACTTTAATCGTAGTGATAAAGACTTGGGTTACCATTAACCTTTCCAAAATACTTGACCACCAGCTTTCTTCAGGGCCACCTGACCAATTGCAACGGTTGAGTTCAGTCACGTTGCTCACTAGCTCTGAAGCAGCCAAATGAACTACAATTGCCGCAGTTTCTTGGATCCCAAACAAAGCAATGTCGCCACTCGCCACATTGGGTCCAGCCGTTGTCCCCAGGGTTCCTCAACAAGCAAAGTTCATGTCTGAGCGTGTTCAGCTCGCAGGAAAGCTAGACAGGCATTACAGTTCCATGATGAACCCTTGTCCGGATATTCAACTCACCAACCTGCTTGATCCTTGACCTCTCACCAACCTAGAAACTTAGAAAGGCATTGACAATTGACATTATTGAGTAGATAGCAATATCATCTTAAATAGAAGTCTTATGCTTTGACATTACCCCCCTGCAAACACACTACTAACATTTTGGACGACCACATCTCCGAACAGTAGTCTCGACTGTTATTTCACAATTTATTTGTTAAATCCAAAATATTTATAACACTATTAAATTATCTTTCAAGATAAATGTAATGACGCGCTTTTACGTGTTCTTGAACAATATACTCCTTCCGTCTCGGGATATAAGGCACGGTCAAACTTAGCACAGTATCCAACAATTACATTTGACTGTTAATATCTATTATAATATAATATTTGTATCAACAAAATTATAGTCATGTGAAACTACTTTTAAACATAAATTCGATGATATGATTGTTGTTAGAAAAGTTTTATTATACAAAATTAATCGTAGGTCAAAATTTTCTTAGTTTGAATCTTGATTTACGTGTGCGTCTTATATCCTGAGACGAGACGGAGGGAGTATTTCAGAAATTATTGGCCGTGCAGTTTCAAAAGTTTAAACAAAAATGTGTCAAAGGTGTTGTTGAACAATACATGTAGAGTGATTTCCTTATACTGAAGAGCAAATTGCTGTATGGCCCTGCCAGTCATTGACCATGTGTAACATTTGAATGAGCAAACACCATACTCATGCAAGAAGTTGCAAGCAACTACCTATATACAGCTTGTTAGGCATATGGCAAGAACAAAGTAGCAATACAGTACAGTAAAAACTACATAGTACAAACGCACACAACCAACTGCACAACTGTATAGTTTCTTTTCTTCACCATTTCACTGAACCATTTCATCATCCAAAATGACAGACCAAGAAGAAGAAAGCACGGCAACATTTCAATCCGATGAACAAACATGTCTCTCAGCAGCAGCATCTAGCACACGAACTCTTCAGTTAATCGATGCACACGGATCGCCATTGATGAGCGCTCGCAGGCGTCGCGGGAGGCGGAGCGCTCCAGCTCGCCACACGCCGGCGGTGAGGCAACCTGCCGCCGCCATTGTTGCCCTCGTTGTTGCTCCTGCACTCCGTGATCTTGTCGTCGTCGTCGTCGTTGTTATCAGCCAGGCCCAGCACAGTGCGCAGCGCCGCCTGCGCCATGTCCTTGTGAGCGCCGGGGCTCGCCTGCTCGGCGATGAGCATGAGCGGCAGGTCCAAACCGGCCGCTCTGGCGAGCCCTCGGAACCTTGGGCTCCCCTTGCTCATGGCGTACAACGCCGCCACGCACCATTCCCGCAGCTCCTCCAGCGATCCGCCGTCGTCGGAGAGGATGGCGGCCGCCGTCGCCACGGCTCCGGCGTCCATCAGAGCGGCGCGGCCCTCCGCGGTAGCGGCCACGTTGCAGACCACCATGAGTGTCAGCCTACGGATGGCCGATGGTTCGTCGGCGTCGGACGCGATGGCGAGGAGCGTCCTGGGCGCCCCCGCAGCGCGCGCGAGCTTTGACTGGTTCACCGCGGCGAGGGAGAGGTGGTACAGCGCCATACCAGCGTCCCGGCGCGCGCGCAGGGGCACGGTGGCGTGGTCGCCGGCGCCGGAGAAGACGGCGAGGAGAGGTGGCACGGCGCCGAGCACGCCGATGGCCGCGCGGTTCCCGTCGTGGAGCGCGAGACCGAAGAGCGCGCCGGCCGCGTGCTCGCACGCCTCCGCTGGTGAGGAGGAGGTGGTGGCGGTGATGGCGTCGACGAGCGCTGGCACGGCGCCGGAGCGGACGATGGGGACCCGGTTCTCCGGCTGGAGGGAGAGGTTGGCGAGCGCGGCGGCGGCGTCGGCGCGCGCCGAGGCGGTGTGGCGCGAGGAGAGGAGCACGCGGCGGAGCGCGGCGAGGAGGCGCGGCCCGCAGAGCGCGCGCCGCCTCGCCGCGCCGTCGCGCGTGGCTCGGCGCAGCGCGGCCATGGCGGACTCCACCTCCGTCTCGTCCCCCCTCTCCACCGCCCTCGCCACCGCCTCCTCCTCCTGCGCGTCACCTTCACGCACGACGGACTCTTTCTCTTTCTCTTCGTCTTTAAGCAACTCCTTCCCGCGCACCACCACCACCACCTCAGCCGACGACCTACCTGAAGACGACGAGGAGGAGGTGGACGCAGCGGAGGCGCCCTCTGACGAGCTCGACAGGTTGGACACCGACCTCGCCGGCGCGAGCGCCGCTTCCGACGAGCAGGAGAGATTCGAAGCCGCCCTCTCCGGCGGCGCCCGGGCCGCCGCCGGCACCGCACGGAGCACGGCCTCCCTCGCCATCTCGGGTGAAGGCGCCACCGGCGCCGCGTGACCGGAGCGCGCGCACCACGTCCGGACGGCCGCACGGAGCGCGTCGTTGGGTATGCCGGCGACGCCAGCCCCACCATCGCCGCCGGGCATGTTCCGCTCCCCGGCGGCGCCAACTCCGTCGGGGCGGAGAGAGAGTCCGAGCTCGACGGCGGCGTGGACGCACGCGCGCTCATACGTCATGCCGGACGGCAGGATGACGGGGTCCGCCATGGGCGCGCGGAGGATCGGGCACAGGAACTCCGGCGGGACGACCTCCTCTTCCGTCTCCTTCCTCGCCGGGGACGGAGGGATAGGGACGTCCGGCAGCGGTCTGCGTTTGGCCTTGGACGACGCCGCCGGGGGAAGGGAGAGGGACCGGAAGGGCAGAAGGAGCTTCCAGCGCCGGGAACGCTCGGCACCCATATGGTCGCGTCGCGTCGCCGGCGCGGGGCGCCGGAGCTTTTCAGCAGCAGCAAAGCAGCAGAGGCGGCCGCTTTTGGTGGTGCGGCAGCGCCAATAATGGCCGCCGCTTTTGGCTCGGGGTTCGGCAACTTTGGCTGGCTGGCTGGCTCGCTGGAGAGTGGAGAGTGTGGAGGCGCTTTTTTTTCATGGGCGTTTAAATATTTGCGAGGGAGGAGGTGACTTAGCCGTGAAGGGAGGGAAGGGTCGAAGAGATGGGCGGTTAGTTAGGGATGGCCGGTGAGGGCGTCACGGAAGGCTGCGGCGGGCGGGGCCGCCGTGGCTGCGGGTGGACACCGGAGGAATGGAGTATTGTGGGTGGACGGACGTGGGCAGTGGCGTCGCCGTCGAGCGGGAGGAAAGCTGGCGCCGGTCGTTTACCGGGGCGTCTTTTTGTCGGGGTCAGGAGTCCAGGGTCCAGCTAAAGCCTCAAATTTCATGGATTCTTTTCATAATCCATGGAGGTTAAAGCCTCAAAACTGGTTCTTTGCGGTAGAGACGGAACCATTTCCATTTGCCCTTTCCATTTTCTAAGGGAAGAAATGGGAAACGAGTTGAAGAATGTGTATATGTGTTGGGCGGAGCTAGTTCTTCCCAGAAAAAATTTACATGAGCGAAACCGTTGTTTGTGTGCACCAACCGTGACAGGACCGAAACGTACGATTATTTCTGGACTCGCGTGTTTGGTGGATCTGGCGTGACGTGCGCCTCGCTCACGTACGGTGGTGCGAAGCTGCCGCATGCATGCTCGAGCATACGGAGTACCTGCAGAGATACGGGTTCCGGAGTGACGCATCCGAGCTGAGTGAGCCCTGAAATATCCATGTGCCCATCGTGCGCGTGAGCGATTGCAAACTATATGTGCCCATCGTGCGCGTGAGCGATTGCAAACTAGTTAGGGCTTGTTCGGTTACATCGGATCTAATATGGACCGAGAATAAAAATATAACAAGAAATATGACAAGAGATCGGGATTCATTGCAGATCAAGAGGCTAATTTACTCACTATAGCGAACCGATCATAGATTGGTTGGTTGGGTTCTTTGTGGTGGAACCTATCCGCCAGGGTTCAAATCCTGGTGCTCGCATTTTTCTGGATTTATTCCAGGATTTACCGGCGTTATGCATTCGGTGGTAGGTGACGTACCTGTCGACAGCGAGATGCCTGTGGTGACTTCGTGAATCTCAAGATCTGCCGGCTCAGTCCTTGGGGTAGGGTTTGCGTACGTGTATTCATAGGGGTGACTGTGCGTGTGTGTTGAGTGTCTTCGTTTGTACTGTATAATTTTAAAAAAAATTACTCACTATAGTGTTCGTTCGCCAGCTGATTAGCAAGCTGATCGAGATGACTATGATCGTGATCATGGATCTCCTCTGCCTGCGATTCAGAATTATTTCAGATGTTCTATTTTCTCATTAGCAGTACGTTTTGCTTTAAAAAAAAAAGGCTTCTCAGTAGCATACAGGAGGGATGGAAGAACATCTGCCTCGTGGTTCCCTGGATCTCCTTTTTCACCTGCGGAAAAGCGAACGTTCATGTTTCCTGCTGCCCCGTAGTGTAGTACTGCTCCGTAGTGTAGTACGAGCCCGTACTTGCAAGAATTTTTGTGAGACGACGCAGTCCGTCAATATTTTTATCTGAATCTGAACAAACGCAAAGTGGCGTGCCATTAGAGCCTGGCGCCATCCCGATCGATCTCGACGTACTACCATGTAGATCAACCCACACCACACTGGTGTTCATCAACCAGGTCAGCACATGCATGATTAATTACACCGCATGCAAATGTAGCGATGATAGATGATATGATGATCCGAGCCAGCGTGACACCCATGAGATGATGGCCATTGTTCCCACATCGATCTCCACTCGGTAAGTGCGTGTGCTTTAACTCGCACCAGTAGGAACGAGACTTTAGTACCGGGGAAAAACCTCGTTAGTACCGGTTTTATAACCGGTATCAAGCTCTCTCGGTACTAACTGGGCAGTCCCGTTAGTACCGGCTGGTTTTCGAGCCAAAAAATAAAGAAAAAAATTTGTAAGCTTACCAGGAGGCTCGCACACGCGCAAAGTCACAAGTCAAGAGTCACGCGATTTTTTCATCACGCGTAAATGCGCGCGGTGGTTCGTGGGATTTGAACTCACAACCTCTGGCCTCGCGCATAACCCCCTCTACCATCCCACCTATGCATCAATTGTGATTAAGTGGGATATACTTTCCTTTTAAACTATACCCCGTGGACCAATTTAGTACCGGCTTGTAACACCGATACTAAATGCCAACCGGTACTAAATTGTCCGAGGGCTCTCGGGAGCCTCCAGGAACACGTTAGTACCGGGGTTTAAGACAACCGGTACTAACGTACGAGGGATGTATGCTCCATTCTCATTCTCTTGTAGCGTCGAACGTGCTAAATTAACATCATCTCCGGATCGGAGTGACGACGATCGTCGATGATTTCAAGCGTTCGTCGTGAGAGAGAGATAGATGATAGATCCCGTCACACTTAACAAAAAAAAAAGGCGGCTGGGAAAGCGATGGGCCAAAAGCAGCGAGCTTTGCCATATGCTCCGGTCCAGACAGCAGGATCCATCCGTGCCCAACGATGTGCTTGGATGGAAAGTTTTAAGAGCATGGTGCGCAATGCCCATAAGAAAATATGTACTAGAAGGAAAAGGGCACCCACCGCCTTGTGCTGTGACGAGCTCTGCCTCTGCAAACAGCAGTCAGATGATCATCACCTCCGAGCAAGAAGGAGCCTGTGCGACTGTGCCGTACCCCAAAGCCAGCACACAGACACGCTGCATTGTTAATGATGTGTGTTGGGTCCTGTTTGGATCCAACTTGTTAAGCTTTAACAAGATGCTAAAGTTTAACAACTTAAAAATTAAAAAGTGAGGTGTTGAAGTTTAACATTTATCTGTTTGGATTCAAATTTAACGCTCTATTTTTGCAATAGGTGTATAAAAAACTTTATTGCCTCACTTTTGCAACAGGAGAGAGAGGGGAGATAGGATAGGGCAATAAAACTAAGGGTACAAAAGTGTAAGAAAAATGGCCCTATGTCATTGTTTGTGATTTTGGCGATTGATTGACAATATAACCATTAGGACTAATGTGTTTGTCTAGATGAATATTTGTAGATATTTCTATGTCCCAAGGATACTATGGAAATCATCCAAATGTTCAACGATATCCAAATGATCAACATCCAAATGATGGTCACCTGAATAGTTGAAACTTCACAGAGTAAATGTTAAATCAGTGGAACCGAAATGTTGAATCAGTGTAAACAAAATGTTAAAGGTATAACCATCGAATCAGTCCACGGTGCTGAAGATAGGAGGTGTGTTTGCCTATGTAAGGCGATGACTATTCTGACGGGGTACTCATCAAATCAGTCGACAGTGCTAAAGGCGATCGAAAGAAAAAAATTGTTGAAGCTGCACAAAATAAATGTTGAATCAGTTCAACATAAATATTAAATCTGCGGGACAAAAAATGGTGAACAGGTCCGTTGAATCAGTAGATGGTGTTAAGGTCGGAAGTGCGTCTGTCTCTGGTTCAAGACGACTATTTTGACGGAAACCCATTGAAAGAGGTGACGGTACGTAGAAAATATGCAACGGCTATATAACGGCTAGTTCCTTTGGTTGGGCTATAAATATGGGTTGCCTCGGCCATTTGAAATGTGCTTGAGCTGGGAGAAGCTATAGGTAAGTGTTTCACACATAACACATTCAAGTGTTCAATCCACCAAAGTGCTAATTAGAAGATCTAGGCGATTAGTAAAGTGATTAGTGCTAGTCTAGGCTGCTTAGCGCATCTTTTAGGTGTGTAACCTAGAGTTTAGCGAGGTATGCATACCTTGCACACACCAAGTGTTGTAAATCCGGGACCTATAGTCTTGCAAACCCCTTCAACCGAGTTTGTGGAATGGCTGCTGGTGCTTGTGACAAGGAGGAGAGGCCCTCGGCTAGTTGGCCGAAGCTCTATCAAGTGAAGGGCGATGAGCATCCGGAGAGGGGCAAGCCGAGACCCATTTGCATGTGGGCAGTCCTGTGGCCCCCCACGGAGTTACTCGACCGAGGAGTTTATGCTCTTGCGTGGGCATTCCCTTTGAGAGGGGTTCCAACAACAAGGACCAGTGGAGTTTGCTCTTCTATATCCTTTAGCTTCCACATTTCATACTTGCACTACTTTCCGCATTTAATTTTCCTAGACTTGCCAGTTGCCATGCTAGTATAGGATTGGACCTATGGTACAAAACTTTGTAGCAGTAGAGATAGAAACACATAGAAAAAACCTAGAGCACATTTAGATTTAGATAGAAATTGAAATAGGTTTTTATATGTACAATTGGAGTCTTAGTTTTTAGGACATCTAATTCACCCCCTTAGGATGTCACGGTCCCTTAAAAAGTCTTTTGCTCAAGACAACTATCTTTTTAACAAGTTTTACCATCTCAAAACCACACCTCCCTTCTAGCAAGAGTGTTTGGATGCATTTTCTATTAAAAGTACTTAAAATATAAATATAAACTTTAAAAAGGTGGATCCAAACACCCCCTTAGTCTCCAACATTCTGAAGAGCAAATTAAACACAAATTGCAAAGCAGCAGCCAGGTCACTCGGACGAGGACAAGCTATCCTCCAGTTCTCAAGTAGCTGTGACTGGTGGAAGGCTGTGACTGGTGGAAGCCCAACGAAAGGGGCGCACGTTACAATGCAAATAGCACAAAGTAAGGCTGGTCGATGCCGATTTCAAGTTGTATTAAAACTTAAAAGCACGCAGTGTTACATTAAACTTTCAACTTATTACCATTGCCGAAGAGTATTTCCTACGTTCTTTACAGATGAATCAGCGGAAGCCTTGCCAAGTCAATTTGCTAATTTGAATGCTAGTACTGATCAAGGACACTGGCTAAAAACTCCACCTGATCGAGCACATGCGGCTATCAATTTGCAGCCATTCATTAAAATGAATTACCAAACGTTGTGATAAAAAGTTAATAGAGACAAATATTTTAATATAGAGGGCACATTAAATTAAGATAGTGTTTTGGTTCACTAGATATAAGGCTGTCTCCAATAAAAGACCCAAAAATAGATCTCCGGTGATACTATTTTAACCTCTAACAGAGTATCACACCCAAACCCAATATAGGTTTTCAAGAGAGAGACAACCTAAATCTGAATGTCCTCTCTCCTGAAGACTCATTTGCAGAAAGGGTTCTTTTTGGGTCTTATTATTGGAGAAGATAAAAATAGGTATATGACTTATTCCACTTGGCCCATTATATGCAGTAGTACACTGTAATCAAATACCGGCCCATTCATTTCCTAAATTATATCACTTTTATTTCTTAGGTTTAGACCAATCATAAGGTTCCGCTTCCTACTACACGTACGCTCCTAATACATATATGTGTAGAACTTGCAAAAACAGTAGAAAACTTCTTTTAGGAAGACATCCACAGTGAAGATTAGTTTTTTGCGCAGACGGCACCAAGAATGGTAGGATGGACGTGTGTCACGCACTGAACAAAACTTTGATTTCGTTCATCGCTTCATCCCAATTCAAGCACTCTGCAAGAAAACGCTTCCATGGCAGCAGCTTATGCCCGGGCTCCATATATATTATTCGTACTTGCCTCATCTTAGATATCATATTTTCGTAAACAAAAATTTTAAATTACTCTCTTCAAGTATAACAAGTTTGAAAAACCTCATAAATTATGCGTTGGTTCAGTTTACCCCCAAAGATTATGAGCAGAGCCAGGGGTATTCCTCATATTTCCAGGAATACCCAGCTTATTTTGTCAAAGAACAATAATATACATATAGTTTGTGTTTGGCTAAATTTTATTGTCTATAGGTCCCTAAGCAAATTATATACTCTAAATTAGTGAAATATCTACAGTGTAAACTATATAAACTAAAATTCATATTGTTATATATATTTTATGTCTACACATTTTATATCAGGAATACCCAACCTAAAAGTTCTGGCTCCGCCATTGCCTAATCTTTGTCATTTGGTTTAATTCACACCTTAATACATTTTATCTTTTTTATTTCTTTATGCACTAGTGGAGCTTTAAGTAATAAAGTTTACAAGAGGACACTAGATATCATAACACATGCTGAAAAAATACATCAGAACTTTTATCATTATTTTGCTATGATAACCTAAATAATAAATTAACACTTGGAATACAAAATTATAAAAACAATTATAATGAAAAAAATCATAATATATTTTCTTGACATGCATTATGATGTCCTCTACCACCCTGCAAAATTTTGAATTACAATTCAATTTATGTATAGAGATATAAAAAAGATAAATGATATTAGGGGGTAAAATGAACTAAATCACATAGTTTAGTGGGGGCGGGGGTAAATTAAACTAGTAGTTCATGGGGTTATCCAAACTTTTGCTATACTTGAGGAGAGTAATTTGGACTTTTCCTTTTCATAACTCGTCCTATCTTTCGCACACCTTGATTTAAGGTGCTCATTCATAATTTTTAGCTTTGCTCTACTGAGGTGCTAGCATAATGCAATGTACCAATATAAATGGAGATATGCTAGTTGTTTCTTCAACTATTAAAATAATTAAATATAAAAAATTAAAACCCTCCACTATATCTGGAATATTTGAAAGGATTTAATTCAAGCTTGGACGGGGGCTGCCTATACTGCATATAGGAACTCCATAAAATGCATGCCATTTATATCCAATACGAATCATTAGTGCATTCTATATATATCGAGGACTGTTTTATGCTAGAAGAATTTAGGAGTAAGCCTATATTACTCTTCTGATCGTGGCCTAGCTCATACCTGATGGCGACCAGAAGCCTGCGATACCCGATGGCGATACTAAGGGTCAGTTTAGTTTAGAGAAAAAAAACACTGTAGATCAAAAAACATTATAGGTTGTGTCGGGAAGCGTATTCTGTGAGTTGGAGAATGAGATGAATAGAGAAAAGTTGAATGAATAGTGTTTTTTGGGAGAAGTTGGGTCTCCTTTCTCCTTAGATGCTTTGGGCCACCTGCTGAATGTAAGTACGGATCTTTCTACTTCTATCAATACGGCATCGTCACATCTGCGCCTCCATCCTCTTTGTTCTCCTACATCTTTGCCCCGCCGTGCCACTCAAAGATCTGCCTCACCATTACCGACATTCACACTTAGCTTGCCTCGTCGATCTCTTGCCCTATGCTCGATGTCAGTCTCTCCATGCTCCATGTTGGCCAAACAATAATTCAATGTCACTTCTGCTATTTTTTTACTGCTTATAAAAGGTTAATTAGCTCTGCAAATTATAGCACTTTCAATTTTGTTGTTTTATGCACAAAAGACTTGGTCGTGTTATAACCATGGAAATGCAACCCCGTGAGTACACTGATAGCCAACATGTGAATTGATGGGTCAATTAGTGGCTTTCTGTTCGCATTTTTTAAATTTCTTTAGCAGATACGTAAAAGCATTTTTGAGGTGGTCATTAGTCGTATTCCGTGAAGAAAAAGTTCTGCAGGATGTCTGTAAGATGTTTTTATCTTCCTGACAAGATTCATGATAGATACATGCATGTGTATTATGTAAATATGCACTAATGAATACAAAAATTTTGGGAACTGAGCTCTAGCTTAGCTGACAAGGTTCTTTGTGGTGGAACCAGCCCAACAGGGTTTGAGTCCTCGACTCGGCACTGGTGCTCGTATTTTTCTGGATTTATTCCAGGATTTAACCGGCACTATTCTTTCAGTGGTAGGCGACGTGCCCGTCGATAGCGAGGCGCCTGTGGTGACTTCATCAATTTGCTATTTTTTCAGTGGTAGGCGACGTGCCCGTCGATAGCGAGGCGTCTGTGGTGAATTCGTCAATTTGGAGGATTTGCCGGCCTAGTCTTTCGGAGGTGCTCATAGGGGTAGGGTTGCGTGCGTATGTTTGTACGGGCAAGTGTGCGTGCGTGTATGTGAGCGTCTGCATCTGTACTTTGTGATTCGAAAAAAAAAATGAATACAAAAATTTCAGCAAGTCGTCCTCATCAGCATCGGGGGCTTGGAAATTTTATAGCTGCTGCTGTCAACTTGACATCATCAGATGAGAGCAAGCTCAAACTAATAATGTGCATCTCAGTGGCGTGCGATTATTTTGGCCATGGTTTTGCAGAATTGTTACTGCTGTGTGGATCCATATCAGAAAAAGAATTGCCACCCGACAATGGAGGAATGCAGGTCTAACTGCCCTGCTTGCAGCCCCAAATGCCTGCCCTAGCTGACTGTTCCATGGATGAGGAAAGGTCGAATAAATGAAGGATCCAATGAAAGAATGGTAGCTTACACGAATCAGAATTCATGTGTTCATTATAAATAAGAGAACTGCTCCGGTCCACCCTTTTTAATAAGGGAAAAGTCCGATTTACACTTTTTTACTATAGCAAAAGTCTGATTTTCAACCCGCAACTACAAAACCAGACACAAAAGGTCATCCAACTATCAAAACTATGCAAATTTAGCCCTATGAGTTGTTTCAAAGGTGGTTTTCCATTTTATGCAAAAATAAAATGATTTTGTTTAAACTTAAAAAATCATTGCTATTTCATTTGAAATCAAAAAAATATGGAACCAATGCCAAAAGGTTTCTAAAAATGCAACCTACATATTGATGCATCATGTAAAGTTACTTGGATATTATTTATTTATGTTGCGGGTGTTTTAATATTTTTTTTAAAAAAATAGGATGATACTTAAATAAAATGCAAAAAAATTCAAATGGTGTACCAACATATAGTTTATATTTTAGAAAACAGTTAACACAATATTCATATCTTTTTAACTTAAAATGAATTATTAGTTATGAATTTTTAGATTCAATTATTTTTAAATAATTTTTTAAAACAGAAAACCGCCTTTGAATCCACTCAAAGGGCTAATTTTGCACGGTTTGAATAGTTGGATGGCCTTTTATGTCCGGTTTTATGGTTGCGGGTTGAAAATCAGATTTTGCGATAGTTGGAGGGTGAAACCGGACATTTCCCTTTTAAAAATTAGCACAAATTTAATGAACCTATAAATAGTTAATTAGTTTCTTTAATCTTTGGATCCTGCTATGGCCCAACCCTACTCGAGCCCATGCCAAGCCCAACTATTGTGTCTGGCAGCGCATTCAATTTTTGTCGGGACCGACGGTCTTGGAAACCTCGTCCCTTCTCTTCGCGTCACTACGCATAGTTCTTCGCTGCCACTGCAGGGTAGGGTTTTTTAAACCATTGGGAATCGGTTTGGTTCCCACGGTTCCCACTCAAACTGCCTCAGACCTGTAGCTTTGAAACCGGCAAAATTTAAAATTTTTAAATTTAAATTGAAAAACGGAAAAATATCGTAAAGATTCCTAAAAATACTTCCAGGTGTGTGTAATCTGTTGGTGTCAAAAATTTTCAAATATTTGCTCATTTGGTTTTTTTTTGGAAAATACAAGCTAAATCAAAAAAGAAAAAAATTGTCCGGCCCATTAAGACCCGTTTAGACCCCACCCCATCTTGGCCATACCGTTCGACTTACTGCTCAAACCGACCGGCTTAACGCCCAAACCGACCGGTTTACGGCTCGGAACCGAATGGACTAGCAATTTGAATTTGGAATTTGTTCGGTGTCTACCAGCTTACCGATCAAACTGACCGGCTAACCGTTCCAAACCGATTGCACTAGCAATTTGAATTTGAAATTTAAATTTGTCCGCTTTGGACGGTAACTGGTCAAACCGCTTCGGTAAACCGCTACCGGTAGGCGGTGATTCGACCAACCGGTTTGAGAAAAAAAAACCCTGCTGCAGGGGCCGCGTTGGCTGCACGGCTACCTAACAAGGTCTTGTTCAGATGGGACATGGTACTTCTTTTCCCCGCATACAGGTGCCTAATCTTCCAACTGACAGATGCTTGCACGATCATGGAAGCCTGTTTGGTTGCCCATAATCGGCTGGGTTGGAGGATTGGCTGTCCCATTCCTGCATCGGGTCCATGTGCACCATCTCCTCATGCTTCAGCTTGCTCCCTGCCTCGTTTCTGCACCAGGTCCATACACCACTCCAGCCCAGCCTGCAGCCTAGCCAGTTAAGACCTTGTTCGGATGGGAGTTTCGTGGCAAGTCGATGGACCATTAGCTTTAGAATGCGCCTCGAGATACGCGTTTCGATCCAATCATCATTCACCCCACAGGGATTAAACAAGACGTGGGCTGGCCCGGGCTAGACAGAGCCCAGACGTGACCCAAAGGCAAAGTAATTAAGCGCTTCAAGATTCATGCTAATTTTTTTAAAGGTGTACCGGAGCAGTTCTCAATAAAATAATATTAGGATAGTAACCCACATAATGATGAACCGGTGCTTACACACACATTATTATTATTAAAGAGTTGCCATGCATATTCCTTTCATTTTATTTCTTAATGATTATTAGTTTCCTTACGTACATTTGCTGGTATGAGTCACCTTTTGTTGTGGTCTCCGTTGATATTAAACAACCATCTGCAATTTGCATCTACAGAACCTGTCGTTTGTCAAAGTGTTTCCTCTAGCTGAAGGTATTTGATTTTTCCCCTTTTCACCGCTCTGATAAAAGGTTCCTACATTTGTAAAACACGGTCCAACTGACCAAGTGTTCAATGTGCCACCATCCTCGGACAATTCATAAATATTATTTTATCTTATTCTTAGAATATTATAATATAACTTTCTCCTGAAGCAAATGAGTTAGTGACATCAAATATCTATAGTTGCAACAAAACTCTCAAATGAAATGGTGAATGATAATGTGGGCACAAAAATCCCTGATCGACATTGCAGCGGATATATAGATGTTGTCACTATTGTAGCAATGACAAAGAACGATGTCCCATACACGGCAGAAGGTCGTCTGTCTATTGCACTTTGGAATACGATTATGATACTGCAATATTTATATTATTATATATGGACCTCGATTCAGAGCAAGCAAAGAACCTTTTGCTATTAGTACTTGAACGACTAACTTGGATGAAAAATAAAATTCCGTAAAAAAATATTTATTTTCCCTCTGCAATGCCAATAAATTTGAAAACTAACATACAAACTTATAATTATAAAAATTAATATGCAAACTTATTTGGGTGCGCTAGTATTGGTGATCATCCTTGGGATACCATGGTAGCGGAGTAAACTAAGAAACAATAATTATTAGAAAGGAGTAGAGGAGAGCGTTCTGACTAGTACAAGCATGTCGTAATTAAACGTATAAAATGATGGAGGAAGACAATAGCACTAATTTCCTAAAATCGTCCAAATCCTACCCTAAAAGCTCACATGAGTTCGCTAGGGATGGGGACGACGACGACAATAGTATTTTCCCAGTTAACTAAAAAAATCGAGTGAGGAAATGAAC
The DNA here is from genome assembly GCA_015342445.1 of Digitaria exilis. Classification (NCBI taxonomy): domain Eukaryota; kingdom Viridiplantae; phylum Streptophyta; class Magnoliopsida; order Poales; family Poaceae; genus Digitaria; species Digitaria exilis. The sequence goes on from JACEFO010000353.1 coordinate 542,968, forward strand.
TTTTTTCACCGGAATGTAATCTAGGAAAGCCCTGCTCTTAGAAAACAGTGTATCTAGCTTTAATTTTTACTAAACTAGAGATGAAAGGACCAAAGAGGCCTTGTATAGTAAAAATGCAGCTCTGACCGCTCCCTTCTTGTCCCAGCTAGCTTGCCGGTGCCGGTGGCAATGGGAAGTAGGCACGCTCCTCTTCTCAATTACTCACTGTTCATTTTCATTTGACATGGCTAGTTCAAATTTTAGCTAATTGGCTTCAAATAAATTAAAGCGAACGGAGGTAGTAGTAAAACAGTTGCTTAGACATTGATGGGTGGCTCTCCTCTCATCAATCACTTCTTTATTCTCGACAGTTTTTGTCACCATTATCTTCACTGAGCATCATCCTCAAGTCCATAATCTCCAGCAACGACTGGCTATTGTGGATGAATTAAAGACTTGATCGCTTGTGGTCGTCTCAAATTGAATCGATTTCGCCTAGCCAATGACATATCTGACTATGGCTCATTGGGTTTTGTAAGGCACCGTCACCTACACACTCTACTGCAAAGTTCTTTCTCTTCTCAATATGGATTCGTACTCTATCATCTAATTCTAGTTGCCCACCTCATCTTACAGGTGGGGACCGGACATGACCACCATGCCAAATTCTAGAGTGCCTCCACACTTCAACGCCGAGTAATCCGTAGCAACAATCCGCGCCAAGGTCTTCAACATTTTTGTAGTGTCGTCTTTCACTTTTCCTCCAAGTAACGTCCTTATTGTGAAGTTTACCTACACACTCTGCCGGCGAATAAAAAAATATCTTCCCATAGAGACGTTTTACCATGCTGGCGATTACGTCACATTCCAACCTTTGTTAGAGAGGACCTTCCTTATGATACCACTAGCATGGACCCCTGCTGACTTGAATCTCGGGACCTCGATGTGGTCTGCATGACGATATCTGTTAGTGCCAAGTGCCTTCTAGGATGGTGCCGCGTGTCTTCTACCATCCTCCAGTCCCAACATGTGTTGGTGTCGCGTGTCTTCTAGGATGCTCCCGTCTCGACATGTCTCTAATGTATCGAGTCACCTGCTATTGTAACGGGTCTTCTTGATATGTTTCATATCTATAACTTTGTGGATAGTGATTTGTTATTTTTATTAATTAAATATATATATACGGTAATGTTATAGTAGAAAAAAAAACTAGAAACGTAGTACTACTGGAAAACAGGCTCGCGAGCATTGTTTGTGTATGTGATCTACTCAAGCTTTGAGCCTTGGAGGAGGCTGCAGCTTTCGGTAAACGGGTAAAGTTCATGGTCTCCCTAAACTGCCCTTCTCCCTGTTTCTCCCCACTCCTCCCGCAGCGAACACTCCCCCTGGCACCGCTTCCCCTCCGCTCTCCATTTCTCCTCTGCTAGGGTTTCTTCCCCTCGAAATCCTCGCTCCACAGCCATGGCCAAGACGAAGCAGGGCAAGAAGGACGTTGATTCGTACACCATCCGCGGCACCAACAAGGTCGTTCGAGGTAATTTCCCCCGCCCCTGCTCCGGTCGCCACTGTGTGTGGGCTTGTATCCATGTCCTCCGGCGAAGGAATCTGATGCTGCTGCAATGTCCTTTCCGGGAAGTTGGCGACTGCGTGCTGATGCGGCCGTCTGATTCGGACAACCAGCCGTACGTGGCGCGCGTGGAGAAGATGGAGGCCGACGGCCGCGGCAGCGTGCGGGTACGGGTGCGCTGGTACTACCGCCCGGAGGAGTCCAAGGGCGGCCGCCGGCAGTTCCACGGCGCCAAGGAGCTGTTCCTTTCCGACCACTTCGATCTGCAGAGCGCCCACACCATTGAGGGCAAGTGTGTTGTTCACTCCTTCAAGAATTACACCAAGCTCGACAATGTTGGGCCCGAGGACTTCTTCTGCCGATTCGAGTACAAGGCGGCCACAGGCTCGTTCACCCCTGACCGCGTCGCAGTGTACGGAGCTCAATGAAGCTTTTCCCTGTTGATTGTTCGTTCCTGTTGGTGCATTTTGAGCCTGCTTTCCATCTAATTTTCATTTGTGGTTTTCTGTTTTAAGGTATTGCAAGTGTGAGATGCCGTACAACCCGGATGATCTCATGGTACAATGTGACGCCTGCAAAGACTGGTACATTTGTTTGTTTCAGATATTTGTAATCTAACAGTTTACTTATGATTACCTGTGTTTTTGTCCACCAATGCTTGTGGAGTGCATCAATTTCACATTAGTTTTGCGGGAAAATGGATTGATACTAGTGTGTGTGGTATAACCACATTTTTACTGTTTGGAATCTGGAATATTTGGAATAATGTTTCTATGTTCACATTTTTCATGTCCATTTTGTTTTCTTTTGGAATCTTTGTTCACAAAGGACAATGTTCAATTTCTCTAGTGCTTTAAATTTTAGGTAACTTTTGGTTCATGCGCAGGCGCAAATGGTAATGTAATTGTTTACGCTGGGATTTGACATTGTTTGGTTTGCTCTAGCAAGTGGTAGCGGAATGGAATTGCTGACTAGGAATGGAGTGCCTGCGTTACTGAGTGGTATTGATATTAAACTAGACCGTATCCAATAGCGTCGTGATCTGTTTCCATCCCATGGAAAACAAACATGTGTATCGTTAGCAGGTTACACTGTAAATGGATATGATCTGATTTAGCATGAACCAAACATCACCTTAGGTGCCATCGGCTTGCATAAATACTAATTGAGATCTTACGGGAATCAAATATCCTTGTTACCATATAATAGAACTGCAAAATGGGGACGCATGCTTTATGGTGCTGTGTGTTTATGTAGCTTGCCATGTCACATGCACCTTTCAAAATAATATTTGAAATAATATCCAGATTTCCTTATATGGGATGTTTATGGTGTTAGAACTAAGGTCCTTGCAGACAAATATTAAGATATCAAATGTGAAGAAAATATCTTTTTGTCTTTTTCCTTTTATGCTGTTATTGTTCTTCCATATACATTTGTTATTGGCCCCTGCCTTATTCAGATTCTATGATATACAGGTTCCATCCGTCTTGCATGGGCATGACCATTGAACAGGCAAAAAAGCTTGATCACTATGTATGCTCAGACTGTTTTAGGGAAAATGTATCAAAAAGACTTTCAAACACATATGCTACTTCCCCAAATTCTGAGCCTAAGGTGAGCTAATTCCTTATGCTTTATGTATTGTATGCCTGACTAATTGTTGTTCTTATCTACTTAGGTACTAAATCATTGAATCTTTGAAGTTATATGATCCTTTTATAGAAATAACACTTCTGGGATTATTTTTGAGCTCTTGACATTCTTTGCTTGGTTTATCATATTTACCATGTAGTAGTTGATTGGCAAATACTCAGAACACATTTTCTGCTATCCCATTGAATCTGAGTTTGCGCCATGCTTAGATTGAAACCATGGTTTTACTGCCTTGATTGCCATTCTGCACTGTATTGTTTTAAAGCTCATGTCTTTGGTGGAGGTGTGGACCTTTAGCTTTCTGTCTCTATATCAATTTCATATGCAGTTACTATCTTACCATCTTTTGATTATTTCTAATCTTTCATGGAAGAGGGCTTTATGCAATTTGTAGAAGCTGTATTAGGCTGTCTTTGCTTGTGCGTCACAATTATTCATGCATCTGAAAACTATTAAACTTAACTCCATAACTTCTACCATCTTTTCATGCGTATTTGGTGTAGCCCGTCTCCAATGGATAGCTGACGTGTGGTTGATTCTTGGATTGGCACAAGTATTGATCTTTACATGTTATATAGGACTGCTTCCCTTAAGATGTGTATGCATTTATGATGTATAAGAAACAAAGTGTATAAAAAAAAAAATAAAGGCAGAAGTGTTATACTTTTCCGTAGCCTACCAAATTATGACTCCAGCTTACTACAGTAACATGAACCTATCATTTTTTTTAACAGTTCCATGCCTTTGGTAAACACTGCATACTGCTACACCCTTTATCTCTGCATCTTGATAGCAATTCAACCAAACAAGTACTAAGTCCTCTACTTCCATGTTGCTAATGCATGTTTGTTCTCTTTTGGCACAAAAACTGTAGGCTGAATCAAAAAGGCAGAGGAGGTAACAACTCTGAGCGCCAGCATCCATCGCCGAGGAGACCTGCTGCTTCTGTGTGCGACGGGACCAGCCCTCAGCGTCGTGAGAGCAGAGGTGTACAGTTGAGTAGAACAAATGTTTGCGGAACCTTAGGCTCCGTTGTCTGTCGAGTCACCATCCGGCGTTATGTTGTTTCAGTCGGTGTGACATGCTGTTGTATTGTGCGCTGTTATTGGTAGGAAGGGAACAGGGACAGAACAGGCCGCGGTGTCGGCTCGTCGGGTTAGCAGCTGCTTGTGCATTTTGTTAACTGAACTGCTGTCGACACTTCCCCGCTGTGGCTGATAATTGTCATGTAGTAGAAGCCTCTCTGCTCTGTTGTTGCAGAGCCCAGCAGGAACAATGTTGCTCTCTGAGCTGTTGATTGTTGAATTTTGCTTCGTGCCCAGGCAAATCTGCCATTTCTGGGCATGTGGAGCTCGCTGGATGCTGATGTTTCTGTTGAACCGTTTGATGAAGTGATGATCATCCGCGTGTTGTGAAGCAGCCTCTGGTCGTGGTCGTGACTGCAGGCTGCGGCACTAGTCGCCGCGGATTGCAGTGGCCCGTGCAGAGAGGATTGAGAGGACCACTGGCGCCGAGGACGACCACGTCAGCATGTCACCGGAAGGGGGGAAGCCATAGCGGTTCCCAGCCGTTTGTTTCGCCTCACCAAATCGACGCTGAGTGGCGCGAGCGACGGAGGGGAGAGCAAGCCGAGCCATCCTTCGTTCCCTCCCAGTTCCACCCCTCTCCCCTCACTCATCACTCATGCCGCTCCCTGTTCTTCGTCTGGTCGCCGCCGCGGGAGGCGCGGCCCCGGCACGCGCTCGCCGTGGCCGCACTGGTGCGCGGCGCGGCGGTGCCGTGCGGCTGCGCGCCAAGGCGGCGGCTGGGGAGGCCGCGCCGGCGCCTTCAAGAACCCAGGTGAGCCGCGGGACTGAAATGCGGTATGGTCGCCGAGATTGATGTGTTGGAAGGTCTTGGTGTGACGAACTCCAATAAGTAGGAATGCAGGATGCTGATTTCGTGGTACAAGCCGCATCGTGTATTGTTGCGTTCGTATTAGATTAGTAGTACAGCTGAATGGTAGATCTAGAACATTGTACATGAGACACACTGTCACAGGTGTTATTTGATAAATGATACGAACACAAGTACAGCAAATCAATGTAAATGCTGCCAGCAAAAAAAATTCAAATATCTGTATAACCCATCACTCTCATTGGAGGTGGAGCAATGTTGTGGCTAATGTAGCACACTAATTTGTTGAGCACAGCTGGATGCTAATTTGCGGTGGACATAATGGCAGTGGTTTCATTCAGTTTTCTGTATTTTGATATTTCCAGGGCACTGTGGCTACAGTAACTTCCACATAGTTTGGTGGATTATCTTTTCATTCCCATGTGATTTTTTGTTATGATGGATTAACATTGCTAACATGTAGGTGATAATGGAGAAGATCTCTTCTGGTGAAGAAGTTGGGGGTGCTGGAGGGGCTTACTCATATAGTGCACTCAAAAGATTGGATCAAATATGGTCTAGTATCTGTGAACCAAAAGCAGGTATGTGTCAGATTATCAAAACATTGTAGGGAGAAGTCGGTCTGGATTTATTGCTTCTGATATTTGCTCTACTAAGATTGACAATTACGTTCGATACATGGATTCATATCTTTTAGAGTATTGGTAGCTTCGTATGTTATTTATCAGACACAATGCCACCAGAAAGTTCAATTTGGCTCATTAGTGGAAAGCTCTTGTAGTGTATGAAAATTATTCTGTTCAATAGGAAGTTTTTACAGGCTTTACTAAACAACACTTCTTCCTAGAAATCTTTTGTCCAGACAAGCATGGGACTGAAATATGGCATATGTATTTTGTTTGTTTACTGAACAATTGAGGTTGGGCTTCTGAAAGACTGAAACTGTATGGCTTTACAGCTTACCAATGGGCTTGCAACTCTATTTAATTAAAAAGTTAAACAACTGTAACTGAAAGCTTGAATCTCTCTTTAACTACATTCTGATGGAAATGCATGCATGCAGATTCCAAAGTTCCTGAAGTTGTTACTCGGATTCCAGAGCCGTTGGCTGATTCTGATCTTGGTGCTGGTTCAGAGATCTTTGATGTAATTGTGTGTGGTGGCACATTAGGTATATTTGTAGCTACTGCTCTCAGTTCTAAAGGCCTTCGGGTTGGAATTATTGAAAGAAACATAATCAAAGGGGTAATTCAACCCTATGGCTATTCCTGAGTTGTCCCGAGAACATTTTACTGAATCATGAAACATATACCTATATTTGCAAAACAGAGGGAACAAGAGTGGAATATTTCAAGAAAGGAGCTTATGGAAATTGTGGAGATTGGCATCCTCTCAGAAGCAGAGCTTGAGAAAATAATTTCAAGTGATTTCAATCCTGTAAGACCTTTCATATTTCATTGATATGAAATGCTGTTTTGTTTAATCATGCCTTGTTGTCTACCAATTCACCTTTTCCTTATATTTTCTTGATGCACAGAATAGATGTGGATTTGAGGATAAAGGTGAAATTTGGGTGGAGAACATTCTTAATCTTGGTATTTCGTAAGTTATCTGCTAGTTCAGCATATAAATTAACTTTCGTTACTTTGTATTGTGCCAGTTGCAATATCTTCGAAATGCATGCTGCCTGCATGATTTTGATGTTTACGAAATATGCAAGATAATAGCCTATACTTATAGGATGGAACAAATATGTTATTTGTTTGTACTTATGGCATAATACTGAAAGGATAAATATGTAGCATCTTAAGTGGCAATGATGAGTAACAAAGGGCTAATCTGTATCTTTTTGTTGTTATATAGGTCTTATTTTATCTGCAAGGTCAATTCCTTGTATTATGGTGTATATTTTAAGTCAATTAATGTCTAAAAACATCTTCATGGTTTAGTAATACCATTAAAAATTAGTTCTTTATTAAAAATTCATCTTGAAGATAATAAATTATTAGCAAAATAGAACTTCGGTATATGGTATGGTAACAAGACTAACAATGATACCCACCTAAAATCTACTTCCCTATGTAATTTCTTGCAGCAAAAGAAATCTCATAACATAATTAAATAACCTTGATTTATATCAGTTTATCTTACCTTTTCAGGCCTGCTAAACTTGTTGAAACCATGAAAGAACGCTTCATCGCTTCAGGAGGAGAAATGTTTGAGGGGAAGAATCTATCAAGCATTTATGTCTATGACAATTGTGCAGTAAGCAAATTTTATTCTAAAACTGCTTCAATGGAGATTGTTAAATGTTAGAGTATAGATGGTAGGTTAGGATAGAATCCCGGACTGCCATATGTATCCACGGAGGTGCCTTGCCCTTCAAGACTCTGTACTCCTATATATTTGCCCCTAGAGGCTCAATGCAATTACATCGACCACATTATACGCATCCTACACAATCTTATATTAAATTTGAAAGTCTTTTTGGAATAGGAATTCATTTATAATAGATTTACCTGCATTATCTTTATCTGATTCTGGATGTATAATATTCTTGGGTTGACTAATATAACCGCAACTTGGCCAATGGGATGACTTGAGTAATATAGTAAACACTTATTTTGTTGAGAAAAAACATTCCATTTACTACATATGTTTTTACAATAACTTTTTAAATCCCTTTAGAGTTTTGACCTTTTTTTTGGAAGACTTTATAGTTTTGACCTGCAAAAACATTCTTGTGCTAGTTTGGCATTATGCATACTTCCAAGCAAGGAGGTATTAACATTCCACTGTTTTCCAACAGGTACTAAAACTGAGTGATGGTGATTCCCTGTCTTGCCGACTTGTTGTTGATGCTATGGGTAATTTTTCTCCAATCGTGCGGCAGGTATTCCGATATATTTATGTATTCAAAGTCACATAATAACGTAGGTTTATTATAGACCAATTCTTAATAATAAGGCAAACAATTGTACCTATCAAAAAGAGAAACCAATTCTTAGCACATGCCTGTTAATCTAGTGTGCTTGCAGTTTATAACTTATTACTACTATGAGCCTTCCAATTCGTTTGATTTAGGAGTCGGTAGTGGCAAGTGCTTCACAATACTTCTTTAGATTTTTGTATGGTGCCCCACCATATGTCAACCCATGAACATGACATCAAACCTACCACTTGGTATAACAATGGTAGATTCTGAAGAATATATTCCGTTCATACAAGTTAGCATGTGCTTTCACCTATAAGGTGGTGCTCTTTAACCCTATTACATTCTCGCACCATGCTCTAACCTTTAAATGATACACCCTGAAAAGTTTCTGAGCTCAAACAGTATGATAAGCCAGGGGCCCAGGGTTGGTTGTAAGCCTGTGCAAACCAAGTTTCATGCTCACAATATAGAAGTAGTACATCAAAGATAATAGTGACATGCATTGAAACCAATGTTTTATAAGCGGAGGTGAGGTGAGGCGACCCAGGTGCGCCTTATCGCCTAGGCGACAAGGTGTAACTAGGACCTTAAGGCGCCCTGGGTACGCCTGGACGCCTAGGTGATGCCTTTGAAACATTGATTGAAACAGAATTTGATTTTTGTAACTCAACTAAAAGAGAATATTGGATGCGCAAGCAGAAATTAGGGAATAGGGATATCTTTTGTGAAATGTTTCAAACATCCATAGGAAAAATTGTATGCTGTCATCTTATTCATTGCATCGAAATTTTGAAATCACTGAACACTGCACCTGTATCTAATCTGATTTTATTAGTCACATATCCACCTTGTTGTTGCAGTCATTTCTTGATTCCACTCTACAAATTAGTTTTGACTCTTCTGTTCTTGTGTAAGATCCGGTCTGGTAGAAAACCAGATGGAATGTGCCTTGTTGTTGGTGCTTGTGCTCGTGGATTTGAAAAAAATACAACTAGTGATATTATTTTCAGTAGCTCAGCAGTAAATAGAGCTGGAAATTCAGGAGTACAACTCTTCTGGGAGGTAATTGTTTCAGTCTCAATCACCCTTTTTAATGCAAAATCATAGCAATGAGCTGTGATTTATATATCCAAATTATTGTACCTTTCTCCACAACATACAACTTGCATCATGATCCTTTAAAGAATAAAAGTGCTTTTGACACGGTGAGCATTTATGCTTTGCTACCAGCAATCTTGCGAAATATTTTTTTTCAAAAGGTTGTTCCCTGAACTGCTAAGATAACCCAGATGTGATTGAAACCCCTTTAAATGTTAATGTTTATGGCATAATTTGATATGTGCATTTCTTATAGGCATTTCCTGCTGGTTCTGGTCCCAATGATCGTACAACATACATGTTCACTTATGTTGATCCAAAATTTGGGGGCCCTAAGCTAGAAGAACTTTTGGAAGTGTTTTGGAATCTTATGCCTGCTTACCAGGTGAATGATACTCTGTCATATGCTTACAGATTGTAAAGATAACAGGATTCTTTTATTATTGGCAATACTTTGTATGATATGCTTACAAATTGTAAAGATAACATGATTCTTTATCATTGGCAACATTTTGTATAAATAACCAGGTTTACATTCATACTTTTTTTAGCCAGTAAGTATCTATCCATGCTTTGGTACAATGGTAGCTATCTATAATCGATATCATTTATACTTAAAAATTCATAATCAAGGAACATGATTATTCTGACAGCATGTTACTGGGGTAGTGAAGTAACGGAACACATAATGTCATTATTACGTTCATATTTCACCATATATCCTGATATATAAATGTACATAGCCAAAACATGTGTTGTATTATTAGACATGATCAATTTCTGGTACATGGATGAAAGGTACAACATATGCGGACAGGACTGTGGTATTTCTATGTTGATCGACCAACCTTCCTCTTCTCTCGTGGGAGTTAAATATGACATTGTTAAGGATCCTGCTTGTTTCTTACTCTGTAAATTTTCAAAAATAATGGGCGGCTTTGACTTGCAACAAAGATAATCTCATTACACCAATTTGTCAACTGCATAGTTGCATATGGTGTAAGCATATCATATGTTAGCTGAAATGCTGAAAACAGTTATACTCCAAAATGTCATAAACCAATTTATCAGCAATTTGGCATGCATTGTTGTTTATTATGATCTTGTTAGTTTATACGTGCATGTAATATTGTTATTTATTTATCTATTATCTATTTTTTTTACAGGATGTAGTTCTTGAAAATCTGGATATAAGGAGAGTTATATTTGGAATTTTCCCAACTTACCGGGATAGGTATCCTATATCCTTCCCTGTCATGTTAATTTATGGCATATTGTTTGCACATCAGGGGTGTACCCTGGCTAAATGTGTGATAGAAGTAAACAAATACTCATTTTGTGTTACACTGGAATGTTTGATTGCAGACACCCTTTACATATGCTATTTTGGAACCTGAGAGCTGTGCATTTTGTGATTATATTTCTAGCATAAACATGCGAGTGATGAGTCCCAGCATTTAGCTTTGCCGATTACTTTGTGGAATGTATCTGCAGAGTTTCATAATATACATATTTTCCATCTGCCATTGTTGGTACTTTTGTGTTTAGGTTTATGTGCCAAATCTGACACAATCAATTCCAAAATTTCAGCCCCTTGCCAGCTGCATTTGACCGTATCTTACAGGTATGCAGATTTCTGTTATGGGAAGCACTATTGATCATGCATCTGTTCTTTATCACTAATGCCCTTGTACTTCAGGTTGGTGATGCTAGTGGAATACAGTCACCTGTTTCATTTGGAGGTTTTGGAAGCTTGACAAGACATCTTGGTCGTTTGTCAAATGGTTTGTGTGTTGAACTTCACCTGTCTAACTCTTTAGCCTTTATGCATTACTATTTTTATCATGAAAAGATATGTTTGCTCAAATACTATGAAAAACAGAGTGATTCATTCATATTGGGAGTAGAGTGCACAGAACTAATGCTGTAAATTAGCGCAAACCTACACCTTTTGGAAACCACTTCATGAAACTACACTAATTTGGCCCATAGTATCACATAACTAAACTTTTTAGACCACACCATTAGTTTGGATATTAACTGACATCCTGAGGTCACATGTCAAGATGCCAGTAATTTTGATGTTAAGCTGCGGTATTACTTTATTTCTGACGAATCTTGCATGCATTTTTTACTTTTGCTGTGGTAATCCATTTGGTTTCACATTCTTTCTTTTTGTCCTTTGGAGCTAAAGGTATATATGAAGCAGTTGAAGGAGGTTTCCTAGATGCTCGTAGTTTGCAGCTGCTGAACCCGTACATGGTTAGTGTACTCCATAGCCCTTTCATTTTAATTTGAAGTGGAACCTTATTCAGTTTTTGGTATTGTAGCCAAATTTAAGTGCATCATGGCTGTTCCAACGGGCGATGTCAGTAAGGCCGCACGTCAATGTGTCACCAACCTTTATTAATGAGCTTCTATTTGCTAATTTTCAGTCAATGCAGGTAACTTGAGTTACTTAAAAGATAAACTGCTGTCAATTGTTTATTTATCTTGTTGTTTTTTTTTATTTTGTTTTTCAATATCAGAAACTTGGGGATTCAGTACTCCGGCCATTTCTCCAGGTTATTACTTGCTCGATGTACCCAGGAACTTCAATACCTAGGAATTTACATTGCTTTATTCATAAAGAATGTCTTCCATACTGACAAGACTATGCATGTGCAGGATGTGATACAATTCGGACCTCTAGTGAAAACTTTGGGTCTAGTAATGCTCACTCGACCACAAATTCTGCCTTCCATATTTAAGCAGGTAAAACTCGTGAAATATTGCACATTCTCCTATTTTCTCATTTGAGTTCATATAAGTGGCGAGCCTTGATAAATCCTTGCATGGAGGCTTTGGAATTGGAGTTTACTAGCATATTTATTCTGCTTTCTTCCAGGTTGGACTTGGAGCCATCCTTGACTGGTCAGGCCATTTTCTGATGCTTGGTTACTACACTTTCCTTTCTACCTTCATAGATCCAGGCACGAGGTATTATGGATGCCATCAGGCTCTAATGTCAAAATCCACACTTATGTAGTCTGTACCATCTAACGGTCTGGAATGCTTGCTATTTTCACGCCATTTTGAAGGTCATGGATCGAATCCTTGCCTCCAAGGGACAAGTATCAGTGGAAACGGTACCTTGAAGCATGGAGATACGGAGCTGGTTTAGATTATCGTCAAGAGGAATAAAAAGTTTTAAAAGAACTCAGGACCCCCTTACAAAAAAGATGTGTAGATAGATATATACGTGTATAGCTTTCAGTTAGGCCATGTTCAGATTTCCAACTATTCACTATTCATTCTAACTTTTTACTATTCATTCCAACTTTTCACTATTCCTCCCTCACAAAACACGTTTCCCAATGAATGCTACAGTGTTTTTCTTATGCTACAGTGTTTTTTCCTACAATATAAACACACCCTTAGAGTAAAACATCTGAGAACAGCGCATATAGAGTCAGTGATTGATCAAGTCTGTTTCACTTGTAACTTACACATTAGCTGAACTGCTGAAGTTGATGTATTGTCCACATCATTGCTTTGATAATGCTGAAGTGTGATGTGTCAAATGATGTATGAACCATGCAAGCCGAAAGTAAATGCCTCGTATCATGAAGTGGAAGTACAATTAGAAGTCCATTTATCATAGCAATTACACGCCATACAAGCAGGTTCTGTGATTTGTTTCACCACCACTGCTGTGAGGCTGTGAATATCGAAGTGATAATCCAAAATGATCCTTTTTTTACTATGAAATGATCCATTTGTCAAGCCAGTAACAAAACAAAAATGACAATGTGAGTATGTGACAGACAATAAACATGTTGCAACACGTGTTATTCAGCATTTTGGACAAAAACAAATTATTGGGTATATAGAAGCAGTATCAGCTGTAAGATTCACCAATATTCGCAGTAACAGATTAAGATGATGTCCTCTGGTGCATGGGTAAAACAGAGTATGCGATTCCCGAATGATAAGATGCATAATTGTATTAAAAGAATCATTCCATGATACATTTGAAGCAGATGGCTCCTGCGTGGAGTGCCATAAAAACTTCTCTATGTCAAAACCTATCGCATATCAACAATTGTTGCTATCTTTTAACACACTCGATCTGGATAGTCAGATCCTGAACCCCAGCTTCATGAAATATTCGTGAAGCTCTATTTCTTATCGCAGACTTGTCAGCTTCTGCGGATACATGTAGGTGAAAAGTGCCTACAATGTCGGTATTTGTTAAGTTCCATACATGAACATTATCAACTCCAAGGACACCCTCAATCTTCATAATATCATCCAAAGCTACAGTCAAATCCTTCTCATGACTCCTCGGGACTCTCTGCAACAGAATTTCAGCAGAATTCCTTAACAATGGAAGAACAGAAGATATGATCATTACTGAAATGAATACTGAGCATATGGGGTCGGCTATTAGCCATCCCTTGTACTTGATCAGTAAGGTCGATATTACGACACCAACGCTTCCCATTGTGTCAGCTAGGACATGCAAGAAGATTCCTTCCATATTGTGATCAATGTGATGCCGGTGTCCTGACTGCTTACTGCTTCCAGATTCTAATGAACTCAATACTGCTTTTGAAGAGTGACCATGAGAATGCATATTGCTAAGAGGGATTTCAAGAAGCTGTTGCCCAACATTAATACTGCTGCAATTTTGAGGAGCATGACCTTCACTCTGATCGCAATGTCCAGAATGGTCATGATGGTGATGCTCATGGCCATGGCTATGACCGTGGCTATGTTTCTCCTTGCAGGCACTATCCATGAGATTGTTATGAATGCCCTCACTATTACTATTATCATGGTGACTGTGGTGATGGCTCTCATCTCCGTGATCGCAACAGGCCTTAACATGATTAACACTGTGAAGATCATGATCATGATGTTGGTGATGTTCATGGCCATGGTGTTGGTGATGTTCATGGCCATGCTGATGTGAATGAGAATGTGAGTGTTCATGGACATGCTGATGTGAATGAGAATGTGAGTGGTTGTGAGAACAGGTACCACCATGAGCATGATGGTGCTCCTCATGAAAGAAAACCAATCCAATGACGTTTACAACAAGTCCTCCAATTGAAACTGCCAAAAGACTGCTACTTGATATTTCCCGAGGCTCAAGAATTCTCTCAAATGACTCTAGCACAATCAGCGCACCAACAAGAACCAAGAACACCGCATTAACATACCCCGACAAAACTTCAAACCTGCCCCTTCCAAAGTTGTACATCCCATTCGCAGGCAATCTGGCAATGTAGGACGCATAAAGACCAATTGCCAGCGCAGCACAATCAAACAACATATGGCAAGCATCAGAGATCAGCCCAAGACTATCACTCATGAACCCACTGCTAAATTCCACAAACATGTACGCTGTATTGATCAACAGAAATGCAGCGATCTTCCTTGACTTGCGCTCACTCAAGATATGCCTGACCGGACCCATCACTGCCTCATAAACTGACTCTGATGCATCTTCACTCCCAAGCTCCGCATATGCTGCAGGGGCCAGCTCCCTGCTCGCTATCCACAAGAGGAACCCACAGATCAAGAAACCTGGCAAAGACAGCTTCGGGTAGTACACCAGCTCAAGAACAAGAGTGCACAAGAACGTCATTGCAAAATCCACACTTGGCCTAGAACTGCCGCCGTCGTGGTCCTGCCGTCGGCCCAAAGCCATGCCGAAGAAGGCAGCATTAGGCAGCACCAACCAGAGCGGGCCTATCGGCACTGCTCCATCAAGACTGTCGCTGGTGTCGCTGCTGCCACCAAAAAAGGAGAGACCCACAAGTGCCGGCACGGAGAGGAAGGCAGCGGCAAGTGCGAAGGCCGCCGCTCGGGCGCGCCGAGTGCGCGTGGCATGCCGCGTGGTGACCGAGTGTTCCGCCGAGGAAAGGAAGCCAGAGGCGAAGGGGATCGCGAGGATCAAGGAATGGGAAGGGGATATGAAAACCAGCGACAAGGTCGCGACGGCGACGGAGAGGACGCGGCGTCGGGAGGGGCGGCGGAGGGCGCGGGCGAACAGGGCGCCGGCGGACTCCGCGAGGACGAGGATGCCGGGGGACGGGAGGACGCGAAGCGCGACGAGCTGGAGGAGGAGGGAGAGCGCGAGGATGGACGCCGGGCGGAGGAGCGCGGGGAGCCCAGGGAACGGGTGGTGGGGTTGGTGGGTCTTCCGAGAAACGGCGGCGAAGTGGAGGAGGACGAGCGCGGCGGCGGCGAGCAGCGCGAGGAGAGGGGGAAGCGCGAGCGCGCGGGACAGGGATGGGAGCGCGCGCACGGAGGGGGCGAGGAGGAAGAGCGCGTGCAGCACGAGCAGCCGGAGGAGCGCGGCGGCGTACGGGGAGGACGAAGGGGAGGCGGCGGCGGAGGAGTAGGGGAGGCCGCGGGCTTTCGACGGCGTGGGGAGCGGCGTGGAGGGGAAGCGGAAGGACGGGTGCGCGGAGAGCCGCGGCGGCACGGCCAGCCGGAGGTGCGGCGCCGGGCGGCCGGACATGGCCGGCGGCGGCGGATCGGGAAGGTCTAGGGGGGTGGGGGCCGGTGGACCGGTGGGGAGGCGAGGCGTGGACTGTGGACTCGTCACTCGTACCATGTGCCTGCCTCGCGGGCTGGTGATTGGTTTGGAAACGATGGGCCACGTGGCCCAAATTTAGGGGGCCCAAATCAAGTGGACCGGGTCTAACATGTTAGATTTAGTCCCATATCGGTAATTGATGGTGGGGGAGCACAACATATAAGGTGAGCAGTCCTCATACGATAAGGCTAGTTTTTTGGTTGAGTTAGGCCTGAGGCCTTAGTTGTTGCTAGGCTTGGGCTTTGTGGACCTAGGCCTGTGAGGCACCGGCTCGTGTGTACAGCGGGCCGGGCTGGATTCCGCTGCGCCACTCTAACAAGTGGTATCAGAGCCGAAGGTTGAGAAATTAGTAACATCTCTGGGTCACATGTTGACGGGGGAGCCCGTTGATATCTCCGTTGGGTCATTTGACCATTGTTCGAACAAGTTGACTGGAGAGTTTATACTCTAGACCTGTGATAACGTCTTCTTTAAGATCACACGGTGGTTGTGATGGAAGAGTTGGGCTCGATGTGTGACGAGGGAGATTGTTAGATTTAGTCCCACATCGGAGTTTATACTCTGGGCCTGTGATAACGTCTTCTTTAAAATCACACGGTGGTTGTGATGGAAGAGTTGGGCTCGATGTGTGACGAGGGAGATTGTTAGATTTAGTCCCACATCGGAGTTTATACTCTGGGCCTGTGATAACGTCTTCTTTAAAATCACACGGTGGTTGTGATGGAGGAGTTGGGCCCGATGTATGACAGGGGAGATTGTTAGATTTCGTCCCACATCGGTAATTGATGGTGGGGGAGCACAACATATAAGGTGAGCAGTCCTCATACTATAAGGCTAGTCTTTTGGGTTGAGTTAGGCCCGAGGCTTTAGTTATTGTTGGGCTCCGTAGAGCTAGGCCTGTGAGGCACCGACTCATGTGTCAGCGGACTGAGCCGGATTCCGCTGCGCCACTCTAACACAACATATACCCCTATAAACAAGACAGACACAAAACTCCCGACACATTGAGCCATCACTTTTGTGCGATTTGTTTAAAAGTTTTTCTAGAAAAAAAGGCTGAAAAAAAAAGCTATAAGTACATTGTTCTCTAACAAATATTAATACTGTTTCATTTTAGCGGATGTGGGCTATTGCCACGCAGCTAGCTTATTGTTTGAGGTGCTTGTCCAATCAGATAATAAAAAATATAAAAACCCATCATGCCATTTATATTTTAGCACATATTCTAAAAAAAATTATAGTTAGCACATTGCTATGAATTATTTTTTTTAGAAACAGGAATATATTTCAATATATGAATTATTTTATTTGATTTCTCATAATCTTCATATTGCAGCCTAATTAATTTAGGTAGCGGAATTAGTTGGTGAAAGTGTGGGAAGATTGATTGTATGCCAAATATGTTTACAGGAGTACATATATAGCAGCCAAGGGTGACATGCAAGCCTACCGCTAAGGCGCTGTTACAGCCACAATTACATGCCTAATTATAGTGGTCTAACACTCCCCCGCAGTCTAATCGGGAGCATCGCTAACGGTCAGACTGAATCGAAACTCCTGGAAGAGCGAGGTAGGAAGACCCTTGGTGAAGATGTCCGCGTACTGTGATGTCGTAGGTACATGAAGAACTCGAGCATGACCGAGGGCAACTTTCTCTCGAACAAAGTGGAGATCAATCTCAACATGTTTTGTTCGCTGATGTTGCACTGGGTTGCTGGAGAGATATACGGCACTGGCATTATCACAGTAGACCACGGTGGCTCGGCGAGGTGGATGGTAAAGCTCAATCAACAGCTGTCGCAGCCAGGTAGCTTCAGCAACACCATTTGCCACAGCTCGGTATTCGGCCTCGGCACTGGACCGTGAAACTGTGTGCTGGCGCTTGGAGGACCAGGACACCAGGTTATCACCTAGGAACACTGCATAGCCGGAGGTGGAGCGACGGGTATCCGGACAGCCAGCCCAGTCTGCATCCGCGTACACAACGAGGTCCATAGGTGACGAGCGGTGCATAGTCAGGCCAAGTGAAAGAGTACCTTGCAGATATCGCAGAATCCGTTTGAGAGCCGTTAGGTGAGGCTCCCTGGGGTCATGCATATAGAGGCACACTTGCTGAACAGCAAAGGCAATGTCTGGACGGGTGAAAGTCAGGTACTGTAGGGCGCCAGCTAGGCTGCGGTACTGTGTAGCATCAGTGACAGGAGATCCCTCTGCAGATAATTTGGAATGTAGATCAACAGGGGTGCTGCATGGCTTGCACTCACTCATCCCGGCTCGCTCCAAAATATCTTGCGTGTACTGGCGCTGAGAGAGAAATAACCCACTAGCAGAACGTGCTACTGAAATACCCAGAAAATGGTGAAGTTGACCCATATCTGTCATAGCAAATTCACGCTGAAGGGCCCCAATGACATGTTGTAGAAGACCAGCAGAGGAAGCAGTGAGAACAATATCATCCACATAGAGCAACAACATGGCTGTATCGGCTCCTCGACGATATATGAAGAGTGAGGTGTCTGACTTCGCTTCAACAAATCCAAGCGAAATAAGATAAGAGGCAAACCGTTGATGCCAAGCACGCGGCGCCTGCTTCAGACCATATAGTGATTTGTTGAGTCGACAAACAAAATCAGGACGAGAGGAATCCACAAAGCCTGTGGGCTGAACGCAGTAGACTGTCTCTGTGAGAGTACCATGCAAGAAAGCATTCTTCACATCCAGTTGGTGAATAGGCCAGTCCTGAGAAAGTGCCAAAGACAGAACCACTCGGACTGTCGCGGGCTTAACCACTGGACTGAAAGTCTCATCATAATCAATACCAGGCCGCTGTGTGAAACCCCTGAGAACCCAACGAGCCTTGTAGCGATCAAGAGAACCATCTGCGTGCAGCTTGTGACGGAAAATCCACTTTCCCGTAACCATATTAACACCAGGAGGTCGTGGCACAAGACTCCAGGTGTCATTGGCGAGCAATGCATCAAACTCAGCTTGCATAGCATCACGCCAATGTGGATCAGCCAGGGCATCACGGACGGAGCGAGGCAGCGGCGACATGGCCACAGCATGGAGATTCAGGCGATCCACAGGTTGGGCGATGCCGGTTTTTCCACGCGTGCGCATGGGATGCGCGTTGTCGATGGGCGCGATGGAGATTGGCCTCGTGGCCACTGTGCGGCCGGTGGCAGTGATGCTGCTGGCAGCAGCCCGCGCAGGATGCACGGGGGCAGCAGCACCGGGGCTCCCAGGTGGCGAGGCAGGCAGGGCGCTACTGGCAGCAGCCTGTGCGGGTGACACAGGGGCAGCAGCGCCGCTGGGGCCAGGCGATGTGCCGGGCGCCGCCGGTCCAGTGCCCGTCCAAGTGGGAGATGAGGGCGCTGGCACAGGGGGCAGCTCACGGTGTGACGCCGGGCTGGCGGGTGTACCTGCATGCACAGATGGAGCTCCAGGAACCAGAGCAGTAAGATCATCCTCATCAAGAAGGAAGTCCAAGGCAGAGGATGCCATGGGCGTAGTAGACATGTTGGCGAAGGGGAAGGAGGATTCATCAAAAATGACATGGCGAGAAATAAGAATGCGGTTCGACTGAAGCTCCAAACATCGGTAGCCTTTGTGTTCGGAGGAGTAACCGAGGAACACGCATAGAGAGGAGCGGGGTGCAAGTTTGTGAGGTGCTGTGGCAGACATGTTAGGGTAACAAGCACACCCAAAAACTTTGAGATGGTCGTAGGAGGGTTGGGTGGAACAGAGGTGGGTGTAGGGAGTCGAGAAGGCGAGAGTTTTGGTGGGGAGCCGGTTAACTAGGTAGGTGGCGGTGTGAAGTGCCTCGACCCAGTAGACAGGAGGAAGGCTCGCCTGAAAGAGAAGAGAGCGCAAAATATTGTTAAGTGTGCGAAGAGAGCGTTCGGCCTTTCCATTTTGCTGGGAAGTGTATGGACACGACATGCGAAGTGCAACACCGTGGGAGAGAAAGAACGCGCGGGCCACAGAATTGTCAAATTCACGGCCATTGTCGCACTGGACACTCTTGATGGTGGTGCCGAATTGAGTGTGAACATACGCAAAAAAATTGGAAAGAGCGGAAAACGTCTCGGATTTTTGACGAAGGGGAAAAGTCCAAATGTAATGGGAACAATCATCCAAAATGACAAGATAATAGTTGTACCCAGAGACACTAACAATAGGAGATGTCCAAAGATCACAGTGTATTAAATCAAAATTATTAAAAGCTCTAGAGCTAGAAGACCCAAACGGAAGCCGAGTGTGCCGACCGAGCTGGCACGCATGACATATGTGGTGGAGGTCATCTTTATTGCAGGAGATAACACTGGAGCTAATGAGTTTGGACATTGCTTCACGCCCAAGATGGCCGAGACGCCGATGCCAAATCGAGGTAGGTGCTGCGATGAAGGCGTTGGTGCTGGTGGTGGGTGGGAAGAACGGGTAGAGGTCGCCAGAGCTATTGCACCTGGCGATCACGTTCCTGGTGTGTAGGTCCTTCACAGAGAGGCCAAATGGATCAAATTCAATGGAACAGTTGTTATCGGTGGTAAAACGGCGAATGGAAATCAAGTTCTTAATTATATGCGGGGAAACTAAAACATCATTAAGAACAAGATTACGATGTGGGAACGAGAAACTGTGTGATCCAGTGGCAGTTACAGGAAGGAGTGCACCATTCCCGACAACGATAGATGAAGGTGTAAGTGAGGAAGGGGATGAAAAAGAGGAGAGTGTACCAGCATCCGCAGTCATGTGAGAGCCAGCGCCCGAGTCGGCATACCATTCGGAAGATGGTGGCTGGGTGAGCGACATCGTGTTGAAGGACTGCACCAACGAGTCCTGGTTCCATGCACCACCATGAGTGGGGTTCCAGGGCGCCGGCGCTGGCACTTGATAGTGCGTTGGGTGCCCCTGGTGCCCCTGGAACATCGGTGTCGAGGGCGCTGCTCCCCCGTAGACGTACGGCGATGGCGCAGTGTAGCCGTATCCGCCGGGAACACCGCCAAACGGGCCGCCATATTGTGGAAAGGCGGTGAAGGCCTGCTGTGGCGGTGGTGGGCGGCCATATGGCCACATCTGCAAGGAGCCAGTCCAGGGCTGGCCGAAGGAAGGGTGCACCCCTGGTGGTGCCCCTCCCTGGGCACCGGACGGTGCACCACCGCCAGGAAGCTGCTGCTGCCCGCCACGACCGCCACGGCCACGACGACGGCCGTTGGAGCGCTGCCCGGTGCTGCCGCTGGGCGCTCCAGGGGGACGTTGTGGAGCCATCTGGTTCCCCTGGCGCGGCGCAATGGAGGGTGCGGGCGGGCCGGACGCGGCCGGCTGCTGAGGCGTCGTGACGAGGGCCGCTGGTGGTGAAGGAGGCCGGGCGTCGATCTCCAGTTCCTCCAGCAGGAGATGGGTACGCGCCTCGGCGAACGTCGGAAAGGGGCGGTGCATCTTGAGGATCGTCATCATGTGCCGGAATTTCCCGTTCAGGCCACGGAGCAGGGTAAGGACCATCTGACGATCGCCGATAGGATCGCCGAACTCGGCGAGAGACGCCGCCATTGTCTCAAGGCGACGGCAGAAGTCGGTGATCGACAGGGAGTCTTGGCGAAGGTTGCGGAATTGCGTCTCGAGGAGGAGGGCACGAGACTCCTTCTGACCAAGGAATTCATCCTCGAGATAGCACCACGCCTCACGTGCGCGGCGCTGGCGGATCAAGAGCGACTGCTGCAAGTCACCGGAGACGGTGCCGTAGATCCATGTCAGCACGACGCAGTCCGCCTGGATCCACGCAGGGCGCTCGGGAAGCACCGCGTCGTTGAGGACGTGGTGGGTCAGCGCGTACTTGCCGAGGACGGTGAGGAACAGCCCACGCCACTTGGATGAGGGCCTTCACGTTGACAACAGCGGTGGCCTGAGCCCAGATGGCCTCGTGGGCAGCTTCAAATTTGTCGAGGGCCTCGTCACGGAGACGGGCTTCCTCGTCCTTGCGCGCCTGCTCGGCACGGGCGGCCTCCTCGGCGAGGCGACGCTCCTCGGTGGTCTTGGCCGCAGCGGCCGCGGCATCGTCGTCATCCGTCATGGCGGGCACGAGGGGGCCGGACCAGACGAGTCCGACGGGATTACGATCGGCGACCGCGGCAACGCGGGCGATCGGGAAAGGAGAGTGGGTGGGATCAGCGACCGCGCATGCGTACCAGGGCAGGGCGGGCGATCAAGGCGCGGCGATCGTCTCAGCAGCGCTCCGGGCGAGTGGATCCGCGGCAGGAGCGCGAGAAGGACCGGCGGCGCGTGGACTAGGGTTGCGGAAGAGTAGCGGATCGTAACCGCGGTGATACCATGAAAGTGTGGGAAGATTGATTGTATGCCAAATATGTTTACAGGAGTACATATATAGCAGCCAAGGGTGACATGCAAGCCTACCGCTAAGGCGCTGTTACAGCCACAATTACATGCCTAATTATAGTGGTCTAACAGTTGGGAACAACATATATACGCATTTGAGGGAGTACAATATTAATCCACTCTGTTGCGATCAATAAAATTCAGGCAACTTCCTACGTTGCCGTTGTTTCCCTCAAAAATAATATCAATCCACTAAAAAGACCACTAAAAGGACAATTAACATACACTCACATGCTGAGATAAAAGGATGATATATGATGAACATTCTTCTCTCCGCAAACTACTCTTGGTAAACCATTCCTGTCACGTGCAACATATTAGAAATAAACAAAACGAGGATCGACATTACAACATGACGAAAAAAATTATTTCCAGAGGGGGAAAAAGTCCAGTGAGCATTGGGCTCATGGAAGCTGTTTTTATCATACCCGAAACCTAACCATATACAGTTTCAACTATTTACATCCGAAATACACCGTATTTTGTGTCTTCTGGAACCGGCTTGGCGGCCGCAGAGAGGCAGAGGCTCAGAACCCGCCTGGTATCAGCAGGGTCGATGACCCCATCGTCCCATAGCCTAGCAGTGGCATAGTAGGGGCTCGCTTCTCTGTCATAAGCCTCCGCGACCTTTGCTTTGAAGGCCTCTTCCTCGTCCTTGGTCCACTGTAAGCATGAAAAAACAAGAATTGTTCACGTAAAAAGGTCATTTCAAAACTCACGCTGTTAAGCTATTTAATGTTCTGCAAAACAAGGAATGAATGCAGTATACCTCCACTCCTTGTCTCTTTTTGTTGTTCCTTTCTATTTGAGCAAGAACACCGGCTGCCTGGAAAGGTTTGAAGGAAGAAACCTTAAGAACTGTTGGCTGATATCGCTTTGCTCTGTTCCGAGCATTCCACAAAATGAAAATATATAGCCAGGATTCGTGGTTCAATATGTTTTGCATGAGGTTACATGCATTGCAATACCAGGAAAAATATTTAACAAGATTGTAACAGCTTGAAACAGATCAGAAGACCATGACCTTTGGCAACAAACTCCAGGAAAACCTACAGCTTTTAGCATTCATGGAACAATCTACAGAACTTACTGAAACATCAACACTTCTTTTGCATCACATAAGCTGTGTATTTTCTTTTTCTTCACAAATAATAGAAATTACTAAATTAGCTGGGCAGTTTTACAAATTTTAGAGGTAGGAATCAAGCAGTGCTAGTGTTTGAGACTCCAAACAAACTCTAAGATGCTAGCTCTTAATGCAACTTATCCCATTGTTTAGGCCTATGAACTGATAACATATCGCCATATTGTGGCGGAACTGGCCAATTTAAATTGCTTCAAGCGCACCAAATCATCGCTGCGGTGATGATTTGGCGCACTTGAAGCAGTTTAAATTGGTCGGTCCAGCCACACATCTTAAATTTGTCAAAATTTTGGCAATGAATATCAATTACTACATTATGGGCTTCTTAGCAGGCAATAATAATACAATACTAGTCAATTAGTAAATACAATATAGTTATAGCAACAAATGTGAGGGCTCTTACCTGGATGCCGCCCATAACAGATATCCTAGCAGTTGGCCAAAGAAATAGAAAGTTTGGGCTGTATGCACGGCCACACATTCCATAGTTTCCAGCACCAAAACTTCCACCAACAATTATTGTAATTTTAGGAACCTGCGTAGACATATTCACTTTATACATTATTGAGAAGTTTCATTGGTGTAAGGTTTCTTGTAAGACATCAAAGGGTGACGAAAGGCTTGACCTTGGCGCAGGAAACTGCCATGACCATCTTTGCTCCAGCTTTCGCAATTCCACTAGCTTCAGACTTCGACCCGACCTACAGCAGATAAACCAACAATTATACATCCATGTCAAAATGGTTGAACATGTCATACTTCATTAAAAAGCCAAACTTGTATGTTCAGTTTTATCATCCTAACCATATGGTACAATTCTGCAATCTATTGTTGTACCATATGTGATTCTATATTCTGCACTTACGGTTCTATGAATGCTCCATGCTCTATTAGGAAACTATATGATAACCATAGTGGAGGCGCTGGTAATTCTCCATTTGTATTTCCTTGCATAATAAATAAGTATGTGCTACAAGAAGAATGTAGGTACAAATAATAAATCTTTTTCCTGTTGTGTACCATGGGTTATGCAGTGAAAGAGCTCAAGTAAATAATTTGAAGAGTAAATAAGATACCATACCATGAAACCAGTAATATTTTGAAGGAATATCAAAGGAATGTGCCGCTGAGTGCACAATTCAATGAAGTGGGAACCCTTTAGCGCTGACTCAGTAAACAAAATGCCATTATTTCCAATAACTCCAACTGGTTGCCCACATATCCTTGCAAAACCAGTCACCAGCGTCTGCATAAACATAAAGTAAAAGTGTAAAACAAATTGAATTGCACAATGGAAACATAAACCATGCAAATGATAGTTAAGTTTTCACCAAAAGAAGAAATCCTTACTGTTCCATACAATTTTTTGAACTCATCAAATTCACTTCCATCAACAATACGGGCTATTACGGCACGAATGTCAAAGGACTGCTTCAAATCAGCTGGTGCGATTGAGCGAAGCTCCTCAACATCATACAATGGTTCTTGGTAATCACAAGCAGAATTTTGAACATGTGTCCCTTTAGCAGCTAAGTGAAGATTCTTCACAATGTTTCGCCCCATTGCAAGCCCATGAAGTTCATCTACATCAATCAACAATGAGGGGAATTGTCTAAAACATCAAAGTAACATCAATTTAAATGTACTAAAACAATGCTAAAACAAAGAGATTGAAAATGCATAATAAGTAGAAAGGAAAAATAAGAAAGTTAAGGAAAAGAGTAGTTGTGATAGGTTCAGTTGGCCAAAACAAGAGTCCACGCACTAGTTTCATGATTAAATAAATCATTGAGTAACAAAAAGATACAGAAAAGAGGAAACGACTATGCTGTATAGACGTGAACATGAAACTTATTTCAGGACACTTTCCTGAAAACAATCAGAATTGCCCATACAATGTCCACATAATCTTCGTTGACGTCATTTAATAATAATGTTGTTAATAGAACAAGAATAACAATGTAAAGGAAAAGTTACACAACTAAGGTAAAAGCATTGCATTTTAGAACTTAAGTAGAAGCATAAAGAAGATGCAGATTTCAGAGAATGTCAGCAGAACCATCCTTGCCCCGCTATATATCTAAAAGGGAAGTAATCAAGTGATATGATGCTGTAAGTGCTGATGAAGTTTACCTTGTGCAAAATGATCTGAGACTCCGGATACCTTACAATGTACTGATGCACCACCAAGGTCCTCAGCAGATATCTCTTCGCCTGTAGCAGCCTACAATTTTTTCCACGTTAGACTTTAATACATGAGTTAGAGATCGGCCAAGATATCATAATACACAAAAAAAAAATGAAGAAACAATATAGTT
The DNA here is from genome assembly GCA_015342445.1 of Digitaria exilis. NCBI lineage: Eukaryota > Viridiplantae > Streptophyta > Magnoliopsida > Poales > Poaceae > Digitaria > Digitaria exilis. The sequence continues at coordinate 568,546 of JACEFO010000353.1, forward strand.
GCCAGAGAATACTGACCTTTACAAGTGGTGGACCGGCTAGAAATATAGTCCCATTTCCCTTAACTATTACACTCTCATCCGCCATGGCAGGAATATAAGCCCCGCCAGCGGTGCAAGAACCTAAAACTAAGGCAATCTGAGGGATACCATCTGATGACATCTTAGCTTGATTGTAGAATATTCGCCCAAAATTATCACGGTCAGGGAAAACTTCAGCTTGCCTGGGGAGATTAGCACCTCCACTGTCAACAAGATATATGCAAGGCAATTTACATTCAGCAGCAATTTCCTGTGCTCGCAGATGCTTTTTGACAGTAAGAGGATAGTATGTCCCCCCTTTTGTGGTTGGGTCATTGGCCACAAACATGCATAATCGTCCATGAACAGGTCCTATGCCAGTTATTATACCCGCTGATGGTAATGCTTCTTCATAAACATCAGATCCTGCAAGCTGTATTGTAAATATTACAATGAGCACCAGTAGTCTAGAACAAGTGTACAACTATTAATACAATCATTTCTAAAAAAAAATTCTGAACCATCCTACCAGATGTTGACACTTCATAACATGCAGAGGAACTACGCTGCAAAGTGCCCAAAAAACTTGGAAGACATTGGTATTTCAGTTAAACTTATGTCGACCTTAAATCCACTTTCTTCGTTAAAATGCAAATCCTTCCCTTTTTTATTTGGAAGCATACATTTTTTGTGGTGCTATCCATCTAATTTCCCTTTCAAATATTTCATGGTCGTTGATGCATGAGACATCTGGAGAAACTGTGTTCTCAACCTACCACAAAAATAGAGACAATAACTTGAGGCATTTTTAAGTGCTCTATAGGGTGAAAATTTCACTATAGTTCTGAAACTGGTATATTTTCCTTAAGCAAGTCAGATTAAACTGGTATATTTTCCTGACCAAGGGGCATTATCCCAAGTTGGAGCGCATTTTCATTTGCTCATCTGTCCAGTATGAGCATAATAGGTCTACCTGATTAAAAGTTTAAAACCCTAATATAATGCAGCCTTTTCTGGATCCTACAGTAACTGAGCAATTGGCAGTGAAACTCCCGTGTACAAATTACCAAATAACGCAATGGATTGCCTACAGTCATATGATTATGCTATGCCCATACCAATTATCAAGTTGTGCATGAATAACAGATGGCTACGAGACTGAAGTAACTTTATTCGCGAACATAAGTTAGGACTAGCAACCATAGACATGTCTTGCATCCTATCGTGTTGCATTAGCCAGAAATTCAGAAGATAATGGCAATCTTCATGGGTTTTTGCAGGAGATGTTGGATGCCACATTTTTTTAGTAACAAAAAGGAACATACAATGGAGCACTGTTCAATTCTTACTTGTTGCCCTCAATTGTATTTGTTTGCACAAAGCAAATGAACACCAGTTAACCAGTACTAAGCTAACAAACTTGATCTGTAGTGTTCATAGCTGGCAGAGGATTGTACAAATTGTAGTAAGCAGTGGCAGCATTAAGACTCCTTATTCCCTCAATCCCCCAAATTGATTTGTTGAATTACTGGCTATGGCAAGCATACAGGCATATGGCAATGCGGCTGACCAATGCAAGGGGAAGTGGCGGACCTGCGAGAGCTCGAGGAAGGACGCGCCGGGGTCGAGCAGGCGGTCGATGCGGTCCCGCGGGAGCAGCTTCCCCCGCGCCGCGTTCCGCTTCATCGCCTCGGGGCCTCCCCCGCGCAACACCTGCACAACGGGGGACACACGCACGCGCTCCCCCATCCCTTCAATCAGGAGAAGCTCAAATCAATGCCGGCGAGAGCGGGGAGGGAGGTGGGCGCGGCGGCACCTGGGAGACGCGGGCGCGCAGGTCGGAGAGCAGCCCGGCGACGGCGGCGGCGTTGCGCGCGTAGGCCTCGGAGCCCCGGTCGAGCGTGTCCGGGAGCACGGAGGCGGAGGCCGAGGCGGGCACCGCGCCTCCATGGACCGCAGCAGCCGCTGACGAGATGTAGGCAGCCGCAGCCGCCGAGGCCGGGGCGACGCGCGGGAGTAGGTGCTGCTGCAGCTGCTGCCGCCGCCTCGCGGCGAGCTTGGCGAGCATGTCTCTCTGGGATGGTTCGCGGTTTCGTGGGAGGAGTGGAACGCCGACGACGAAGCGCCCGTGTGGCCGCGTCTCGCTCGCGCTGCTGGGCTGGAGCGTTCAGTTTCAGTGCTACTACTAGTGCTGCTGCCTGCGGTGCGCTGCGCTGCTCGTGCACGCAAGCGGGGAGGGAGATAATGGTCCTGACTAGACGTCGCGTTGGATAACTACAGGGCCAGTGTCGTGTTCCAACTTTGCAGTAGCAGAGAATGGGGGAGCAGCCGAGCGCGATGCTGTCATCGTGCACTACGCACTTGTGCTGATAGTGCTGTTCACCGGTCCGGTGCCAAAAAGATTCAGAAACCCTTCCAATCGACGAAATTACCGGCCCGTTTACATGTGTCCACGAGTTCCGTACGAGTTGAGGTAAAACATGGTTAAGGATACGTTTAGATCATCTAACTTTTCAAAAAACATTATTCATCCTAATTTTTTTCTATTTATCTTATCCCTTCTACCCACAGAACATATTTCCCAGCACGACCTACAGTTGTTTTTTTCATGAACTAGATTCACCCTAACACTAGTCAACCTGTCTTACCGAGCAATAGTGCGGAGGTTGTCGATGACCTCGTTGTTTCGTGACGACATACCCATTGTTAATCACATGATTAGAGCATCTGTGCTTGTCTTTTCAAAGCGGTGCAACCATGTACATGGACAACAATGAATCGGATCATCTCCATTAAAGATGAGCGAATCTTTGCACAGTACAATGAACCGGCTCATTTTACTAATCTAGTGCATCTAGTGCATGGCATTAGAATGACATTTTCTCTACAGTAAAAAAATGCCAAATGTGTTTGGTTGTTAGAACTCATTTAACTACTTCCCAACTAGCCGTTGTTTCATGGTCTAGAAAAACTACCCGTTTTTTTAGTCTATGTATCCATCACCACGCCAGATACAACATCTCACAAAAATCAAACAAACATTCAACAAATGTTCAGCTAATCTCGCTTCCACGAGACATACCATGGACCCATCTTCATCCTCCAGGTTCACAAGTCCGTTGAACTCCTCAACCTCAAGTCCAAAGCTACAACCATCGGTTCCAGAGTTTCCCTCCACCTTATTTCCCCACAAATCTCCAACCATCACCACCATCACCATATCAACAGGCCCAATAGCCCGCATCACTTTAATCCTTTTGGAGTTCAACCAAGAATCCAGGATACCATCAGTTTCCTGATACATCATCAAGCTATCATGGTATTCCTTTCCATGATGATATGGGAAAATTCTTTCTAGGAGGTTTCAGGGCATGGGAAGTGATCCATCATTTTCAGTTGGATTAGCTGCCTTGTAGATTAGCTGCCTTGTAGTGGTTCACGTGGTGACAAATCAGCCTCTTTGTCCCAGTTCCGCACGCCATACATGGGAGCAGAGGGAGAGCAGCTTTGCAGAAGAAAATCATAATTCTAGACATAGAATTTGTAGTGAATAGGGGAACCTATAGCTGAAGTGCATGGTCGATGAAGGAGAACCACGATGGGCCGGCACCGTTAATAAGTTTAGTTCTCCACAAATTCACTATTTATTAGATATCCAGGTCTTATTTAGATGGGGGAGAGGAGTTGGCGAAATGTCACATCCATCTTTTTGACACTAATTAAGATTACTAAATATAGATTAATTATAAAACGAATTACACATATGGACTCTACATCGCAAGACGAATCTATTAAGCATAGCACATTTTTAATGACGAGTTACTGTAGCACGACAGTGTCTAATGACAAATTAAGTAGGCTTAATAGATTCGTCTCACGATGTGGAGTCCATCTATGTAATCAGTTTTTTTACACCTATGTTTAATATTTCTAATTAGTGTCCAAACATTCGATGTGACAAGTTGACAAAATAAATTGGCGATCTAAACAAGCCTCACTTTTCCTCCATCTCATAGAACACACATCTAGAAAAATTAGTGTATTTCTCGCTTCTCCCCGACCAAACTTCTCCAGGTTGTGTACTCATGTTTGTCCCGTCGCGAGGACGGATCACGACGGGGTAGGCGGAACAGGATAAAAAAATCATATCTAATTAGCAGTGGATCATAGGCCATATGTTAGTTAAAAAAAATCACGTGCCATTAGCTCAGGTGCGCCTCGAGATACCAATAAGACCATAAGGTTATTGGTAAAAGAAATGCCTCTCGTATGCTCATAAAAGTGGTGCCTCATAATCTCCTGTCGTTCTGGTTTATTTCATTCTTTTACTTGATCTGCGTGGCAAATTCGAGCATTTGGTGCCATACACGTAACACATACTATTATCATATTGGAGTATCTTTGGGCGGCCTTCGTCTTTTGGAAAAATAATGAAACGTACCTGCGGATGACGACGTCTGCTCCATTTCAAAATCAGAGAGATAATTCGACCGACACGTGTATGATGGGCAAAATGAAGTCCCCACTTGTTGCTGTCTGGTAAAGTGGCGTCTCTCGATATTGGGTATGTGTGCGACGAGGGTTGCTACAAGCATAAAACATAAAAATAGCTTCGTTTTTTCCCCCTCAACTGCTCTATACTTTGGAACCTTAATTAATTAACAACACTAAAGTTGCGGTACGGGCTATAATGCAATATCAAAACAACACCGTACTTGTTTTTTGAACCGAAAAGAAAGAACGAAACACGATAGTTTGCTGTGCCAGTCTGGCTGATTGCCTTTGATGATTGCTCGTAGAAACAGAAAATATCATCTTCCATCAGGATCGCTTTCCTCCCTCGTCCGGCAAATCCGGCCACAACCATGTGATGTATACACGTACAATACACGAAGCCGACGTCCCAACGAAGAAACCGCCACGGGCTCAACGGAGCGGCCGCTGCCCTCCGCATTTCCGCAACAGTCACAGAGCACATCTTTTTCCAGCGCTGCTCCCACCAACAGTCCCCAGTTGCCAAACCACTCCACGCCGCAGGCCCGCAGCTTCCCCCACTGTACTACCCTTCGCAGTTCACACACACACACACACAACCCCGCGCTCCAGCAGCAATCCACGGCGATGGCCTCGACGGCGGCGGTCCCGCTGCGGCAGCTCTTCGTCGACGGCGAGTGGCGCGCGCCCGCGCAGGGCCGTCGCCTCCCCGTCATCAACCCCGCCACCGAGGCCCACATCGGTGACCCCGATCGCCCCGCTCTTGTTTTTCCTTTTTTCCCCTCTTCCTTTACGGTTGGTTGTTTACTGATGTGCCGGGTCTGTGTGTGCGCGCGCCCGCGCAGGCGAGATCCCGGCGGGCACGGCGGAGGACGTGGAGGCCGCGGTGGCGGCGGCGCGGGCGGCGCTCAAGAGGAACCGCGGCCGCGACTGGGCGCGCGCGCCGGGGGCCGTCCGGGCCAAGTACCTCCGCGCCATCGCCGCCAAGGTACGCTGCGCTCTTCCGTGCAACGGCGGCGTCGTGTAGTCGTGTGTGCGAGTGCGATGCTGGCCTTCAGATTTCACCAAATTGGGTTGATTGCCTCTGCCGCCCAAGTTAGGATTTACTGTTTGGGTGCCAGATCGGCGAGGGATCCGTGGGATTCTCTTTGCCGCCTGCCGGAGTGGATTGGTTGCGTGTGCACATGGGTCCGTGGCTGCGCTTCAGTTGCCGTACCTACTTTTACTCTTTATTAGTGGATAATATATTTGGTGATTGTATCTGAATCAACAATACGAGTGAATATATTTCTCTGTGCTCCTTCCTCCTTAGCTTCTTCATAAGTGCATTCACTGACCAACCTTAGGTGCCTGAATAATGGTTTCCATACACTTGATTACTAGTATACAGTATGTGCAGAGGCACATAATGTACATATTCATTTTTAATTGTAAACCTGATAGGACGAATCCTTTCTGTACTTTCACAGTTTCACTGACAACGTATTTTTTTAAGTTAATTCAGGCAACACGGTAGATATGACCGTGTTGTCATCAAAGATATGTGACTGTGTTGAAGATCTTTTTCCTTTCTATGGAAACAGAGCATGTTTTCTGAACTCCAAAATCCAAAGACCTCAAATCACTTGTAATATTTGGGTCATCAAATTTTTTTAGCATACTGATATCACGCGTTTTGCATGTGAAAATGCCTTATTCAGATAATTGAGAAGAAAGCTGAGCTGGCTAAGCTAGAAGCACTTGATTGTGGGAAGCCTTATGACGAAGCAGCATGGGACATGGTATATGGCACACCTTATATAAGTCTATTTTTTTCCCCTGCTCCACATTCTGATCTTTTCTATTCCTTTTATCAGGATGATGTTGCTGGGTGCTTTGAGTACTTTGCGGATCAGGCAGAAGCCTTGGACAAAAGGCAAAATTCCCCAGTTTCTCTTCCTATGGAGACTTTCAAATGCCATCTTCGTAGAGAGCCTATCGGAGTTGTTGGGCTTATCACTCCTTGGTATTTTCGTTTTCCTACCATCTCATTCTTTTATTATTATTGTTTTGTGATCAAAACATTCAGGCATGTATATCAGAGTTGTACTCAGTGATGAGTGATTCAGCTTCATTTTTCATAAGATCAGAGCTGTATAGCAGAAAAGCTGCATATTCAGATCTAACCACATACAGTCTACTTTAGATAACTTTTTTTCATTATTTTCCTAAAATATTTCCAGTCGCCCATGTTTTTTTACTTCATTTCCATTTTTCAGTATCATCTATACTAGCTAATTTCAAATTTATCGTTTGATTGCGTCAATGTTTGGCCAATTTCACTAATTAGTCTCGTATGTTGATACAACAGTGAGCTTTGTCCTAGTAGAAGTATTTATTCTCCTCTTAAGCTCAGTACTCTTCTGTTGTCCTTGTTCACGTATCTGTTGGTCGGGCCATTTCACTTTATTGCTTCTATATTGATGATGTTGTTCTCAGTAATTGATTTACTGATATTTGTGTTTCCTTTAATGTTCTTGTATTGCTTATTTTGACTCATGTACTCTGTATTGTGTGTGCAGGAACTATCCTCTCCTGATGGCTACATGGAAGGTAGCTCCTGCTCTGGCTGCTGGTTGTACAGCTGTGCTGAAGCCGTCTGAATTGGCATCTGTGTAAGTATTAGCATGCTGTGTCATGTTCTTGCTATTAGCAATGACATGTGAAATATCTACTTTTTAAATTACCAGGACTTGCTTAGAGCTTGCTGATGTCTGCAAAGAAGTCGGTCTTCCTTCTGGTGTTTTGAACATTGTGACTGGATTAGGTCCTGATGCTGGTGCTCCTTTGGCAGCACACCCAGATGTTGACAAGGTATAGCTGTTCTCCATATAATGATATAACCACGCTTGAGTGTGCCACATCGATGTAAAGGATATTCCTCATAGCATGGGTTCACTGTGTACTTAGGTCGCTTTTACTGGGAGTTTTGAAACTGGTAAGAAGATTATGGCGGCTGCAGCTCCTATGGTCAAGGTGCGATCCAAATGTCTGTGAATATATGTTTCATTTCGAGTAATATAATGTGTCGTTCTTTTTTTTCTCATTTAGTTTATAAGCTATGATTTGGCTATCCTTTTGAATTTCATTTGGAGATGAAGTTCTATCACATTCCTTAATGTTGCATTTTTCTTGACAGCCTGTTACACTGGAACTTGGTGGAAAAAGTCCTATCGTAGTATTTGATGATGTTGATATTGACAAAGGTACATGCATATTCTGAGGCTTACTAAATTCCAAAATTTTGTCGTTGTGTGGGGATTGTTGCAATTTGCAAAAGAACTTAACTCGTAAGAGCTACTTTGGCATTAGAAATGGATTGTTATCATTAGCAGCAGACAACCCATGAGAGGGAGGGGCTAGATGAAAGCCCACGTACTTGCTTTGGTTTTGACTGGAGTACTGGACTTTGTATTAATTGTGTTCTGCTTCAAAATTTAGAGCTGGGGCATGCAAGTTGAATAAAAAGATGAAATGAAATGTATTTAATGCAATATGCATATGTTACATGATTTCATCTTTCATTGTCGATCCGCAAGAAAGTAAGAACTGAACTTATGTGGAGAACATAAGCTTTTGTTCCAAGAAAGTAAATTTCTGACTGTGGCCAACTTCAGTTAATGGATGCTGAAACTTTTATTGTGAATTCCACTATACTTCCATCATTGATTCTTCCTTTCAAACATAAACAGCTGTTGAATGGACTCTGTTTGGGTGCTTTTGGACCAATGGTCAGATTTGCAGTGCAACATCGCGTCTTCTTATCCATGTAAGTGTCACGTGTCATTGCTAGTATTCTTATCTCTTGGTAATACTTGTCGCAAAGTTAATATCTGTCAATGCTAATATATTTCCTCGAGGGTCATTCCTTTAACTTTTACTCACCCTGCCATTAATTTCTCATTTGAGAAGCTTGAGGAAATAGCAGTGCTCCTGCAAGATTTTTTTTTTTAAAAAAGATTGTATGACATCAATATTGCTCCACAGAATAAATGGAAGTCTACTGTGTGCCTTACACCTGCTTTGAACAATATGTGCGTGTCTCAAGTAGGTTTAGCTTTTCAATATAATGTGACCTGCCTGTGTTTTGGTTTGGTGCACATTTGTGAAGTATGCAATTGCAGTGATTTGGTTGTAATTTAAGTCTACGATGGGAACTTTATACTATACTATTTTAAATCAAATCCTGATTATGGAATCAGTTATGTTATTTTTTTCAGTATCATAGTAATAAAATTCTGTGTCCAATGAAACCGTTGCAGACAAAAATTGCCCAAGAGTTTAAAGAGAGGATGGTTGCATGGGCCAAAAATATTAAGGTTTCAGATCCACTTGAAGAGGGTTGCAGGCTTGGACCAGTTGTTAGTGAAGGACAGGTATTGCATGCTAACTTTATCTAAATTCAAACAAAGCTATCATTTGACAATGCCAAGTTTTGTGGCTTCTATCAATTGACAGTTTGGTACTTCATAATTAGTTTCTGTACATTCTTGCTCTTGCTAGTTTCTACAGGATGTAGGTTCCTCCCATTTTGGGAGTATCTGTGACTTACTGACATCACCTTCTTTAGGTTTACTTTGCTATAACATATTTTTTATAGTAAGAACTACATTGTGGATTGACCAGTAGTGTATATGGTCCTATATATGGCACTGGGGAGTAGAAGAAAATGGACACCCTAATCACTACTGTCTTTGCAACCATATACATAGTTGCAAATTACCCCGGTGCTTTATAATTGTTCTTAGGAGTCTTACTCGTGTTTTTGCGTTCACAGTATGAGAAGATTAAGAAGTTCATATCAAACGCTAAAAGCGAAGGTGCTACCATTCTGACTGGGGGTGTTAGACCAGCGGTAAGGCTCAGTGCTTTTGGATTTGCAGGGATCAACTTGCTATGGTGAGATGAAGTAATGTTTTTATGTTTTCGAACAGCATCTGGAGAAGGGGTTCTATCTTGAACCCACAATCATTACTGATGTCAGCACATCAATGGAAATTTGGAGGGAGGAAGTCTTTGGTCCAGTCCTGTGCGTTAAAGAATTTAGCACTGAAGATGAAGCCATTGAACTGGCAAACGATACACAGTGAGCTACTTGTTTTAGCAGTCTCGATGTCTTTTGCAGGCTTATGACTCATGCATAGTCTATCTTATGAACTTATTTCACTATTCCTTTTTTGGCAGTTATGGCTTGGCTGGTGCTGTCATTTCCAGTGACCGCGAACGCTGCCAGAGATTATCTGAGGTATGCAAAAGTGGAGTGGTTTACAGTATTTGGCTGGACTTGATGACTGGATCCGAGTATCAGACTGATATTGAGAGTTCTCATTTCTCACTCATGGTCATTACTATTGTGCACTATTGCCCAACAGGAAATCGACGCAGGATGTATCTGGGTAAACTGCTCGCAGCCCTGCTTCTGCCAGGCTCCCTGGGGTGGGAACAAGCGCAGTGGCTTCGGTCGTGAGCTCGGAGAAGGGTAACAATGAACTTTAAACATTTCTGAGTCATCAAGCAGCTGATGTTTACATGATCTGATTGACATCTCGTCATTTTCTTCACTACAGGGGCATTGATAACTACCTGAGCATCAAGCAAGTCACGGAGTACATCTCTGATGAGCCGTGGGGATGGTACCAGTCCCCAGCCAAGCTCTAAGCTGGCACGTCGCAAGAGAACTTTATCTGTTTCATCACTAGAAATAAAATCTATGGTATACGAAATGGAACTGTGTATGAAATGGAACATGTAACATTGTGAAGCCATGCGTCTTCGGAATAAATTGAAAGGTGGGAGCGAATTTTGGCGTTACCTGTGCATAGCTTATGTAAATTTGAGACGTTGGATTTTGCGTCACAGTATGCCAGTCGGATTTGCCGACATTGGGTATGAGTATGGCCGTACATGACAAGACATCTTGTAAGAAAATCTGTGCCTCTCGTGATAAGTACGTACTCTCTCCGGAACCATTTGAAATTATTGCAGGAAAAAGTACGTACTCTCTCGTGATAAGTATGTACTCTCTCAAAATCGGATCAAATTATCCCGTAAAACAGTTTCAAAAAATCTCTATCTCTACTATTACTAAAACACATAACGTTTATGCCCAAAAATTTCATACGTCGTCGGGGCTAAACCGGACTCTCGACCGAAGCGCTACAAACAACTACGTACGGAGCCAAATCAGCCTAAACCAGGACAAAACCCACCTCCTGGAGAAGACTCTACAAATACCGGCACCAGGAGAGGACATCGCAAAACCGGACTCCAATCCCACTCGAGCCTCACGTGCGAACTGCGAAGGCAGAAATCAGCTAAACAACGTGTGGTTTGAAATCGAACAGCTGACCTCGGACGTATTACACCTACCCATTTCCACCATGCTAACATTGTCTTATATTACTCAAAGTAATTTGGAAAAAAAATGTCTGAACAAAGAACTGTATATATACACTCGCAAAAAAAAAACTGTATATATAGTGTTGAACTGTACATACATGCGTGCGTGCTCACGGACAGTGAAACAAAATTATGATTATGTTTTGATGATACGTATATATGGTATTTGTTCATAGTAAGAAACCACTTGGCCACGTGCATGTATTATGTTTCCCTGTCAGAAAAAAAAGTGCACCGCCACACGCTAACGAGCTGCAGGGTGATGGACCTGGTCCTTATATGCACTGTCACTCTTAATACACAGCTTTATGGTATAGTTTCATATACAAGTTGTATTTAATTCTTACAAGGTGTATGGTCAAATGTGTGATGAATGAAACTATACCATTCTAAATGGGAGTTTCATTATGTTTCGTAGACTTGGTAACTGTGTCAAATGGGTTTCATGGTGATGACACTCTTCTCTCCTCTCTGTTCATAATCATCATGCCATGTCACCAAAACTATTGATGTGTCACTTGATTTAATGCCCATAAAACTACCACTGGGACTAACCTTATAGGTTAGTTTGGTTGGGTAGGAATTTAAATAAATATATTTTTAAATATCTGAATAGTATATTAAAGATATACACATTGTCAAGGTCCGTAGCAACGCACGGTCATGTTTCCTAGTAATAATAAATCACATAAAAATTATAAAATAGAAAATTCAATTGTGTTGGACTCCAAATGAGTAGATATACATATTGAACATGTAATATGGTATGCTTTAGTATATTTTTTTCACTATAGCTTTAGATCTATGCTTTTCTTCATAGTTGTAAAAAAATATATTAAAGCATACTATATTATATGTTCAGTGTGTATATCTACTCATTTGGAGTCCAACACTTTCATTTTATGATTTTTTGTGATTTATTATGATTTTTCAAAATTAGTTTAGGAGGTAATTTGATCTGTTTTGAGGAGTTCAGGGGGTGATATAGACCGCTTCATAGATTTGAGGGTTACGTAGTTCAACCTCTGTAGGGGTTTCATGTAAACCATTTCCTTGCAGTCGGCAGCGCCCGAGCACATCAACCACGATGAACAGTTCAACGAAAACCTGCATGCTCGACAATCTAGGACGCACCCTTGGACCTGCGTTCTCCGAGAACAGCTTCATCTCCTCCACGAGCTCGCCGGCATCGGCAATCTCGGGAAACGCATGGAGGCCATGTATGGCGTCCGGGTACTCGACCACCTGGCTTCCCCTTCCCGCGTAGCGCTTCCCCGTACCTCGCCTGCCAGTCCTTGAGCAAATCGAACCTCGGCAGTGCCGATCACCACCATCGCCGGCGGGAACGCCTCTGCCACCTCGACGTCGTCCTCGCCGCACACGTGCGCCGCCCCATGGCAGGGCCGGCGACCGGCGGCTGCTGCTGTGTGCGCCGCCCATTTTCTGCGCAGCGCAGCTTGGTCGGTCCATGGTCACAACTCACCATCGGTATGCACTGTTCAGCAATCAGCATTTGCTCTGCGTGGGAACACATCAACAAAGATCAGACTCAAAACCAATCATTTTCATCTACATCTTCACAGCGCCACAGGCGGGTGGAGTTTGGGGTTCGAATTCTCCCTCGCCTCAAGTTCTCAACCAAGGCATGGCGATGTCTGTCAAACCCGCCAAGTAGTTGAGAGCCCGCAAAGCACTTCGCTCCTCCAAGCCAGCTCAAACGTGTACCCTCTCTGTGCTCGAATCTCAACAATGCACACTGTTGTGCACTTCCGGCCAGCATATATTTTTTTTAGTTCCCGTCAAATACCAGCTGGTACTATCAGGTATTTGCAAGTACTTTAAATACTTTTTCTGATACTTATCGGTACTTTAACTAGAATTTTTTTAAAAAATAAATAAATAACAATAAGGGTATATTAGTACTTTCATATACCCTGATTAGAATATACCCTCCCACAACATATCACGATAATTTTTTCCCACCGCCTCCACCCCCACATCAACGGAAAACACATATATACCCTTTCTTTTTAATTTAAAAATAAAATAATTATCTGGGCACATTTATACGATACTTGGTCCCATAATTTTGGTACTTTTGGATGAGTACTTTTAGATACTTAGACATTTTTCCCACCGTTAGATTCTATATCCTGGTAGTACCATGGTACCTGCCAATCATTGTAAAAGAGCTCAGTTTTTTTTCAGCATATATAGAAAGATAATAAAATTCCAGACTGCTCTTCTTTTTTTTTTAGCGATGATTACTCTTCTTTTTGGGTAACGTACTACTTGAATAATAAGACGATCAAATTTAAGATAAACAAAGTTAAATAAATTATAATTTAGAACGCATGAGAAATAAGATGATATACAAAGGGCTGTAAAGGTCATCCTACAACGTAATCACAACCACAAGGCATGAGATCGGGACGAAGGTTGCAACCCAACCGTTACCCTCCAACTCAAAGCCCGCGGCACACGGGCCGGCACCGTCTCGTGATCGTGCTAGCGCATCGGAGCACGGCGCGTCCCTGACCATCCCCACCCTTTCCAGCACGCCCGCCCTGCTCGATCGCTACAAATAGACCCCAGGCCGCCGCTCCCCGCCGCCGCCCCGTGCTCGACGCCAGTTTGGCCGCACACGAGAGCGCCCTCCTGAGCACGCACGCCGTGCCGGTCCTTAAAAAAAACACGCGAGCCCGCCCGTTGGGCGCGGCGAGAGCGAGACAGAGCCGAAGCATTGCCATTTCGTCTCGACGCGGTCGCCCCGTCCTCACGGGCCGCTGCCGCGAGCCACACGCACCACCAGAGCAACCCGCCAAGCCAGAGCGAGCACCAGAGCTCACGGGCGCGCGCGGCCAGCTAGGCCTGTTGGCCTGCTGGCGATGGCGGCGGCAGGTTTGCACCCGCGGCGGAGGAGGCAGAGGCTCCTGCTCCCCCTCCTCCTCCTCGCGCTGCTGCTCCACCTCCACGCCCTATCACTCGGGGCGGTGGCGGCGCCGCCGTTCCGGGCGAGGGACGTGCTGCCGCTGCTGCCGAGGCGGGTGGCGTGGCAGCTCATGGGCGCCACGGCCCACAGTGCCGTCGACCTGCTCCCGTCGTTCGTCGCCGCCGTCGCGCCAGGTGGAGGCCCGGCGTCCTGGCGCGGCGCGTGCTTCGCGGAGAACGAGGCCGTCCTCAGCCTCACACCCGGCGCCGCCGGCCGCAACGGGACGGCCGTCCTCAGCGGCAACACCAGCTCCAGCCTCGGCGGCGCCGTCCTCCGCCTCAAGGTGAGTTCTGAGTTGCCCCTCACATTGCCTCGAACCCGCAACCGCAAGCGCATTACTACTAGCAGCTACTGAATTCCAACTCCAGCTCGTAGCAATTTGTTCCCTTGCATTTCCACCATAATCTAGATTCTGAATTCCATCTTGTTTAGTTGAACTTTGGCTCTTCATCAGCAAACACGTTGCTTAACTAATTGCATGATCCGAGTGGATTTTGATTGGGACTGAAGGGAGACAAAAGAATGTTTTTGGAAAACCGAATTGATTAGTGAAAGAAGACAAAATAACACACATGTTTCGAACAAGGATAGAATGCCCACCGATTGTCGCGCATTATTGGTACCCCGTCGGTGGCAAACAATAGAAATGACAAATTGCTAGTGTGCATGTCCATATCACTTTGTCCTGTAGCGCACAAATGTGAAGGCATGGTTGTTAGATTCGGCTTTCGTTTTTCTTTAAACCAGCTGTTGAGGCATCGGCACCTTTATAATTTTCACATATTTTTGAAGGGCGTTTCTTAGTAGTATTACAAGTAAAAGTGGCAATCTATTACCCGCAAAAAAAAGTGGCAATCTATGTACAAAAGTCGCCATACTTTGTGCTGGGTGTTATCTTACCAAATGCTTCTTTATGGGAAAAAAAATGTAGACTGCTTCGCCTGAGAGCTGGACGTGCATGGATCTATATGTGTTTGCAACACCATACAGGATAGCCTGGGATTACTTTATGAGATCAAATGAAAACCACACCTTTGAGATTAAGGTGTGGGAGGAGGAAGCAGAACTGGAATATGTACGTTTCTTCTGAAGGTTGACATCTCTTTCTTTTACATCATCGCTAGTTATTCCTCACTAATTATGATACTCGATATCTGAACCAGGCAAAGCAGCATGGCATTGCTGTCTTTCTCATGCCATCAGGAATGCTTGGGACGCTGTTATCCTTGATTGATGTCATACCCTTGTTTTCAAACACTGGTTGGGGTCAGGATGCCAACTTGGCATTTCTGCAGAAGCATATGGGAACTTCATTTCAGAAACGAACTCATCCCTGGTCTGCAAATATAAGAAAAGAAGATGTACATTCGGGTGACTTTTTGGCCCTTTCGAAAATTCGAGGACGATGGGGTGGATTTCAGACATTGGAGAAATGGGTGACCGGTGCGTTTGCTGGCCACACTGCAGTTTTCTTGAAAGATAAGAATGGCACCCTCTGGGTTGCAGAATCAGGCTATGAAAATAAAAAGGTACTTCTCTAGATTTTTTAGTTCAATGGAACTTAATAAATCAGATCTACATTCTTTAGCAACAATCATAATATAGAAGACAAGAAAAACCCGATTGAGCTTTATCTATGTGCTGTGGACGCTTTCACCAGCATCAAGTATTGTCGAAGGAAAAACAAACAGTCGGCATCATCTAGTGGCTACCGGCTAGGATAAGTCTCAGGAGGTTGAGTTGTTAGCTATTGTTTGTGTTTGTTAGTTGTCGTGCCACTTTTGTAGGGATTGGTTGAGTGTCCTCTGCTACATATAGGGCAGAGTAGAGTCTTGTTAGGGTTAAGCAAGGAATAATGTATCCCATTAATCAGGTTGTTCAGAGCCTCCATGAGGAGGGCGAGCACGCCTTCATCTACCTTGCCCCTTCGTGTTCTGGTCTGATCTACCACAACACTATGTGGTGCAACCTATGCATATCTTTGGTTTAATCTCCTGTTTTATCCATATGGTGAAATGATAATAGACAACTGATAATATTTTCTACTTTCTTTTTTTTTTCTTTTTTTGATATTTATTGTTTGCAGATTGATGTGGATCACAGTTTTCACCAAGCATTTCCTCTAGAAGACTAGAGCTGATTTGAATGATGAAAGGGCCTAACACCATCTTCTTTTATCTTACCATGTTAGGTGTACAAACTAATATAAAATTGTATTACCAAACTCGATTGTCTATGCTTAACCAAAAATATGTTTAAGTAATCTTGGTCTGATTTGGAAGAGAATGGAACTTCAGATCAATTGTGTGTGTAATGGAAAATTGCACCTATAAATTGTCAGAACTTAGTAGTACATGTATTTCATGGTCCTACTGTTTATAAGCACTTTATCAAATTATTCATGTCATATTTTCAACAATAACTGGCAAAAATTGACAGGGTGATGAAATTATTAGTATGACTCCATGGGAAGAGTGGTGGGGAATGGCACTTAAAGACGATTCAAATCCTCAGATAGCACTTCTACCATTGCATCCTGACGTACGGGCCAGATTCAATGAAAGTGCTGCGTGGGATTTTGCCCGAAGCATGTATGGAAAGCCCTATGGATATCATAATATGATCTTTAGTTGGATTGACACAATGTCAGACAATTATCCACCTCCTCTTGATGCTAATCTGGTATATTGCTCGTTGTCTTGGTTACAACTTATTAATAAGTCTTTCACTTTCTTCTTTGTAACTTGCCATTTGCAACTTGGAGCTTCCTACTGTAATATCAGTATCTTCATTCCTGCTGTTTTTTGCATTCTCATTTCTGAGTGACATGCATAGATAGATCACCTCGCTATCAAAGTAGGTATTAAATGTTCTAAATCTGCATGAAACTTACAAGCCATTTGGAGATCTTGCTGTAGATTCCTACGTATTCATCTAGAGTGCAAAGCTTCCTATGCAACGGCAGGTGAATTTTCTCTTGGCATCATCTAATTATGTGTAGGAGACTGAACAGACAACAGAGATAGATATAGTATATGGTTTTCTGAATAAGCTTGGAGTGGTAGAAAGTAATATAATTGAATACTAAGTCTTTTATGTGTATTTTTACCCTTTGTTCCCTTATGCATGTCCTTGCTCAGGGCAGTGTGTTCCCATTTTCAATTGTTTCAAGTATTGTCATCTGCAGTGTTCAGCTCACCATACTCTGTTTTCAGGTAATGGCCATTATGTCAATGTGGACCAGATTGCAACCACACTATGCTTCTAACATGTGGAACGAAGCCCTTAATAAAAGACTTGGGACTGAGGTATATTATCAATATCGTAACATGAGGCTTGTTTTTTTTAATACAGTTCAAGTTTTTCAATCGGACGAAATTCCACTTAACTGGTAAAGTTATCTTTGCTTGTAATCGTATTCAGAAATTGGACCTTCATGGGATCATTACCGAGACTGAAAGGCGTGGCTTGTCTTTCAACCAGCTGCTCACCATACCTGAGCGAGACGATTGGGAATACAGCGATGGCAAATCGACAACGTGCGTGGCCTTCATCCTCTCGATGTACAAGGCGGCTGGTGTGTTCGCCCCTTTCACGGATTCGATCCAGGTTACAGAATTCACTGTAAGTGCTTCTTCCCCTTAGCCGTGACTATAATGAGCGTTGGCTCCCTGCTCATAATGCATCATCTCGATCTCTCCTCTGGATGCGTTCTGCTGCATCTTTTGAATCCGATTCAGTTACATATCTTAATAATCTTATCGTTGATCCAAATCCCTTGCATTCCATCTGTCTCATATATAGATCCGGGACGCGTACATGTTGAAGATCTTCGAGGACAACCAGACGCGGCTGCCGGGGTGGTGCAACGCGGCGGCGGACAGGCTCCCCTTCTGCCAGATCCTCGGGGAGTATAAGATGGACCTGCCGGAGTACAACACCATCGAGCCCTACGCCAACATGAACGAGAACTGCCCGTCGGCGCCGCCGGCCTACAACCGCCCGGCGCGCTGCTGACCGACGACCGCCGCCGTTGCATCTCTTTATCTCTCGCCTCTCGGCACGACATCATGTAACCGTGTAGCCTTGTAAAAGTGTAGATAGACCACGTACGCATGCAGCAGTGTCTGTGTGCAGTGATAAAGATGTCAGGAGGTGCGCGCCTCGGGGTTGTTGGGGATAGGATCTCTATGAGCAGAGCATGTAGAGGTAGCTGTGTGTTGTTCAGTCGATTTTCGCCGCTGTAAAGTAATTGTTTGAACTTACAGATCACGTGAATAATTGGAAAGAGGAAAGCACTGGAGACTTTTATTCAAACACGACAAAAGCTTGCGTGTTTGGGATTTATAGATATAGATGAATGTAAAACATGGACGAACTACGTACAGCGAAAATGTCCAACACAAACGGATAGGAATTGCGGGAAATGGTTTGAGACCATTTTGAGTTGTAGCTGTACTGTCTTCGGTACCGATCACTCCGTGAAACGTGGGGCGACTGCAACACAACGTGGGGCAACTGTTACACACTGCTCTCTCTAGCATGCAGCTCGGTTTTTTCACTGGACGGGAGAGACGTGCGCGCGGAGCTGCAGGGAAGGCCCAGCGTCATCACACGTGTCCCCGCTCCACGTCTCCACTCCCCCAGGCTGAGGAGCGGAGCGAGCGAGGCGGCCGAGATCGAGAGCGCACGCACAAGGCTCCCGAGTCCCGACCAATCGATCCACGAAATCCACCCCACCATTTGATTTTGATTTGATTTGATTTTGATTTGAAGCCCACTCCAATAGACGGCGACGAGCGCGACCTCCGAGGCTCCGACGATTAGAAAACCACCAGCATCGCCACCGCCTCCGATCGCCCCTCGCCGCCGCCTCCTGGGCAGCCAGTGGAACTATGGAGGCGATAGAGGAGCTCGCGGAGCTCGCCGACGCGACGCTGCAGGGCGCCGCGCTGATGGCCGACGACGACCCCTCCACCGACGACCGCCCCACCCGCCGCGCCTCCTCGTTCCTCACCGTCGTCGCGATCGGCAACGTCGTGCGTATATACCCCCCTTCCCTCGATCTCCCCCGCCTCCGGCGAGGTGTATGTACGCGTCGATCGCGGTTCGGTCCTTGCGCTCCAGGTGTTTGATCGATGGCCTCGTGTTTGATTCGTGCAGGGCGCGGGCAAATCGGCGGTGCTCAACGGCTTGATCGGCCATCCGGTGCTCGTCAGTACAGTTTGCCCCCCACGTTTTTCTTCAGTTTTGTTTTGTTCTCTCTCCTGCATTCCAGATGTATTCGTTCGTCGCTTTCTCCAAATCAACATTTTTATAATTTCGCTTCGTTTGCGTACTGATTCGAAATTTTGGATCAATGTGAGTCTGTGGCCTGGCCTCTAGGTGGTACCTTCTGCCGTGTCCCCTGACGATTCGTGCAAATGGTGGTTGTGTTTGCAGCCTACTGGGGAGAATGGCGCCACGAGAGCCCCAGTCTGCGTCGAACTGCAGCGGGATGCATCACTCAGCAGCAAGGCCGTCGTTCTGCAGATCGACGGCAAGTCACAGCAGGTTTCCGCGAGTGAGTTGATCTCTATCTTTCTTTTAGCTTGTGTTTCTCCGCGTGGCTAGAGGATTGTTTCTTCGACTCTGGGTGTGATCATGTGTTTATTTATCAGTGGTTTATGTATGTCTGAATGACTATGGGTGCAGGTTCCCTCAGGCACTCGTTGCAGGACAGGTTGAGTAAGGCAGGTAGTTCTGGCAAGGGGCGATCGGAGGAGATCAACGTAAAGCTGTGCACCAGCACAGGTTGGTTCTTAGCCTGTCGTTCTTACTTTTTTTTTTTTAAAAAAATAAGTGGTCCATGTCGATGAATTGAGTGGTTTTCTCTGGACGGGAGAGAGTGAATATTGTGGGAAACATGCTCTCTTGTTTCGTTTACCTTTTTGAGAAGCTCTCTTCTTTTCTTTTTAATAAGAAAACTTTGCTATGTCATTCAACACATAGAAGGGGTTTTGGGTTTTTGCTACTTTTATTAAGTGGTGCGACTTCACCTATGTGAATTGTACATTTGTACTACTTGATTACGCTCAACCACTCCCCTCGTCCTTAAATATACGTCGTTTAGGACGAAGCACAAACTTTTATCCCTTAAATATGTGTGTTTAGGATGAAGTACAAACTTTTGACCCTCAAATATATTTCGTTTAGGACAAACTTTGTCTACTTAAGAATGAAGGGAGTACATGTTCTAAATTTTGTATACCAGGGCAACTTTAATTCTAGTGTACTTTTCAAATAACACAAGCAAAATGAACTTCTGTAGATTTTAAATTAGGGTAACAGAGTATTTTCTAGGTCTGTACTTGCATCCTCCTTCACCACAATCTTTGGGCATGCCCTCTGTGTCTTGAATTCCGATCCATGTAAAAAGTATTCATGTTTTGATATCACAAAAGGCATTGATTTGAAGACATTCCTTTGAAATTTAAGGTCACATTACTATTTTTATTGTATATTCACTTTGCAGCCCCTGCACTAAAATTAATTGACTTACCGGGCATCGATCAACGGAGCATGGATGAATCAACGGTGAGCACTAACAGACTCCTTTGTTTTGATTGTTTGTTTAGCTATTTGTGAAGCTAGTAGATTACCTATGCCATGACATGGCTAGGTTTCAAATAAAATATCATTATATTTCCACATTATACAGAACTGTTGTCGAAATTACAAAACTAACGATGTGTTTCTTTGTCTGTGGCTTGCAACTTGCAATCATGTCTCCAGATTGGTAACTATGCATTACGCAATGATGCAATTTTGCTAGTTATCGTTCCAGCTCTACAAGCACCTGATGTGGCATCTTCTCGAGCTCTAAGGATTGCCAGAGAATTTGACTCAGAAGGTGTGTTTGATATGTTGCACAAAATCTGGACTTTGTTTTATTACGCTTTCTTGACATACCATTCAAAATCTGGACTTGTAATGTTGGGTGAAAGCATATATTAATGTGTTCAAGTACTAGGTACTAGAACCATTGGAATCTTAAGCAAAATTGATCAGGCCGCTGGAGAACAGAAAGCCTTGGGTGCTGTTCAGGCCTTGCTTGGAAACCAAGGTCCAAGAACTGCAGCAGACATTCAGTGGGTAGCTACCATTGGGCATTCTGTTCCTACTGCCTCAGTTCAGTCCGAAGTTGGTTCTGAAGCCTCACCAGAATCTTCTTGGCAAGCAGAAGTAAAAAGCCTTATATCTATACTTGGTGGAGTTCCCCAAAGTAAGCTTGGTCGAGTAGCTTTAGTTGATTCACTTGCTAAGCAGATCAAGACACGGATAAAAGTTAGGCTGCCAAATCTCCTGAATGGGTAAAACTTATCCAGATTTTGGTCAAATTTTGTATTGATATGCTAGAATGTATGATAATTCCCTATTTCATATAACTGCAGTCTTCAAGGGAAGTCTCAAATTGTCCAAGAGGAATTAGCAAAACTTGGAGAACAGATGGTTCAAACTTCTGAAGGAACCAAGGCAATTGCTTTAGGACTTTGTCGAGAATTTGAGGATAAGTTTCTTCAACATATTGCTGGGTGTGAGGTTAGTGAGTATGAAGCCCTCTTGTCCTATATGTGTTCAATTTATTCGTGATCTGACTGTCTGAGCTTTCACTTTTGTCAAAAGTAAAGGATATGAGAAACCATGAACATCACTTTGCTTGTGAAGTGTTTCGGTAGTCATAAACCCACCAGTATCGTCCTTGTTTTGCCACAATTATATAATGCATTAAACACTTTTCAGTCAATGATTGATGTTTGTTACTGCGATTTATGTTTTATATAAAGTATATTCTATCTGAAATGTTTAGACTTATCCTAGTGTAATTTTTTTTTCTGAAGATTGTCACTTTCAAGACCTGCTTGAATTAATCAAACTTGAAATTTTACTATCTATATGCAGGGTGCGGGCTGGAAAGTTGTTGCAAGTTTTGAGGGGAAATTTCCGACAAGGATCAAGCAACTACCTCTGGACAAGCATTTTGATATGAAAAATGTCAAAAGGGTACTTTTGTTGTACTTGACAAATGAAAGCCAACATTGCTTGAACTTGTCCAATATATGGTTGCAGACATTATTTTTTCCTTGTGTCAGATTGTTCTGGAGGCTGATGGTTATCAGCCATATCTGATATCACCTGAAAAAGGTTTAAGGTCTCTCGTAAAAGCGCTTCTAGAGTTAGCAAAGGAACCATCAATACTCCTAGTGGATGAGGTAATATTTGGGTTCTTTTAGCAGCCTTCTGTCACAAACAGTGTGCACTGGTAAAATTTGTAGCTCATCACTTCAAGGTTTCCTCTACATGTACCTTGCAAATACCTTTAGTTGTCAGTTTTAGTCATCTTGAACTCCATTTTTTAAATGTTTGAGCTGTATGGTTTGTATGCATATTTTCTGTTATAAGATGAAAACAAACTTACAAAATTCATATGAAACAATGGAGCAAGAAACCATACTATTGATATTCATTCTGCGTATCTGCTCATATCAGTTCATGTCCTTCCTGTTTCTGCAAGCATACTCACAAGTCTAGTAGTACCACTCTCAAATTGCTAATATTTTTATGTTTTTTTTGTCTCTTCAATTCACTGGATGATCAGAAAAGATGTCCATGCCTGTTCAAATGCACTTGTAACCACTTTTGTCAAATAATTATATTCAGTATTCCCATTACATTAACTATCTAAATATTTGCCTTCTAAACTATTGTAATCAGGTTCATCGTGTATTGCTAGACATAGTATCTGCTGCAGCAAATGCAACTCCAGGACTTGGTAGATATCCTCCATTTAAGCGGGAGGTACAATTCTTAAGCATGTTAAAGAGCCAATATTTTATTGTTTCAGTCAATAACCCTTTTTCTTTTATTTGTTCCTACAAGGTAATTGCTATTGCATCTGCTGCTTTAGATGGTTTCAAGAATGAAGCACGGAAGATGGTCATTGCACTAGTTGACATGGAGCGGGCATTTGTACCTCCCCAGCATTTTATCCGCTTAGTGCAGAGGAGGTTAGGTCTACTGACAACCTTGTGCATGTGTATTCATCTGGCAACTTGTGCATTTTATCCGCTTAGTGCAGGTGAGGATTTTATAGAAAGCTTGCTAATTTTCTCCATGTCATAATGATTATTGAATGGTATTCCCATTATCTACTCCTTTCAAAACTTAATACACATATTTGGTCATGTTTCAATTTCTTGCACGATATTTATTTTTACTGATGTAATATATGGAGTTTGTAATAGTTGAAAGAATGATTACTTAAACATTGTGCATGTGTATTAAACAGCAAACTTGTATCATTGTAAATTCATAGAGTTATGTTCACTTTAATTCGTAGTAAGAATTACTGAACCCATAGAATCATGTGTCAATGTATGGCCCTTCCCAGTTTTATCTGCACTGACAAACATCTTCTCATCTGGTTTGCATAGTGTATATTATTGGAACTGGGTGTGTAGGTTATTATTTTCCTGCTTAATTGTCCAATTCGAAAATCTAGGATGGAAAGGCAACGTCAAGAGGATGAGGTGAAGAATCGTTCTACAAGGAAGGGTCAAGATTCAGATAAAAAAGGAGTATGCTACTCTCTTTGTATATTGTGCCTTGTTTTAATAGTTATTTCTACCTCTTTGTTTCACCATATAATATTCCAATACATCATGCTATTTCCTAAATACCTTTGAAGTTGGTTTATTTCACTGTCAGGATACAAGCCCACAAATAAATTCAGACCAAGGCGAGGCGAAACAATCATCGAATATACAAGTTTTAGGTCCTGCAGGAGAAATTATTGCCGGTATGACCCTACCATAATTGTACATAATCTTGTTAGGTATGCACAGATAAACATGAAAACAAAGTAAAAGACCTGTCCATAAGCAGAGCTATTTTTGTTGGATTAATTACAGTGTATTCTAAAAAAACTACATATTGAGTGCATGTTTTTCTCTGTCAAAGGTTTTCTCTTCAAAAAGCGTGCAAAAGCAAATGACTGGAGCAAGCGATGGTTTGTTCTTAATGAGAAAAGTGGAAAGGTTGGTTGTATTGGCATTAAACTATCTATCTTAATGAAATGACATGCAGTTCTATTGCGTTGTTCGAAAAGAACAATTACTAACATATTATTTTTCACCATTTGATGAACAGCTTGGATATACCAAGAAACAAGAGGAGAGGCATTTCCGGGGTGTTATAAATTTGGAGGTAGTAAAAAATTTCCACTGATTCTTTTAATTGCAATTTGGGTGTTGAGGTTTATATTGATGCAATATGTTTTCAATTTAATGCATTGGCAGCATAAAAATACTACATTTAGTTACTCCCTCCTTCCTAAATTGTAAGTCGTTTGACTTTTTTCATCCCAACTTTGACCACTCGTCTTATTCAAATTTTTTTACAAAATATTATATTTTTGGTTATGGCTAGCTTTAGTAATAAAATAATTTCAAGAATGACTTAAATTTGACTGCATTTGCACAAATTTTTTTAATAAGACGAGTGGTCAAAGTTAGGGTAAAAGAAGTCAAACGACTTACAATTTCGGACGGAGTGAGTAGTATTTAGCTACTATTGCATCGCAAATCCTGTAATAGATCAGTTGCTGCTAGACAATTAGAGTAGCAATAAAATGTGGCTTGCTGAATAGATAAACATGCGAGTTAGTTCTAGTTCTTGGTAAAGCAACCAGCTTAGTTATTCTTTATTTTCATGAAAAATATTTTTATTTTATCTATCAAACTTAATGTTTAGGAAACATAGATGTAAATATATAATTGATTAATTATCTTGGCATATTTTGAGTTGAAAAATAGGGTGGACACTAGCTGGATCCAAATGGTATAATTATCAAAAAGAAGATGTGATCAGATTGATTAGTTAATTTTAGCTGTTTTTTTGGAACTCTGATCATCATTTTGTCTTATGGTAGCTTAGTCTATCTGTTCTTTTTATTTGTGAGATGCAGGATTGTAATCTTGAAGAGGTTTTAGATGATGAAGATCCTCCAAGAAGTTCTAAAGATTCTAAAAAGGCAAATGTGTTAGATACGGGGAAAGATTCTAGTCTTATGTTCAAGATTACTCATAAGATTGCTTATAAAAATGTTTTGAAAGGTACTTTTACATTTAGTATTTTCATTTTGTAATTCATAGCATTTTTTAAAGTCTGGTTTCTAATTCATAACATGTTTGGTGTTTAATTACCATGGCAGCTCACAATGCTGTTATGCTGAAGGCTGACAGTATGAGTGATAAAACTGAATGGGTCGCGAAGATTAAAAGCATTGTTGACCAGAAAGGGTTTTCTGCAAAGAAACCAAATGCTTCAGAAGGTGCTGCGCCAATGAAGCCAAGCCATTCAGATGGTTCTCTAGTACGTTGCAATACTTTACATGTTTCCCCCCCAGCTGGGAATAGCTGGTCACCAGGATTTTTGGATTCCTCCATCTACAGAAAGAAGGGATGAATTATATGGCATTTGCACTTCATTATTGTAATAGTTTTCCATATTTGCACGTACTGCACTTACAGGATACAATGCTTAAGAAACCTGTGAACCCTGAGGAAGAGCTTAGATGGATATCTCAGGAAGTTCGTGGATATGTTGAAGCAGTCCTCAGCAGTCTTGCAGCAAACGTCCCCAAGTTAAGACCTCAATCTATTCAGCCTTTCCTGAACACCTTTTTGCGTCCTGCAATGTCTTACTAATCCAGTTGAGCAGGCTGTGGTTCTTTGTCAAGTTGAGAAAGCGAAGGAAGATATGCTTAATCAGCTGTATACATCCATAAGGTTGGTTCAATTAAAAAAACACTTGGGTATTTCACATCCAATATGTTACCTTTGTGAGGAAAAAAAACTTATTGTTGCTCTTTGTATGATATTTCTTTTGTTTGCCTCACTTTTTTTGTGATTTTTTTTTCACATTTAAGCATCATCTAGTAAAACATCCTTATAGGTTCTGTTTTGCAAGCTGTTGGACCATTCTTGCTTAAATTTAAGGAGATCTTGAATCACATTTCGCAGTTCTGCCTTGTTGTATGCTATGATGTTCTGTTCATTGTATATCTACTTTGTTAGAACTTCTATGGTCCTGCTACTGCATATGGATTTCTATTGTGAGATCTGCTAGTACCAGTCCATTTGTTAAAGCTACTTAAGCATATCAACATGACTAAGTAATATAATAGATTTATTTAGATTTTCTCTGATATATGATTGCTGGATGATTCTAAATGCAAGAGCTTTATGCGTGGCGTTCGTCAGAGATCTGGGTCGTCTCACATTTTCAGAGATTGTAGTCAATTACAGACTTTTAACGTTGGAAACATTCTTTTACATGGCAAAGTAATTCACGTCTCTCATCTGTGGTTAGCACGCAAAGCATAGCCAAGATTGAAGAGTTAATCCAGGAGGACCATAATGTGAAGCGCAAGCGTGAAAAATTCAAGTTGCAGTCATCCCTTCTTTCCAAGGTCACTCGCTTCCTCAGCATACATGATAGTCGGTCAAATGATTCTGCTGGATCAGGTAAGTCCATTCCTTTTACGAATTAACGGATACTAGCGCCCCTAAAACCTTGCTTCCTACACGTTAATTTTAAGACACCTAAACGTTTTTTTGGAGGAGTTCCAAATGTACTGGATCCCCAAATAAAACAGAAATATAGACTACCAAAATCTATCTGTGATACACACTTATGTTGTGTAATTGCTGTCGTGCCAGAAGTGTGACCTTTGACGTGACATTTTGCTGGAGCACAGCACAAAGTCTGACCATTTCTTAGGGACCGCTAATCAATTATGGTCATTGTTTTTCTTTTTGCAAACATTTATGGTAATTTTTAGAATACACTGCTCCAAAAATTTCTACATTGAATTTTAGGGTAATTAAAAAGGAGGGGTTATGAGAAAACTCTTGTTATAAAAAAATTGGGGCTATGTTCAGATCAGTTCCATTCGAAGTGGAGACAAACTTTCCCAGCTGCTCTCTTTTTATAAATTTCGACATGCTTTATATTATGTGTGCACAGTGTGTCATAGCCAACTGCAATCTTACTATTACTAATTGAAGGCTCCTTTTAAAGCCTCCAGTCCAGGTGATGCCACCTAGGATCCTAGGTGTACAGTCTAAAAAAATAGAGAAATTTTATAACTTTTCAAAAAATTCAAAAACATTTGGCAATCAATTCGTCGACTCTTGCCCTATTCGGCGGGGCTACTACTGGGCTGTAGCGGCAGCTTCTTGTACTATTTTTACCGTAGCAATGACTTGCTAACAGCTGCAGCAAAGCAGCCGAACGCGCCCTCTAATCGTTATAGTCATTGGATCTACTATCTTTCCTAATAAATTATTCACCTCTGCCATTATGAAAATAGACTGAAGAATCCCCTAAACTTGTATCCAAATTACCTACCTATGCCATTATAAAAATAATCTAAAGTAACCTCCTAATCTTCATATAAATTATCCACATCTGTCATTATAAAAAAATTGTCTAAAGTAACCCCCAATATTCATGGAAATTATCCACCTATTTTAACCTCTAAATTTGCACTTAAAGTTCAATATCATTTTTAAAAGTTACAGTAACTCCTAAATCTGAATCAAAATTATATAATTATAGTAAAAATATTAAAGTCACAAATATAAAATCCCAAATTACTATTTGTATATTAATTATATCATTATTTATATTATTGTGCATGTAAAATACTACCCATAATATATGTCACCATATATACACGTATGAGAGAAGGAATAAGAATATGAATTTTCATGTTTTTTAAATAGCTCAACTAAATAGTAAATAGATATATCAAACATCCAAAGTGTGATGAAAAGTAACAAATTATTATTAGCTAAGCTTATTATAATTATATAAGATAATTATTTATTTTTAGAGTACTATTATAATATTTCATAGACGAAAAGGAACATGAGATGTATAATTTTAGTTGCAAACTATTTTTAATTGGCCCGTGTGGAACGGGTTGATAGGCTAGTGATCTCAATAAATAATAATGCCTGTAATATCAGTATTACTTTTAAAAAGTATAGTGTAACGTGTGAATCAAATTACCTTTTTACCTACAATTTACTGTAGAAAATATCACATATTCTCAATTTTGCCTGCGATATTTGATAAAAGAATCTTCAATTCCTACAGAGAGTAGTCCAAGGGACAGTGGACACTCTGGCGATGAATGGAAGTCCGCATTCGAAGCTGGATCCACCAACTCACCTGCTGGAGCAACCAGGCGCCGCATGCCGAGTCGAGGGCTGCCACCGCCACCACCAAATGGCGGCTGATCGGGTCCTAGGAGCACATCTGGCTTAGTCTGGGTGCCCTTGAGCAGCTCTGATCTGAGTTTTCAGAAGAACACGGATGGAACGACCATTGAAGATTCAATCTTGACTGGATTACTCAAACAAGGCGGCCATAGGTTTCTAGGTAGCAAACCATCGTTAATAGGAAGCTTGTGTCATTCCCACTAACAGTTAATTTTGTAGGATCGATATTGTGTGTCTATGTAATGTTTTGTTGCTTTCTGGTGGTACTACTTGTTTCAATAAGGATATTCAATTACTCAATATATGCGACTCTCCTAGTGTATTCCCATGCTATTCATAAGGTGCCTACTGCCGACATTGGACAAATGCGAGCACTGCACGCGGTTCGACTATAGAATTTGTTTCCAGAATATTTCCTTTCCATTTTTTGTCCTGTTCAGTAGGCTTTTTTTTCTCTCTAATGCACACATATGGTTTCTTGAAGCTACTCTTTATTGTACACATATTGTCTAGATAGATCTGGCCGCACCACTTGTCTCTGCTTGCTCCTGTGTAGATGAAGCGGGTCCGGAGGATGATAGCAGAGATGACACGATATCAACGTCATCGCTGCGTACGATGGGACGACCACCGTGTCCTGTTGCTTGATGCCTTGATCCCCTACGTGTGCGCCAGTCGAAATCGGAGAATTTGGCTCATCCGCTGCTGGTTCTGTTCATGTTTTAACAACTGAACAATCGAACCTCCTATCCTCTTCTAAAAAAGCGCCAAATATCTCCAGCTCTGAAGTACCCGAAATGCCCTCGCCCGTTAATATCTCATGCGCGGTTTATCCCTTTGACACACGTACGGCCGCGACGTGTGGAGCAGGCCCGGTCGCCGACAAATATCACCGGCGGCGCCCTTTTCGTCTTTATCCGCGCCTATCTGGCATTCCGGCAAGGTCCACGTTGCGTCTTGGTTTCCTGGCCATGAAGTGCAGTGTCGTCGTGCTCCCGATCCATGGCGCCTCCAGCGTTGGGGCCCGCCCGCGCGTCGTCCCCGTGCAAGCGTTCTGGAGGACGCCGGAGCAACCGCGGCGGCGGCGGGTCGCGAGCGCCGTGGCTCCGGCGAGGTGCAGCAAGATGTATGTCCCCGGTAATCATTCGCCCCCCAGCTTGACGTACTCTGTTTCTTTACTCCTTTGTGCCTGCTCTGCTCTGGACTGGACGTAGCTTATCTCCTGTAAGCGATTTCGCTGCACTGTGTAAAGAGAAATCAAAACCATGTTCGCGTCGTGGGAAGGAAGAGAATGACAAGAATTGCACATAAACTTTGCACATTTTTGACGTGGGTTTATAGTCTGTGGCATGATTGGAATTGGTTATTCAGGCTTTGGAGAAGGTTCGCCGGAGAAGAAGGCGGCGATTAATCTCCAGCATTTCTTCAACTATATCGCCGTCAGGATTGTGCTCTCGCAGCTTGAGGTTGCCTTCTTGCCATTATCCTTTTCGCTGTCTATTCCGTTTTATTCAAGGCAACTCACGTTAGTTTTACTAATATTAGTACTTTTCAAAAGTGTTTATTAATGATTATAATACTGTTAAGTTATACAGTACTGTATAAAAAATCTAGTAGTGCAGCAATGGGAGGTAAAAATGAAGTGCAGAGAAAGCTTTATCCACTATATTTAAGTTCAGCAAACAAGAAAGGAAAGTATTGTTTGTGTGTTTTTTTTTGAACAGGGTATTGTTTGTGTTTCAAAATAATAACAACCATAATACAGTATTTCAGTACTTGGTACGTTCCTGCTTCATCCTGAATTAGCGATAGGGTCTCAATATCTGAACCGTTCTGATCAGATTCTTGATGTTTGTGGTGGTGATCTAACGCTGTTCATTTCTTTATCTCCTTTTCCACTGATAAAATCCCTGTTGATAAAGAGTTACAATCGGGAAGCATATTATGAGCTGAAGGAGTTCATCGGCCGCACCTCCCTGAATGATGCTGAAATTTTCTGCAAAAAGCTGATACGCGAATCTCCAGGGATGAAGGGACTAGGTAAGCCCGTTTTAGTTTTGCTTCATTCAACTTTGAAATTTC
Organism: Digitaria exilis; assembly: GCA_015342445.1. Lineage (NCBI taxonomy): Eukaryota > Viridiplantae > Streptophyta > Magnoliopsida > Poales > Poaceae > Digitaria > Digitaria exilis. The sequence goes on from JACEFO010000353.1 coordinate 598,900, forward strand.
AGAACTAATAACTCGTCTCTTGTTGTGCCATGAAAACAAAAACAGCTATGAGGATTCTGGAGGTAAGCATGGATAACATTCGTCAGGAATGTCAAATTATAAACTTCATAATTTTTGTACACTATTTTTCAAACGGTTTAAGTTCGACAGATGCAATTGCAGGTTCGATCCGCTTATGTTAAGAGTGATTTTGAGTGGGACAACCTGAAGAGGTTATCATTTGAGGTTAGCTTAGTCTTCAGTCTCATTTACTATTAGACTTCAAAATAGTTTGTTAACTGCGGTATCACTTTTTAATGATGCCTCGATATAACCTTACTCCTGTATTATCTTTTTTTGAAGTCTAAGTAGTTACATATAAAGTCGTATTCAGTCCTTTATAACAAAAATAAATCACATTCTTGAGGATTTCAGAAAAGCATCACTATTTCCTCATGTTGATTAGCCTTTTGTCGTCCACTGTCTGCAGATGGTTGACGAGGCTAATACAAAGCTCATGAGGGACTATGTCCTGGAGGTCAGCCACATCGAAGACGAAAACTATAACATCAAATGATTTCTCTTGAGCCTCGCCATGATATTCCATATATAGAAAAGTTTTTATATATATAAGAAAATGTATAAGTTATGGAGCACTTGCACATGAAACTTCGTAGTACAGATTCTACACACAGTGCATCAGCAAGTGGCATGTACATAGGTGGTTTTCCACGTTACCCGAATAAAAATCCGCACTATGCACCATGTTAGTATCTCAATCGTCTACTTTGTTAGTTGGATACACATCCTAAGTACGCGACAGAATATTTTACTCATATACAAAACACATAAAAAACAAAATTGACTTGAAAAATTTCAGAATATGGTTGGTCTTGAAAATGAAAAGAAAGGAAAATAAGTAAAATGAGAGAAAGGAAGAGAAAATAGTACAAATGAAAGAATTTGCATTCTTGGTGTCAAATTCCAAAAGGCTTGTGAATCGAGTCGCAAATCTTAAAAGGCTTGCGAATGTATACCCCTGGCGACCTGTACTTGCACCTGCAGCACCACCAGCCCATTAGTCGCCGCCACGTATGCGCGTTCTCTCCAATTAGAGCACCGATCGACACCTCCACCAGCAGCATTGCGTATCCGCACAGCCGACTACTTATTAGTGACTTTGACCGCTTTTGTTCGTTATCGTAAATTACTAGTATGAGTCCGAGTAGTGGCTGTGTTATCCAGTCTGATGAAATCCTAACGTTCACAGGTGTCAAACCGCCTCATGATATTTGCATGTTGTAACATATACTCTCTTTGTCCCATTTTAGTTGTCGTCGGTAGGAGTTCTCACCGGTACCCATACAGAGCCAAAATGACAGTGACACCCCTATAGGATAATCTTGCATCTGACACGGTGGTGGCATGTTGCAGCAATGCTAGAAGCAACACCCCCGCTGGAAAACTTTGTTTATTCAGCTGTAGTACATGTTCTTTGTTTTTTAATTCATGTTGAGGCTAGTGGACGGCAAGAACTTGATGGTACTCTAGTTATGATCTGGCACGTAGGCAAGCATAGAACGACATGTATTGCGGGACAATTTTTGAATGCTCAAACGACAACTAATCGGAGGGAGTATTTAATTACGCTTTGGCACAATAAAACGAAGAAGCACAACAATTCTCTCACCCAAGTGTATTTGGATGATCTTATGAAAATTTGTGGGCCAAAGATGAATTATCATAAAGTTACCCACCGGAGTTTCATCTATGAGCATGTACTATTTCCCAGCACGCTAGCTAGATGGATCGTTTTGGCCCTCCGCATGTGTAATCAACTAGGAATCATATTGAACTTTTTTGGCAAAAATGCTATGTACTTGCTTATATAGATTGCATTGGTCCATCCGAAGGAAAGAATGGAGCGGTTTACAGCTGGCGAGTCACGTTTATCCTCACCAAAGATTTATTTCCATACCAATAATGTTAAAAAATTAATGGATGGATGTAGAATTTTGAGTAGACAACGCATATTAGTCAAATGTATGCATATGTGAGTGTGAATCTCATTGGTAATGAATTTATTGAACAATAATGGACTTGGCATTCCCCAAATTCATGAGAATCGAGTATAAAACATTATTAATGAGAATAGAATCGAGTGATTTGGATGAAATGATGGTAAAATATAGATATAGTTGCAAATAGATACACACTACTTATTAGTGACGTTGATTGCTTTGTTCGTTATTGCACATTCAAAATAACTATTATGTTACATTCATTACCAGTATGTGCCCACGTAGTGGCTATGTTTTCCCGTTCGATGGAATCTGAACGCTCGCATGTGTCAAGACGACTCATGATATTTGTATGTTGTAACTTATACTTAATCAAGTATGAATCCATATGTACCCTAAATAGCTTTCGTTTGTTGTCGAATGTATGCACAAATAGTGAAGAACCAAACTTGTACTTTGACAGGAATTTAGAATCTCAACCAATACGTTTCTTATTTCCGGATTAAAACTTTATTATAGAAGTACAACTCATGAGTAATCTAGAAGATGGAAGAACCAATGATGGGTTGCTGCCAGAAGGCGACGGGAGTCGTCAAGGCCAGTTGGTTGGCCACCTGTTGTTGTTGCCAGAAGGCGGCATGGTTTCCCACGGCAAGTTGGTTGAATTGCAGCAACTGTTGTTGCTGGAAGAAGGCAGACGGGTTCGCAACAGCCAGTTGGCTGAATGGAAGTAATTGAAGCAAGTAGGTAGCGGGGTTGGCCACGACAAGCTGGTTGAATGGAAGCATCACCTGTTGTTGCAAGTAGGCGGCGGGGTTCACAACAACTAGTTGATTGAACGGTGATAGCATCCGTTGTTGTTGTGCAGTGATGCTCTGAACCGCCAAATGAGCCAAGGATTGCTGCTGCAGCAAGGCATACTGTTGTTGTAAGAGCATGGACGATGATGGTAAGTTGTTTGCATGTTTTGCACCTTATCATCTAACTGCACAAGCCAGCTTGTAGAACGGTGGGGGTCTAATGTTGGCGCAACTGAAAAATCTTGTTCCATATAGGTAAGTATTTTGGAACCAGATTAATCAACTAGTTAGATCCAGATTGGAGACTGTTAATATGAAGTACTTTACAGTTCTTGTGACCCCACAGAGATCCATGGAACTTTTGCTAAGCATGTTGCATGGAATCTAGACATGTGTCTGAAATTTTTAACATGGAATATTTGATCATGCGTGCTCATTTAAATATTGGTGAAGTCCAATATAATTCTGAGCACGGCCACATACCATATTAATCTGATCAACTCTTCTATTGAGTTGAATAGGATCCAACTAATTTTCTGATTATTGGGAGCACGATGTGTGTCATTCGACTTGCTATAGCGTATATGTTGTACATGTACTTTTTGGGGTCTTCAACCATCAGCTTTTTAATAAGTTCCTTTCGTCGGTGAGAGAAGTCAACTCCGGGGAGTTGAGTTTCTTCATCATCTCAGTTAGACAGATGAAAATCATGTAATTTTCATGTGTGTTTCTGGTTCCTTGGCACAGTCGTCTGGGATTAAGAAACTGAGCCAGCTATATATGTCAACTATAGAATTTTATTTTGCACTTGACGCGGTAATATATGGAAGTTAAAAATATTTGAACCAACAAAACTGATACATGTAACCAATTCCCCTGGATGATTAATTCACTAGTTCACAAAAGTGATCATAGCATATTTCTCTAGGAAGTAGGAAACTAGTAGCTCTATTCCAAAGTTGATAGTTATATAAAACGGTTTCGAAACATATGCACCATGGGTCGTCTAGTTTTGTAGATCACATCATAAGGATCATAATGGTGCAATCGGATTTGAAAATGAATGATAAATGAGATACTAACGATCAATTATGGAAAAATAATTATTTTTCATGGTGATACGCATCTCACCTCACATACTCACTCCGTCCCAAAAAGAATACAATTCTAGCCATTCACTATATTAATAGCATCTCTAATGAATCTGGACAATCTCTCGTCCAGGTTCATAAAAAATGTTATGAATCTAGACACCCAATTACACTGCAAAATTGTATTCTTTTTGGAATAGAGGTTGTACACATCGTCTGTGAAAGTGATGTCTCAATGTTGCATCCACGGACCACGGGCATGCAATGATTGTGTATTTGTAATTTGTGTCACTAGGGATATGGGCCGCACGATAACTTGGTCCATAGAAAAATTTATGAACACACATACACCATTGTCCCTCAAGAAGCAAGCCTGGGGCCTGGGCCAAGACAATCCTTTCTTCGAGTCCGAGGGTGAGGGAGGATACGTGGCCACCGTCCTATTGCATGCAACTTGCATTGCATTCATGGCGGCAAAAAATTAAGGAGGAAGCGTCAACTTGGGTCACGACAAGCGATAAATAGTTAGCCCATCTCATAGAATGAGAATAACATCTTGTATTTTTTTGTCGGCTGTTCTTTATTAATGAAATAGGGACAATCTTGTGCCTATTTGTCGCTAAGAAAAATACATTCCATTCACTTGAACTTTTTTTTTTTGAGAGAACAGCAGGGGCAAATCCCGCCTGGTTAAAATATATTAATTAATAGAAAAACATGATACGAATGAAAGATAAAAAAATAGGAAGCCGAAAAGGAAAAAAAATGAAAGGAAGCTAACAACAAGCTATGAAACTAAAAACAAATTACAAGTTATTAAGCCATTCTTCCATTGGCAAAATGTGAGCCGGTCTTGCTCTGTGTCGTAGCAGGGAGAATTCCTCGGTGAATTTCTGTCTACAATTCTGTTGGGTCCAAGTTTCGGAATATCCAATCATTCATGGTCGTCCGAATGCTCCAAGCCATAAGAATGATGATTTCCATGTAGAGTGGAACTTGTAATTGTCTTCTAAAACGATTGATTGTTTGTGGTACATTGCTAGTGGTTAGAACTTGTACTCCAACAGACTCCCGCAAGCTTCAAAATTGCATCTTAGGAAAAGATGAGCCACAGTTTCCGGATGTTTTAGGGTGCAGAGGTCGCATGTGTGCATATCTATGGGTGTGTTTGGTTGTCCTTCTTATGACAGCCTGGCTTAGAATCTAAGCTTGGCTAGTCTGAACCTGACTTCAATGATGCAATATGTCGTTGTTTGGTTGTATGCATAAGCTAAGCTTGTATTGCATTGTATTGTGTTTGGTTACCTGAACTAAAGTGATACAATAACCTTGCACTAGTCAGTGGTGGAATTACCCTCTTGGTGCACATCTCTCATGTTTTGTTTGACTTCTCATCCTTGACAAGATAAATTTTCTAACATTCAGCACTTAACAGAACGAGGACAAAATCTAGTAGAAGGGGAAAAAATGCACAGAAGGAAATTCACAAAATAAAAAATGATGAAATTCCAACTATTCTTATTGGTAGCACATTTTACCGAACAGCTTATGTGCATTAGTTATTGTTGAACACTCGATCAGTACCATAAAAGAAAACGTGAACTGACGGAGGAAAAATCAAAAGAAAGCAAAGAGAAACAACACAAGCAAGAAGATCTAGTGAATCTAGAGCCTGGGTACCTACTAAACCACCCAACCAAACAGTCTCTATGTCCATTCCGTTTGTCTTGTGCTTAGCCAGTCTTTAAGGAGTAGACCACTTTATGCCTCATTTGGCACTTGTTGTTCCAGAGCCATGAGAAAGCCGGGTATGTTTGTCTATGTCCAATCAGCTTTTTGTATGATTTTTCTGTCGAGAAGTTTAAGTTTCCCCAATTATAAATCCACTGATCAAGCGCTGGGTATCAGGTAAGCACGGCAAGCTCAATGTATTGCTGGTGGGCCTGACTAGAGAGAGGGCAGGTGGAAATGCTGGGAATTGAATTGGGCCTGCAAGAATTTCCCTGAATCAGACAGAACCCAACCAGGCCATTCGTTGGGCTGCGTGGGGCCAAGTTAGCACGATGGTCAAGCCCAGGATACAAGGATTTTTTTTTTTTGAGATCGCCCAGGATACAAGGATTGTGCCACCAGCTGCTGCATAGAAAAACATTATCAGCCCTTCGAAATTGGATCCGTGAGAGGGTATGAATTAGAACCTCTCCTCCCTGCATATGAGTGAAATATATTTTTGTTGAATAGATATGAAATAAAGAAGCCGTTTTTATTTTCGTTTCTCTTTTTACTAGAACACATGAAAGAGCTCTGTGAGATGTTGTTACATAGATCTGTTGTTTTGTATCATTCTATGCCATATAGGAAAAGCACTAAAGCAGAGTCTTTTGTCGGCACGACGGGCTGGTTGACGGGTCCCACCATCTCTGCCTGTGCTGTACTAGTAGCGCCCGCCACCGGCCCACCGCGTTCAGCTCCCTCTCCCCCATAACCACCAACCACTTCGGCAGTCGGCACTCGCCACTCACGTACTCCCGTGCCGTGAAGGCTTGAAGCTCACGTAGCACAGGCTTCCCTTGAGTTACGTATGCACTCCTATTCTGCAGGGCACTGTGGATTGGTGAGACTGTTGCTCTGTATTCTTCTGTACTTGTGGATCTGAGAGACTTGAGAGTGTTGATCAGTGACTACTAGGTGAGCATGCATGGGCACCGAATTAAACTTGCGTAAGTGGTGGACAGGCACTCCGAAGCACGACTAGGTCAGCCACTTAACCCAGAAGACCTCACGTGCAATCTCGCATGCGACAAACCGTCGCGAGCATTGATGCTAGTGCCACTTTCTTCGTCCGGACCAAAGGCAGCGTGCCACTCCGTCTTGTTCCATATAGATCTGAAAGCAACCAATCTATTAATAATAAACAAGATCCGTTCGATTGCTGATGCACCGAGTCCACAGCAAACGAACAGCATTTCACACAGCACAGTGCACAGCCTACTAGGATCCGTGAACTTTACAGCCCATTGCCCAGCCGATGCCTGCGTATGTTACCACCACAGCATCCTATTTGCACCAAGAAGAATTCAAAGCCGAGGAGAGAAGAGAACCCTGTTGGCTCTGAAAGAACGGAAAGTGCAAATCCTGCATGTATAGAACAGGGACAAGCAGCAGAACAGAATGACAAATAGGAGCACGCAGCTTGTGGAACCATCAACGAAGAGTTCAGAAACACAGTAAGAAATGAGCTAATAAATAGTATGTATTATTTTTTGTTCTTCACCGTATCAGTTGAATCCACACGAAGTGAATTGAATTCAGATTCACAAAAAAGAAGAGAATAACTAAACCGGGCAAAAGAGCGAGCCTCTCTGCTCGCCACACGCCAGCAGCACTGGGCAATGAACACAGCTGACTAATTTAAATTAACCTGGAGAAAGTAATCCAATGAAACAACCGCGCCTCCAAATCCTCGCAGCTCGAAATAATCCTATGAAGGCCGCTCCCCTTAGCAGCTCCTCCTGACTGGCCAGCCCCCCTTTATGTACAGCAAGAGTAGGGTTGGGTTTATTTCCACGAACGCAAACTCTTCATCAGCAGCAAAAATTCTTCAGGCTCCGGATCAGAAGGCGTCTGGACAGGCGCTGTCGTCCGGTGGTGGAAGGTTGAGATCGAATGCGAAACCCTTGGAGCTGGATTCACTCTGCATACTCTGCTCCTGCACAAAGGCAAGCAACGTGGAATTCAGTTAGGATCAAGAATCATATACTCTGATTGGAATTCATAGATAACAGACAAAGATCGCAAGATTGTAACAGCGTGACATATGCTACTGTCGATGTGATTGCTAAGAAGAATTCCTTGCACATGAGAACTAGAATCTAATTACACCACGCAGCTAGCACATCATAGCTCGATTGCAAAAAAGCAGCCAGCTTGAGCTGCCATCCATTAAACAACTGAAGTTAAAGCAGTAGCAGGACAAGGCAACAACTGAAGTCAGGACAAGGCAACGAATAGATCAAAATCACCATCGAGCAAGCAATCAGCAGCAGCATGAAAAGGCAATGACCAAGAAAAGAAACACAGAGCAGCAGGGACCAGAAGGGGCAAAAAGCAAGCGCCAGAAATTGCCGACCAGGGCCGTCGGTGGCTGGGAGGGTGAGCATATGGCCTGCGGGCGGCAGGCAGCGAAATTCGCCGCGCCGCTCTCGCTGGATTGTCGTGTGAACAGAACAGGGAGTTGTTGCAGCGAAAAAACCAATTACTTGAGGATAAGAAAGATGCTCTCACCATCGGAATTGGCTTCTCCTCCTCGGTCGCCACACGAGGCCGCTTCGCCGGCGAGCTGCACCCTTCATCGTCGTTGTCGGCGCTGGACGCGCCGCCTCCAGATCCGCGGGCTCCGGGTGACCTCCGCTTCTGCGCCGGCCGCGCCGCGTCGTCCGCGCTGCACGACGCGCCGGATCCGCCGGCGCCGTAGTCCAGCGGCGTGTCCGGGCTGGGAGCCTTCATGGGCTCCTTCGCCGCCGCCGCCTTGTCGCCGGGCCGCGTCTGCGCCCGCGGGGCGCGTTCGGCGGAGCTCGTCGACGGCAAGCCGGATCCGGCAGCCGCGGCGCAGAAGGTTGCGGCGTCCACAGCCTCCCCTCCGGATCCCGCGAGTTCCATCTCCCGCAGCGCCTTCAACCAGGGACGGAACGACCCCGGCCTGCTCCGGCAGCTCCGCGGCCGCCGCCTCCCCCACCGCTCCGGCACCTCGACCGTCGCCGGTGCCGGCTCGTAAGCCTCCCTACTCGCCGTCGCCCACTCCGGCCGCTCCCTCAGCTCCCTGAACCGGAGGCTGACGAGAATCTTGGCGGCGCGGATGGCCACCTGATCCGGCTCCACCTCCCCCACCGCGACCGCCGCCGCCATGTGCCTTCCCTTGCGTCTGCCTGCCCTTTCTCTGGAGGAGGTCGAGGTCGACGAGATGCGTCTCTAGATGAGAGAGAGATGGGGCAGGGGAGCTCCCTTGGACAGGAGACCTGGAGATAGAGACTCAGAGACGGGAATCTGGAAAGGGAGCCGCCGCAGGGTCGGAGGCGCGGTGGTTATAAAGTCGGGTGGGAAGGGGAGGTTGGAAGAGAAGGAAACGAACACGGCGTCTCCCACGGGAGGAGGAGAGGAGCGAGTCGTACGGACGGACCAGAAAGAAAAGAAAAGAAAAGACACCAGAGTGGCTGCGTCTTCCCTTCCCTGCGCGCACACAGCCCCACCCACAAGAGGAAAAAAAAATAACCGCCTCTACGCGCGCTGCCTTGCCCGCCACGACGCCATGGGCGCCGCCGGATCGGGAAGACCCCCCGTCTCCTCCGCATCGGTTCCGACTTCTGAGCGCGTGGCCGATGCGGATTCTCGTGCCGTGCGATCTCTGCTCGGTTGGGCGGAGGAGGATCCTGGATCCCTTCCGATTTGGGGGGAAATTCCGTTTGTGCTTGAGTTGGTTGTCTTCGTATGGAGTTGGCCTCCATTGTGGGTTCAGAACATCAGGTGATGCTTTGGTTTAATTGGTTCGCTCATCGCGGGAGTGATTTTCTGCTCGGTTCCTCTCTCTCCTTCGGTGGAATCTGTGATGAGTTTTTGGTTCCATGGCTTTTGTTTGGATCGCCATGGCTTGTGGGTTTCTCTGGGTTCGAAGGATGGAAAATCTCATCTACTACTAGGCGTCTAGCCCCTCTGCTGAATGCATTTTTCCTTGATTTGTAGCAGGCTAAATTTTTCATGTGCTGATTGGGCGAAAGGCAAAGTGCTGACGATCAAAGTCATACGATCCCGCTGAACTGGATGGAGTGCATCTTCTTTTTGGGGAGTGCTGAAATGTGCAGTCACATTCCTTTGTGCCTGACAAGTTCCTAGCCCATCTTTTGAGGATACGCTGTTTCAGCACTGTTTTGATGACAAGTGGCAGTGCTCGAGGACGTCCTTTCTGCCTGACAAGTATCCCAAAGAAGCTGCTTTGATGACAACTGTTTGGGTTAGGGTGTGTTTAGATTGCAGGAAAAAACACGGTAGCATAAGAAAAACACTGTAGCGGAAACGTGTTTTGTGAGGGAGGAATAGTGAAAAGTTGGAATGAATAGTGAAAAGTTGGAACGAATAGTGAATAGTTAGAAATCTGAACATGGCCTTAGGAGTTGTTTAGATGCAAGAGATTCACTATTCCTTCCATCATATCTATCCCATCATTTCTCATCCTTTATTGCTACAGTCTATATATGCTACAGTAAATCTCCACCAATCTCTACCACCTAAACACCCCATTAGGAGTTGTTTAGATGGTAGATATTTACTATTCCTCCCATCACATCCATCCTATCATTTTCCATCCCTTCCTCACTATTTACAGTACATATCTGCTACATTAAATCTGCAACTATTTCCACCAACTGTAGGAGAATGAATGGTTGCCTTGTTTGAGCATGATATTCCCGAATGTCGTGTTCTCTGTAGGGGGTGTTTAGTTGGTGGAGATTATGGAGAGATTTACTGTAGCAATGAATAGTGAGGAAATGATAGAAAATAATGTGATGGATATGATGGGAGGAATAGTAGATATTTTGAATCTAAGGGTGTGTTTAGATTGTAGTAAAAAACACTGTAGCATAAGAAAAACACCGTAGCATTCGCTGGGAAACGTGTTTTGTGAGGGAGGAATAGTAAAAAGTTGAAATGAATAGTGAAAAGTTGGAATGAATAGTGAATAGTTGGAAATCTGAACATGGCCTAAACTACTCCATATGGTACGTAGACTGTACAAACGCGCACTCTGAATTATTACTGATGCTTATAAGATAGGGATGACCTGTATTTTCAATTTTCAATTTTGAATACAGAGGCCGTGTATCTCCATTCTCCGGTGTATTTTTGCTGGTGAGAATGAGAATTTTGAAATTTTGGCTAAAGTGGACCTTGTTACTAACTTAATACTACTAAAGTTGTTAAGGTAAAAAAAACTTAATAAGTTGTTGCTGTTCCCCTTACTCGAATGGAGAAAGTGCAGTCCTGTATTTTACGGCGATTTGGAGTATGGTACTCTTACGGTCTGAACCCTATTGATTTTTTCTTTTGTTTTAACGGGTGTGATTCTCCTCGTGACGTAAATTTCGCACGTATGTCTCGTACAAGTTCGTGGACGATGGACTTTCGCAACAATACAAAGAGCGTGCGCTACACGTCACACGAGATACTATGACAAGTAGCTTATACTAAGCTAGTTTTGGTAACGAATTATTTTGCAACGCCACGTGGAGCCACCACCGAGAAATGCCAAAAAGAAAAAAAAAAAGGGAATCCGCTAAGAATGAGCAGAGGCCACTGGAAGCAGCGTTGCCGCGGCGGGGCGATAATAATTAGCGTCTATGAATCGCACACGTAAGTAACATCAGCGGCTTCAGCGCTCACGTAACCCAAAGCCCTCTTGAAGATTAAATTAAATTAATCAAACGGTGCGCGGTGTGGTGGGCTGATACGGTTTGTTACTGGCGTGGCGAGGAAAGCGGTCGACGACACCCTGCACGTGGGCCGCGTGCCGCCACCGGCTCCCTCACAGACGTGCCCGTTGCCGCAGAGGCCCAAAGTCCCAATGCAAGCTAACTCCACTTTTATCTTTTCATGGCCTACGGGAAAATATACATTAAATATCACCGTTAGAAAATTATGTAGTAAGTGGTATTATTTATTTTACATGTAACTTGAAAAAAGAAATTTTAAATATAATATGTTTATTCTATATATTACAGTAAATTTTGAAATAAAACGAATTGGCAACCAAAGCCATGGAAGGAGTAGATTTTTTCGAAAAATAGTAAATATCCTCTTTTTTAAAAAAAATACTAGAGAAAAAAGCAGCAGCAAGTCGCATGCTCGGCTGCTCGGAGTCGGAGGGTCCACACGACGGCCACGGGACCACATCGGCAAGCGGCAGCGTGCCACCCGCCGCCGGATCGCCAATCGCGCACTTGCCCAGCATCGCATGGGCTCTCCTTCGGTGGGCAGTCTCCTGTCTCTCGGCTGGTTCGTTATTGGGCTGTCCGTCACGTCTCAGCCCACATAGAAAGCCCATTAGGAGTGGCCCAAATAACAGTTTACTGTCTCATCTTTTTCGTTATTCCTCACAGAGGTATTTGTGCGAATTGATTATAGGTCAGTTGGTTGGGTTCTCTGTGGTGGAACCTATCCACCAGAGTTTAAATCCTCGATTTGGCACTGATGTTCGTATTTTTCTAGATTTATTTTAGGATTTACCGGCGCTAGCCATCCGGTGGTAGGCGACTTTCCCGTCGACAGCGAGGCGCCTGTGGCGACTTCGCGAATCTCAAGTTTTGCTGGCTCGGTCCTTCGGAGGTGCTCATAGGGGTAGGGTTTACGTACATGTATTTATAGGGGTGAGTGTGCGTGCGTGTGGAGCGTCTGCGTTGTATTGTGTAATTCTAAAAAAACATAGAGGTATTTGCTTTTTCTAAAAAAAACACTAAAATGGGTCAAATGACATAGTTTAGGGGTAAAGGAAACCAAAAAATAGTTTAAATGGTTATGTAGACTTTGTTTATACCTGAGGGGAGTAATTTAGACTCTTTTAAAAAAAAACATATAGTATCTGCTCCTGCGACTGCCTCTTCCGCTACCCACGCATTGTTTCATCCACGCTGACGAGTAACCCTTTAGGCCTTTACGCAAACAACCATCTAGCGCTGGTGCCGTCGCCGCGCCTGCACGCCTGCCTGTCGCTGCTAGTGTGAAGCCGCCATGCTCGTCTACCTGCCGCCGTAGCTCACATGGAGCCGTGCGCACGTCATGGGCCCATGCCCGCCTGCGCCGTCTTCCCCGGTCACTCGCGTCGCTGTCCCCTGCCTACTGCTGCGCACCTTGCACCAGCGACGCCATGCGCCGCCTCACTATACTGCCCCGCGCTCCCCTACTGCCCCCGCAACATGCTCGCCGCTGCTGTGACACACATGTTGCCACTCTGCGCTGCTGCCCACGCCTGCATGCAGCCGTCGAGCGCCTACCTGCTACCGCACCACACCACCGCACCCTGCTGGCGTGCCGCCGGCGAGCTCGTCGGTGAAGGTGCCGAGGTTGAGAAATGTTCAACATTTCGAATTTGAATTTCCAACATTTTGTTGTTGCAGTTTAACATTTGGCTTCCCTTCGGCTTATGAGTTTTCCTTAAACAAAACATTTGGCTTATGAGAAATGTTGATTTGGCTCTACTCAAATGTTGAACCTTTGATGGACAGCGGATCATGCTGTCTCTCGGCCTAGTTGGTTATTGGGCTGTCTGTTAGGTCTCAGCCAACATGGAAGCCCATTAGCAGTGGCCCAAATAACAGTTCACTGTCTCATTTTTTTCGTTCTTCCCTCTCGCATACAATTTTTGCTCCTGTGACGGCCTCTTCCGCTACTCAGGCGTTGTTTCTTTCATCTACGCCGACGAGTAACCCTTTACGCAAACAACCATCAAGCATCTCACCGCCTTCTTCCACTTCTTTGGTAATCTCCGGCGACCGCCGCTTGAAGACGCCGGAGCCGGACCCATGTATAGCCTCCACTTTCACCGTGAAGGAAGGGCTCCGCCAATCTATGGGAAGCCGCAAGAGGCACCACCCCGAGACCTCAAGTCAAGGTGGGATGATCTAAGACACTGGGAGTCGACACAGGCCATTTGGCCTCAACAACCTGCTGATCACCAGTAGCAGGACCAGTGACACAGCGTGAGATATTGAGTTTTCCCTACTTGCTTAACGTTTATTCGATGCTTCTGAAATCTGGAGTCTGACTGACGTCTTGATCTGATAATTAATTTTCAAACTTTCAGTTAGAAAAGAAACACGCATCCTAGAGGAGAATAAATTAGCGATCCCCACTGTATTTTTCAATTACTATCTAATAAAGTGATTTCGCTATAGCCGTGCGTGCATGTCGTCACCTTCTCGCTAGTACGAAGACAGACATAAGTTCACCGTACAACAATTAAGCATGTATGAATATGCCTCACAATCACAAGTCACAAATATGGTAGCACTAAATACACAGTACTAAAATGATACATACTTATAAGCCATAAACCACAAAGGATATCGTCATTATAGTTCCGTGCATAGCAGTGATGAAACAATAATCATGGGTTAGGCCATATATAGCTGGCAAATCACACACAGACACACAAATACAACAATCTTCAGGTAGCAGCACACAACACGGGATAAGCACAGCTGCACCAGCGGCAAGAGTGCATGAAGATCAGAGGCGTACACACCCACTACTTGAGCTGCTCAAGCTGCTGAAGCTGACAGTTGATCCCCTTGTGTTTTTATTTATTCCTCTCAAGCTCACCAAACCAAACAGAAACCCATTGCAGCGCAGATGCAGAGCGCGCACACACAGACACACAAAGCTGGCATCCAAGCATGTCAAACTAAATCAAGCAAACGTAGAATATAAGAAACAGGCAAGTGTCTGACACCAGGGGACTCATCATCGTTGCCTTGGAAATCAGACGTCACAACAGTGTCCATGGCATAAGCAAACATAGCTCATCAAGACTTGTGCGAAGCAGATAAATCCAATTCGAATCCTCTCTTCCGTGACCGACCATGATGTAGCCATTCCATATAATGGATTGCTACTACTACCTGCAGGCAGGAAGGAAGGAATAGGGACGTGAGCCAGTGAAGGATGTACACATTTGTATTTGTAGGGAATTAAACGACATTAAATGACAAAACTAAGCTAATTGGACCAAGCAATTCAACAGCAAAGACATGAAAGGAGGCTAACCAATCACCTTAGTACGGAGGCTCTGAGCAGGGTCTTCTTGTAATATGCCGAATGGGTGGTTTTGTAGTGCGAAGGGTGGTGATCAGCCTCTTCCCCATCCCACTCAAGGCTGTCCCACAACTCCTATTCGCAGTCCACATTGTGCAGGCGGCCGACTGCAGGCGGAAGCGGAACAGCCGGCAGGCGCTTGAGGCTCCAGCAGCCCCTGATCTTCACGGTCTCAAGTCTGGGTGCCAACATCCTTTGCCCGCAGATGTGCTGCAGCTTAGGTAACTCATACAGGTGGATACGTTTTAGTCTAGGGAATTCTCTAGGCTTCTGCTGCAGTGGTTCTGAATCTGATGGAAAAACCTCCTTGAGCTCACCACAACACAGGATCTCGAGGGTTTCCAAGCGGTGGCATCCTTCGTCATTTGATGTGTACAAGGGGAGTATATGTACTAGCCTGGGGCAGTGATCCAAGTGTAAGAATACAAGATTGGAAAAAGAACCATATCCTGGACGAAACAATGATTTGCTCCAGTCCCAGATGTGGCGAGCCTTTAAGAGTTGGGATGCCCAAAGTGTCTCCAGATATGTAAATATATTGTATGGATCAAACTCAAAAGCAGCAGGGAAAACAGATCCTTCTAAGTTTGGGCATCTCTCAAGTCGGCACCATCGGAGGTAATACCATTTCAAATTTGATGGATCAGCAGGTGCAGGGCCTGGGATGCCGGTGATGGATAAGCAGTCATACAAGTGAAGGGTCATGGCATCATTCTGGACGAAATCTGGCAAAGTGGTGCTAATTTCTTGTTTGCTACCATTTTTTACCTGCAGTGATTCGGCCGGTGTCTCATCTTGTATCCTAATATAGCAGTAGGCCGAATCAGAATCAGTAGGAATAAACGGGCAAGCCCACATCCACATACACGCTGGGGGATCAAGGACAGCTTCTCCTCCGTTGGTACAAGTGGTTTGTGAGTTGTCGTGAAGGCCAAAAATGATGTCATCGATGTACAAATTACCTGCTGCATTTTGCAAGCTTACAGCTCTCACTTCTTGCTCTCTGTTATTTATTCGTTGACCGGCACATTTGTGACCACCAGTAGACGAAACCTCTACTCGTAACTTTTTGTCAGGCGGGCAACCTCTACCAGTAGGAATAAACGGGCAACCTCTACCTGTAGGCGGTATGCCAAGTATGCCAAGTCTGGTGGTTAGGAGTGACCGAAAAAGCCTCGCATCCCTTAGAGAAATATATGAATCTGAGTTGGTGAGAGCTTGGCCGTCGCAATGCACTGTTGCAGATGGTGATTCTGCCCTTGTAAAAACGCTAGAAGACTCTTGTTTGTTGGACATGTCTTCCATAGCCCATGTTGCATGGGTGGTGTCAATACGCAGCACCTCCAACCATGTCTCCTTATGTGGCCACAATATTGCGCGGAGCTTCTGACAACCCAATAGAAAGAGTCGTTTGAGGTGCAGAGCTTGCATTTCACTGAGGTCAAGTGTTTTAATTGATGTAGCTGACATGTCCAACTCCACTAGCTCATCAAAGATTCCCCTCAGCAGCAGGCTCTTCAGCATGACACATCCTCGGAAGGAGATGCTCTTTATCTTTGTGGGGACGTTGCTGGTGAAGCTAAATGACTCTAGGGACAGGGGCAGGGCGTTGCAGCCACTTTCTTCTAGCTCGAAACAGCCATCAAGGATGACTGTCTTGAGGACATGCCAGCTTGACAGGTTCGGGAATGATGATGCTTGCTGGTTTACATGGCCACCAGTATCGCCAATATTGTTGTCACTATCCTTTGCCCCCCCTACCACTCGAAGCTTGAGGAGGTTGCGGTTGTCGCTTCTTTCAGCACTAGTGCTACTACGTAGACGACTCGAGCTCCACTCGCCGGGTCCTTTCACATGCAACTCCCTGAGTTCAGCCATTAGGTCCAATGCCTTTTCCGATAGCAGCCAATACCAATATGTATAACTCAGCTCTAGCACCCACAGCTTCTGAAAACATTCTCCGTCACTACCTTGGCTGCAGTCCTGTTCTTCACGATGATTTGGTGCATTGTGACTGTCTTTACAGTGGTCAAGCAGGAGGAGCCTTAGGTTGCTGCATCTTAGGAAGGGGGGAGATAAAAAAGCTGAAGGTGCAGTGGGAGAGATGTAACACACGCAACCTGCTTGTATCTAATTGTTTAAATGTACCACCATGTATTATAGCTCCTCTGGAGAAGGAGGATCTCAGCACCTGGACTACATGAGCATCTTGGCCGCTGACTGAACGCTTCTCCAGCTGGTCAGATAATACTAGACGCATGAGGTCCTCGGTCTGTTCGGGCCAATCTAAGTTTATGTTCCTATGCAAAGCATCGCCAATCTCCCATGCCGATCTACCACAACCATTTATATCCTGTATGATTCCATCGCATACCCAATAGTTGGCCGCATGGGTGCCCCAGTCGATGTTGTTGGCCTCATGATGTTTCATTGTCAGCAACTTGTACAAGATGCATTCCAAGACAATCTTAGATTCAGGGACGCCGCTATACCTTGCAACCTCGTCAGCCTCTGCATGAAAGACACGACTCAAGATATCCACCTGACGATAACCTCTAGCCCGTGGATGTATCTCTATGGCCACATCACTCAGCCCAGCTACCTCCATGAGAGTGTCATCTTGGAGACCACGGAATGAAAACCTGCCCCGGGAGGTCCACAAAACCCTCTTGCCCATAACACCCATGGCCGGGACACCACATTGCCATAGATCCACATAATTGCCACTCCCATTGTGGAAGACCACCAAAAACTTGTAGTTGCTAAGTACATTAAAAATTGCTGACTTGACATCTGGAATTGCACCTCTTGCTGCCTGCGGCACCCCATCAAAATCATCCTCCTCATCAACCTGATCGAAGAAGATCATCACCTCTTGGGGAAGCTTTAGCTCCTCCGCGATTGCCTTTTGCAGGGACCTCATGCTTTGCCACAGTGAACAATCGATATGGATGATCTTGTCCAAGCCAGCTGCGGCTTTCCTAGTAGCACCAGCCTCTGATGACCATAATGATCTATACCGTTCAACGACCGCTTTGAGCACGGCGGATGCCCCCAACCTCTCATGAAACCAGCCATCCAAGTATATCACACTCTCCTGTCTCGTACGCCCCAGAATGCCAATTATCTCCTCCGCTGCAGCGTCGATATTGTCTTCAAAGATTTTGATCACCTGCAATATCAATACAATAATACATTAACACTGCTGGTGCATCGGCGTAGTACATACTATGATGGATGTTAATAACCACAATATGATTGATTATTCAAGCAGTGCATTTCAAATTGAAGATTATACAAAAGTACATATGCTTGTGTCACAGACGAAGGAACATTTCACAGTATCCACAGGAGGCAAACATTCCAAAATTTATGTCGTAAATTTTTTTTCAGAACATATAAATAAAAATATTCAAATTGGCCACATGAAAAACAACACAGATTTATTTTTTAATAAAAACTACCAAGTTCGTAATAACTAAGAAAACTTATAAAAATAGCACGTTCTATACGCGCCAGTAGCCTGAACTACTGCTGACAACACATTTGAGCTCAGGGATGGCGGTGCTGCTCTTTCCCTCCAATAATTTTTTAAGTGCCTTGAAATTAATGTGCCCAGCATGGACGCTATCCTCCTTATTAGTGGGACCATTTGGATGGTGAGAAATGATCTAATTCTCAGAGGAATCCAACCAACCTTCAAGGTTCTTGCAGCAAGCACTTCAAAAAAGAGTTAACTATTCTCCGAGCTAAGAAGAACATTCCTAGTATGATGTCTACATGGAAGAACATTCCTAGTATGATGTCTACATGGGGAAAAAAAAGAAAGACCCAATGCCAGAGGCTCCCACTCGAGTGGGGTCCTGGGGAAGGGAATATAACGGGCAATCCTAGCCCTCACAGTAAACTGCAGGGTGCTCACTTGATCCCACGACCTGGCACTTCCCGTGAGCAAGCACTCAACCAATTGCACTAGGCCTCCTTCTTTGTTTCGTGAGTTGATACAATTAAAAAAGACGCTTTTATTTATAATACATAATAAGTGTTGTAATATTTCAAGAATAATAGCTTTCGATAATAAATAAATTGCATATAACAATAATATTAACAATTCCTTGAATAACAATCACATTTCTCAGACGATACATATGTTTATAGATTACATACATGAATAAGTACATTTTAAAATAATAGAAACATGAGCCTACTTTATCCATGGTTGTTCTCAAATCCATAAACAATTCAAGCAGATGAAGAAAACAGATCAAAGACCAAAACATAAGAATTATGTTCATGAATTACTCTCAGATAGTGGGTTGCTTTTACAAGCCTTCCAACACTAGGTGTTGTTAAATCCTCGACTAGTGTGGCACTCCTATTCAAATTGAACTTAATTCTATACTTCGGTTTAGATCAAAACAGTATTCAGAGACAAATAATACTTAACAGTAGCAAAGACCAGAGTCATAGATATAAATAAGTCTATGCAGGGAATTGAAAATCATGCACGTGTATGGTGACACGGCCAATAATAAGCAGCAATGAACTCACAGGAATACGACTCAAAATCAGTGATCCACCAACGCTGACTGCTCAAAGTTCCCAATCACATAAAATAACAGGAGTGACTCAGAGAGACTAATCAAGTATAGAATTCAAAGGATGAGCCACACTAGTCTCACAATTCACCACTAATCATCATAGAGTATATCTTAATCCGTCTAACCATGCAATCACACCCAAGATTGAACTAGCAGACTGCACGATATTAAAATCGAACGAACACAAAGAGAGGCAGTGAAAACTCACAGCACGTAGAGATTCTACGTGGGAAGACAAAGCTCAGTGAACAAATGTTCTGTCCCAGAAAACCAATTCTGCCGCTCACGTCCGAGTCGTCGAAGCGGGAGGTTGACGGAGATACTGAGCCGACGTCGATGCCGAGGGGAACGTCACCGGTAGCGACCCGAGAAGAAGACGAACGCCGCACAGCAGAGGACCCAGGCACCTGGCCAAGGTGGACGGCGAACAGAACACAGACTGCAGCACAACACCACATAGGCGCAGCACTGCAGCAGCACCAAATCTCCTCACCAGAGAACTCACGAACGCAGCTCCGGCGACCATCAGAGGAAGGGAACCAGAGGAGCAGCTAGTAGAGAGTGGATCTGAGAGAGGAGAAAAACTCAAGTGTCCAGAGAAAGAGGGGCTTCTCCAAATATGTAGGCGAGGAGGAGGAGGAGCCACTCGCGCTGGGCCCACGCGCTCCATGCGCCCGAGAGGTTTGGGCGCTCCGTTGCACCACCAGCGCCGTCGCCCAGTCGCGCTCCACGGTCGCGGGCGTCCGCTTCCTGCTGCGTCGCGAGGAAGACGGGAGCGTTGACGAGCAACAGGGCACGGGATAATCCTTATCCCTGTCCCTTGAGATGGCTCCTGGCTGGCCCTCTGCTGGGCTGCTCGGCCTGGACTTGGGCCTTGGAGCGGCCCAGCAAGGTCACATTCTTTTTTTTAACCATTAAATTAAAGGGAAAAACCCCAAATGGTCAACAATTAGTGGGGGTAAATCCCTCCTGATTCATAAAAAGAAATTAACGTGCCCTACCATCCTCACATGTCTTGGTCGAATCATGCGACGAACAACAGCTTGGGTGAAGGCTCTAATAGATGAATGAAACGGCAGGATACTAATCGTGGGCTTAGTTTTCTTGAAACAACCTGGGAGGAGAGCTGCCGACTATATTCGAAAGAAAGAAAGATGAAACCCATATTGAACACCGCAACAAATGGAAAGAAAACAACATTGGCCGGGTTGACTGTGACATCAAGAGCGCTGCATAATTGCACCACTCAACCCAAAACTCGTCACACTAGGACATCGACAAGATCCTCAACAACTCAGACAAGTCCAATTGGAACATCGACACTAGCCGCAACAACTTTGGCCAGTCAAATTGGGACTTCGACACGAGCTGCAATGATTCTGGCTGGTTGCAACAACTCCAGTCGATGCGAGCCGCACGATGCTACTCCACCTATTTGCCGCCACAGCGACACTTCTACCACCACCATCTCTGTTTTTTTCTTTTCCTTTTTTTTGCCTTTTTCCCTTTTTGAAAGAAATAAAGAAACAAGCGGCCATGCTACAGCCAA